>JBBPTG010000003.1:0-600000 GCA_038093975.1 Chalciporus piperatus
CTACGCATTGAGGCTCCATGCATCGGCCCATTCCTACGCATTGACACTGATTGCATCGGCCCATTCCTACGCATTGAGGCTCAATGCATCGGCCCATCCCTACACATTGAGGCTCAATGCATCGGCCCATCCCTACACATTGAGGCTCAACCCATCGGCCCATCCCTACACATTGAGGCTCAACCCATCGGCCCATCCCTACACATTGAGGCTCAACCCATTGGCCCATTCCTACACATTGAGGCTCATCCCTATTCTCTATGGGCCGAACCCTGATGCAGGCAGGACTGGGTGATTAGCACCAGTCGGCCAGGTCCTACCTCATGGAACCTTTGTGTTGGCCATTCCTATTGCCAGGGCACAATGGTACATTGGCTGATCCCTACTCTACGTGTACATTCTATTACTAGCCGATCCCTAACCTAGGTGATCATACACCAGCGGCCAATCGTTAGCCGGCCAGTAGAGCACGGCCTAATTGGCGATCGGCTGGCCTTGCTGTACGGCCTAATGAGCTGAATGGGCTCGCCGGCCTCACTAGGTGAGTTTTCACTTACCCACCACCACATCCTCACCTCGAACATGATACATAGCCACTCGTGCCCCACCACCACTTCCCACTGTAGCACCATACATGTACTAGTTAGACAGATATATTTCACATTTTTCCTGAACTCCTGAACTACATAAAGTGTGAAATAATTGTAAAATATAGTGAAATAGTCATTGGGTACTGGATTGCTGAACCCCTGAGTGGCTGGGTTACTGGAGTGACTGGATTACTGGAGTGACTGGATTACTGGAGTGACTGGATTACTGGAGTGACTGGATTACTGGACCCCTGAGTGGCTGGGTTACTAGAGTGACTAGATTACTGGACCCCTGAGTGACTGGATTACTGGAGTGACTGGATGACTAGGATGACTGTATAACTGGACTGGCTGGATGACTGAAGTGACTGGATGACTGGATTGACTGGACCACTGGACCACTGGACTACTGAAATGACTGGATAACTGGATAACTGGATAACTGGATAACTGAGACTACTGAAATGACTGGATGACTGGATGACTGGGCCACTGAGACAACTGAAATGTCTTCATGACTGGGCTAATGAACTAATGAGATTACTGAAATGACTGGCTGACTGGATGACTGGGCAACTGAGCAACTGGCGTACTGGTTTAACTGATCCAGTCATTCCAGTAACTTCAGACTTTTTGCAGTGTTGCTGATGAAGCTAAACGAGCGATGTGGACCAGTGCGAGTTGCGGCTTGAGTCGATCGAGTCGAGTGATCCTGATGTCCAGGAAACCGAACCAGGCAGTCAACGAGTCGAGCAATGCTGATGTCGTGGAAGTCGAACCAGGTGGTCAACGAGCCCAACAGACGAGCGAAACACGTTGAAAGCCGCTGAAGACGCGCCAAGCCGCGAAAACACGCGACCAGACGAGGCCCCAGCGCCAATCAACAAATCTGAGGAGGCGATTCAACGGACTCGAGGATATCGCGATCGGATTCGAGGGAATCGAGGGCGCAGGAGCGGTCCTCAACGAGTGGAGGGTCGAAACGAGCGAAACGAGTGGTTGCAGACTGCGAGTGGCGGCTCAAGATGATTAAGTCAAAACGACACTGGCGACGACGAGGAATCCCGGGCCGTAGACGATGAGGTCGGGAGGTCGACGGGGAGGTCGAAGATGACAACACACCGGCGTTTGATGACGATGGGTACTAGCTTGAAGACGAGGTGCTCGTCAGAGAAGAGGGCGCTCAGGCGGGCTAATACGACTTCTGTGCTGCACTAAGTATGTTGAATTCAATTGGTTTGCTGCGTATGTACGATATGTAATGGATAGTGTACAATTGACCGTGACTGTCGACAACTGCCAGCGACTGTCGGCAGTAGATTGGTCTGGGTGCAGAAATAGACATAGCTGTGGGCAGTTAGTATCTGATGGTGTCTGTCCGACTGCAGCAACTGCATGCAGTCGCCTCAGACAGGTGACCTTTTCCTGATGAACTCCCCCCAAGCATCCCCTTTTTTCTTCGTGAAAAAGAAAGACGGAAAACTCCGCCCCTGCCAAGACTATCGGTATCTCAACGAACATACTACCCGAG
The DNA here is from genome assembly GCA_038093975.1 of Chalciporus piperatus. Classification (NCBI taxonomy): domain Eukaryota; kingdom Fungi; phylum Basidiomycota; class Agaricomycetes; order Boletales; family Boletaceae; genus Chalciporus; species Chalciporus piperatus. The sequence continues at coordinate 2,122 of JBBPTG010000003.1, forward strand.
ATGCATATCCACGGACCGCACTTGTCATTCAATTTTCTTTCGTTCAAAAATCTACGCTCGTGGACACATCCTCAGCACGATCCCACCTCGCTCCCGACCTCGCGGTTGCAACTCACGCCAACTCGCACCCTTGGCAGCACTTTTTTGAGGCTCCCACGGTCTTACAGACCAATTTCCCTCTACAAGGGAAATTGGTCTGTGAGACCGGACTACCCCACTCAGCTCTCCCCTATGGCCCTAAAATGGCATCCAGGTACCTGACAGACCTCTTGGGGACCTCTCGCGAGGCTTGCACGAGCCTCCACCAGCACAGCCACACCGCATTTTTTCGGTCCTGGCAGCTAGGTATTTTTTTTTCACGAGGGGCCTCTTGGGGGCCTCCCTCGGACCTCTCGCGAGCCTCGCACGTGCCTCCACCAGCACAGCCACCCCGCTTTGTTTCGGTGATAGCTAGGTCCGTGTTTCTTTTGTTTTGTTTCATTTTTTCATATGTTTTTTGCAACGCATCCGATGCTTACGTAATCGCTTCGACCCAGCACCTCCAGAACGCGCACGACATGTCCATTTTGGGACACATAGTTCCAACATACCCTCCTCTCACTTTTCTGCTCGACCACTCGCTTCCCTGGCCTCAGGGACTGTTACAGTGGGTAATACCAATGTAGTACAGTGTTATTTAACAGTTCTGACCGCTTCATTGGTCATATCAAGATGTATATAGGTAGATAGATGCAAATGAATAGAAAACAAAAAATGCGACCGCTTTTTTGATTGGCTGGGTAGATATGCTATAAGACTCGATTACTAAGTAGTGAACATGTATTGGAACAATATCCTAGCATCTCAGACAGCAGGGATCTGTCCCTGTGATGTAGGAGTAGATTGCCCTCCTGCCCCTGAATAACAAAAAAGCGGTTCGCATTTTTGATCAACTAGATAGATATGGTGTTAAAATTGATACATAGGTACCTCATACATGTATCTACAGGGTACCAGAAGCTCAGACACCAGGGGGCCTCCCCTGGGATGCAGGAATAGATATGATGCCTATCACTATATGCTCTGAAGCGGTCTGGCCAGTAGTCAATACATCAGGGTATCTATCTAGGAACCTAGATTACATATAGTAAATCACATCCCCAAGTTTTCGAGAGGCTAGGTTCATAATTGAGTGCAGGAGAAAGCAAATGACATTGAAGAAGCGTGAGAAACTGACCAGAAACTTAGGAGACTTGCAAAAACATACCAGGAACACAACAATATGGGGCTCAGGGTGTGCCAGGAACAGAGGGACAGTCAATGGGTGTCATTAGGAACTATTCTAGCTACTGTGCCTACTGCATACTCCTAGCATTCTGTGGTATCTCAGTAAATCTCCTATAACCCACTGAAGTAACTCAACTGAACTATTAGTCCTCAAGTAGTGAACTGTTGGAAGCTTCAATGCAATGATCGCTTTTTGAGCATCCTGATAGCACAGAATGCCAGGAACAGTAGCTAGAATAGTTCCTAATGATACCCATTGACTGTCCCTCTTTTCCTATCACACCCTGAGCTCCACATTGTTGTGTTCCTGGTATGTTTTTGCAAGTCTCCTGAGTTTCTGCTCACTTTCTCACGCTTTTTGTATGACATTTGCTTTCTCCTGCACTCAATCCTGAAGCTAGCCTCTCGCAAATTTGGGGATCTAGTGTAATTTATGTATTCTATATACCTAGATAGTTGCCCTGATGTATAGATCAGTGGATTGACCGCTTCAGAGCATGTAGTAATAGGCATCATATCTATTCCTGCATCCCAGGGGAGGCCCCCTGGTGTCTGAGCTTCTGGTACCCTGTAGATACATGTATGAGGTACCAATGTATCAATTTTAACACCATATCTATCTAGTTGATCAAAAATGCGAACCGCTTTTTTGTTATTCAGGGGCAGGAGGGCAATCTACTCCTACATCACAGGGACAGATCCCTGCTATCTGAGCTGCTAGGATATTGTTCCAATACATATCCACTACTTAGGAATCAAGTCTTATAACATATTTACCCAGCCAATCAAAAATGCGAACACATTTTTGGTTTTCTGACATTTGTAGATATCTACCTATATACAGTCTAAGATTACAAGTAAAGCGGTTGAAAATGCCAAATAACACTGTACAGTACTGGGATAATAAATTGGAACAATCCCTGAGGGCAGGGAAGCGAATGGTTGAGCAGAAAAGTGAGGGGAGGGTATGTTGAATCTATGTGTCCCAAAATGGACATGTTGTAGGCGTTCTGGAAGTGCCGGCGGCGCGCGAGAACGAACAATCTAAGCGATTATGTAAGCATCGATGCATCGCACAAAACATATGAAGAAATGAAGAAAAACATACCTAGCTATACATAGTGCCAGGACTGAAGAAAATGCGGTGTGGCTGTGCTGGTGGAGGCTCATGCGAGGCTCGCGAGAGGCCCGCGGGAGGCCCCGAAGAGGCCCCGAGTGAAATTCCTGGCAAGAGCCTCCAAAGAGGGGGTCTAAGAGACCCATTGTTCCCTACAAGGAAAATGGGTCTGTGAGACCTCTATTGGGGCCGAAAAGTGCTGCCTGAGGTGACCTCAAATACGCAAATTTTCGGCCGAACCTTATAGGGAGCTTCAGGGGGCCTATTTTTACCCTAAAAATTTGGCGCAACACGAAAAAAATAGCTAAAAATCCCGAAAAATGCGCAAACGACTCCTCTCGTTGAGTTGTTGATGATCCCATAAAGAAAAGGTCTATCAGAGTTGTCTAAAAATGTGTGGTGTGATGGTATTGAACGCTAGTCCCTTCCCAATTAGGCAACTGTCCCCTGATTACTAAGCTTATGCTCTCAGCCTCGTGCGGTCAGTAGGTATCAAGTCGGGGCGGGGTAGGCTTACAGGCATCTGGATTGGCCTCACCTTGACATTTCTTCGTCAACTGAACGTCAACTGAGAAGTTGAGACACCGTGGTTTGCTTCAGTCCACTTCAGATCACCCCCAACGCCCCAAAGGGGTACACAACATTCCGGAAATTGGCCCAAAAATTTGGCGCACCAAAAATGTCGTGGGAAAAACTTCGGAGCAGTGTTTTTTGCATCCTTTTGACAATCTAAGTCCAAATCCACTCTCAGTTTCCTGTAGAAAACTCATATTTTTGCGTTATAGAACCGGTGGGCTTTGCGTGTCCGCAACTATAGGTCCAACTCGAAACAACCCGTGGGATACTTGTAACTTGGCTCAAAGTTCAACGCCTCAAGTTTGGGTCTGGATAAACCATCATGGCCACCCTAAACGATTCTGAATAGCCTTACAGTTTGCCAGTGCGTACTGCCCGAGCTATACAGCCTATATGACTTCCACCCTGATACGCAGATAGCTCTGCGCAGCAAGAACCTATCCTCCAGTGAGCGGGCCGATCATCCGGAAACACCGAGGAAGTACTGGAAGTACCTATAGATCCGGGCGACGCACGCCCCCATATCTAAGTATTGTGAATTTGTGACTAGCTCAGAGAAGCTGTCGACAGAATGTCTCAGCTGAGACGGCCCAGTGACCAGACCTGGCACGTGGAAATACACACGTAGATGTTGTTGTGTGGCCCGTCGCCGTAACGTGGTTATGATAGGCTGCTGAAGCTGCCCACAGCCTCCCCAGTCACCCTCAGGCTTAGCACACAAGCGCTTGCACAACTGGCACTGAATAGAGCAAAGTCGAGCATCACATTCATGGATATCATGACTGACATTGCTGCAAAGTTGATAAGAGCATGTGTCTTAGTGTCCACAAGGTTACCTCGAAATTCGGCACGTCCCCGGACAAGGACAAGAATACACAGCCGTCGGCGAGTCCGACGCGACACTCTAAATGACCAGTCATCGATCGCGACCTATGGTTTACTCACCTCGCCACAAGCATGAACTGGTGCGGCACACTGATGCTCATCGTTGGGATGATGGTCTGTGACCTTCATCATATGGTTGAGCGGGGGAAGTTTGAAAGTCCAACCACAAAATTTGCCAAGCACTGCGAGATCGCAGTTCTTGACCTCATCGGAGTCAGGGAGATATTGGGGAACAGCTTCCGTTCCGTGTGGCTGTGCACATGATCAAGCACTTTGCTTGGGACTTTTTCGCTTTCGGATTGCTTTCGAACTACCTCCAGTCTCGCACCTTAAAAGAGAAGGAACGACCGTCTTCCTAAGTAAGGGGCTGCCTACGGGAGACTAATCTCGCATACTACTACTACTACAACCACTCCGCGCCCGGTACGGACATGTCTGTTGACGAACTACTTCAAACAGTGAGTATCACGACGATTTAGAAAGGTTTCTGAAATCAATTTTCCTGCAGCTCCAGGCATTCGATACTGATGCAATCGTAAGATTCAAATCTCGTCTCGCTCTCATGAAAACGCTGATTGTGAGCCGCAGTTTCCGTCCCATGACACTCCGTACTCCAAGTACTCCACCACGAACTACGCTGCATCGGGCATTGATATTCCCGTGATTCGTGACATCGTGTCCCAGTGTCGAGACCAGCTCATCACCATCGACACCATCCTTGACCTAATGGAGACCATTGTCCATGAGCTCAGCGACAGGCGCGAGCAGATTACGTCTTCGATGACGACGCACAAAGGCTACATATCGTGCATCCGCCGCCTCCCAGCAGATGTACTCAGAGAGATCTTCATGCATTGTTTGCCCGACGAAAAATATCTCACCCCAGATCCGGACATACCACCATTACTCCTAACCCAAATCTGTGGGAGTTGGAAAGAGGTAGCTCTTGACACGCCGAGACTGTGGTGTTCGCTTTCGATCAAGGAGACTGAGGAGGATCTGATTGACTTTTATCACGAAAATTGGCTCAGAAATGCGAGGCTCTGCCCGCTTTCACTTGAAGTCAGTTTGCTTTGCGAGATTGATGAAGAATACTGGCCGTCAATGGCCATCAACTTCACGCGGCTGTACAGAAGTAGGTGTACAGACCTCAGCGTCCACTTTGACGGGGCTTACGGCCTGAAGAAGTTGCTGGAGGATCTCCCCAATCTAGAGCGTTTGACCCTTAACGGGGATATGGATACTCTGAGACCGGAGAAAATATCGATCGTCCAACCGCACCCTCGCCTTCACACTCTCATCATCAACTCTCCCACTTTCGTCTCGGCGGTGACATCTACTTTCCACCCAGGATGGACACACCTCGTACGTCTTGCAGCATCGCTCTCAAGTGATTCGAATCATGTCGACGAGCACATCTTCTCGACGCTCCTGCGAGTGTGTCCCAACCTCGAGCACCTCGCCTTCTCTCCCGTTCGCATTGACAAACAGGACGACCCTGTCGCACTGACCCATTCAAAACTCCGGATGTTGGACATAGGGGAGCTGTATAACCACAATTCGAATTCGGACACATTTATGTTCCCAAATTTATCCCACCTCCGCGTCCGTGGGCCTATCAATGCCAACACAATCTTCGATGACACTCCTATTCCCGAGGATTCCTTTCCCCATGGATTAGGGAATCGTGTCTTCAAGATGACCCTGCTCAGTGGTTCCTCCCCCCACCTCCAACCTCATGCTCTCTTCATGGTCTTCAATCCCGGGTGGACGGAACTCACACACCTCAAACTGGACATCCAGGTTGAAGCCAAGTTTTGCTTGATACCCCTCCAATTTTGTCCTCGCCTCGAAAGTATGGTTTTATCCATAACCGACAGCTGGAGGTACCCGAAACGCCCCGATCCTCTCACCCATCACATGCTTCGCTCGCTGACGATCGAAGAACGCTATACCTCGGTAGCCAAATTTTTCGCCACGTTCACATTGCCCAGCTTGTGTCATCTCGACGTCAGTCAGTACTCTCATCCCATCCCTGGCCACATCAACATTTCAAGCAGTTCTTTGATCGTTCACGTTGTCCACTCGAGACGCTCAAGATTAGGGCAGAAAGGATTACCAGGGAGGAACGGGAAGAGATCACTTCGTTGATACCTACTTTGAAAGATCTGGATTTGTATGATCGGGCGGATAGCGTGGACAACTGGATAAAGAGCTTAGGGGTCCCTAGTCTGCTCGACTGGTGAAAAAGACTCTTTGTAATGTTCAGCAGAATAAATTTGAATATGATGGGATGGCTGTCGCGTCGGGAGGGCTTTTGGATTAGAATCACTCAGACTCTTTGAGTCTGGCTTGAATGAATGATTTGAATCGGACTACCCAGGCTTGCAGATACAGTCGAAAAAATATCTAGTCAATCATGGCAGCATTCGCGCTAATTCCCTCAGACTCTTCCCTATTCCTAGGTGTTTCCTGGCTACGTGTTTAGTTGAATACTGAACAGAATGTACAGGCCGCGTTCCTGTTCTGCATGACCATGACATCGTTCGTCAACATTTGGCAACTTCGACCGATAGTACTACCCTGTGGCAGACTTGGATTTTCAAGGCACACCTCGTCGAGCACATGCAGCACAACCAGGTTGCTGCAGTGGATATCCGATGACATGTGCGCACGACTGCATGCCACTTGGCCCATGTGCCAGTTGCCACCATCTTGTGGCATGTGGTCATGTTGACATGAAACGTACCTTGTCCGATCACGCTCTACAAAAGTCTACAAACGTTCTACGCTAATAAGGCTAGCTAACCTTAGCTAACCGACGGAAACCTTAACTTGACATTGACTTGTCGGTTTTACAGCTGGGCCTGACAAGGCCTGTCAGTGGCCCCAGTGACTTGTCTGGTGACCAGATTGGCGCCTGACATTGCCGGAGACAAAACCCCTGGACCTCCCTGGACCCACTGCTGTACGCGTCTAGCCCCTGCAACTTCACGAAATGTCTGTGGAAGAACTATTTCGGACAGTGAGTACTCCCACTGCCCAGTCGAACAACCGGAGGCAAGTGACTTAACCTTCCCCGGACAGCTCCACGCGTTTGAGACACATGCAGTGGCGATCGTAAGATCAAACATCGACTTGCTGGTGACGACAACTCTGATGATATGATATCGCAGTTTCCAGGGACGTCTCTCGCCACTCCATACTCCAACCATACTTCTACAAACGACGTCGCGTCTGGCTTGGAAATCCCAAAGATTCACGACGTCGTCTCCCAGCGTCGGGACCAGCTCAATGTTCTCGATACCATTCTGGAACGAACAAAGTCCGTCATTCATCAGCTCTACGACAAGCGCGAGCAGATCGTGTCTTCGATGAAGATACACGAGGGTCTCGTATCGTCTATCCGCAGCCTCCCCACAGACGTTCTCAGCGATATCTTCATGCACTGTTTGCCCGAGGACATGTACCTCACCCCGGATATACGAAGAGCGCCGTTGTTGTTGACACGGGTCTGTAGGAGATGGCGAGATGTTGCGCTTGCCACACCGAGATTGTGGTGTTCGTTGTCTATCGCAGACACTAGCCAGGACTCGGAACGACGGCTTAGCCTCTACCAACATTGGCTCGCGAATTCAAGTGGATGTCCGCTTTCGCTCAAACTCCATTTAACTCCACGGCTTCACAGACAACAGTGTCAGTGGAATATGTTGTCCACCGAGTTCTCGCGGCGGTACACCAGCCGGTGCACCGAACTTAACGTCTCCTTCGACGCCGCCCGTAATCTGGCTCCGTTGCTTGTGAATGTTCCTATTCTGGAGCAGCTCACCCTCACTGGAGGGATGGATACTATACGAAAGGAGCAGCCAATATCGATCGTCCAACCTCGCCCCCGCCTTCACACTCTCACCATCGAAGCCCCTGTTTTTGGCCCAGAGACTCTGTCTTTCTTCAATCCAGGATGGACGAACCTCACGCGCCTCGCAGTCCTGCTCCTGGATTCGCAATCTCAGGTCGATAACCACATCTTCTTGACGCTCCTGAAAATGTGTCCCAATCTCGAGCACTTTGTCTTTTCCCCTTTCCTCATTCAGAGAAACAACAACCCTGTCACACTGACACATTCGAAACTCCGTATGTTGAACATACACATATTCGGCGGGAATTCGTTTTCGGACACGCTGATATTTCCCAATCTGCGACATCTCCGCGTTCGCAAGGTTCAGGATGTCCATGGTATCTTCAACGATATCCCCATCCCCGAGCAGCCCTTGCCGAATGGGGATCGTAGCCTCGTCATGACCTTTGACTATCTTTTTTACGAACGCGATGCCTTCATGATGGTCTTCAATCCCAACTGGGCAGAGCTCACTCGCATCAGAGTGGACACCGAATACGGCACCCATTCCGTCTTATTACCCCTCGAGTTTTGTCCCCGACTCGAAACCATGGCCATCACCATCGTCAGCGTCGTAAACGGGACTCACGACGCTCCTCTCGTTCATCACGGCCTTCGCTCGTTGACCCTTGGCGTCAAATGTGGGTCGGTCGACAGACTCTTGGATACGTTGACGTTGCCCAATTTGCGTCATCTCGAATTGAGGATGAAGTCACAGTGGCCGCATGAGGTGTTCAAGCAGTTCATTTCTCGGTCGAACTGTCCGCTTGAGACGCTCAAGATCAGGGGAGCGGAGGTATCTATTGGGGAACGGGAAGAACTTGGATCGTTGATACCTACCTTGGAACATCTCGACTTGGAGGATAAGGAGAGATATGCGGATCGCTCCTTTCAATCGTGTCAGAAGTTGCCGGTGTGGTAGGTCGAGGAACATGAGGGACGGTACCTGGGACATTTATGTAACATTACTTGGTCGTGGACTCCGGAAACGCTCAGTGTACACTTATTGTCGATACCATGCGGACAAAGATTTCGTTCAGCACTTTCTTTTGATCTAGATAGCCCCTGGCATGCCACAACGTCAGGGTCTAACAATTTTTAACCCCAACCATCACAAAGGCGATTCGTGGACGACTGGGCACCACGAATCTGCTCCGGATGCACAGGGATTTGCTTATCCTACGGGCTGCCGAACTTAAGGGGAACATCTGGTCATGCAGTGCCGTTGGTGTATAGATGTTTTAATGCATTTCGCAAGGTCTCGCAGATGCATGGTACGTAGCTACCATATATAACGCTTCGGGCACGTCATCTGAGCCTCCCTTTGGACATCGCGTCTGGGAAGTGTCACTAGTATTACCAAAGTGTTACTGTCAAGTCGCTGTCGCAAGGACACGCGACTTTTAATTGCGAGACGCGTTTAGATCACGTGAGACATATCATTGACAAGGTCGATCTCGCGACAAAGAATATTTGTCGTTTTGACCCTCATCAAGACGAAAGACGATCCGGTGGTTTTCGTCACTTACCTGGCAGTCTCGCGCTGAAGATTCGACAATTTTGGCAGACACTCGTTCTCCTGACGAGGCAGTTTCTTCACTCGAATTGTTGATGCTTGACAGTGTCTTTCCACGGTACACTACCGTGTACTTATGGTCGGACGCCGAGTATGCAAAATTGCAAATCCGGACAACCGTGCTCCCACTCAAGACAAATCCGGAGACGCCCATATGCACGATGAGCCCATGATGCGATGGAATGGGGGAGGTGAGGTAACTTGCATTGTCGCTCCAAATTAATGGGCCCCTGTTAACGAAACGTTGACGAGACAAAAAGGAGCTCCTCCGAAGAGGTCGTAGAATTCTGACCTCCCTTCCTCCCTTCCTCCTTGCTCTCACTACACTCGTCCCAAGTCTAACCACCGCATTGTACCCTCCGAGTCTAAACCCTGCTCACACTAACCCTGTCCCCAGCCTGACCATGGCCCGCTCCCAACAACGCATCCTCTCCCAACTCGCCTCTTCACCCAACGAACTCGCCTCAGGCCTCGGCCAATGCCTCGAAGCCCTCCGCCTCATCTCAGCTCTCCCGCGCTCCTCCCCCGTATACATCCAATACGGAAGCGCATCCTCACCCATGATCAAAGCATTCGGTAGAGAACATTTCTCTCGCATCCCGCTGCGTGTAAGTGTCAGCCGTAAACCCTATACCCACGCAGGAGACTCACGTCACGATCGCGCAGTCGGTGATCACATTGGTTAGATCATCAATGAACCTCACCGACAACGTCCACGTTGCATCCGCCCTCTTTTACCGCGAAGACGGTTCCGTCGACCCTACTCAAGTCCTCATTGACGAAGACTCTTGGAAAGAACTCGCTCCCTACGTTCACACTCTCCACGTCGAAGAACGCGACCGCTCCCCCACCGCTCTCTCCGCCATCTCGTTGAACTCGACCACAAGCCCCACGTCAAAGTCCTCAGGAATCAATTCGAACGCATCGACGTTCATCCCCTCCAGCACGGGAATCATCATCAAGACCATCGATGGCGCCAATTGTATGTAGTCATGTATCCTTCTCGAGGCAACTTTTGGCTGACGTCTCAGGGTATCAGTAGCTCCTCGAGCCACATCTCCGTTTGTGATTTTGGACAATGATGGTGAAGGGACTGGCGGCGATGATTGGGATATGTAGTGTGTATTACTTATGATTACTTTCGGAAGTTGTGGTGTGGCGAGAACAGGAGGGGGGAAGCTAGTACTTACATTTATGTAACATTACTGGGATATGGATTCTCAGGGAAACGTTCAGTGTACACTTATTGTCGATACCATGCGGACAAAGATTTCGTTCGGCTAAGGCTTGAAGATTGAAGATTGATCTACTAGATAGTTGGCATGCCCCAAAGTCAGGGTCTAACGATTTCGTTCAAACATTCCCGGGCAGCCTCGATAAACTCGAATAAGGTTGAACAGACTCTGAATCATTCTAGACATGTGCTCGTGAGCGAGTGCAGGTCGTCTTGAACCCCGACCATCACAAAAATTGTCGAAAGAAAAACACGTGAAATTGTTAAGATGCAACGATTCGTGGACGACCAGGCATAACAAATCTGCTCCGGATACACAGGAGCTCTCACAGTATCCCAACGTTCGTGAACGTTAAGAACCCAAGACCCGATCCAACATTGTAGCATCGTGGGGATCAGAGAGTAACACCTCCAGACAGCCCTACCCTTCCGTTTGCTTGCATCACCACGGGGTTCCTGCAAGAGAATTGGTGTCCGTCCTGTGATATGTAGCCCATACCTGCGGGTGCAGTGCTGGGGTCCAACGGAGCATGGAAAAGAGGCAAAACACAGTAGTAAGAAGGCAGTGCTCCATTTGCGGCTGCTGCAGTGTGTTCAGGACCTGGGCATTGTCGTTAGTATGCGTTTCATCAAACGTAACGCCACCTCATCTTTCATACCTCTACACTTTGAATCACTGCGGACGGATGAGTCAGAAAACACACACTCGGGAGTCACAACCCGACACACCATTTGGCAAAGTTTGATTGCTCTTCCTTTGAGTACGGGTCCTTGAAGCCTGGCCTCGACTCAGACATTGGCTCATATGTGATGCAACGAACATTGCCCTACCGCTTCTCTTCCAGAACAGGTTGTGCGTGAGGAAATCCTTTGGCTTGTCGGGATCTGGCTGTATCCTCTTCGTGATGTGCTGTAGCTCCGGATTTCCCGCACAAGAAGCTTGATTGTGAGCTCGGCAGTAATCGATGTGGACGTGCCTGCCCATCGCTTGGCAGACGAGGCTGCACATCATAGGTGCACCCTCATCGCTGGGGGAAAACTTTCGCCCTTCGATCTCCGAAACATCGTCGGTCCCATCCAGCATCCAACGAGCACGGGACATGGTCCCATGCTGCGTCTCGTGTTCTTGCTGGGGATGACCTAAATGATCGTCAGGAAAAAGGATGGGCGAGATGTCGTCGTCGTACCAATAGGTAAAGTGCAGATGTAACCACAGTTTTCACACCTGGATCAGTCGTCAGAGAAGGTAGATACGACGGAAAACCTCGACGACGGTACCTTGCCTCGCAGAAATGAATGCCTTTGCTGTCAAGGCTGTGATTATGAGGGCCCGTATGCTTTGTGGCACCCAGCGGGATAGGCTTGATGCATTTCAACCGCTTCGCGACTGTGACACCAATCATTACAAACAAACCAATGAGAAGGGTCAATATTTCAACGAACCTTGGGTGTACTGTAGACGGCGCATTGGTATGAGAATAAATATGGCTAGAATCGTAAGTGCGTTCGTACCTTTGTATACTGCAATGTCTCGCCATTTCGTCCACTGAACGTCTCTTCAATCGGGTGCGGCGCAGTTTCGATCTCGCAAATACCAGGTGCAGAGCAAATGTAAGTGCACAAATGTTCTTGTCTGTTCACCGTCCGTCAGAACAAGGAAGGCATTACAAGTCGCATACCCACCCGCAGAGGTGAATCGCGGAGGGGTCCAGACCGTGCATATGATCCTGGTCAGAGCACGCGCGCTTGCATAATTGACACTGAACGGAACAAGCTCGAGCATCACATTCGTGGCGAGTGTGGGTGACACCACTGAAAAGATTATCAGCGTGTCTCAAAGAGTGGATGACTATGAGAGGGTCTACCTTGGAATTCGGCATTTTCCAGGACAAGAGTGCACAGAGTCGTCAGCCAATTTCACGCCAGATAGGCTACATGGCTGAGATAATGGACGTGAGTCGTTTTTTCGTCGAGGAATCACGATGGGCAGCCCTTACCTTGCCGCATGTATGGAGTGGTGCGGCACAAAGATGCTCATTCCCAGGATGGTCGATAGCCTTCCTCACATATTTTAGTCGAGGTGGAGGCTAACCACAAAACTTACCTTCGCGCATGCATCAAGACACCCGTGCCTTCCCAAGAACCTGCATGGTTTGCCGCACAAGTGATGGCCCCCATCACATCTACAGAAAGATATCAGTGGGAGTGATGACACACCACGACTGATGGGACGCACATATGCTTGCCTGCGTGACCCGCACTAACATGAATCCTGATCAGCATCCTCGAAGAGATCATATGCATTGCAGGATGACTCACATTATAGTACACCGTTTGTGCTCTCTCAAATCCTCCAAACATAAATCGCACTCATGAGCACACAAGTGGTCGGTTCGACAATCATGCGAGCCGGGGTGAACCCGACTCCGCACACAGAGCAACTGACAGTTCGAACATCGCAGCTCACACAACTGTACGTGGCTCTCCATCTCAACGACCGTATTCTTGAAAGTGCGCTCCAGCTCATCGATGCTGGCAAGTCCGGGTGGGAAACGGGAGAGGTTTTGAGTGAGCCATTCCCGCACGTGGGCAACTCGGAGTTTGACGATGGTCTCGAGGTGACTGGATAGTCCTCTGATCCATTCCTGCTCTGGCATGTGCTGACGAGAATTCTGGGCATCCCAAACGTTTCGAATGCAAGAGATGACTTTGTCGAATCCACTGCACGCTAAGAGCAACTGGTGTGGTGTATCGGGAAGGTCCACTGGTTGGTCTGTATCCAAGTTCTGAGTTAAGTGTTAGGTGCGTGGAAAGCACTCGAAGATCGCATCAGAAGCTCACCTTCAAGGGCTCACGGTCTGGTTCGATCTCTGCGAATCCAAAGGCAAATGCATTGGCAAGGCGGGTCGAAATAATTTGCGCTCGATGCGACGCCATAGTTTCTAGTCACCGAAACCTTCAAAAAAAGCTCAACAAAACCGGCTCATAAACTCACGAGAGATTGGTCCCCAGTCGTTAACCTTCAACTTTGCCATCAACACTTTCATCATATGCAAAAACTCCCCGGCCGTTCGGTGCGTGACCATTTGTTGATCCAGGCGTCTCTTCACCGCACGGGAAAGCTCATAGAACTCTTGGGATTCGATGACCGGCCTGGCAAGCCATGAATATCATGTTTCGGGTAGATACCACCGACCAATCTTACCATGGGATAATACTGAGCTTCCCAGCATGTAGACGAGAGATGAAGTTTGCTTCCCGTTCATCTTGCACGATCCTCTGGAACTTCAGCCAAAACCTAGCAACATACCCGAATGAATGATCGGACGACTATAAGACGAACCGAACCCACTCTTTCGCAATCTCGGCCTTGTCAGAATCGACGACGTCCTGTTGAAAACGACCGAATCAGATAATGACCTCGTGACTCGCGTTTACCGCAACCCACCTTGATGACGATGACCAACCTCGACTGGAACAACGATGGATTCGCTTTCGGATCCAACATCGTCGAACTCGATTGGAAGGACTGGAAAAGCCCAGTGACATCACGATTCAACGCGAAATTGTTACGGAACAACACCTGAACGCAGGTTTGAGTTTAATATCAGATTTCGTCCTCCTGATCAAGGAGCTCTTAACGACGTACCAAGTTCGAAATGGCGGTGCTGAACAAGACGAGCAGCGCGTCCTCCTGTGCCGAACGTTCGATATTATGTACACCTGCATGTATGCGAAGTCAGCAAAACCAATTTGTACGATACCTAATGGGGCGAACCATTGAATTCCAAAGCGACGATCAACGCGTCTTGAGTAGGCGTCACCGACATCCAAACCCCCTCCGTCGTACGCATCGCCGATCGCGAAAACGACGTATCCACCAAATGATCCAACGCAACGCTCTTTCCCACCGACCTTTCTCCCATCGACGACACCACCTTGACGGGCTACACTCATCGTTAGAACCCACGCGAATCACGAGGAGAAGAAGAAACTCTGATGTAAACGCACCTTGGAAGCCATGTACGACTGGAATAACGACTCATACCACCCAAAAGAAAGACTATCCACGATCCTGTTCACGTCCGCTCCCAACAACGACTTCTCCAACTCGGAAGAGTACACCCCATCCTTGAGCTGAATGAACCGATTCTCCTTCCCGATCGCGATATGGATCGGAATCAAACACAAGAAATCCACGATCCATTCGCCAGCACGGTATTGTGAGATGTTCCATGATTGAGTATTCGGGCCGCTTCCGAGCAACTCGGCGGCGAAGACGGAAAACGAGGCAGAAGAGACTTTGATCGATTTGAGAAAGTCCCCCATAGGTTTCTTTGTCGCACGTTCGAAAGCTTGAATCATCTCCGCAAAATGAGGCGCATACATCCCATAATCCCGGTCGGTGACGAACACTAATGTCTTTTGGCTCCTCAACCTGGACGAAGAGATCGTCTCGCGCTGTACAGCGGGTAACACAGGGAACCGAGTCCATACTTCGGAGAAACCATAGATGAGACAATTGTGAGCGGTAGCGTGGACCGAGCAAGGAGGCGAGCCGCGGATGCCTTTCTCCTTGAAAGTGAACTCGGTGACTTTGCGAGTGATGTTGAGAGCGTAGGAGTGGCAGACGTGTTGCGGTAGATCGAGAATTAGTAGGTGGACGGCTGTCCTGCTGATCAGTGAGGTGGCGACGGGATTCATCTCGACGGTCAAGCCCGGGATGCTCAACAGAATCCCCTCCGTCGATCCAAACGTGCTCCAGTGATAAGCCGCCACAGCCAAATCATTTCCCTCGGCTTGCGCGACCAGCAAACAGGAACCGTCTGGCGTAGAGCTTACGCTATACGGAATCTGTTTGAGATCGAGAGTGGCAGGTCTGTGTATTCCCTCATTAATCGGCCACGATCGAGGCAACGAAATGGAGATGAAAGGAGACACACCGGAACTGGAGGGTCACGAATGAGAAAACCCTAGCCTGAGCCTGCGAATCCACGAGCAACACTTCCTCGCTACCGCTAATGAAACACGCCCCACGAATCAACGTTCCATCGGCATACCACTGACTCAACGAGATCGAACTTCCGAGAGCCTGGAAACGTCTCGTATCGTCGAATGCAAAGACATGCAGTTGGAGCTAAGTTGAAAGAGACACGTGCGTCAACTGAAGGGATGGAGATACAATCTCAGCCAAAAATTTACCTTGTCCGCCGAGACGACACACAGAATCCTCTTCAACTCATCGTATGCCAACAGGAAATCATGCCCGATCTTCTCTCGGTTCAACGCTTTGCCACGTCCATGTTTGATAGCACCATCCATGGCGGTGAGATCATCGAGGTATATCGTCAGATTCCCCGCACCATCGACTACTACCAGCAACAGTTTCTCTCCCTCGAGCAACTGCGCTCGTCTTCCAAATCAGAAACACATGTCAGTAACGATGAACAAACACGAAGGAGCAACGTACAACACGGAATGAGAGGTAGGCATCTTGAAGCTGTGCTCAGGATTCAACTGCAGCTCGTGTTGATCGTGATTCGCCAAGTTCATCGAGTGAACCGTATAAACCGCCGTTGGATCTTCTCGCGTCTCCCTTGATCCCGAGAGACGATAAGGCGTCGACGAAGACAAACCTACAGACTTTGTGACGTACACCCTATCGATATGCAACGTGTGACTGTAAACGACGAAGATAATGTTCGCCTCTCCAATCAAAATACCACGAAAGATACTCACGTATAAGCAATCTGCGCCGACATTGCGTTCACACGTTGGAGAATCAAACCCTGGCTCGACATCTTCTGCATCACCCCTCTGCGTTTCAATTGACTACACTCTTGCGGGAAACGTTTGTCAAGGCCTGAGCGCACGAGTATCTCGAGGGACTCATCGCCCAATGCTTCATTGATACGAAGGCAGTCTGTGGCCCTGTGCACAGCAAGAACATCATTCGTCAGAGAAAGCAACGCCACAAATGCAAGAGCACTGACAGAAGCGATCCGAGCTGCGCGAGATTGAACTGACGCCCTTCGAAAGTCTCGACGCTGCGCCTCGCCTCCTGATATTCGACAGTCATGAACCCCTGAGCTGTCTCTCCAAACAACAAAGACGGCTTCACAGCCTCCGGTTTCATCGCATCGCCACTGCCCTCCTTGGGGTCCACGATCTTCTCTGAAACGACCTTCAGTCCCAAGTATGAGTCGCCCAGGGTTATGTGACACAAGAGAGAGATTAGATTACCCGGAACCCTTCACGAACTTGTACAGACTCCTCTTGCTCGTTGGTCTGTGCCACTTCGAAATTGAACCTCCGACCCGATTCGTCCGGATCAGGTTCTTGCATTTCCAAGTCATCTTCCCCACTATCGCTCCAAACGATCGTTTGCGCATGTTCCGGTGAAATCAGGGCGACAATCTGGTCACACATCTTCGTGAGGTACCTATGGATGGTAAGCTTGTTGTGAACGCGATGGAGGAAGGGGGAATCAGCCAACCTCATGAATGTCACGCGATTGCGACGAACGGAGGACACTGCTGCGTCGTCCCAACTCGTTTCCTCTGGCCAGTACAATAGGAAGATCTCCTTGAGATTGCCCACCTGTCTAGCACCTTTGAGAATGTACAGGCCTGAACGGAGGGTCGGCTGCGTTGGAGCACGAATATCAGCATTGACTAAAAGTTGCGCTGCACTGCGAAGAAAATGACATCAATCTACGGAGGCCGAGAAGTTCAGTCTTGGGAACGTACATGGCATCATTGATGACGCCGCGTTGTGAAAGGAAGCGTACGATCTCCGCTTTACTCCCGTACACTCCGACGGGTTTGACGATGAACTTGTCGAGGGCCTTGAAGTTGACTTTTGTCACCGACGTATACGCCCCGGGAGAAACGCTGTTAATAAAGGTCTTGAGCGAGTTTTGAGATATGAGGATCTTGTCGACTAGTAGTTGCTGTCTTAGCGGGGACATGCAAAGGCGTCGCCTTGCCAATAAGCTCACCAAGACCGACACTGCTTTGTTCAGAGATCAAGTCGAGGATACGATACATCCCTTTGATAGATTGCGCCAAGTCTAACTCGTCACGCTCGGAATTGTCGATCTACAAGTCTATGTTCGAACTGATTTTACGCGTTGAGTAAAGAACATACCTCCTCATCGTCGGGTTCAAATGAATATTCATCGCATTCAGCCAGAGCTTCGTCTGCTTCCGCTGTCGGAGAGCCCTCGTCTGGGAAGAAACAGTTTTGTGGTTTGTTACTGAGTGTGCTTGACTGTATGATTTCCGCCAGTGTGGTCACAAGTGGAGGAGCCAGAGTCGGCCGAGAGTATTCCTCACAGGCCATTGCGGTATAGCAGAGTCAAAGAACGATTCACGAGATTGGGGTTGGTTCTTAAAGGTCAACGCTGGCTGGCCAGCACGAGGCAACTGATCCCGATGAGATAAATAATCGTTAGTGCATGTATTTGAACAAGATATGTACTTAGAATAAAATACATACCGAGGGAACAACGATAACTCCTTGCGTTCACCCACGATGGGAGTTGCAGTGTTCTGTGGGCCCAGGGGCGCAGCCTTCCATCGTAGTAAGGTACGCCGCTCAACTCCCAGTAAGTTACGAATCAGTCAGAGCCGTCATACCAAAAATGGTGATCAATGGAAGCGCGAGGTTGATCTCCAGGATGCGGCGGTGAAGCAAGGTTGACCAAGGTTGACCTCAAGCTCAGAATTTCATGACAGCCTACAAACTCGGGGCCAGACCTCCACAGAATTCTATTCAGCGGCTGAAAGTCCAGTAATTCCATATCGATGTCTGACAGTTACGGTCAACCTGAAATATTTTCAGGGGAGGCATGGTTAGTATCAGCCATGCAATTGGGGACAGAAAATACCAAGATAGTTTGTGTCAACTTTGAGTTGTCGTGATGGTCGCGGTTCAACAAGTTGAAGCGTCGGGAGCTATACTTACGATCTGATGACCAACTCAACAGTGACGACTCTCGATAGAGCAAGAACGACTGTCTTCTGCTCATCGAGAGTCTGGGTTTGGGAGACTAAGTGACGACGGCCACAGTCCCAGGCGTAAAGTTCCTCGCACCGACTCCGAGTCAGTGGACTCAGTCACAGTACTCTCTTCATGACGACCACTGACCGCCTACGTGGGACAGGGATTCAGTGGACTTGGCAAAGCAGCCGGCGTATGCAATCTATCACCCCCATCATCTTCAGCTCCAACCTCGTGCAGAACAGGAACTGTCATTCCCCCAAAGCCGCATGTGCCGCTCCTTCTTGTGAATGGAAGTCAAGCCTTGAGGCAACTTGTGGGAAATCGATAACAGAGACGCCCATCACGACGAGCTCATGATGCGATGGAATGAGCCTTGAGGAGCAGGTGAGGTAACTTCAATGCCTTTTCGCTCCCATGATCTAGATTCTAGATGGCCACTTGCGGCATGCCACAAAGTCAGGGTCTAAACAATTTCGTTCGAACGTTCTTGGAGTCCGGACGGGCAGCCTCCGAGCCAATAAGCTCGAATGAGGTTGAACAGACTAGTGAGCGAGTGCAGGTCATCTTGAACTCCAACGATCACAAAAGGTTGTCGAAAGGAAGGTTTCTGAAAGTCTCAAGATACAAGAATTCATGGGGCACAACGAATCCGTCCCAAATGCACAGGAAGTTTTCGGTATCCCAACACAGTTTGACCCAACGTTCGTAAATGTTAAAAACCCAAGACCCAATCCGACATTGTAGCACCGTGGAAATCAGCGAGTAAACTCCTCCAGACAACCCTACCATTCCGTTTGCTCACCGGCATCTTTCTGCGTCCCCAAGAAGGCATGAAGGGCTTCGTACATCACCATGGGATTCATGCAAGAAAATTGGTGCCCGTCCTGGGAAATGTAGCCCATTCCTGCAGGCATAGTGCTGGGGTCCAACGGAGCATGGAAAAGGGGTAAAACACAGTAAGAGGGCGATGCTACGTTTCCGCCCGCGGCAGCGTGCTCGGGGCCTGCGATTAGTTGTTAGTACTGTATTCCCGTGGAACATGATCCCGACTTTCGTACTTTTACAAATCACATCGCTGTTGATGTGTGAGTCACGACAATATCACCAGACGGGATTCGACGCACCATTTCGCAAAGTTGGCCCGGTCTTCCTTCGAGTAAGGGTCCTTGAAACCTGTCCACAAGTCAGAACTGGGTTACATATAGTAAGCGCAACAAGTATCGCCCCACCACTTCTCTTCCAGAATAGATGGTGTGTGAGAAGATCCTTTGGCTTATCGGGGTCTGGCTGGAGGCTCTTCGTGAGGTGTTTCAACTCTTGATTGCCCGTACAGGCGGCTTCATCCTGGGCTCGGCAATAGTCGATGTGGGCGTGCCTGCCTATCGTTTTACAGACGAGGTTACACATCATGGGTGAACCCCCATCATGGGGTGTGAGGTTTCTCCCCCCGCTATCATGCGGGACATTATTAAGCCCACCCACTGCCAAACCGGTGCGTGACATAAGCCCATGATGTGTGTCATGCTCTTGCTGAGGATGGCCTAGTTGATGGTCAGCAGAAAACGTGGGCGTGACGTGCTCGTCGTACCGAGGGGTAAGGTGCACAAGTAACCACAGTGTGCACATCTGGATCGGCCATCAGAGAATATACATGCACGGATATCCTCGACGACCGTACCTTGCCTCACAGAAATGAATGACCTTACTGTCAAGGCTGTGGCTGTGAGGTCCTTCGTGCGTCGTAACTCCAGGAGGGATCGGCGTCATGCACTTCAACCGCTTCGCAACTGCGACGCCGACGATTACAAACCAACGAGAAAATGCTTCAATATACAAACGGACCTTGCAAGTACTGAGGAGAACCCATTGATATGAGCATAGAAGTTACTAAAGATGGTGCGTACCTTCGACTGGATCGTTTCGTTAGAGCTTGGCATAGTTTCTATCTCACATATACCCGGTGCAGTGCAGATATCAGTGCACAGATGTTCTTCTCTGTTCGTTGTTAGCATATGAATGTCCTCAGATGTCGCACACGCACCCACAGAGGTGATTGGAAGACTGTTCGAGACCATGCATGTGATCCTGATTGGAGCACACGCGCTTGCATAATTGACACTGGATAGAACAGAATCGAGCGTCACATTCGTGGCGAGCGTGAGTGACACCACTGAAATTTTATCAGTGTGTCTCACAGTACGGATGACTATGAGTGAGCCTACCTTGGAATTCGGCATTTTCCAGGACAAGAGTATACAGAGCCGTCAGCCAACTTCACGCCAGATAGGCGACATGGCTGAGATAATGGACGTGAGTCGTTTTTATCGTCGGGGAATCATGGTGGGCAGCCATTACCTTGCCGCATGTATGGAGTGGTGCGGCACAAAGATGCTCATTGCCAGGATGGTCGATAACCTTCATCACATATTTTAGTCGAGGTGGAAGCTAACCACGCAAACGTACCTTCGCGCAGGCATCAAGACACTCACGCCTTCCCAAGAATCTGCATGGTTCCCCGCACAAGTGCTGGCTCCCATCACATCTGCAAAAAGAGATCAGTGGGGGAGAGCACACAGCACAACCGACGGGACGCACAAATGCTTTCCTGCGTGACCCGCACTGCCACGAATACTGATCAGGATCCTCGAAGATGTCAAGTGCATGACTCACATTATAGTACACTGTTTGTGCTCTCCAAAAGCCTCCAAACAGAAATTGCATTCATGAGCACAAGAGTGGTCGGTTCGACAATCATGCGAGCCAGGATGAACCTGACTCCGCACGCAGAGCAACTGACAGCTCGAACATCGCAGCGCACACAACTGTACATGACTCTCCATATCAACGACCGTATTCTTGAATTTGTGCTCCAGCTCATCGATGCAGGCAAGTCCAGGTTGAAAACGGGATAGGTTTTGAGTGAGCCATTCCCGCACGTGGGCAACTCGGAGCTTGACGACGGCGTCGAGGTGACTGGATAGTCCTCTGATCCATTCCTGCTCTGGCATGTGCTGACGTGAATTCTGGCCATCCCAGGCATTTCGCAGAGCTGCAAGTGCACTCTCGCGAGAGATGACTTTGTCGGATCCACTGCACGCTAAGAGCAACTGGTGTGGGGTATCGCGAAGGTTCACCGGCTGGTCTGTATCCAGGTTCTAGGTCGACTGTCAGGTGCATGGAAACCATTCGAAGGTCGCATCAGCAGCTCACCTTCAAGGGCTCGCGCTCTGGATCGATCGCTGCGAATCCGAACGCAAATGCATTGGCAAGGCAAGCCGAAATCGTCTGCGCTCGATGCGACGCCATAGTTTCTGGCCACCAAAATCTTCAAAGAAAGCTCAACAAAGCCGGCTAGTATACTCACGAGAAATTGGTCCCCAGTCGGTCACCTCAACGTGTGCGTTTCAACAAAAGGATAATAGCGCAAAGAGACACACCGACCTTCAACTTTGCCATCAACGTCTTCATCGTATGCAAAAACTCCCCGGCCGTTCCGTGCGTGACCATTTGTTGATCCAAGCGTCTCTTCACCGCATGGAAAGACTCGTAGAACTCTTGCGAGTCGATGATCGGCCTGGTAAGGCCTGAATCTCATGCTTCGGGTAGATATCACAGATCTTACCATGGGATAATGCCGAGCTTCCCAGCATGTAGACGAGAGATAAAGTTTGTTTCCCGTTCATCTTCCACGATCCTCTGGAACTTCAGCGAGAACCTAGCAACATCCAGAATGAGTGATCAGCACGAGGGCAAAACGAACCGGACCTACTCTTTCGCAATCTTGGCCTTGTCAGAATCGACGACGTCCTGTTGAAAACGTATCAAATAAAGACCTCAACTCGTGACTCGCGTTTACCCCAACCTACCTTGATGATGATGACCAACGTCGACTGGAACAGCGATGGATTCGCTTTCGGATCCAACATCGTCGAACTCGATTGGAAGGACTGGAAAAGCCCAGCGATATCGCGACTCAACGCGAAATTGTTACGGAACAACACCTGAACACGAGTTCGAGTGTAAGATCAGCATTCGTCCTGCTGATCAACGAACTCGTAACGACGTACCAAGTTCGAAATGGCGGTGCTGAACAACACGAGCAGCGCGTCCTCCTGTGCCGAACGTTCGATACTATGGACACCTGCATGTATGCGCAGTCAGCGAAACGAACCTCTCAAACACTGATGTGGCGAACCTTCGAAATCCAGAGCGACGATCAACGCGTCTTCAGTAGGCGTCACCGACATCCAAACCCCCTCCGTCGTACGCATCGCCGACCCCGCAAACGACGTATCCACCAAATGATTCAACGCAAAACTCTTCCCCACAGACTGTTCTCCCATCGACGTCACCACCTTGACGGGCTACACTCATCGTCAGAACCCATACGAATCACGAGGAGAAGAAGACACTCCATTGCGAACGCACCTTGGAAGCCATGTACGATTGGAACAACGACTCATACCACCCAAAAGAAAGATTATCGACAATCCTGTTCACGTCCGCTCCCAACAACGATTTCTCCACCTCGGGCGAGTACACCCCATCCTGGAGCGGAATGAACCGATTCTCTCTCGCGACCGCAATATGAATCGGAATCAAACACAAGAAATCGACGATCCATTCGCCAGCGCGGTATTGTGAGACGTTCCATGGTCGAGAATAGGGCCCCCTTTCAAGTAACTCGGAGGCGAAGACGGCGAAGGATGCTGAAGAGACTTTGATCGATTTGAGAACGTCCCCCGTGGGTTTCTTGGTCGCACGTTCGAAAGCTTGAATCATCTCCGCAAAATGAGGCGCATACATCCCATAATCCCGGTCGGTGACGAACACTAATGTCTTTTGGCTCCTCAACCTGGACGAAGAGATCGTCTCGCGCTGTACAGCGGGTAGCACCGGGAACCGAGTCCATACTTCGGAGAAACAGTCGATGAGACAGTTGTGGGCGGTGGCGTTGGTCGTGCAGGAGGACGAGGCGCGGATGCCTTTCTTCTTGAAAGAGAACTCCGTGACTTTGCGAGTGATGTCGAAAGCGTAGGATTGGCAGACGTGTTGTTGTAAATCGAGCATGAGTAGGTGGACGGCCGACCTGCTGATCAGCGACGTGACGACGGGATTGGTCTCGACGGTCAAGCCCGGGATGTTCAACAGGATGCCCTCTGTCGATCCAAACGTGCTCCAGTGATAAGCCGTCACAGCCAAATCATTTCCGTGAGCTTGTGCGACCAGCAAACAGGAACCGTCTGGCGTAGAGCTTACGCTATTCGGAATCTGTTTGAGATCGAGAGTGGCAGGTCTGTGTATTCCCTCATTAATCGGCCACGATCGAGGCAACGAAATGGAGATGAAAGGAGACACACCGGAACTGGAGGGTCACGAATGAGAAAACCCTAGCCTGAGCCTGCGAATCCACGAGCAACACTTCCTCGCTACCGCTAATGAAACACGCCCCACGAATCAACGTTCCATCGGCATACCACTGACTCAACGAGATCGAACTTCCGAGAGCCTGGAAATGTCCCGCATCGTCGAACACAAAGATATGCAGTTGCAGCTATGTTGCGAAACACACGAATGTCAACCGAAGGGGAGATGCAGTCTCGGCCAAAAACTTACTTTGTCCGCCGAGACGACGCACAGCATCCTCTTCGACTCGTCGTATGCCAACAAGAAATCATGTCCGATCTTCTCTCGATTCAACGCTTTACCACGTCCATGTTTGATAGCATCATCCATGGCGGCTAGATTCTCGAGGTATATCGTCAGATTCCCCGCACGATCAGCTACCACCAGCAACAGTTTCTCCCCCTCGAGCAACTGCGCTCGTCTTCCAAAACACAAAAGGGTCAGTTCCAGACAACGACGAACAAACACGAAGGAGGAACGTACACCACGGAATTAGAGATGGGCATCTTGAAGCTGTGCTCGTACCGAAATCGCGGTGAGGGTGTGAAGGTAGGGTTCAACTGCAGCTCGTTTTGATCTTGAGTCGTCAAGTTCATCAAGTGAACCGTATAAACCGCCGTTGGATCTCCTTGCGTCTCCCTTGATCCCGAGAGACGATAACGCGTTGATGAAGAGACATCCAAAAGCCACTTTTTCGTCCCGCCCACCATATTGATATACAACGTGTGCCTGTAAACGACGACGATAACCTTCCCCTTTCCATTCAAAAACATACCGAAAGAAACTCACGTATGAGCACTCTGCGCCGACATCCTGTTCACATGTTGAATCAAGCCCTTTCTCAACTTCCTCTGCTCCACCACTGCTCTACTCGCATACTCCTTCTCAATCCTCTGCGTACATTCCTCAGTTTGAATTGTCTCCATCGTAGGGAAAACGTTCTTCAACAACTGCGCCACAGCGATTTCGAGGTGCCCGAATGCCCTCTTCTTCAAATCATCGCTCAACTCATTGATTGCAGGATACTCTTCCGAAGCTTCCGCCTCCATTTGACCAATGTGGGTCAAGAGCTGACTATCAGTAATTTCATCGGCGTTCCTCACCGCCTGCTTCACGATCCCATCCAAGGGGCTCGTCTCCCATGTCGACGGATCCCTCAAGCTCAACTTCTGTTTGACTCTCATGGACTCCAGAACTTGTTCGACCTCGCCTAATAACGCAGCTTTTAGGATACGAGCACGATCAAGCGTGCTGATCTTGTTGCTTTCCAAGAGCGGTTTAAGCTCTTTGAAGAGACAGAGAAGGTCTCTTGATTTTCGATAATCAGGATCACGAATAGGCCCTTCCTTGACCTGTTTCGCGAACTCATCCTTTGCCTTCGGATGGATAGATAAAAACTTTGAGAATGGTTCTATGATGAGGGTTAGTATCCCACCTCCTGAGGTGCCGTGATATCCATACCGAAATGTTCGACAGGTTTCTCATTCGGCTCAGCACCATATGGGAAGACCTCCCGATCGAAGCACCTGTACCCACATCACCATTCCCACCCATCAATCAGTACAAGAGAAGCCCACTCACGGATACAACCGCACAATTTCATCAACGATGGCTTCATGAACAGATTTCCGAAGCGTCGCCGAATCCGTCTTCAATCTCGCAGTAGCCACATTAACTGCCGCCTTCGCCTGTGACTTCGAGGTATTCAAGATCGCCGTAGACTCGAGTTTCTATCGAGTAGACTCTTGCGGAAAACGTTTGTCAAGGCCGGAGAGCACGAGTATCTTGAGGGACCTATCGTCTAATGCTTCGTTGATACGAAGACAATCTGTGGCACTGTGCACACCAAAAGTGTCATTCGTCAGCAAAAGCAACTACCGCGAATGAAAAAGCACTAACACAAGCGATCCCAGATTTACGGGATTGATTTCTTTACCTTCGAAAGTCTCAACGTTGCGCAATGCCTCCCGATATTCGACAGTCATGAACCCCTGAGCTGTCTCTCCAAACAACAAAAACGGCTTCACAGCCTTCGGTTTCGTCGCGTCTTCGCTGCCCTCCTCTGGGGCCACGATCTTCTCGGAAACGGCCTGTATTTCCAAATATGAGTCGCTCAAGGACCATGTAACACAAGAGAGATTGGATTACCTGGAACCCTTCACGAACTTGTACAGACTCCTCTTGCTCGTTGGTCTGCGCCACCTCGAAAGTGAACATCGGATCTGATTCGTCTTGATCAGGTTCTTGCATTTCCAAGTCATCTTCCCCACTATCGTTCCAAACGATCGTTTGCGCATCTTCCGGTGAAATCAGGGCAACAACCTGGTCACACATCTTCGTGAGGTACCTAGGGATGGGTGATAAGCTGGTGAACACGCTGGAGGAGGCGAGAAATCAGCCAACCTCATGAATGTGACGCGATTGCGACGAACGGAGGACACTGCTTCGTCGTCCCAGCTCGTTTCCTCTGGCCAGTACAATAGGAAGATCTCCTTGAGATTGCCCACCTGTCTAGCACCTTTGAGGATGTACAGACCAGAACGGAGGGTCGGCTCCGTTGGAGCATGAGTATCAGTGTTGACTAGAAGTTGCGCTGCACTGCGAAGAAAATAGATCAATCTACGGAGGCGGAGAAGTTCAGTCTTGGGAACGTACATGGTATCATTGATGACGCCGCGTTGTGAAAGGAAGCGCACGATCTCCGCCTTACTCCCGTACACTCCGACGGGTTTGACGATGAACTTGTCGAGGGCCTTGAGGTTGACTTTTGTCATCGACGTATATGCCCCGGGAGAAACGCTGTTAATAAAGGCCTTGAGCGAGTGTTGAGATATGATGATCTTGTCGACTGGTTGCTGTCTTAGCGGGGACATGCAAAGGTGTTGCCTCGTTAATAAGCTCACCAAGACCGCCACTGCTTTTTGCAGAGATCAAGTCGAGGATACGATACATCCCTTTGATAGAATACGCCAAGTCTAACTCGTCACGCTCGGAATTTTCGATCTACAAATCTATGTCCAAAGTTTAATAAAGAGCACACCTCATCGTCACCAAATTCAAATGAATATCCATCGCTTTCAGCGACAGCTTGGTCTACTTCTGTTGACGGTGTGCTTGAGTGCATGATTTCCGTCAGTGTAGGCACTGGTGGAGGGGCCGGAGTTGGTTGAGAGTGTTCTCCAGAGGACATCTTTTTTTTTTTTTTTTTTTTGGTTCCATTTGTGTCCGATTGGGGTGTATGTACCCTATGTAAGACAAGCCTAGCTAAGAGCGGGAGGCACCTGTGCCCCCGTCGTATCCCTGACTCTGCGAATGCACCTTCCAGAGGACATCATCCTTTACATGCTGTGCGGGGGGGCACAGCATGTAACTTACTTTCCTCGATTAAAGATACTTAAAGTTCAACTATGGCTGGCCAGCACGAGGCGATCCGATGAGGCATCCATGTCACTAGGTCAAATGATCGTTAGTGCATGTGATTGAACGAGATAGAATAAAATACATACAGGGAATAGCGATAACTTAGTCTCCCGTAGGCACCCCCTTAGGTAGGAAGACAGTCGTTCCTCTCTTCTGCCCATCGAGAGTCTGGGTTTGGGAGACTAAGTCGTTCCTACGCGATAGCTCTGGAAAGCCGGACGTTCGCACTCCATTAGTCACGTCAGTATTGGGGACCTGGCACTAGTACTATTTATTTGAACCTTCAACCAGAAATTACTACACCTTGGCCTAGCCCTAAAAACATCCCATGGCGTGGAATGGACATGTTGACAATACGGGCTCACAAGACACACCTTCTGAGCCACCATGCCCCACCAACGACCGAAACACGTCGAATGACACCGAGAACGTGCCCAGCCGCGAGACACGCGACCAGACGACGCGCCAAAGCCATCTGACGAAGGCAAGGGTGTCGCGAGTGGGAACGGCGAAGTTGAGGGAGTGAAAGTGGTTGTCGACGAGTGGTCGATGCAGACTACACACTGAGGCTCGAAATGGGCGAAACGATCGAGTCGTACACATCGATCCAGGAGGTGAAATGATGTGCGAACGAGCCGAATACATTGTGGATGATCCCCACGATGCGATACGACCAATCCAGAGACGCAGCCTTAGGCTGTGGCGCTCAAGCGCTCAAGCGCTCAACTCCCAGTATGATTCATAGTATAAACTTGAATGTGTCGGATCATACCAAAAAGTGGTGATCAGTCACGGTCGTCAGCCAGCCTCGGGCTGAGCCAGGCAATTCATCGGGACAGTATCAAGACGGTTTGTGACTTTGAACTTTGAACTTTGAGTTGTTGTGATGGTCGCGGTTCAACTCAAATGAAGACTCGGGTGCTATACGATCTGACCATGAGGAACTCACGACTTTGACTTCAGTGTCTCAAGCTCTCTCGAAGCTAGCGTGTTTTTCGCACCGATGCATGATGCATGATGTTACACCCTATGCCGACCATTGCGTACGGCAGACAGGGATTCGGTGGACTTGGCATACGTACGGCGATTTATCACCCCCATCATGGTCAGCTCCAACCTCGTCCCAGAACAGGAACTACCACTCCCCAAAATCCACATGTTCGACTCGTGCCGTTGCTTCTTGTGAATGGAAGTCAAGCCTCGAGGCAACTTGTGGAAAATCGATAACAGGGACGCTCTGGGACGGCCCATCACGATGATGCCGATGGAATGAGGTAACTTTCCTTTTTGTTTTCATAGGCCTCAAAATGGGCGGCAAGTCAAACGAGAACGTTGACGAGAAAGAAAAGAGCTCCAAAAAAGTCGTGGAATTCTGTGCTGCTTTCCTTCCTTTCTCCTTGCCCTCACTCCGCTCGCCCCAAGTCTAGTCTACCAGGTCCACTCTTACATTGTACCCTCTCTGCTCACACTAACCTGACCATGGCCCGCTCCCAACAACGCATCCTCTCCCAACTCGCCTCTTCACCCAACGAACTCGCCTCAGGCCTCGGCCAATGCCTCGAAGCCCTCCGCCTCATCTCAGCTCTCCCGCGCTCCTCCCCCGTATACATCCAATACGGAAGCGCATCCTCACCCATAATCAAAGCATTCGGTAGAGAACATCTCTCTCGCATCCCACTTCGTGTAAGCATCCACCGTCAACCCTATACCCACGCACGAGACTCACATCACGATCACGATCGCGCAGTCGGTGATGACTTTGATCAAATCATCACTGAACCTCACCGACAACCTCCACGTCGCATCCGCCCTCTTTTACCGCGAAGACGGCTCCGTCGACCCTACTCAAGTCCTCATCGACGAAGACTCTTGGAAAGAACTCGCTCCCTACGTTCACACTCTCCACGTCGAAGACCGCGAGCGTGACCGCGAGGTCGGTCTCACCTACGAACGCGACCGCCCCTCCACCGCTCTCTCCATGAACTCAACCACCACAAGCCCCACCTCAAAGTCCTCAGGACTCAACTCGAACGCATCGACGTTCGTGCCCTCCAGCACGGGAATCGCCATCAAGACCACCGATGGCGCCAAAGTCAATTTACAAAACCTCAGGAAACTGAGTTCGAGTTTCTCGCCGTCCTGTATGTGGTCGTGTTACTCTCAGTCTCTCCCTCGAGGCATTGACGTCTCAGGGTATCGGTAGCTCCTCAAGCCACATCTCCGTTTGCAATTTTGGATAAGAACGGTACTTGTGTTTGAAAAAGGGACGGGCGGTGATGATTGGGAGATGTGTGTATTACTTTTTGGTCTTATGATCAATCTATGATACGCATATATCGTGGTTCTGACACGCGTCCATGGCGATTACTCTAATAATGCGCGCTATGCTAAGAGAAGAGAACAAAATCCGTGTGTCGAGAACTAGAAAGAACGTAGGATAGCGGTGCTCGTTCCGCGATTAAGACTGTTCTACGCCGATGAGGCAAGACAAGAAACCGAGCGTGGAGGAACACAAACCGTAGACCCCCCAGGGCCTTTCTCAAGCCTCAAGGCCTCACCCGGCGATCGACTCGAGAACAGGCAGCAACGCTTCAAAGTTGGCCACGAAAACTATGGTTCGGAGCAGCGTCAGTGCGAGTTCGGTTCAGTTCCTCAAACGTCCCCCTCCCACCCCTCTCGAAAACTGGACGTCGAAACGCTGAACGCTGAACACTCACATCGACTGGGATAACTCTGAGACACCTCGTTCAAAGCCCTCGCCAACTTCCTTATCCCGCTCACTGCCTCCGCCTCCGCCTCCGCCTCTGCGTCCTCAACATCACCACCACCCAGCCCCTGTTGCCTCACCGACTCCGACCTCGATGGCGGTCCCAGCACGACCGCCACTTGACGCGCTCGAGCAGCGTGACGCAAACAAAGCACTTCGTCGTGTAGCACGAGACACAACGCCGTCCATATAATCTACGTCCCCCCCCCCCCACCCAATCCCGTCAACGTCAGCGCCAACCCCTCACTCGACTCCAACTCATGGAAACGCACCGAATGCACAGGACTCACAACACCCAAACATCCTCCCCTCTCCAACGCTCTCACAGCACCCAACGCCCCATCTACGCATCTCCTCCTCGACGGCGACGACCCATGTGCATGTGCAATCCCCGCAAACGATCTATGAAGCGTCACTTGCGCCAAGGCGGCGATGTTGATCGTGAGCAAACATTGACGCGCCTGTGCCTGTGCCTGTACCTGCGCCTGTACGAGGGACGGCTCTGAACCTTTGGGGATGGAAGAGAGGCAAGCGAGGGCGGCGGTGAAGAGGGGGAAAAGGGAAGCGACGAATCGTTGGATGAGCGCGTCGAGGTCGGTGAAACGGGTCCTGAAAACGGGAGATTGACTGATCGTGGGGTCTGTGAAACGAAAACGTCAGACTCATATACAACACGGTCATGTCGTAAGTACCACACGGTCGAGCATATACGACCCACCAGCATCGAAAGAGGCAGCGACAGAGGCAGCTTCCCCAAGCAATACCGCCGCTTTCGCTTGCAACGCCAACCCATCCTCGTTCGCAAACACCAGCTGTCTCCCTCTCAAAAACCCCACCACCGTATTCGTATCCGACCGACCATTCCCCGCCTACAATAGACATCGTTCGAGTCAGTCAGTCAGTCAGCGCTCCAGGAAAAGCATAAATGGGCTCGTGCCTCGATAGACGAACTCGGAGTCGACCCAGGCCATGCAATCGTAATCCCAACGCCTCCCTCATTCATCGCCGTTGGCGTTGCTCCACCATAAACAGCTCCCAACCACTTTTCGAGCGCATATACCGTCCAGAAGCCGTCCACTCGCTCTTTTTCCTCGACCGCATCCACGGGCGTCCCCAACTCTGGATACCCCACAAAGTCGAACAAGTTCGTGCTCGTCGTCGTGCTCGTCGTGCTCGTCATCGTGATCGTCGATAATTCTGCTTGCCCGCACGACGTGTGGAGTCTCAACGTGAACGCAAGAGAGAGCGCAGAACTGGCATGATATCGCGCCCCCAGCGGTTGTCCGATCCTTTGCATGTAATACGACAACAGAACGCTCGATTGGAGGATATGCATGAAAAATTGGGGGTCTGGTTCCATATTGGACGTCGCGAGCGCGTCAGAGAGTTGGTTCTGCGCTTGCGACAGTAGCTGACACTCCATGCTCTGTTTCTCTTCCCAACTGTCAGATATGTGGACGGACCAGAGAGTGAGCGCGCTGTGCAGAGCGGGGAGGATGTAGGTGCCTCGGGCGCGGAGGCGGTCGATGTTGAGGAAGAGGCCTAGTTCGGTGGCGTGTGGGGCGATGACGACCAAACTAGAGAATACGCGTGGTATCAGTTGATATTGGGACTGGACGTGATTGCGTGCTTACGATCGTCTAACATCACCTTGGATAAGAGCCCGACTAGAATCGGCTGAGCGTGTGTGTTCGCGAGTTAGAACTATATCCGCGTTCGGAAGCGCATGCGTGCACATACCTGATAGAGGCACTTGAAGGGGCACATGTCGCGCAGAACCATGATCAGCGACATAAGGAGCGTGTAGCTCGACTGCCGACTCCGGGTCTCGAGGATGTTCGAGCTCCTCGACCCTCGCTCTCAGTCGAGCGATGTCCTCTTCCAGAACCAGCGTGCGAGGTCGACGATGGGAATCCGCGTACTCGCAGTCATCGGTCCTTTCGGCCCGAAGACACGGAGTGCAAGTTGGCCGGACGCCGTCGCACTTCTGTGGGTTATAGAGCACAACCGTCAGATACAGTGTCGTCTCGATGACCCAGAGGTAAGCTTACCATCTTCCTGCGACTGTGGCAGATCAGATTCTTTCATTCAGTGTCACCGAGGTAATAAAGACCCTCGAGTGAACTTACCGGCACGACAGACAAGCTTTTCCGCGCTGCAGATGCGGGCTGGGAGGCTTGCTGCCTTGGTTGCCTTGGTTTGAAGGGTCTGCGGAGTTCATGGGACGAGTTCACAAACGCCACTTTTTTTCTTTTTTTTTTTTTTGGGAAGCTGACCAGAGTGCAAGAGCGACCGTTATATAGCTAGACACACTGCGGACGCTACGTCATCCACGAAGACGGTACGGCGTTCTAGGTCTTGTCATGAAACCCTAACATACTTTCGAGTCAAAAACCTGAGATCAGTGTCTAAAAGGGAACGAACCGCCTTCGTTTGGACAGCGGGGAGGCGTTTTGTTCAATGCCGGGTTCGCTCGGGACCAGCCACTACAACTATGAGCCTGCGGCAGGTCGTCGGTGAAGTAAGCCAGAGATCGTCACATCGAGATTGGACTCACACAAAGGGACCATCGATTGACATCTCCGAGTTCCTTACAACGATGGAGCTGATCATATCACATTCGCGGGGGGCGTCGTGGTGGGACGAACTGTCTTAATTCGAAGGTATGCATGTGCTGACTGACAGACTGTAATAGCTGTTGCTGACGAATTTTCCGTTGTGAGCGACATCGAGCCCAAGTTGCACATGATTGGCGGGGATCAAGCCATGTCTAGAAAGTTGTGCCATGTGGTAACCGTTTCGTGGTTGCATGTGAGGGTGGTTCAAGGTGCGGACCGATGCTACGACTGCTCCTCGGACCATGGAAGCGGTCGGGATGACACCCGAATATTCCCGAGGTCGTCCGAAGCGATGACGATGACCAAAACGGATGGTTCGAGACTCGCTCAATTGATCAGGCAGATGGTCCACTGGGATCCACTGGGAAGTGGGACGTAATATCAACGCCCCCGACTCCAACGCTGACAGGATGCTGACCTGATGCTCTAAGTTTAACTTGTGCTCAACTTTCCGCAAGTCTTGGTTCGCGCTCGACACGAGTTCACGGCGATGAGCTCCAATGCTGCCATTAACTCAATCGTGGAGTTCGTTGCGACGTTCTGCACTGGGCCAGTCTCCCGTAGGCAGCCCGTTAGGTCGTTCCTACCCTTCTAAGGCTGCCATTGGGTTCAGCCTGACCCGGCAAGAGAATGGAACGTACCGGTAACCCGACTCAAATTCGAATTCGAATTTTGAAATCTTTTTCCACCGGCGCCCTCGTCAAAGTTCATTGTCATCCATCAAAACGAGAGATTCGGAGCTTCGGCAGGAACCAGCGTTGAACCTTGTTGTCAGCTAGGCTGAGCCTACTTGACTAGGACTAGACTAACTTTCTGTGTTTAGAATGAGTTTACCACGCCAAGTTTCTCGATAAGACGTGTCGACGAAACCCCTCCTCCATCCTCAATCCATCCTAGACAAATAGCCTGTTCATAAGCCTTACTACTGTATCTCAATATCTCAATAGTCCTGTTGCATCATCTAACATGGGATCCTCGGGAGGTCTGTTCCCAGTAGAGATTGTATGCAAGATTATCTGCTTCCTAGACCCACTTGAAGTTGTCCGCCTGCGAGCTGTAAGTCTACTGGGAGTGTTTCTACATTCACGACCTCCTGAGCTTATCCGCCATCTAGGTCTCAAAGCAACTCCGAGATATCACCTATGATCTCGGAATTTGGAAGACATTATATGTGAACGCTCGTCTGCCTCGTCCTCCAGGACCATTCCCGCATCAATCGGCTTCGTTCCTAGAACGTACACTGATACGTTCCGCACGGTTGGCCGAATCTTGGACGACACAGCGTACTCAAGATACTAGGATGGTCGAGGTCCGAATAGGAAGCATGCCAAGGGGATCTCGCAAGATGATCGCTGGACGATGGCTTATTAGTTGCGATTCCTACAGGAAGTTCGTTCTGTACGATATAGAATCGCGGACGTCTCCTCCGAAGGTCCTGTGGGATTCTCAAGTTGATTATTCCGTATTTGCCTGGGATGCCGCCTTCGTCATATCCCCTGAAGGAGACCTGGTTTACATCGTATTAAATGACAGGGGCTGGGACGAACAGCTCATTCCATGGTGCGTACAATCCGGTAGTGCCACGCCGATCATCCTGATTTGTTTCATGCTGCAGGAAGCTTTTGGAATTTCGGTTGAGCACCGAATCAGGCGAGGTGTACGATCATGTGTGCTTGGATGTTCCTGCGTGGAAGACCAAGAACTTGAAACCGGTGGTGCTCAGCTGTCGTGGGCCAATCATATATTTTGAGAGTCACCAGTTGGTCTTTGATACACGGACGCGAATCTTTTACAAGTTTCCTCTATTTTCCACGGGATTTGTATGTGTTTCTCATCAGAAATTGAAAGATACTTATCTCACTACGTACGCAAAATCAGGATATCGGAGCAGCCGACCCCGATGGAAGGACACCTTGGTCGGTTTCAACGACGAGCACGCATATCATTGCTCTCTTCAGAGTTTCCACTCGTGTAGCGCTGCACCCGTCTACACTCGTCCAGGTTTTCGCTCTCCCCACCAATCCAGGACCAGCCGCCGACAACTCATGTATCCTGCACCTCACTCACGAGGCAACCATACCTCAGGAATACGTGCAGCTTACTCCCATCAGGGAGCCTGCCATTGACCCTACCTCTGGGTCCACGAGATTGACATTCCTGTATATACTGCATCTGCGGGAAGAAACGGACGTTAGAGAATTCCTATGTGTCAACTTCACCCTCCCAAAGCCAGACCCCGACCTCTGTGTCATGCCCATTTCAATCCATACGCACCACCTCTTCAAAGTCGAGAGCGACGTGCGCGACGTGCGCGACTTCACCGATTTCATCGAGTCCTCTGATGATGGACATACCAGGGGACTATCTTTCAGCTATTCGGCCCCGCCAGTGGAGAGAGTTGAAGATATATCGTCGACGCTTGAGGCCATGAAATTCACGATCAACGTTTCTGGGGATGAATCTACGGGCATGTGTGGGGAGGCCGAGAGGCCAAGGTTGAAGCGCACCGATGGTAATGCTAACATACTTGGCCCGATGTGCTTTGATGGTGTGCGAGGGATACTTTGTTGTCCTCATGGCATAGGAATTTCTTGTGCAAATATTCTTGTCATAGACATCAAGTAGATGATTGCTGCCAGTGGTGGTTACTACATAGTTGCTTGCAAGTCGATACAAGGATATTGTGGCATTTCTATCGTGACCGCAACTGCCCCGGTCTTTAGTGAATTGCGGGAAGGAAGTGAAACAAAACTACGCCGAGAGGAGAGAGAGGAGGAAGTATAACAATGACATCCATCCTCGGCAAATCCTCAGTGCCTCGCGATCGTCGCATACTGCCACCACGTGATGTCGTCAGATCGGTAGATTGGGCCGCGGCGGTAAATTCAAGAAGTTACTCCTGCTGTCCCATGGCGCTCAAGCCGTTCGTTGGCCACTGCGCTACGACAATCCGCTCGGTTCATGGAATGAGCATGGGGTCGGGGGAATGAATGGTAGTTCCAGAAGGCCGTCAAGTGCAGTCGGACAGGTATATTGCACGGAAAGCACTGCTCTGGGCGAGACGACAAAACGTGGTAGCACTGCAGCCTGCTCTGATATCACCTTCCGAACCGAAAGGTCCTTCCAGGTCCCTCCATGATCTGTTGCATCCAACTGGTCACAGAAAACGTGGTCCATCGCGTGTCTGCCACGCCGCATGCTGTACTAGTAAATTACCCCCTCTCTCTCAGCTGCCTCGTGTTCCATTCCATTTCTCGACGGTACGGCGGTCATAGCCCCTTCCATCCTGTTTGCGCCTTGCTGCGTCTCGTACTATAAGCGAAACGAAACCAACGTGCGCTTCAAGTTCTCTCCTCCATCTCATTATCCTCGTCGTCCACCACTCTCACTCACACTCACACAGCGCAAAATATTATTTGGACTCGAGGATGACGGATTACTCCGAGTTGTCGTACGTCCGCGACATCCGCATAGACACGAGCTTCGCCCGCCCACAAAGCGGTGGAAGAGACTTTCTCGCAGAACCAAACCCAAGAGACCGTTACTCTCGTCAGAGCAATCAAACCCAACCTCGCGTACGGGACGTCACTTGGATATCCACTTCCCAATCTCAACTCCCGTCCGCCCACACCCATCCGCACACCCCACAGACACCCAGATACATCCCAACTCCCTCTTTCTCAGTCCCACAAGCGAGAACCCCGACGCCTGACTTGAGGAAGTCAGCACCGACGGTCACGGATCTCGAAATCGAAGCAGAGTACATGACAGTGAGCGTCGATGAGGGGGGCGGCGATGATTGTAATTATGGTGGACATGGGTATGGATTTAGCGAAGTCATGTTAACGACGGTTACTCGGAAGAGCGAGAAGAAGAATCCCCTAGGCGGATTCGTCAACGGTCTACGTCGTCTTCCGAAAGTGATGTCCAAGAGTCGTTTGAGAGACCATCAGAAACCAGAACGACAGGGGACTGGCACAACGGCTGCGAGCACGTTCGAGAGTGGAAGGACCGTGGCGACGCTTCCGCGTTATACACCACATTCCATGCCTGGAATTCAAAAATCCAACTCGGATGACATACCGACTGTGGAACGGCTCGAGACCCCACCCGCCGATGGGGAAAATAGTATCGGGGACGCACGGAGAGAACGACTGATGTTATCAGCCGTTCGTGAACGCTCTTACGAACATAGCCTCCACCCATCCTTGCACATGCCTCGTGCCCATTCCCATTCCCGTTCAGACAACACATCCAGCTCCAGCCAACCTTTCGAACGTGGAGGCGAAGGTCCTCACGCGATGTCGACCCCCATCCTCGCAAACGCATCCCTCCGCCTCTCATCCCCCATCCTTGCCGAACCTCGTCCATCAGCCGATTTCATGAAGATGGAATCACCCATCCGTCCACCTCCCGCTGAATCTGTCAGATCACAAATCGCGAGAGCAACAAAGTTCGTTCGCGATCTTAGCAATCTCCCTTGGATCGCCTCGTCCGGCGTATCAAGTATCTACGTCCCCGGAGAAGCAACCTCCAGACGTTACAGCCGTCCCATCGCTAAACAAAACGGATCATGGTATACCCCTCGTGCTAAACCAATCGACCTCCTCGCAGGTCCGTCAACGACGGGCCTCTTGGGTGCACAACAACACGTAGCGCTACAACACTCTCGCGCCGTTCCACAACCTTACATACTCGGATCGAGTGCGAACTTGCTCTTTACGCAACCACCGCATATCGGAGGAGGTGGTGGTGGGTCCGGATCATCGCGTTCCCATGAAGGATCACCGTCGACGGATAGTCATGGAAGTCAGGCCCAAGTCCTCGCACCTGCCTATGTTGCACAACCTTTGTTCGTGTATCCATCTGGCCTGCCTCAACCGGGAGGTCCGCCAGAAGCGGCGTTTCCTAGACCTGTCTACATGCTTGCCAATTCATCGCCACATTTCATGTCGTCAAGTCAGGATGGAGGAATGGGCCCGAGATTGTATGTGTCGCAGCCGTCGGGGTTGCGGACACCGACGTTTGGTTAGGTGTCGGTTGGCTCGGAGTACGGTTTCGGATTTTGAGTGTATTGTATCATATAAGCTATGCACGGAGTATCTGCCACCGTGAGGAGCACATGTACATTCTCTTCCTTTTACACATGTGCAGTCGACAACATTGATAGCATGGGCATTGCATGGACCCTTTAATTATATGTACCTCCTTATTTATGAATCATCCGAACAAAATTGGGCTTCTGGTGAATGTTCATGAGGTTTGTGCAATATTCCCCATAAACTGAACCTTGTCCTCACTCGTTCTCGTTTTTTTCCAGAAACGATAACGGCGGCAGATCGACTTCTGATAGCTCCGTGTACAACCATATCTGCTATGGATTAAGCCACACTCCAATCCCTCAGGAAGCGACTGCGGCAGCACTTGCTAAGAAAGTGGAGACCTAGATTGGTAAGTACTGCATTATTATAAGCATACAGTGCGGACATATGTACTCACCTCGTACTTGGCAGGTCACCACCTCAAATGTCACGTTGTTCAGATGGCTTTGTACCATTGGTGCTTCGTCGTTGCTTTATCGTTGCAATGAACGATCGCCATTCGGAATTATACACCCTCCAGCCACGCATCATTCAACAGCTCCTGTGCACTGGGGCGTGAGGCGGGATCCAATGTCAGACAGCGATACATAAAGGCAGAAACACCCGATACGTCCTCTTTATCCACAGTCCCAAGTCCAACTAACTTCTCCTCGAGGCTGCTCCGTGCAAACTCCGTCACCTGGCGAAGGTCACCTTTCGTGGAAGAAAAAAAGGGTCACTATCATCATCCAGAAATTCAGAAAAAAACTTGCCGCTCACCATCTTCGTTAAAATAGTCATCTCGCCGGCTGCTAGCTTTGAGAAATCGCGGAGGGAACGGTCCCAGATACTTGACCATCTCCTGCAAGTGCATGTTGACCGAGTACGTGGTCTCTTGACCAAAGAGGTGGTGATCAGTGACAAGTTCAAATAACTGCAGGAGAGCGGTGAGAGTCCCGATCAGAACGTCCGTCCGATTACACGTACGAGACACCCGACCGTCCATATGTCGATGGGCGAGGACCATGGACAACCGAGAATAATTTCTGGTGCACGAAGAATATGAGGTTGATAGTGATCACCGTGGACAGGCTTTTCAATACTCGTAGCTGCTCAAAACTCATTAGCATGCGGAGTGACAGGCTACTCGCAGTGTACCTTGGCCATAGTCAATAATGCACACCGAGATATCATCCAGAGACGGGCTGAGGCCGAAGTTCGGAAGAGGCTGCGACTCGGCAAAGACGATCGGTAAGGAAGACGGACCCTGATCGATGGGAGGCCCGTAAACGAGAGCCGGGTTTGCTTTTAGGTATTCGTCTATCTGCGGTGTGACCTGGGGAGGCAGTTTCACCAGAACGTTATCTGATTTAAGGTCTCAACGTAACTTCAATCAGCGAATTGTAAACGATTCATGGTACACCAAGATCACCTGTATGGATGTAACCACACTTACGATGGAGGTAATCAAGAGCTAGAAGAACTTGCTTGATAACGCGCTTTGCAACAGACACAGTGAGCGTGTCACGTCCGGCAGGTCTTAGCTTCTGTAGGCTTGAGCCCAAGACATCTGTCGCAAAGCAGATGTGGCCGCCGGCGCGGCTTTTGGCGATGAAAAAGTGTCGGAGGGTAAGACAGTGCTTAAAGCCCGGATGGCTAGAATCGGCTGATTCAACCTTTTTGAAGACTTCAAACTCTGGGGAGAGGCGCTCGACGATACATGCTGTTGCATTGGCAGTGAGGAGTTTGAGAGAAACGTAAGTTTTCACGTCTGCCTCTGTGTCGCTGTATGGAATGAAGATTGGCGAGTTGCCCCAACAAAACCGAAGATACACGCACACCGCGAGCCATACAGTGGAATTGCGAGCCCATCCAAGCTTCATAATATGGTTTGTATAAGCGTATAAGTGCTGGTGAATGAGCGTACGTACCTTGCGCACGAAGTAGTAACGATTTAACTGACGACCAACTGCAGCACAAGTGAAGTATCCATAACCTTGCTCCGCACTCAAGAAGAGGGGCTCTTCAGGAGGGTTGATCCCGCCTTTCGCTGGACTTCCACTTGTATCTGTGTCTCGTGCATCGAGCATATCCTGGGGTGGTACTCGACGCGGTTTTCCCGACAGATTTCGGGACACCGGTAATTGTCGATGGAGATTCGGATGGCGTTGACCCAAAACAGCGTGGTACGAAAGAAGGGGTAATTTATAGGACCTGAAGCGCCACATAGTTCAGTCCCAACTGAAGAATAACAGTTTAACAACGAGGATTCGAGGACACAAAGATAAGGTGTCCCCTTTTGAGGCGAGGTTCAGCGTGGGGTAGGTGTACAGCCACACAGGGGTGAGGCCCAAGTTAGCGGCATGTGTAATGGAACTGTTGAGGCACTCACTGTAAGTACTCCCATTTTATAAACCACAAAGCGAACGTTACACGTTAACTTCATTCAAGACGAGTCTAAACACGTCAAGGCAAGTATCATTGGAGCGAGACGCTCTCATTCCTCAGTGAATACCGCTGCTCTCTCGATCTCAAGTGGGCGTGATCGAGTACAGACCTTCAAATGTGGTCTGTGCGAGAGCTCTAAGTGCCGCAGACCGGGTACAGTCAGTACGTTCAGAAGGATGCCAATGCAACCGGATTATGCGCGAATTGTCAAAGAGCCAGGTGTACGACGGGTGAAACAACAGTCGCAGGTCGCCGTTACTCTGACACATGAGACAACCGTATTTGCAAGTCAGCTGGCAGCGAGCCGACAACTTGAAATGCGCCAAGATACTCACTGTCAGAAGTAGCTCGTCAACATCCATTTTTTTTGCTGCGGCTACCAGACATGGAGTGGTGGTGTTAATTGGATGCGTGTTTCGACGTGCAGCGCATCAGACTGAAGGTATTCCAAGGAAGTATTGCCTGAAAGTTGCTGAGGGCCGTAGCTGAGATGACCGTCTTGATCCGACTCTTGGGTCTGCACCTGTCTGCACTATGAGGGCCGCGAAAGAGCTGGGCTGAGGTGCACAGCCACGTGTGCATGTCCCCGCAAAAGTCGTTCAGGGCTTCCGAGGATGAGTGTACATACTATTGAGCACTTCCGAAACCCAAGGAAGTAGAACTAAAGCTTTCAGCTGCAATATCTATCGTTCCTTTCCTGCTGAGTCGACAGACCGCACCGCAACTTTTGGTAGAAGGATCGGGTCATCCATGCCGAGACTCGGACACTGTCCCAACTCCCTCCACATTTTCCAAGTCTAGAGATCTCAAGGTATGTACGGATGAAACTATTCCTTCGCATTCCTCGACGGGCATTCTTCGCGCTTTGATCTTGAGCGTCTCGAGGGGACAGTCTGACCGAGCCAAGAACTCCAAGAGCTTGGCGGTGTTAGTACTCGACCAGCTGCCAAGGTTCTGCGTGATGTTGAGATGACACAAATTGGGTAAGATCAACATGTCCAAAAGTATCCAAGCGGTGCCAGAATGCACCCTAATCGTGAGCGAACGAAGCATGGTGTGTGTGAGCGGATCGGGGCGAAGGTTGCTGTGGGTCCAGGGATCGACCATTGAAACGACCATGCTTTCAAGGTGGGGACAAAATTGCAGTGGTATCAAGCAGAAGTGTGAGCCGATTGGGATATCCAGTCTGATATGCGTGAGCTCCGTCCAACTGGTGCCAAAGACTTTGAAGACCATATCGACATTGCCTCCAATGTCACCCTTGACAGTCATGTCGAAGACACGATGCTCTGACACATCGAGCAAGGGATCCACGAGCATGGGCATGGGCGTGTCACTGAAGTAAGCGTTGACATCAGACAGGGTGTCACGAATATGGAGGTGGCTCAAGTTGGGGATCGTCAGCGTGTCAAAAAGCGACCCGTTTCCGTACATCAAAGCGTTCCCAATGTCCAGCGTACGGAGTTTCAGGTGGGTACATGAGACGGGATCATCATGTTCATGTATGATAAGAGGGGAGATGGCGAAGTGCTCGAGGTTGGGACACATTTGGAGGAGGGTCCAGAAGATATCGACGTGATGGAG
Source organism: Chalciporus piperatus (assembly GCA_038093975.1). NCBI lineage: Eukaryota > Fungi > Basidiomycota > Agaricomycetes > Boletales > Boletaceae > Chalciporus > Chalciporus piperatus. The sequence goes on from JBBPTG010000003.1 coordinate 44,005, forward strand.
GTATTGGTCGGATCGGATCAACACGGCGAGGCGGGTGAGGTTCGTCCATCCTGGGTGGAAGGAAGGCAAAACCCCCATGTCGAAAGCAGGAGTGTCGATAGTGAGAGTGTGAAGCCGAGGGTGCGGTTGGACGATTGATATTGTCTGATCTATGGTTCCAACAGTCATATCTCCCCTGAGAGTGAGCCGCTCTAGAACAGGGACGTCCAAAAGCATCAGGTTTAGACCGTCCGCCCCTTCAAACTCGACACAAAGCTCTGTGCACCGACTGGTGTAGAGCCGTAAGAAGTCGATCGGCATCCTCGCGAGTCGTCCATAAAACACGGGCAAGGAATAGACCTCAAGTGAAATTGGACAGTTGCGTGATTTCTCAAGCCAATGTTGGTAGCAGCGAAATCGTTGTCCCAAGTCGTACTGTCTGTCCAGGATGGACAACGAGCTCCACAATCTTGGCATACGAAGAGCGACCTCTCGCCAACCCCTACAGATCCGTGTCAAGAGCAACGGTGCAGTTTGTGTACTTGGGGCGATGTACGTCTCGTTGGGCAAACACCGTATGAAGATCTCCTCGAGTACATCCAAGGGAAGACGGCGAACACACGAGATGAAGCCTTCGTGCATCGTCATCGAAGATTCGATTTGCTCGCGCTTCTCGTAGAGCTGATGAAGGGTGGACTGCGTTTGCTGTATGATGGTATCAATGCTGTTGAGCTGCTCTCGACGCCGGGATACGATGTCACTAATGGTAGAGAGATCCGATTCGGACGCAACGTAGTTTGAGGCGACATACTTGGAGTATGCGGTGTCGAGGGGAGGAAACTGCTCACCCAGATTCGCCATCAACGTTGATGATCATGGGCGAGAAGGTGAGCAAAATCTCCGGTTGTTCCAAAGTGGAGTGCTCACTATTCGAAGTAGCTCTTCAGCAGACATTTTGTAGAGTTTTGGTCGTGGGCACGTTGTGGTTGGGTTCAATTCTGGATGGCGTTTGAAAATCGAGGCGTATGTACAGTTCAAGGTATACGGTAGAGTCAAGGATGTAGGTTTGATCCTGATGTGTCCATTACGTGATCAATGAACTTAGGACTACATCGCTCCAACCATCTACGATCTCAAGGTGTCTGTTTTCGTAGAGATAAAACGTTGGGAAGGAGAAGGGTACGGAAACTTGGACGCGAAACCATCACGATGTATCCCTGAAATCAGGAGACGACTTACTGGTACGTATACGCAGGCCAGCTTCAAGTTCGACAACGCCGAGGGGTGAGTCTCGAGGATGGAATTATATTTCGACGTAGTACATAACTGCACCCCAAAGCGCCTGAGCGTACTCGGTCATTGGAAGCCTTTTCAAGTTCGACTCACCATGATTCCCGGGAGCCATCTTGGACGATTTCTATCAACGAAGCCCGTGCTGAGCCTTCAGACAATCTACCCTGATGGACGGAACACCTTCAAACCAAGCTGGACCGGCATTAACTCGACACGAAACCGCATCGTCCACTGCCTCACTCACTTCGCAAGACATTCAAAGGTACAATATGACCTGCTTTTCGCAACATAAGACATAGAACACGCAAGATGGCAAGCGCCGTGGTTGCCCACGGCAGCGGTTATCACTTTTGGTAGGGAACTTGAACTTTGTCGTTGATATTTCCTTGGGCAGGTAACCGAACGGCTGCCCTCACTCTGTTTTCCCCATTATCTGAGAATTTGGAGAACAAGTGAAGTCCGAGGACCGAGACCCGCCAGTAGATATCCATTCGGCGTGGCTGCATCCTCATCAAAGGTTTCCTCGAAGTCGAAGCGAGTCGACGAGAAACACCTCGGCACTACTGGGATCCACTCGTAGAGTTGGCCTGTTGGAAAGAGAAAGAACAACTACAAAATGTCCTCACTCGGCTGCAACTTGTCACACGAAGTTTGGCACTGGAGAAACGAGCGTGGGCAACTTAAACCAAGAGCAACCATGGACTTTGAGATCGGAAATGGCTAACTTCTCTTACCAAAGATCACGTTGAGCTGATCGGAGTTTCTCGCATTGGAGACTACCAGGACATCTTTGAAAGCACCCATTCTCCACTTGCCTTGATCGATCCGTGCAGTACGTACTACGAGATGATTTGGGGCCCCGACCGATACGGCGGGGTCGAAGTTCTGATGGAAATCGACTTGCTGTGAAAGAGTTGCGGTGTCTGATAGGTAGCGAGTTGTTGCTTGGTCAAGTCCGCCGGTGGTACTGCCATATGCACTCGATACAAGCGGCGTACAGGAGTGTGGCAGGATTCTTCAACATATTTTGTATGCTGTACTTAGTAGCCTTCATGATGACAGACATGTTGCATCAGACGACTTCCCACATCACGGATGCGGTGCTAATGATCCAGAAACATTCTTCTTGTGCGGGATGTAGAGCCCGCACACTTTTGGGACGTGTTCTCATGTCGAATCGGGGGAAGCTGTAATACCTCAGTACCATGATGTATACCGTCTTGCCCTCAGCAGAGGCAGAGTCCAGACCACGCCGATTCGAAAACGGGAAAATAAGCCATGCGTGACCCAGGCACAATTTTACAGATTCTGATCATTATTGGCACCTCATACAGCACGACATTGTTGAAGGAACACCGCCTTGCCCTCAGCGGAAGCAATCTTGCACTTCATGTAAAAGCGCGACATAATACTACCCCCTTGTCGCTCTACCACTGACATGCCGTTCACTGTTCGTAAGTGCTTGCAGACTCATCTGATACTCAACCAACCCTTGCTGACATTGTATTGTATGATTAGTATGCGAAACGAGCAATGCCACCGTACTTGGCATATGTTGCTCCCAAGCCCAGGCCCAATACCAGATAAGCGTTAACGAAACCACCAGCGCCTTCGTATTCGGTCCCTCCGGAAATACCATATCAACCTGCACTTGGGATGTCACTTCAAACTCGACAGGCCAAACCGAAGTCAATGCCTGGCTGAATTGCATCGCCCCATATGATCAGGCCAATCTCACCTTCAATACCGCTTGTGGTGTCCTTCCAAATAAATCGAATTCTGCTCGAGGTGTTGGAATCAAAGGTCATTTGAAGTGGATTAGTGGATTGACGTTGGTGGGAATGACCGTGCAAGCAATCTTGGCGGTGTAGAAGGATTCTGGGGGATTCAATGGGATGTGTCGTACGGGCCGCAGAGGGGGAGAATGCACGAATTTATCAGCTGCTCTCACCAGATCACGCTAGTCAGTCAATCTACCGGGTGTGGACATGCATAAGGTGTTTGGAATGACGATTAGAACATTGGGCAAGTCCCGTCAGGCACGAATGTCACCGGTCAGCAGTTGTAGGACGATCCTGATATCCACCCACCACTTGTCCAATCATCATGAAGGGCAAGGTTATTGCTTGAAGCGAACTTGCCAGCGGAGCATCTGATATGAGCGAGGTGCTGTAGCTGAATCTGCCCAAGTACTGCATCTGCATCAGAAACAGTGACGATAACCTTGAACCGGAACGCAATAAAAAGACATACCCCCATCAGTGAGATGTCCCCCATTGGCGCATCTTTTCGTTGGTGCGGTTATCGTAATCCCTGATTGCATTTGGAATACCTTTTCGAGCAACACCCTGTCTACGGAAACCGCTCGGCGAGCTCTTCATCGCCGGTGGTGGTCGGATGGAAACCGACAACAGGACCGTCCAGGGACATCAAACTCCGGGGCTTGCGTCGGGTTCTGCAGAGACAGAGGGTGTCCAATGTGTGGTTGTCAATTACAACAGTAGGACGACTGACGCTCTCAGCGCACATACCGGGTGTCGAGACATCAGGATGGTTGATGGAGGTAGCTCTTCCCAATTGCCCACCTTTAATACGTCCCAAGACGCGTCACGCGTTACCACCACCACTAACGACATCGCAGCTGCCAAATTTGAGGCAACGCGCACACTGTGTCGCATATGGAATGTCCGTTGTTTTCGTCGAGGCAATGGTTGGCATGAATGCTAACTGGGTAGCTCAGCCCGGACGACTGCCAGTCTCAGACTCATGTTTGGAGGTGATCGCGTGAATGGTATCGATTGTCGGTGGTAGAATGAGTTCGTTGGACACGTTGAATGGTTGAGTCCACCTCGGGTTTGCTGGTTGTGGTAATGGGCGAACGAAGCCGACGAAGAGCTGCGAGTTTGACTTAAAGACAATTGAGACTTGTGTGCGGAGTTGGTCGTTTGACTGGTGGCCAGTTGCTTGGGTTGTTCGCCGACCTGCATCGCGCTTGGGTGGGTCATCATTCGAGTTTTTCCACTAGCACGACTCACAGATCAATGGTGTTCCGCGTAGCCAATAACAAAGTGACCAGTCGGACATGGCTAAACGAACGATAGGCTGTAGATGCGTTTGTCGACTGAGTCGGCGCTATCGGACCGATATCCCGAGAAGTTTCACAACGTTACGGAACGAGTTTTTGCACTCTGCCACTGAACGTCCAGGATGTCAGGACTCACAGATATTCCAGAAGACATTCTCCTTCGCGTCGTATCCTGTCTCTCGCCGCTGGACATTATCCGTCTTCGACAGGTAAGCGTGGTTGAGTGTTGATTACCGCTGATGCGATCGGATCGACTCGATCACTTTCTAGGTCTCGAAGACATTGTCTTCAGTGACATACCACCCCGTGGTTTGGATCCGCGCATACAAAAGTGCAGCACTGCCCCGACATCCAGGACCATACCTACGACCCGGTGACAAAGAGGGATTGAACTTCCTCGAGCGTGCTTTAGTCCAATCTACAAAGCTGGAACCTTGGTCTACTCGCGACTTCAATCTGGATGCTCGTCGATTCCCCAGAGTTGGCGACTCTACTAACTGGGTGGCATTTATCGAAATGGGGATCGTGGTTTATCACAAAAATCGGGTTATCCATAGTCTACCGCAACCTCAATTCCGACAACCCGCAAACCCATGTCTTGTTTCGTTTGGACGACCCCAGTACTGGCCTCAATGACTGTATGTATGCTGACACGGTCACTCTCGCGGGTCATCCCATCACATACATCCTTCTCAGGCCCGAGAAAAAAACTTATCCATTGTAAGTTTTAATTGTATCGAACGAATGACTGATAGCATGACATGGAATAGGACCCTACTGAAGATCGTTGGCCACTTTCGTTCATCACTATCGCTAGAGGCTGTCATTCCGTTTTCATTTCCTCGATACGACGAAATCTATCAAATGACTGCCAGTCCAGGATACGTCTGCATGTATTCTGCACGTTTGTCGAAGGACGGGGAATTTAGCTTCGCGCTGTTTGATGTGATAACGGAGAAGATCTACCATCTTCCACCATTCAAGTCTAGCGTGCTAAGTTTTGGTAGCATCACCATCCGTCTGGCTATAATAAACTGGAATCACAGGCACCAGAAATACTCGGTTACGCAGTGGTCGTGACCTTCCTCTTAACAACCACCCATATTCTTGTCACCTTCTCCCACAAGGATCTGGACCACCACATACAGGCATTCGGCCTTCCTTTCTTAATGCAGTCTGGTGGTACTGCTGAGGACGACGGGATGTTACCGATGACACACGAAGGGTTATGCAATATCGCTGGACCACCCCGGTGGGTCCTCCGTGGGAATACGGTCACCAATGTTGGAGGAGTGCAGATGACAGAGATACGAGCCATGATCTGGTACCTCCAGGCGTATAATGCGGAGTACCGTGCCATAGACCTCACTCTGATGGCTTCAAGTTCTCGCGGAATTGGAACAATCACACTCTCACAATGTACCTCTCTGATCTCCCTCCAGGATGTATGCATGAAAACATTCGAGGTAGGAAGTTCGGAGGATGGGTTCGGACGTGGCGTGTGCTGCTCCTGGTCGGATGACTTGGAGTCTACTGGCATTCAAATGTTTTCTGTGGATGCAAGCGGACCGGTTTGTCGGGTTGATGTTGGGCCAAGGAGAGATTTGTCCATCCCTGGGCCTGAGCCCTGGCCGAGCCACATAAAATTTAATGCATGGAATGGCGAGATTTACTGTCTGGACGAAGATGACATCATGGTCTATAAATTATGATTTGATAGCGAATATTTTGTACACCCATTTACGTAATGCACGGGGCAACAAACACATGGTCAAGCAATGGAAGTGTAGTGTAGTGAGCCTAGTGACTGTCACTGTCTGTCATTAGGTTTTGCGTTAGCCATAAGCTCAAAGTTCCTCGCCAGCTCGATGTTGGACGGAATACAGCGATATGTGTACGACCGACGTCGTGGGCTCATCCAGTCTGCAGTTTTCCTGGGCGGCTCGTACGCCGTCAGCGCATATTTCGGGGACAGACTCGAGGAAATGAAGGACAGGATGCTCAGAGACAAGGTCGCGAGAGAAAGGTCAGTCCCATTTCTGAATCTCATGCGGTCAAGCATTCAGCTGAAATTCTCGTTCAGTCTTCGCCGTCGCTTCCAAACGACCCACGACGATGTCTGCTTCACAGTCATGGCACTCATACCCACACTTGCATCCCAGATTCTCGAAGACATGGATGTCGAGTCTCTCACAAACGAACTTCAATCTTTTTCTCGCGCATCGAGGTCCCGTCCGCCAGCACCCTCGCATAATCAACATCGCTCTCAATCCATGTCCGAGGTTAGTTCGGTCTCGGATGTACATTCAGACGCAGGCTCGGTCTCGGTCTCGTCGTACTCAGGTTCTGGCTTCGACGGTGATCACGCCTCGGCTGCATCAAGTAGTTGGGTAGAACATATGTCATCTTCTGAAAACGCGCACGCCCAACAGGACGTCCCCACGCAGCTCTCAAATTCTATCTCATCAGCAAGCTCGTCCCTCAGCTCAAATGGCCACAGTACACGTCCCATCGACAACTCGGTCTCCTCACTCGGGACAAGAACAAGAGGTCAATTATGGAACGAAGTCAAAATACTCGGTGAGCACATCTCAAATGCTAACATGGTAGACGTGGATTGACCCCTCGCAAGCTCTGACCAGGACACTCACCACACTCTACACGACTACCCTACTATCGCTTTTCACAGCGGTTCAACTCAATCTCCTTGCTCGGAGTCGCTACATCGACTCCGTTCAGGCAGCTGAACGTGCCGAGCGTGCACGTGATAGTGTGCCCCACTTTTCTCTGACCGGAATTCTCGCCAGAGAAGCCATGGCCAAAATTGTCGATGTCGAGGCAGTCTGGCCAGCATGGTTACTTGGCGATGAGGAAGACGAGTTCGGAGATGAGAAATTTCAAGATGTCATTTCTGAGCAAACAGAACTGCGCTTCCTTACGCTTTCTTGGTGGTTATTGCACGTCGGGTGGAAAGACGTCGCTGCCAGGGTGAGGGGGAGCGTGGAGAGTGTCTTTGACGAGTGAGTAGTCAACTTTATCGCTTGCACAAGTTGTCCAATCGCGCATACAAGCGCATACAAGCTCACTCGCTGCTGAGCAGTGAATGTATGCGTCCCATTTCTGATATTTTTAACATCGACCGAGATCCCATGGTGCTGGCGTTTAGATTGGGCTAAATTCCCATTGTTTCTGTCTAGCGTGTCATTAAAGGCAAAGCTTTCCCCATCCGAGCTTTTTGTGCTCCTAATGGACGTAAGAAGGCGCGTGGAGACGGACGGCACAGGAAGCATGTTGGGTTTGAGGCAAGCCACTTTCTGTACAAACAAGCTCCCGAATTAACAATTTTTCTGTTTTCTAGATTTACTTCGAGTCTTCTACCACCAACGCCAGAGACGACGGCCCATGTTCTCGCTCAAGGAGGGGCACTTTCGATGCCCCGAGAACCCGCATCCAACTCCATACCACGTCCGAGCTTCGACGGATTGACCTCCGCAACCGCGATCTCAGTCGAAAACTCCCTACCTCGTCCCATCTCCTTCCCAACACCCCCATCAGCACACGCACACGAATCCAACCTCAGCTCTCGTGCCTCTCCTTCATCGTCGAATGCATCGCCCCCGCCTCCGCGTCTCCGCCAAGCACCTACCGACACCTCCGATTCGCTGGCCACGTCGCATGCTATGCCCCTGAATGTGGACCCACAATTCCATGAGCTCCTCGAACAGACTCGTGCTTACCTCTCTGGTCCTGATTTCGCGCACGCACTAGGGTGTGCACTCGATCGCGCTACCGAGGTACTCATGGACGGTCTTCGTGCACGCGTGTTCGTCGACACCGCCAGCGCTGTGAACTTACCCGAGGGGGCACCTGCAGCAGCAGCAGCAGCAGCAGACACGGAGGCGGAGGCCGCTGGGGTCGAGCAACAGGAAGAGATCAAGATTCGTCTCGCGGGGTTACTCCCTGGTCTGGCGAGGTGGTGTCAGTTGGCTCTGAACGCCACCCCGAACGAGTTGGTCGACGTGAGTTCATCTTTATCGGGCTCCCTCTACCTTGTGTGTTGATGGCGTCGTTAGAACATCATGGCCGTGAGGGAGGTCAATGCGCTCGAAGCTATCATCATATCGGATTACCAAGACCGTTTTCCTGCCACGTCATGACCGTTCGATCGAACAGCGTGCTGGCAGGGAAGAAACGGACGCCGACATTTCTGGTTGAGAAACAGAGACGTGGTGGGGGGGTTTCTTGGAGGGAGTTTGTGACTTGCGCAATGTGTTCAAAGGAGCAACCTTTTGTGTGGGTAGTCGCGTTTTTATGAAGAAAATGATGTATGAGGAGTGCTCTGTTGACCTGTTGGATTGTATGGTTGCAATGAAGCACCATGTAGACGCATCGAACTTGCCAGTGGTAGTACACGAGTCGCGCTTGTGTTCAAAGCTCACCACCCTCAGCTTGACCCATGCATCGGAAAACTTGATACGTCGTCAAGGTGACGCAGACTTGGTTGATTCGTCGAGCGCTCACGATCCATGAGTTCCAACACCTCATCGCACTGGTAGACTCCGCATTGGCAGTCACAGAACGGACTTGAAGCTTGAAGGGCCATCGGGTGGTACGAATGTTAAAGGTTAAATAAAGTTCAGGGCAGGCATCTCTCGTTTATTCAACGTTGGCCAGCACGACAGTAAAGGTATATTGCTTGTTTCATACTCGATGTAACGAAAGGCGACACAGTCGCTCTAAGAGAGAGAGAGAGAGGTCCCAGCGTGTCAAAGCAAGTTGGCTGCTCCGGCACTCAAGAACTGCGGCGGGCCCCCGGGCCGTCTAGCAAGTCGGGTGGTACCCACTTCCTGCAGCATACGCGAGGTAATCTGCAAGGTTAGAGTACGGAATTTCGCGCGTGTCGCAAAACCCGGTCCATGCGCTGATGGCTGCCCAAAAGTCGATCACGTATTGGTCGCTAAAAGAGTCAAAAGGGGAACGGGATGAAAAACACATGTGCATGAGTGGTTGATGCGTTCATACACATTGAAAAAATCAATGTCGACTGGAAAAAAAAAACTCACGACGTCGGGTATGGTCCGTTGTTAGTGGTCTTGTGTGCCGTTTCTGCTCCGAATTTTCCACCGCGAGAGACCCACGTGCCGGTCTGCATATATATATATATATATATATCGTGGAAGAGATGAGCGACGATCGATCAAGGTCACGGTTTTGGGTAAATCGGAACGGACTTACCAATGCCCCATAGTATGCATCGAGCACGTCCTGTTGTGTCATCGTGGGCTCACAGCCAGTTATGTCGTAAAACACATCTTCGGAGAGCCTTGCCTGCTGAGCGGTGGTCGGCGTAGGGGAGATCGAACTGGGGTATACATTCTTGAGAAGTACGTCTGTGTCGCTCGATGCATAACAAAAGCTAGCAAGCACGCAGTATTCGTTCTGGAAGAGCCCGCCAGTCACCCAAAGCTGACACTGTTTGAGTATTTCTGCACATGAGCCGTTGTCCGCAGAGGGTTGTGAGACGGAAGGGATGGTGGTGGCTGGGATGGTTGCACCGCAGGATGCGGTGTATGAGGGGGAGGAATACTCGAGCCAGTCCTAGGGATGAAATGTCAGTTGGTCCTGGCATGATGTTGAGTGTGAGTGATACGGACGGCAAAGTTACTGTAGGGAATGCTCAGCGTGTCACAGAAACCGGTCCATGCAGCGATAGCCGCCCACTCGTTGATGACCTCTTGGATGCTTTATTCAAAAAAAAAATGAGTTTGCTGTGCGAGCAGCGACGTCATCTAACACCTACTCAGTGGGGTAAATGCCACCAGTGGTGACAGAGATCGCATGGTAGTAGGTATCGATATAGTTTTGCTGGCTCATGGTTGAATTTCCGCCGGTCATCTCATAGAAGGTCTAGGATATCGGAGAATGTGTGACAGGATCGAAATTAGGGCCAGGAGAGCATAACATACCGCCTCTGTCAACCGCAGTTGGCTGGCGGGGGCCTGGCTGAGAGTCAAGACCTGTGCAGGGGAATTGATCCCCACTGCGCAGGTTGTGAACATGATGCATGCAGGGTAGCTGTAAAAGTTGTTAAGGTCGACGGTAGACCAAAGGCAGCTGTTCAGAAGTGAAAGACAGGAGTCCGAAGGATTGACTTGTCGAGCTGATAGCGTGGTTGTGCTGGCCAAGGCAGCACCAAAGAGACCAAAGAAGGAAAGTGATTGCAGCATGATGGAGCACAAGAACGGACGGGAGGAGGAATGGGAGGATAATTGTCACCTGCGCATATTTTATCAGCTATTTCGGTTGTGGGAAAATACCCATTGATTGTAGATCGACATGTCGGCCCAGCCTACAATGGTCCAGACCGACATTTGACGGGTGATGGGCGTGGGTCGCTGACAGCGCACTCACCCCTTGGTTGGCTAATTCCGGTGAATGTTTCTATAGATATACGTGAGGTTATCTGTATAAACAAACAAGTGAGCTTGCTGAGGGGATGCGAAGAGTCGTACACAACGTGGATAGGGTATGAAACGATGTTGCTGGTACTATAATCGTGGTACTGTAGCCCTGGCCCGGGAGCCGGAACGGAAGTGAGTGTCAATGACACACTGACGGAGAAAGAATGGTGCCTAAGAATCATTTAAACGGACCCAGGCACCTCCGAGTCCAGGCACTTGTCGAGTAGTAATCGATAAATTGCACGTGTGACTTCAGTATGGTCCTTGTGAGTTCCGGGGGGTAACAGACTATGCGAGGATAACCTCCAGGCGCTACCCAAGAGAGCCTTGATGGGTTCGGGGAGGGTCAGGATGCCGGTTCTTCACTGGCAGGCATTCCCAGGAATCTTTTTCCGTGTCTTTTTGGGCATTCCCGAATCAGCGTGGGAATGCTTGAGAGCAGCCACCTTCAAGTTGTCCTTGCCTTGTCCTTAGATATTTGCGTAAATTCTCCTGCCCACAAAACCGTGACATACGTGGCGGGCAAACATGTCGTGGGGGAGACGACCAGAGCCAGCAGATTGGACAAAGTCGCGCGCATCGCATCTCTCAGACCTCCTTCGAAAGAGGGCCAGAATAGGAACTTGGACAAGAATAGCAAAAGGACATAGAGGAACAATTCAACCTCGTCGAAGTGAGCGTGCTCAAGTTCCTCTGCGAAGAACGTTGAAAGACATGTAAGGTATTGTGTCCTTGGAGTAAAATTGCAGTGACCATAGACGTGAAGAATGCTCACAGTGCGTCAGGTCTATTAGGCAACATTGTTCGTCACTTGGATAGTGTACTGCATGGGTAAGGCTAGGTGCCTTTTGTTCGAAGGAACACGGTCTTGTTTTGTTATTTTGTTGTTCCTCCAAGATCAGGTTTTGGGGGTGGATTTCAACACCAGGCCATCATGCCTACCTCATCAGTGTCTGGGTCTACGAATCCTTCGAAGTGATTCCACATTCACATGCAGGCTTCCCCGAAGACTAAATATTGGCATTGGGGCAGTCTGTCTGGAAATGGTGAGAAACACCGATTGTCATACCACATCTCCCTGCCAAAATTTTAACGTGTATGTGACCCTCAGATGCCCCGAACATGTATGCTGACCCCAAGAACTAGCTCCTGATTCGTCTTTTGAGTAAAGTAGGTCTGCCAATAAAGGTAGAGTGCGGCCGTATTATCGATATTGGGCTACATCCGGACTATCTCCCGGAGACTCGGACAAGTCGCGTGTGTTTATCACGGCGCCATAAACTGTTATGACCCGTCTTGTCGCCAGTGGCCACCAAGTGACGTCGTTGTGAGGGTGAACGCGAACTGTGTCTCCATCCCTGCTCTTGGGTCGTCATGCCAAGCCGACGGAGTCACAAAAAATTGATAGGAGGGCACAGACCGGGTAGCAGTAAGAACAACGGCTTTCATCGATTTTCTATGCCAATCAACCCTCAACGATGACCTCTGAACCACTTCCTCCTACCGTATCTCAACTGCTTACGGATCCTCAGAAAATCTCTGCTCGCTACCAAACAGGTGATCCGTCCAAGTGGCGGAGACCACGCGCCGAATCCGTAGTTTCTCGTCTATTTCGCAGGCGTCGCGCGGACACACCCACCGCATCGTTCCACCGTCTCTACGAATTTTTCGTACTGAGGTGGAGCACCGAATTCCGGGATGAGTTGGATTACTTTTGTTGCGCACATCCGGAATGGTCTGTCAATTCGCTACCTGACCCGGCAGACCCCGATCCGTTGCGTTATGCGGTACTCGCCGTGCTCTCAAAGCTCATGTGCGCGTCCTTCAATCAGCGCATCAGGCTTGGAATACCACGTTCCCCACCGATTGTTACGTCGGATCCCGGGGTGATGCAGTTATACACCCACTCCTTCGAGAAACCACCCGAATGGGCAGAACGTGTAGTTCCCGTACAGGAGCGGGTTTTTATTCCGGACTCGGGTGGTCACATACTTTGGGAGGACGATCGAGAAGTCAGCAAGGAATTCAAGAGCATGAATATAATTGTGAAGCAACCGCGTATTCATTTTATCTAGCTCTGGCTTGAGAACTGTGAGTTCACATTCTTCACTGCCCATTTATTCATGGTATCAGATTCCTTCCTCTTTCCGACCGTCTTCGCTGCTGTTTTGCAGTCGCTGTCATCGACGATGCGAAACGCGACAGTGCTTGGTTATGCTCTTCCACGCGCTCAACAACCATACACAGATGTCATCTTCTGTCGTGTGCAATATCTCCGGTGATCTTAAAACGTGGTTCATGTAGGTCTCTATCCAATTGGTACTTGTAGTATGAGGGGTCATTTTTTTTTCGCGGATGACGAGATTCAGTTTAGTGGTTATCGAACTTACCCTGTTGATAGGATATAGCAAAGACTTTGATTGTCAATGCCTTCTCTTTCTCCGCTCGCCGAGGCAATTGCATCGGGTCGTGTACCTTCCCATCTGACCTTCGTACGAATGTCACCGACCACTGCTCTTCTCACTGTGAAACTTCGCTGGCAAGCACTCATCCACGGTGCGTTGATCATCTACAACAAGACTCTAGCAAACGTGTCTCATGGTCCCGTATTCTGGGCTGGAACTGGAGGCGCTGCCAGCAGATGGACAATAGATTTTAATCCAGCAGATCATGCCTTGCGCCCATCATTGCATCCACATGTTCGTCCAAACGCGCGGCTGAAATACTGGAAACTTGGTACCCCCGTGTTTCTCAAGGTCATTACGTACACGGCACCGAACCAGATCACCGGCCCCGGCCACGATGGCCCACTGTGAGTCAACTTCGTTTGATGCTGAATCACAACATACCCGTTATTAAGATTCGCGTGACCGCCTGACGCTTTCAAGTTCCCCATCCTTGCCCCGATCGCCATGCCTGTCTTTGCATTTCGAAACCAGCCACTGAAAACTGTCTACCTCTTTTACACCGTGTTATCTATCCTACTCATTCGACTCCCATACTGGATCTTGTGCGCGTTAGTTCCGGCATGGAGACCACGTCCGTCTTGGCCATTTAGCCGAGCAGTGATAATCCCTGCGATGCAAGTCTTCATGGACCTGGTCTACGCTATTGGGTTCCTCCCTACAGATGACCCGGAGAAGAGTTCCAAGTCAGCGGAGAAGCTTGGCTTCGTCTGGGTGGATCCTCTTCCAACGGATTATTTGAAAGGAGAGATCGCCTCTATGGCTTCCTTGAACAAGATTAAATTTGTCCGGATTCATGGGTATTGGTATGGAAAAGATGTCGGAAGCGGTTTTCATGGAGGAAAAGCTCGACCGGACGAGAAAGTCATGTATCACCTGCACGGTAAGCCTTATATCTCATGTATATCCCCCATGTCTCACCAATTTGCGAATATCTGCAGGTGGTGGATACATTGTGAGTGCATCTCGAGTATCAAAGTACCCTCACTCACTTTTCAGTAGATCGCTTCTTCGAATCCTGTTGGACTATCCGGTCCAGGAACTTCCAATTATATCAACAAATGCTCCGGTGTTTTCGAGCGGGCTTTCTGCTTAGATTACCGGCTCTGTTCGGCGGCTCCCTTCAAGGCGGAGAATCCTTTCCCTGCACCACTCGTTGATGCACTTGCTGGGTATAGATACCTGGTGGAAACACTTGGGTTCAAACCCAGCAACGTTATCGTATCCGGGGACAGTGCTGGTGGACATCTGGCTTTTTCCCTCGCTCGATACCTCGTCCAAGAGTCAATTCCCAATTTCTCCCCCCCAGGTGCTCTCATTCTCCACTCACCCGGCGCCGACCTCGCATGCACCCACGATTTAAAACCCAACCCCTCCATGATCCGCAATGCACGCTCTGACATCGTTGGTCCAATCGTCCGCAACGGTTACAGCGCTCGTGCATTGTGCGGTTCCTTACCTGCAGCCACCAACTCTTGGATCGCACCCGCTTCGCTCCACATCAATACCCGTGGTCTCTTTGCCAATTTCCCGCCAACGATCATCTTCGCTGGTGGGGCTGAGCAGATGCTGGACGGTATCAGGACACTCAATGATCGTCTAACGGCGGACAATGATGAGGGCAGGATTACCTATGTGGAGTATCCGGACGCGACGCATGATTTTATGTTGGTCCCTTATCACGAGCCTGAGACCACGCTGGGGGCACAGGAAGTGCTGCGTTGGTTGGGTACTATATATCCGTTGTAGTGAAGGCGTGGAAGTGTTTTATCGCTTCAAGGGCTTCCGAGTCTTGACCTGGCCGTATTTGTGTTCCTTTGACATCCACGTTGTCTCCCTCCTTTTGCTCGCATCTGGAACCATGCTATAGGGACCGGAAATGCAAAGAGCTGTAGTGTTCTAGTACGATTGAAGCGGAGAACATTATAATAATGTCAATAGTGGACGCTGGAAATCTAGCTCGAGGCCGGCGCCTAAACTCCTTCGAACCGCACTACCATTGCCAACTTGCCTTGACACTGCCTCGACTCTGTCGCCAATGGGCGAAACCCTGCAGGACGTATACGCAAAAAATCTCCCCAAGGATTATGGTTATCCATTACGAACACCGGAGCCCAGCAACACTCTCCCCGAATCCTATCAGAACGATGGACTACGTATTGGGGATGTTGGCTATGTCGACGACAACGGGAGGTTCCAAGTCCTGTTCAACATCCACTATTCTACTCAGAACGAGCTCCATCGCAAACGTGGTGTTCCCGCCGATTTTGAACCCGTGGAGTTAGACCCGGAGGAAGTTGATGTTGTCCACAATGCAATCCCCACCAAGCACGTTATCCGACCCCCTCACCTCAAGCAACAATTACAACTCAGCGAGGACAAGTATGTCTTTTTTTCGGATCTAAGCGCGACGCTGCTCACCGTGTATTATCAGGCTCGAGTATGAATTCGTCGCGTCTTCAACTGGCGCCGGGGCTGTCCTTATCCTCCCATTGGGTGCGGCTCGCCATGATTTGAAGGACTCTGAGAAAGAGGAGTATCGCAAAATTGCTGCCGAACATGCACACCGCTGGTGCACATTCGCTAGGCGCAACTCGCTCTACCTACTCACAGGATTTCATAAAACACGTTCCTGGTCGCTCGCATCGTTCCACAACGCCGAACGTGCTGGACGGATAAGGGTGATTCGACGAGCCGAGGGCCATGACAATGTTGGGATATATGATTGGGAGCATACCTTTCCTTTGGATCGGCGAGACGGACCTGTTGTCGATGAGCATGGGAACGAAAATCAAACTGTCTTCATCAGCGGTTTTAAGATCGCGGTGAGATGGTGGGCTCAGGAACCCATGATTGTATGGGTCCCGCAGTCTGGAGGCATCTGGTTCACCCTCTACCTCCAATTAAGCTGGTTTGTTGGCTTCCTGTTTGGTCTTGTGATTAACCTCTGGCGTCGTTTTACTCTAAAAAGTGGGTTCCAATCGTTGCATCCTATATTGCTGAACCATACTAACAACAGTGCAGGTCTGGAGCATGTACCGACATTATCGCAGGTATGATAAATCCTTGCGTTTACTACGTTTACCTATTCTTCAGCCCTTTCACCCTTCCGATGCGATCAATCGCTACCTGCTCGAAAAAGTATGTGATGCAGAATAGTAGACTCACCATTTGTGTGCTGAATTTTTTTGTCCAGAACCCCAATGCTCATGTGGCCGTTACCCACGACAGTCAGTGGATAAACATCCTTGATCAGGTTTGCCATTTCACATCTGTGACTAATTTGTACCGACCACGTCTTCAGGAAGAATTGAGCTTCCAGGACTTGGCGCCAGAGGGCCGCCTCTGGGAAGTTTTGTCGGAAAAATATATCTGTGTCTCTGATGATAGTAAGTTCTTCATCTCGGCGACAATACAATTGCGTTTATATTTTACAGATATTGTTTACCTGCAAGGCAAATTGTATGTTTCCTTTTCCCACCAAACGTCGGAAATGAACATAACTCCATCGATAGAGAGGACTCCAACGCAGTCGACTTGTGCAATTCGATGCAAGGGTTCCAGGGCTTCTCTCTCCACACGAACGGCAATGTGCAGATTGTCATCACGCGTGAGTTCCGCTCCGTCTTACCCTTACAACTGGGTAACAGTTGCTACCTAGATATGCGAGTTGAGAACGTGGCGACTGCCCCAGGGTATATTCCTGTTGGCTTTAACGTTCTTGTGCGCGTTGACGGCATAGAACAGCGAACCAAAAACAAGTCGATACTACTCCAAGAAAATGTTATCGAATGGGACGACGAGTTTTTTATGTCAGTCATATCTTCTTTTTACCGACTGGTTGATGCTCACTTTTGCAGACCCTCGAATTCAACAGTCAGGGTTCAATTCTCAGTGTGTGCATGCTTCGAATTTGATCCGATGTTGGGACACGGTGAGGTTCTCTACATGTGTGAACTCAGTCCAGAGCAGTTGGTTGGGAACACATACCGTGAGTATCATCATTTCTGCTATCTACTAGTTGGTATTCAAATCCGACAGTGATCACATTCCCTCCAAGGGAACCTGGATTTTCCCCATCGCTCCTTCTTACACTTCAACGGCGGCGCTTAGAGGATGAAACTCGCTCTGGTACCAAAGTAAGAGGAGATTGTCATTTGAGCTGCGTGCCTGTTGTTGACCATGAATGGTCAGCCACAATTGGACAGCTTGTCGAGTCTAGTGGAAGCAACAGATAACGGTCACGGGGCTCTTCTCCGCTACTATAAGGCCCGCGGGAAAGAAGATTTGGAGAGATCCATCGAGCAATTTGAACGTGCAATAGGCCTTTGTCCTCCGGTCCATGACTGTCACACGCCTGCCCTATACAACCTTGCTACCGCAAAGTTCATCCATTCCCGCGTCTATGGTTCATCCTCAGACCTCAATACAGCCATTTCGTTGTATTGGGAAGCCCTCGAGTCTCGTTCTCTACATCACCCTGATCGCCCTGCGACACTGCTACGGCTAGCTCAGGCTCTCTTGCATCGTTGCAGGGTGCAAGGGTACGAGGAGTCCGTTGCGGGCGAAATTGAAAAGCTCGTCACCGAACTCCGGATACTCTGTCCTGATGCTAGTCACGAACGACGAGCCGCAGACCTCGTACTTCAAACATCGAAACTGCTCAGAGCCGTGGATTCCTACTCCCCAGCTGATCTCGGCAACTTGATCTTAGAGCTGGATCAGGCTACTCGCGCACCTCCAGATAACTACTTCGATCGGCCTGACAGGCTGGAAAACCTTCGTGTCGCGCTGTTGGCACGCTGCAAGCTACGCCATGATGTTACTGACGCAAACCGAGCGATTTCGATGCTCGAAGAGGTTGTAAGGCTCATTCCCGACGACCATCCCGATAAACACACCTACCTGATCAACCTCGGTAACTCCCTGTTGGCTCGTTTCGACATCTTCGGGAATGTTGACGACCTGGAGCAAGCTGTCTCGAGACATGAAGAGGGTCTAGGTCTCACCCTGGAATATCTCCCTGACTTGGCTGGTCACCTCTGTGACCTTGGCATCTCTCTTAGAGCTCGTTTCGAACAGCTCGGTGATCTTCATGACATTAACTCTGCGATCGAGAAGCAGGAGTACGCGACGACCCTCACTCCCAACGGCCATTTCGACTACCCTTATCGTTTATATAACCTCGGACTCTCTTTGAGAGCCCGTTTCGAACGACTCGTGGACCTTGCCGACATTGACAGCGCAATCAAGAAGCAGGAAGATGCCGTACGCCTCACTCCTGAACACCATCCTCAGTTTACGACTCGCTTGAGCAGTCTTGGTGTTCTGTTTAGGATCCGTTTTGAACACCTCGGACGCCTTCACGACATTGATAGTGCAATCTCGAGGCAAGCCAATGCAGTCCAACTCACTCCCGAAGGCCATCCCGAGCGTGTGCGTTTCCTTGACGATCTCGCTCGATGTTTGACGGCCCGCTTCGACTTGCTTGGGGAACCTCGTGACATCGAACAGGCAATTGAAAAACATGAGGAGTGTCTACAGGTTACTCCACAGGAGCATCCTTTCCGTCCTCGTCGGTTACACGATAGCGGTATCTCGCTCAAGGCCCGATTTGACCGCTTCGGTGATCTTCATGTCCTTCAACGGGCGATTGCGAGACTGGAGGAAGCCGTACAATGTACCCCTAAAGACACTGCAGACCATGCTCTTCATCTGAACAGTCTTGGTCTCGCTTTCTACTCACGTTTCAACCGACTTGGAGATCTTAAAGACATCGGGCAAGCGATTGCGAGGCAGGAGGAGGCTATCCAGCTTACCCTACATGACCATCCTGATTACCCTCGTCGTCTGGATTTCTTGGGTCGCTCAAAGTGGATTCGTTTCAAGCGACTCGCCGATCTTTCTGACATCGAGCAAGCCATCGAAATGCAAGAAGAAGCTGTGGAGCTCACTCCCAAACACCATCCGAACTACCCCACGCATCTAAATGACCTCGGTCTCTCATATCTGGCTCGTTTCGGTCATGCGGGAGACATCCAGGATCTCGAACTAGCGATCGAGAAGCACGAGGAGGCTGTACAACTCACCCCCGATGACCACCCCATCCGTCCTCGTCATCTCAATAGCCTGGGTCTCACCTTGTGGGCTCGTTTCTCCCGATTTGGAGATATCAACGACATCGAACAAGCAATCAAACTGCAAACAGACGCTATTCAGCACACTTCCCCTGACCACCCTAACCATTCTGCCTATCGAAGTGACCTTGCTCTCTCACTACGGTCTCGTTTCAATCCACTTGGACACCTGTCAAACCTTGAACAAGCCATCGAGACATGGGAAGATGTTGTATCCCTTACCCCTCTCGACAACCCGCTCCGTGCTTATTATTTAAGCAATCTTGGGCCCTGTTTGCACGCTCTTTTCACCCAGACTGACAACCCTCGAGACCTTGATCGAGCGATTGACATGGAGAGAGAAGCGATAGAACTCACGCCGGATGACCATCCTGACCATCCCCGTCTCCTAAATAACCTCGCGCATGCTTTGATGACCCGTTTCAACCTGCAGGGTGGTCTTGAAGACCTCGAACAAGCGATCTCAATGGAGCAAAAAGTCGTGGAGCTCACTCCTGAGCGAAATCCGTACCGCGCCCTCTTTCTCAGCAACCTTGGACACTTGTTCAAGGCTCGTTTTGAACGGTCGGGACGCCTTGATGACAGTGACCAAGCGATTGCGAGGTTGCAGGATGCTTTGGACCTTACTCCTTCTGACGATCCTGAGTATCGACATCGTGTGGAGAGTCTTCGGATCTTCGAGTTCCGTGTTGCTCGTTCAAATGACTCAAGGGAGTCTCAAGGGACTAAACAGTGACCTTTGTGATCGTAATAACATGCTGATGGTCGTTCGCTACTATGTCACTTCCCTACACGTTGAATCAGGTCCGAAACCGGTACTCGCGATGCTTTGCCATGTGTTGGTCGTCAGACCGACTCAGTTTTATCGACAAGTCAGGTAACAAGACTTCAACCTATCTAGACACTGAAGTGTCATTGTGTCATTTTGCCATTACTGCCAGTCGAGCCCATAGTATCAATACCCAAAGACCTGTCCCAACTTCCGAACTCGGCATACGGGCCAAAACACCTCTCAACGAATTGGCCCGTCAGTCAGGAACCTCGAAAAGTTGGCACGAGCGATAATGTGCACTCGTCGCATTGGTGACTTCATTCCTGAGAGCGGAACGCACGATCATGCCACCGCAGACATAGCAAAAATGTGTATTGCACCCAGGCGAGATGCACTGTGTCGTGTGACAAATGCCAAGTAAGCACCGCGATGATGAAGACGAAGGGAGTGGGAGACTCACTGTCATGTGGTTGCACCCAGACTCTTTCAATATCGGCGTCGTGCAATCTAGGTACAAAGGTGGTTCGTAAGCCCCACGAAACCGGAATGCAGAAGTGGATAGACACATACTCGGGCAGTGTTTCCATCCTTTCTCTTTCATGAGGTGATCTAGCTCAGACGCTCCGTCGCACGAATGTTTCGGCCCGCCGATGGCGATGGACTGTTCGCACTTCTTACACCACACGTTATTACAGCCGGATTGTGGGCAAACGATGTTCAGAACATCCGAGTAATCTTCCCGGTCGACGAACGCAGCACGTTTGCACCTGTGAGACAAAGCGTCAATTCTGAGATGACCTCACGAGCGAGATGACGCTTTACACGCGACAATGGATTTGTATGGTGAATTTCGCCAACTCCATCTCTGTCAAGATTTGGAAATGCTCCTCGGTGATACCAACCTGTTCGATAAGGAGCCTGGAAATCGCTGAACAACGACTGAGACTTTGAAAGGCAAGCTGAACGAAAGACGCTCACCAGCAGGCTCTCTATCATTCGCGGCCGTACAGATGGGACACAGAATTGGGAATCGATGTTCTTGAATCTTTGAACAAATGAAATCCCTCAGGCAGCTCCTGCACAGCGTATGAGTGCAATCATCTACTCTAGCAAGATTATCCCCAGGTTGCTCATCCAGGCATATAGCACACGGAAATGTGATTTGCACCTGCCCGACGAGATCCGCATGTTCTTGACGGAGCCGTCGATCTTCCAGATCATATTGTTCTTGTAGCTGACGAGCGACCTCGAGTGGCTGCGTAGATGGATCGTAAATGTCCATATCTATATTCATCTCAGCAAAATCAAGGTCCTCATAACTTGAAGCAGGTGAGTTTGCAGTGGGAACTGGAGGCGGGTTGTCGGCGAAGATGCTACGTGCACCGCCAACGTCCCGAAACCGTGATCGTGCAGGAGCGGCAGGCTGAGCTTTGGTAGAAGCTACTGGTAGAGAGTCGGAGGAAGAGCCACCAGTGTTATAGTTCTGCGTGCCGTTGATGCTGCGATCAGGACGTCCTGATTGCCCATAAACGGCAGGCTGAGCGTATGCGGGAGATGATGGCTGAAAAGCCTTTTGTGTGTAATTCTGCACG
Organism: Chalciporus piperatus; assembly: GCA_038093975.1. NCBI lineage: Eukaryota > Fungi > Basidiomycota > Agaricomycetes > Boletales > Boletaceae > Chalciporus > Chalciporus piperatus. Next base: position 65,789 of record JBBPTG010000003.1, read on the forward strand.
CCATCGACACCTACATTGGGAGATCGAGACGAACCAGGGGTGGCGTGACTATACCTCCCGAATGAACGCCCCTGCGTGCCCAAGGCTGGTCGCGTGAGTACTGGGGCTTGGATCGCTCTTTGTCGCTCGTGACGTATTTCATGATTCAGGCGATCGACATCCAATTCGAGTCGCTTGTTATCAGAGCTAAGAGTCTTGTTTTGTCGGTTGAGTTCAGAGACCTTTGCGCGGAGAGATAGTATAGCTAAGCTTGACTGGACAACGGAGTCCTCCAAGTTTCCGCGTTGGTCGTTGGCGACGAAGATGTGGCCTGAGCAATTGGCTAAAAGCTGTGCCTGCCACTGGAAGTCGAGAGAGTCCAGCAAACTCTCGTCGGCAGGAGGTAAGATCTCACTGAGGGCGCGAGCAGTGGTTTCGGCAGAGGTGCTGAATGACAAGCCGGCTCCTTGAGGATGTGAGGGGCGAGGATGTGAGTCAAAGATGACGAAGACGGGTCCGGGAGATGCATTGGGAGTTGAGCTGGCGTTGGCAAACTTGAAACAAGCGATGATCTCCGGTGGACGGGTGATGATCACCACAGCAGATTTCTCGATATCCAGCAACTTCCTGTGTTGTAGTTCTGGTCATTACCTATAAGTTGTTCCAGAGGATAGATATACGCACTGGAGGAGTCTCAAGAAATATTTGGGGCGCGGACTTGTATATTCGATAGACACCAGTTTGAGAGATCTTTCAAAGATCGGAAGGCGATAAAGGTCATCGACTTCTAAGTGTAAATCATTGGACCATCCAGCGCAGATGGTCACGATTTCCTTTGGGTGGTGTCAACAGATGTTATGGGGAAGCTGTCGGACACTGACCTCGATGATCTGTTTGCTCCCTATTTCATTCACGATATCTGTCATCGCTGTCCTACTTTTCTCAGTCCGAATCCCGATTCGCGCGAAGTTGAAAGCTGCAAGACCACATGCAGAGACACCCTGGGCCGTGAACTGGCTGGTGCCGTCGAACGAGACGATGACATCCTTTCCTTTCAAAACATTCGCAGCGAGCCCCATGGAGACATCACCGTGCTGTTGGCCCTTTTCAGTGCGAAGTTTAGACATGGTGAGACGGTTGGGTTCGAGCGTATGGTCTGAGGTTGTATCTTGAGAATGCGGTGTGAGTGTGGATGGGCGGTAACTTCCAGCGCTTCCTGTGGTCTTCCTGTGGCGAGTCTGATGCATAGCCGCTGTGACAGTCCCCAAAACTGGCTGCGAGACCATGATGCAGATTTTGGTGGTAGGCTGGCCTTGACCATGCAGTAGCCCCTCTTCTGCACGACCGTCACGGTGGTGGCAGTGGTTGAACGTTCTGAACTGTGGTTCGGGTATGTTTGCACGAACCACTACGTGGCACCACCGTCACGGTCTTCGCCCATCAATGCAAACAGCGGAAGATCATCTCTCGGAATGTTTGACCATTGGAGACAAGATCATTACTCCTCGCATGTAGGTATGTATTGAAATTGAAGAATGGATTTGTGCGTTCAATGAGCTCAGAAGCAGGTCATCGACGCACGGAAGAACTCCGAGTCGGCTACAGGCTAGGGCTCAAACCGTGTGAGCCACGTCTGAACTTCAAGACCAACCATGGCGCATCACTCAGCGGTAAGTTCACTTTGTGCCAGGCTCAGGACAGCTCATGATCATGATGTGGTCTAGAGCCGTGATCAACCGTGATCCCAATTCTCCGACTGTGACATAACAAATCAAGAGTCTTTTGATATCGTATCGCATTAGCGTGTGGCCGCTCGCCAACACTTTTAGATGGACTTCCGCCGACATTCCTACTGGGTTTTCTTCTTTCTAGTTGTGCCATAAGTGGCCCCCCAGGAATCAGCGTCTTTCACGCGCTTCTTTGAAGACCATCATTGAAGCATCAGCGATGTCCCAGAAGATAGGACTTTTATCCACTACCACTCACCCGACCGTCCGTTCGCCTTTCAGGACAGACACCCGTGATGCCCTCATACAGGATCTTTCTTCCATACATCCGTTCTTCTGCCATCCACTTGAGAGCTTCTCTCGCTTCTACCAGCGCCGTGTCATATGGTCGCGCCTGAGGGGATAAAAGCAAGGTAACCTTCATTGGGCCGCTCTGACTCCTCGTGCATTTTATGTCTCAGTTCTCCTTCGTACTTACCCTTGCTCTCGCCACCAGCGTTAGTGCAACTGTCCGGTCCCGTCAAGGTAACGATGGGATTCATCTCGTCGTTGGGCCTCCGTGCGGGCCCCTTCCCGGGACTGAGGCAGATATGAATGCAGGGTTGAATCTCGACCAGTACAAGACCATCGTCTCCTTTGGTGTTCGTCCATTTCCTACTGACTCGAGCTCATGCTGATTCTGAGATTTTATTTTCAGGATTCTTACACTGACGGTAGGCACGATGGAGGGCCTCTCGCCATCATCGAATAACTTGGATCTGGAGACTACTCTATACACCGTCTTTTTCGGTATCAAGTAAGTCATCACCTTCTCAGCGTTTTCAACATGTCTAACAATAGATACCTCCTGTGACTGGGAAGATTCGTTCGGTCCGTTCTCCGTACAGCTAGTCACTAAGACCGCTAAACAGCTAGGTCTGACTAGTCGATCATCTTCCTCAAGCTGCCCAAGATCTTCTCGGTCAAACGACGCTTCTCTCCCAGCCCCCTACAAACGCCAAGAACTTCCTCGTCACAGATGTCTACGGCCGCGGTACCCAGAACGCTTGGGGCCAAGCATGTATCCAATCTATCTATGACGGACTCGCTGGATCGCGCATAAAACCCACCGTTGAATGTTGCATTCATGAGCTTTGCTGCGATTTGGGATGGTGTGGCATCATCCTGCTCGATGGATGCACAAAATCGGAAAGCGTTCGAGTTCTCGTGACCCAGAAGATGGGAAACAGATTCGCCACAATCGAAGGGGGAAATCGAAGTCATCTATTCTCGTCGACGCGCTACATACCGATGATTTTGAAGCCTGTGCAGATACAGAGATCTGTTCCAGTTGGAGTTGATAGTGATATGAATACGAAATAACTGGTGATTGGGCTAACTAGTGCGTACTCAGTCTCGAATCGGTGCGTTCACTTGTGTTCCCAGGAAGTAGTCATACTATAAGTACAACATTGCAGTGTCAAAAACCACTATGAATTCATAATTTATAGAGCTCGATGACATGCGCCACATAGTAAGCCTCGCCACTCCATGGATTAAATTCTAAATAGTCCTCCCTGATGTCACCCATGGACACATACCTCCTTGGCCCAATATCAACCCGACAAACTGGTCCGCTCGCATCCACAGAAAACGTTTGAAGGCCACCCAATCCAAACTCCTGCCACTCTCCGTCGAACTCTTGGCCGTTAGGCGACCTGAGGAAGCACACGCCACGTCCGAACCCATCCTCCGAAATTCCTACCTCGAACAACATCACATCTACCTCCTTGAAAGTGATCAGAGAGGTACATTGTGAGAGTGTTATTGTTCCAATTCCGAGGGAACTTGAAGCCATTAGAGTGAGGTCTATGGCACTGTACTCCTCGTCGTCATACGTCCATAATCGACGGATCATGGCTCGTATCTCTGTCGCCTGCACCCCTCCAACATTGGTGACCGTATTCCCACGGAGGACCCCCACGGGTGATCCAAGAAACTTGCATATCCCTTCGTGTGTCATCCGTAACATCCCGTCGTCCTCGGCAGTAGCACCAGACTCCACTGAGGAAGGAAGGCCGAATGCCTGTATGTGATGGTCCGGACCATCGCCGTTGGTAAAGGTGAGAAGAATATGGGTGTTTGTTAAGAGGAAGTTCACGTGGCGGTAATCACGCGAGTGATACCACACCAAACGCTCGTGTATTTCCGGTGGCTTTAATTCCAGTTTATCATAGCCAGACGGATGATGATGTACGAAACTTACCACGCTAGACTTGAATGGTGGAAGATGGTATGTCTTCTCCGTTGTCACATCAAACAGCGCGAAGCTAAATCCCCCGTCCTTCGGCAAACTTTCACCATACATGCAGACGTATCCTGGACTGGCAGTCATATGGATGACTTCATCGTATCGTGGAAATGAAACCGGAATGGCAACCTCTAGCGATAGTGATGAATGAAAGTGGCCAGTGATCTTTAATAAGGTCCTATCGTGTTTCGTGCTATCAGTCATTCGTTCAATGCAATTAAATCTTACAATGGATATGTATTTCTGAGACCATCGATAAGTATGTATGTGACGGGATGACCCGTGAGAGTGACCGTGTCAGCAGATTTGAGGGGAACGTGGTAGACGCTACCTGGGTCGTCCATAGAAAACAAGACATGGGTTTGCGGGTCGTCCGAGTCGGAGTTGAGGTTGCCGTAGACTATGGATAACCCGACTTGTGCGATAAACCATGATCCCCATTTCGGTATATGGCAACGGACGCCCACTCTGGGGTATTCAAGAGCATGCAGATTGAAGTCGCGAGTAGTCCAAGGTTCCAGCTTTGTAGATTGGACTAAAGCACGCTCGAGGAAGTTCAATCCCTCTTTGTCACCGGGACGTAGGTATGGTCCTGGAGGTCGAGGCAGTGCTGAACTTTTGTATGCGCGGATCCAAACCACGGGGTGGTATGTCACTGAAGAGAACGTCTTCGAGACCTAGATGATCGAGTTGATCCGATCGCATCAGCGGTAATCAACACTCAACCACGCTTACCTGTCGAAGACGGATAATGTCCAGCGGCGAGATAAAAGATACAATGCGAAGGAGAATGTCTTCTGGAATATCTGTGAATCGTGCCATTCTGGAAGTTCAGTGGGAGAGTGCCAAAACTCGTTCTGTAACAGCGTTGGGAACACGTTGGGAACTTACCGGAACCTCTCGGTCCGATGGCGCCGACTCAGTCGTCTACACGCGGAACACCATTGATTTGTGCGTCCTGACATTGGAAGTTTAGTGGAAAAACTCGAATGATGACTCACCCAAACGCGCACCTGAGAAGTAGGAACGACTGTCTTCCTACCTCAGGGGCTGCCTACTGGAGACTAGTAAAACGCGCAGGCCACCGGTCAAACGACCAACTCCGCACACAAGCAATCGTCTTCAAGGCCAATTCAGGATGATGGGATCTCGACGAGCGGGCGACGAGGGAATTCATGAGCGGACTCAACCACTCAACGTGTCCCGGGCAACGAACTCATTCTATCACCCGCAATCAATACCCTCCACTGCCAGTGCGCGATCATTTCAACCAACATGAGTTAGAGGTGCATTCACGACGCTCAGGTGAAAAACAATGATGGCAGTCTTCTCTCAAGACTCAGATATCAATTTTTCTACTTTTACTGGATTCCGGGGTCGCCTGCTAACCTTGGGTCACTAGTAACGCCAATGATCACGCAGTCACCCCTCGAAGGAGATACCGGCACCATGGCCGACTATATCGAGGAAGTCCTGCACCAGTGTCGAGTTGACTGATTTATCTTTCTCGTTTCATTGGGAAGGATTGTTATGATCTCTCACAACACAGCGGGGACTTTAGGCAACACTAAGCCTATGCGAAGGATATGCTGAGTACTAAAGCTTAATGACGGTGAAGTCACAAATGGATTAGACTGGGGTCTGTGATAAGTACAGGGCTACTTATATACTATTGAGAGGTGCGCACAGACCAACAGCCGAATAAGGAAAACACAAAGGGAAAGATATATAAGGTAAATGGTAAGATGATAAGAAAAGGTACCAGGCACGGATTAGAGTCTAGGCCATGACATCATTGCTGACTCATCTAAGTCTGGACCTTTGTCACGTGACCTGATTATGTAATAGTTTACGTAATGCTACAGGGACTACCGGAGCGGATTAAGATGAATCCGGCTTGACCCCTAAGTTGTAGACAAAGTCCAGAGTTCGAATACCGTTGTAGGCAAAAGTTTGAAAAGTTTTTAAATACTATAACACTATCCCCTCTCTAGGAATCGCATTCCAGGCGATTCGGCAACTTGCGCTCAGGAACCTCTGTCAGATTTTCGTATTTTTGGAACAAGGCAGAGAAATTTCCCATGGTCATGTTGATTCGACGTGGGGCGGACGGGTGCTTTTTGTGAAAAGCTTTGACAGCTTCAGGTGCATTTGACAAATGCGCTGCCTTTTCCCATGTACGGTCCGATATGTCCCAGCCTTTCCAATGAACCAGGTACTCTAACTGTCCTTGTTTAACCTGAGATTTCACTACGTAATCCACCTCGTATTCTTCTTCTCCTTCTTGGTTGACTATCACCGGATCCGGAAGACGGACCGGTTGCCCTTCCAACGGTTCTCGAGCCGGTTTGACCCGTTTGACATTAACCGTGGGATGGATATGCATTGAATTGGGCAAGTCTAGTGTGACTGCATTAGGAAGGACCTTCGTGATCTGATAAGGTCCGATCCAGTTTTGCGTCATCTTTTTGGAGGGATAAGGTAATTTGAGGTTGTCCGTGGATAACATAACAAAATCTCCGATTTGATAATCTGGAGCTTCGGACCGATGCTTGTCCGCTTGCTCTTTCATCCGGTTCTGAGTTTCTTCTAACGCCTGCTCTACTTCTTTGTGTGCCTTTCCACATTTCTCTAAGAATGTACCAGCCGGAGATGAATCGCCTTCGAATCCCATGCGTGGGAAGTAGTTTTTTGTTATAGCGAAGGGGATGGTTCCGGTAGCAGTGGAAAGGGAGGAATTGTGATGGAACTGCGCTATCTTCAACCAATCAGCCCATTCCGTTTGTCGTTTAGCCACGTAAGCGCGGAGATACTGCTGGAGTTCTCGGTTCATACGCTCCGTTTGGCCATCGGTTTGGGGGTGATAAGCGGTTGACAGCTTCTGTTCTATTCCTAGAAGGGTGCAAAGCTGCGAAGTAAACTCCGATGCGAATTGCGGTCCTCGATCTGAAACAATCGAAGAGGGAAGTCCGTGTCTACACCAAACATTGTCTCTAAATAAAATAGCTAGTTCTTTCGAAGAAATTGTCTTTTTACAAGCGATAAACTCGACTTCTTTAGAGAAGCGATCTACAATTACACAAATAGCATCAAAGCCACGTGATTTGAGGAAACCCGTGGTAAAGTCTATAGATATATCCTTCCATGGTTCTTTCGGAACTGGAAGGGGAATTAATTTGCCAGCTTGTGCAGTTGACTTTCCCTTCGTGAGGGCACATCTGACAATGTTCTACGTATGTTTTAACGTCCTTTGTGACACCAGGCCATGAGAAATAACGAGTAACCAAATGTAAGGTACGTCCTTGGCCACCATGGCCACCAATAGGGGAATCATGAAGGATGTAAGTAATTTAGTACGTAAGGACATAGGAACGAAAACTTTGTTTTTGTCATTTTTAAATACTATAGACCCCTCGTCAAAAACAAAGCCATCTACCGTATCATTTTTTATTTTTTCTGATTCGTTTTGTATTTCATCATAAATAGGTGAAGAAAGAGTAACCGTATTAATGAAAACAGAAGCAGGAAGTACAGTAATATTTTTGTTATGGTCGGGATCTGCTTCTCCGTGATCTTCTCGACGAGATAAAGCATCAGCCCTTCCATTTGTAGAACCCGGTTTATAAATAATCGAGTAATTATACTCTGAGAGCAACGCGTTCCAGCGTGCTTGACGTGGGCTCAGAGTTTGGGGAGATTTCCAATATTCGAGATTCTTGTGATCAGTCCAAATCTCGAAATGTTCTCGACCCATTAGATAATGTCTCCATTCCTGCAAAGCCCGAATGACAGCTAGAAGCTCCTTGTCATAAACCGGGTAGTTCTTCTCGGCAGAACTAAAGGAATGGGAAATGAAGGCACAAGGCCTCCAGAGGCCATCATCGCATTTAACCGAGAGCACAGCTCCCGTTGCAATATCACTAGCGTCCGTTTCTACTCTGACTTCTTTAGAGCGGTCAGGATAAGCTAAAAGCGGAGCGGTAGTGAATTGCTGCTTCAGCTTGTCAAAAGCTTGCTGTTGCTCCGGTCCCCACCGGTATGGTGTGTCCTTTTTGGTAAGGTCATTCAAGGGACGAGCAATGTCAGCGAAACCCTGAATGAAGCGTCGATAGAAGTTAGCCAATCCTAAAAAGGACTGAACACCCTTCAACCGAGTTGGCGCCGGCCAGTCCAGAATAGCCTGCACCTTCGAATTGTCCATCTCTACGCCTTTCTGGGAGATAACCATTCCCAAGAAATCCACAGATTCTACTGCAAAGCTACACTTTTCTGGTTTTACGTAAAGATCGTTCTCTCTGAGACGTTGCAATACGGTTTTAACTATTTCTAAGTGCTCTGCTCTAGTTTTTCCGAACGTAAAGATCATGAGATCGTCGATATAAATAATGAGGACCCCATGAAGATCGCTAAATAGATCGTTCATCATTTGTTGGAATGTGGGGGGAGAGTTCGTAAGTCCAAAGTACATGACGACTGGTTCGTAAGCGCCGAATGGAGTAACGAAAGCCGCTTTCCATTTGTCGCCTTCTTTTATTCTAACATTATTGTATCCCCAACGTAGGTCCATTTTAGTAAACATATCAGCTCCTTTGAGCTGGTCGATAAGTCCGGAAATGAGGGGAAGAGGGTAAGCGTTCTTGACAGTTCCCTCATGTACGTAACGATAGTCCATAACTAATCTCTTTTTACCGTCCTTTTTTGGAATAAAGAAAACAGGAGATGTCTGAGGGGATTTCGACGGACGAAGATATCCTTTTGATAACTCCTTATCGATAAACTTTTTGACGTCATCTAGTTCCTGTTCAGACATCGGAATCACCCGACCCTTTTTGGGAACAAAATCAGGCTTGAGATCTATTGCGTGGTCCCATGCCTTTCGGGTAGGCATACGCTCACTCTCTTGCTCTTAAAAGACATCTAAGTATTCGTGGAGCTCTACTGGGACTTTCTCGGTGAGCCCCGCCTCAAACACTCGACGAATAGAAAAGGAACGATTTAAATGATAGTTGACTACTTTGCACTGATCCGTACAGCGTGTGAATCGTACTCGTTTGGCCACCCAATCAATTTCAGGGTTATGCCTTTCAAGCCAATCATAGCCGATGATCATATGATGAGTGCCAAGTACAGAAACAAAAGCGTCCATATGTTCAAAATGTCCATTGTGTCCCAAAACAAGTGCAACCTTGTGAGTGACACCGCCTATCGCTCCCTCTGAGCCGTCGGCGTTGTACACTGGAATAGGAAAAGGAAGTTCTTCCAGTGTCAAACCATGTCGCTCACAGAACGATTTATCTATAAAAGTTTCGGTTGCGCCGGAATCCAACAGAGCGGCAAACTCCATTTTCTTCCATTGCTCCCCTTTATCGTACATAATAGTAATAGCGAGATCCAGCTCGTTTTTCCGATTTTGATTCCTTACATGTATTTTTGATGGGATTTCTTTTTTCGAATAATTTACCTTAAGGGAATTAAGCACGAATTGTTTTACTTCTGTCGCCACGCCTTTAAGGGACGCCCTTTCAGAAGAAGAAGAAAAGTTATATATAAACGGAACATGAGGACTGGTACTAATACAACCATTGGGTAAACTAAGTCCATGCCTCTGAGAACCCATCTCTCTCATCGGCTGCTTCCTTTTAAAGCCTCGGCTGCCTGTTCCTTAGCTTCTGACTCAATGCGGTCGCGCCAGTACGCTTCCGCTTCTTGGTTTGTATATGCCGCTTGATGCGACATGTAACTTGTGCTGGTGGACGGGCCAGCGGGGTAGGGGGAAGGGGTAGGATGGTAGGGTGCAGGGATGGTACCTGCGAAGGGCATCTGCCGGTTGTCAAACGGCAGGGAAGTCTCAACGTATTGTTGCGAATATGGATCCCACATAACCACTTGTCTCTGACGGGGACGGCGCGGTTTTGGGCAGGCGTTAGCAAAGTGACCAGGCTGATCACAATTGAAACAATTGCCGTGAACCAGCGGTCTTGGCATTTGCTGTGCCAACAGATCCATCGGGGCTCCACGACCAGGCTGTGTGCCTGTGGGAGTGAAACGGGGGGCCGCATACGAAGCGGGGGGACGTGGGAGTGGACGCGATGCAATTGGGTAACGAGGGAGTGGACGCGATGCAATTGGGTAACGAGGGGGAAGATACGGATATGAAGAAGAAGGCCTGGGGGCAGGAGCGGGTGCCTGACGAACTGGTGCACCGCGTTCAACAACGATACGCTCGAACGTGCGACCTAACTTTCGGTAGGTGTCGATTGTATTGGTCAAATTTTGCTCGTCAACATTGGTGTTGATTTGCGCCTGATAATAGATCTTGTAATCTATTGCCTTCTTCAGAAGCTCTTTGGCATGAGCATCTTCAATCTCCGATTCCGCCTTCAACAATTCAAACTCCTGGAGGAAGATGTCCACAGGTTTCCCAGCCTGCTTCAATGCTTCCAATTTTCGAAGACTCTCATGAGCGAGAACGTCTATTTGAAAATGCGATTTGAGGAGATGTGAAAATATTGTCCACGTGGGCCATGCTAGTAGTCCCAGGGGTGCTCGAACAGGTTCCTCTGCTGGTTCGCCTTCTACTTCTGGTACTGGTGGTGGTGGTAGTAGTTCGTATCGAGACCATTTCTCTATTGTCATCTGGGCGAACCCAGCCGCTTTTCCTTCTAACCGTGAGAGTACGGCGAGGCATCGAACCTTGTTGTTTTTCCACGTGTGGACGGACTGCCAGGCGTTAACCTGCGCCCACCACAAACGGAACTTGGTGCGGTCACCATCCCATTTCCCAGGGTCGGCAACTTTTTTGGACACGGAGTCCGAATTGTCTGAAATGAGCGCCTTCAGAGCGGCGGTGAGAGCAGCGATAGGATCAACTGGATCGGCCATCGGAGTTTCGGGGCGGGGAGTAGGTGGATGTGAACTTTCGGATGAGAAGGGAAGTGACGTGGGGGAGATCTGTAACCTTGATTTTGTGGTTCCTGATCGTATAGCTCTGCTGACATATATTCTTACTGAACCCTATCTTCCAAAGGTTCTCTGGGGATGACAGACACGAGGACGAAGGGAATATTTCTTGGAGCGGAGATAATATCTGCGACGCTTATCGGAATCTTTGCAGACCTTCTGAGGAATTTTCCCAAGATCTGTTTGGATTTTGCACATATACTACTCTTGAACTTCTATCTTCGAGCAGTAGTGAAAACTATTGTAATACAGGATACTATTTTTATTGTTTTTTCTATTTTGTACCTCGGCGGTGCTGCCGGCTTACGTTGCTACGTATGACTCAGCCAAGGGGGCGGCGACACGCTTTTCCCTTGTCGTCCTTCGCAATTGGGCACGATCCCAATCCGGTCTTCGAACAAAAGACTATAATACTGAGGGTAACAGAGACGGGGCACTAAAGGCTGGCCCAAACGAAATGAAAAGCCAAAAGGCGAATGTGTGACGTCAACAGGTGATCACACGAACCTGCGTGGTGTCTACAGTCAGAGAGCTAGTGCTTGCGCAGACCCCAAGACGTCTCGAACCACGAAAGAGCCCCTAGTGCACTATGGGGAACAGCAACGTTATCCAATTTATGACGGCGGACGGCCGTATATGCAGCAGTGGACGGAGTTGCGGTCTCCTGTGTGTCACGTACACAAATGGTCTTCTTGACCAACTCTTTAGCCCTAGAGTCCAGGCGGTGTTTTCAAGTCTAATCCAAGTGTTATGATCTCTCACAACACAGCGGGGACTTTAGGCAACACTAAGCCTATGCGAAGGATATGCTGAGTACTAAAGCTTAATGACGGTGAAGTCACAAATGGATTAGACTGGGGTCTGTGATAAGTACAGGGCTACTTATATACTACTGAGAAGTGCGCACAGACCAACAGCCGAATAAGGAAAACACAAAGGGAAAGATAGATAAGGTAAATGGTACAATGATAAGAAAAGGTACCAGGCACGGATTAGGGTCTAGGCCATGACATCATTGCTGACTCATCTAAGTCTGGACCTTTGTCACGTGACCTGATTATGTAACAGTTTATGTAATGCTACAGGGACTACCGGAGCGGATTAAGATGAATCCGGCTTGACCCCTAAGTTGTAGGCAAAAGTTTGAAAGGTTTTTAAATACTATAACAATAAACTACAATGGTATTTGTAGTATATAGAGAGGCTCAGAAATACACTGTCATTTGACGGATACTCAAGCAGGCTGCCAGTGGTGCCAGCTATCAGAAACAGCCGTCGGGGACAGGGATGCCCGGAGGGCCTTGTTATACATTTGGTATTCTAGAAAACACGGTTAGCCGAGGTATGAGGCGATCCTAGAATCTAGTCCGTGTATGAGTCAGCGTGGTGGCGCGTGCTTCTTGCTTCCGCCCACCTCGCGACTCCATAGCGTAGTCGCAGCTACGCAAACTACGCTAGGTCTTTCGCACCCACCCACCTCTCCCTTTTCTCGCAAGCACGGACAAATTTCCATAAGTCAGGTAAGCCCTTTTCTTTTTCTTTTGTCCGTTGCACATAGCTATCTCCCGCTGGCCGCGCATATGATCTTTGCTCGGGTTTTCCCACCCACCCTCGCAGCTCGCTCGCCCCGGGACAGTCAGTGCTTCGGGCCGGAAAGCCCAGCGGGCTTTCGCCCATTGCCCCCCCCTTCGTATTGCGAACAGTACACTACAGGTAGATGTACTTAGTTACGCAATTACACCTCTCTCTTCTCCCTTGCTCTCCACCGTGAGCGGTCGACATACATGGAGACAATTTATTCATTCACTCCTCCGTTTAACTTTAACTGACCAGGCTGTCCGAGTCCGCTGAACTGTACAATGGCACAGGATTATGCATCAATGAACGTTCAAACGTTCAATGTTCATCTTGAAGGTGAGAAACGCCAGCTACTACGTATAAAACAGGGAATTCATCGACCCGCCGAACCCCGGAATATGCCGACAAATACTGTAAGGCGTCTTCCGGACCAGTCTGAGACAAACGTGTTTTGAAGTGACATCGACCACAATCTGACCAGAATTCAAAACAGGGCAAGCACAGATCTGATAGTGCACGAGCGTGACCTGTCCGAGTCGTCACATTCCCTCCACTCATCACAAGCATTGCAGTCAACAAGTTACAGGTACAAGGAGCAAGCTCAAGGACGGAACTGGTATACTGTACCATCGAAGTATCAATCAAAAACGGTACATTTATCGCCTATGATATACATGTTGTCTCAAAGCCCGAGATGAATAAAAGGAACCCATGCGATGAAGGGTACGTTGGCTTGGCGAAGGCGTTGGGTCGCATCATGCAGCGCTCGAGCCGCTTCCCTGGAGTCTGGGGCTCCACCCTCCTTGAACAATCGTTCGTACACATCCCTTGCCAAGTCAGGTGCAACACTGTCCGGTATAGCCCACATCGTCCCGATGACGCTACTATATCCTGCGAACAACATTCCAGCGGACAAATGGACCGCCTCCTCAGAGAGCTTTTTGTCTCCGGTAGCGGTTTGGCATGCTGATAGAAAGGCGAGACCACCACGCGGTCGTGATAGCTCGATAATGTCCGAAAGCTTGAGCCTACGGCCGGCTGCAAGGCAAAGTCCGCTGTTGGTGGGTTTCTCGCCGTCTTGCACTCCGTGGCAGGCAAAATGGACCCAGTCGGAGTCCTTCATCATCGACAGAACATGCTCGACGGTTCCGGTAGATTGAAGGAATGTAACTGGCGCTTGCGATAGCTTGGAAATGGTGGTCTTTATACGTTCAATCTCGGTGCGTGCACCGCAGAGAGTTATTTGTCCGTCTGAGCTTGGCTGAGGAACCGCAAGGAGGCGAACATTAGTTGAATCTATGTTCCGTTCGAGGGGAAGAGAGAGAACGCTAAGAGTTGGAATGTAGGATGAGACAACGAAGTCAGAAACCTTGTTCCCTGGTTCGGCAGTGCTGTAAAAACCGGCGGCATGGATAGGAAGGAACGAGAAAGGTCCACAAGGGCACCAAAAGATACGTGACAGTTTTCCAGGAGTCTGCATGAAGGAACAGATGGGTCAGTTTCACCTTTGGAACACAGCGAGCAGTAATATATTTGCTCACCGTGACAGATAATCTAAGGGCTGACAAAATAGGTCTAACCACCTTACCCCACAGCTCCGATAGGACGTATGCGAAGTCGGGTCGGTATAGCTTCGCTCCTCTGGTTACCGTGTCATCACAAGGGATGATCCGGCCACCATTTGCAAGTAGCTTACCGAGCAAGTTTTGCAAAATCTCTAGGTGTTCGTAGGTGATGTCAGGGAGGGGGGTGTGCACCGGCGTTTCCAGGCCAGCTAGAACGACGAGCGCATCGCAACGCAGTGATTGACTCGCATTGAGAAGAACAACCGGACCGGAGTGGGCGGACGCCCGTAGTTGAGAAAATGTCTTTCGCTGCAGGAATCGTTCAAAGCCAGGTAGTCCCCGGATCTGCTCGAGCAGCTTCTCTCGCTCCAAAGCGAGCGCACGGTGCTGTTGCGCCCATTTCTCCATCGATTCTTCATGTAGATACTCGCCGTCGCTCGGAGCGGCAAAAACACTGGCACTTGCTTTGTCGCGGCTAACCCTCGAACTGGCATGCTCCAGCTCATATGACAGCCGCTCCAACTGATCAGCAAGGTTGGGATGGGAGGATCGCAATTCGTCATTTGCGGTGCGAAGCTGAAAGAGCTGAGCCCACACTACCGACCGTCCTTCTTCGAGCCATTCGACGGCCAGCTCAGGATTACCACGTGCTAGTGCCGTTGAGGCCGCGTCGCGTGCCACATCTGCCGCCACCATGAGTGTGTCATAGCGTTTTTCCAATGGCAAACCAATCCACGCAAGGTGAGGCAGAAGGCTGATTGCATGAGAATGTGCATCGAGGAGTGACTCGTCGTTGAGTATTCCAGCGCATTGGATCCACCGTCTTGATGCACGAAAACGAAGGAAAGGAGCACTGATAGAGGAAGAAGCTGCACGGGAGAAACATGAGAGGGCAACTTGGAGAATAGGAGGGTATTGTATCTGTCCAACCAATGTTATGATCGACTCCCCGAAGTTGCTGAGCATCACCGACTTTTCGGGGTGATCATCCGGTGTAAGTCTTTCAGCTTCCTCCATATTCGAAATCGCCCTAGCGAGATCTACATGGTTGTGAAGTCGTTCGGTGCGTGTGAGCAGTGACCGTCCAAGTGTAGTAACCCTAACCTAACCCTAACCTAACCCTAACCCTAACCCTAACCTAACCCTAACCTAACCCTAACCCTAACCCTAACCCTAACCTAACCCTAACCCTAACCTAACCCTAACCCTAACCTAACCCTAACCTAACCCTAACCCTAACCTAACCTAACCCATCGCACAACACGCACTATGGCCGTCCCCTACACCTATGGCCACCGTCCTTGGTCCATTATCTGCCTCACATCCGAGCAGCCCACAATGGCTAGGTAAACAAAGTAAGTTTTTATTCATTCTATTTCTCACTACGCTCGTGCACTGCTGGCGTCCTGGACGCCCATGCTCGTGCTCATCATTATAGATAGATAGTTAATAGTGTGTAAATACTAGCTACAATTGTAATGAATTAATTGACTATGTACTACTGGTGCAGTCACGGGCGTCCTGGACGACCGTCGTGCAACGAGTGACCGCGGTCACGTGATCTCGATGCCCGCGCACACGACGGGCGTCCAGGACGCCCGTTCTCGCTTCCATTGCTACAGTAAATACACAGTGTACATACTATTGGAATAAACACCTATATTATCATTCACTGTGTATGACTGGTACACGCGCGGGCGTCCTGGACGACCGTCGTGCAACGAGGGACCGCGGTCACGTGACTTCGATGCCAATGCACCACACGGGCGTCCTGGAAGCCCGTCGTGCAAACACCAATCCTAGTCACATACCTCATGACCCGTGTACATAGTCATTGTATTAAATACATGTATTGTCACCTTACTGTGTATGAGTGGTGCGTGCACGGGCGTCCTGGACGCCCGTCGTGCAACACGCAACTGTGATCACGTGCGCATCTGTATCAGCATGTGCGCGGGCATCCCAGAAGCCCATTCTCCGTGCAGTCTATTCAATATAGCTACCAACTGACTATAGGGTGACAGGGGATTGCCTTTTACGGAACCCTAATGTCCTAATTGGGACATTCTAGGGTTAGGTTTAGGGTTACAATTCACCCTAGGGATGGTCAAAAGCTACTCATAACCCTTAGTTGGAATATTGGAAAAATCCTAACTAGCACACATGACAATCTCTGCCAAGAAAGGACTATCTAGATTCATGCTGTCAACCCTTTTGGGTGACCTAGCCTTATATGATCTATGAGTCAGTCCTCAGAAATTCTCATGTCAGTCATGTTATGGCATTGCCCCCAATATCTCCTGACAGCTCCACCAGCAACTATGCTGTCACTGCTTATTACTCAGGGGCATGAGCCAATCTTATGGGTTGCAAAAAGAATCTAGCCCAGTGATTGAAATGATTTGTATGACATTAAATGAGCAGATTGTGTACAACCCTGCAGCATTAAGAAAAGGGTAAAACCTTTGCTCACAGGGCCAATCCCTGACCATATAAGTCTACTTTGGACTCTAATTGAGTTCACAGGGCTTGCTATGCTCTTTGTTCATGGGCAGCTTTAGAAGAGAACTACATGTTCTTTGCTCACAGGGCTAATCCCTGACCATGTCAGTCTGTTTAATGCCTGCAAACTCAGACTAAAAAACTTGTGTGCTTCAATCCTATGCCTCATGAAGGAAGCTTAAGTGACATTATTTGACACTCCTGTCAAGTGTCCCTGGAGATGTAACAAATCCCACATAAATCAAAACTCTTACATAAATGATGACAAGAGACCAGTATGGCTAGCTCCATTACTACTCAATGAACATTCAATCCTGAGGCCCAGCTAGTTGCTCCCCTCTGCAATGTTCCATGACAATAAGTTCATAACTAAACCAAGACCCATAAACCATGCAAACACCATCAAGGGCCCCCACTATAGAACTTGTCAATTGAACCCCTGGAGAAACATGAGGATAGAAAAAATTATTCTAAGAGTGATATGCCATAAATCATCCCTTCTATCACACCACCTCAGGAGCAATCTCCCACCTGTGACAAAACATGACAGGCTAATATATCATGATGTAACCTCTCACATAAAGGACTCCCTGACTACCTGTCAGAATATATCCTTGACACACCCTTTACTCAACCATCTAACCATATCAGAGTTCAATCTAACTCCACATGGAAGGCTGCTGTCAAAGTGACTCACCTACCAAGGGGATAAACCCTTGAAACACTGTCAAAGGTCAGGAAAATAATTCTTTCACCTGTCCTTCTCTTACAGGTACACTGCCCTGAAGAGAAAAATCACCAGATAGATAAACAAATACACCTGGATGACTCAACAGTTTAATCACATAAGCTGGTCACCAGAAAAGTATATAAACTGCTCAGCAAGACCTCTGCTGGAACAAAAACTCCTCCCCCCCTCTCACTCAGACCTGGGAACTGAAGAAGCCTTTGTGCAGAAACAGAACTAGGCACTCTGTTTTCCCTCTTTGAGGGTGAGTGATAACCTTCCTGTTTATTCCATGGCCTCTACTCCTTTCTTTCCCCTTTAATCAATTGTGTCTGCCTTATCTTTTGTTCATCATGAGGAACCCCACCTCCATAGCCTCTGTTGTTGAAGCTACCTTGGCCTGATGGGTAACAAAACCTAAAGGCCTCCCTCTACCACCTAACCTAACCCATTCACAAAAAGGGCCTATAATGCACATTCACGATCATATTGTCATTTGCACTGCAATGTGTGGTAATTCATCCCGTTGATCATCCAATTTAGCGCACATGTGCACTAAATTCTGACCACACAACAGGATGGATTGGTGTCAGAATGAGCAAGCGTAACATCAGAACACCACATTTGCTTGAAATCGACAACAATTCATCCCGTTGGAGTGTCGTTTCAGCCCAAACGACAGGTTTTCCGGGATGGCCATCCCGGGCCGGGGTAGATTATTAGGGCCTATAATGTAGTAGCGACTTACGTTTTCACCTTCGGTGGTATGTACCTGAATGGGAACTGCTTCTTCGCCGAGAGCATGTATTGATCTTGCCCATGCTTGTCGAGAATGCTTTGCAGAAAGTCCAGATAGTTTGTGTCGTCGATCGAATATTGTAGCTCCTTGACTTTGACGGTCTTTTCTTCCTTTGGAGCAGCTGCTTTGCCCTTAGCTGTCTTCTTCTTGATGATCGAGTAGACAGCAAGAGAAACGGCGAAAGTATACGTTGTATCTGAGTCACTGGGGACGGGCAACACTGGCATGGTTGACAGCAGCTCACAAGTCACGCTGGTTACACTTGACAAAAGCGAACCATTGAGTTCGGGGTCCTATCCCGGCAGTGCCCGAGGCGCGACTTTCACAACATTGGATTCCACATCAAAATGGAAACACCTGTAAACTGCATTTTTGGATTCAATTCTAAAAATTCCAAAGAGTCCATACTAGTCCATAGTATTATAATTTCTAGGCGTAGAGTATTTGACAAGGGTGGACAGAGTAAAGTCCCAACGACATCCCTTAAATCACCTGTCGTGCACTACAGAAGTTAGGAAAGGAAGACTATTGCGAACGCGCAACCAGCGATAGTAGCAAAGGTCGAGATCCCAACTGCGGAAGCACCGTTGTGAGTCGCCGCAGGTGCTCCAGCAGAACCTGTACGAGTACCAGTACCGCTGACCGGCTTGCCTGTAGTAACAGCGGGGTTACCAGTCGGAGTAGGGAGAGCAGTGTAGAGGTCCTGGGAGCGGTAAGTGACACAGTTGGAAGATGCAGGGACGACGGGAGTGTAAGGGACGGTGGTGATCGGACCAAGGGCCTCGTCAGGCTGGAAGTATGTCATAGTCTTGCCACCGGATGTGTAAATGCCAGGCGGGATCATGTCCTCGCCGTGGCAGACTTCAAAGGTACCGTTCTGAGCGTTGTTAGGTGCGTTGTATGCACATCCGAGACGGTCGTAGATGTTCTGGCAATATCCTCCTGGGTTGTGTGCTGGGCCGTTGGGGTCGCAAATCTTGAGGCAGAAGTCATTGCCTCCCATGAAGCTTGAAACGAGTGAGAAGGGACAAGAACATGGGAGATGATAAAGACATACTTGGTCCAATCGATGACTTGGTTGTAGGTGTTGTTGTTACCGTTGCTGTTGGAGAAGGCGTTCGAGTACAACAGACCGCCAAGAGGGTTGCCACGCTGCAACGGTGCTTAGCATGGAAAGGAGCCAATGAGAAATTTTGACTGACCAAGTCAGCACCGTGGGGGTCGAGTTCTCCTCCGTAGTCGCCAGCGGCGATATTGATCAGGGTCTGGTCAATGAAACCAGCGATCTGGATGTAGTCGGGTGTCACGATGTATTGAACACCTGTGAGGGCGCCGGCGGGGATGAGACGAGTGCCGTGGCCAGGTTTGGTGCACCAGGCAACCTCCTGGCCTTCTGTATCGCCAATGGTTGAATTTGGCTTGGGAGGAGCCCACAAACAAAAGTCTGGATCGTGGTGAATACAGCGAAAGAAAACCAAGTTTGAGCTCGTACCGTCTATGTGGTTGACAAAGGATGTCTGACACATTGAGTCCTGGTTCTGAGTGGTGGAGTTGCAGATATTGTATCCGACTTGAGGTCCACGAAGAGCAGCAGTGTTGTAGTCGACTTGGTAGGGCTGGAAGACCTGAGTAAGAAGTAAAGGACGGTAACCAAGGTACATACGATTCCCGAGGGGTAGGCATAAGTCTTTTCAACGAGCGGAGTGGGGTCAGCGGGGTCGGGCTGGGCGAGGACGACGGACGCAAGGACGAAGGCGAGGAGGGCTGAAAGAGTGGAAGGGACCATTATGTAGATGGACTGTAGTTGGAATGAAGAAGACGGCGAGATGAGGTTGACTGAAGCTGACTGGATGAAAGTAACCGGCGAGATTGATATGTATCGTAGGGTTATTGTACAGCCGAGCGGCGATCGTGTTGCAAAGACCTCATGACGCGCACGAAGGAGCTACGAACGACGTCATATCATGACGCGATCACGTCGGTGGTGGTTGGGTGGTGGGGGCGCGAGTCGGGATTACCTTATCAGGTGTCTCGCCCTCAGATCCTCATACTCAGAGTGCCCCCTTTATACATTTTACTGTTTCATCCATCATGACAACAAAGCAAGCAACCATGGAGTCCAGCTGGGTACTTTGCTATTGGGTGCGCGGACAACGGCTTGGTAATTTGACCCCCATCGATGTTCTCCCACACACGACAATCCACGAGCTCACAAAGCGCATAATCATGGATGTTCCGAGTCTCTCTCAAGCTCCCTCCTCAATAGATGTCTACAAGGTCCCCGACGATAAACCAGTGCCTGATGACGATTCCATGGAGAATGTTCTTGGTGCTCTCTCGATCTCTGTGCTGGGTAAACCGTTGCGAGCTACACGAGAACTTTCAACTTTTTTCAACGCATATATCCCGGAAAGCCAGCTCCACCTCATCGTTGGTACGTGGCAATGATATAATTTGAGTTCAAATCCGTTACGATTATCATTCACCTCCTCAGATGACCCATCTTTGGTAGTTCACTGCTGGCGTCGTGGAGCAGACCGTGCCTCCGCCTTTGCAGTCAAAGTCCTGGCTTCTGAGCCACTTGGCCTGCTCAAGGGTGCGATGAAGGCCGAGCAACACATGATCCCCGCTGACGTACCTGTGCATTCCTTGAAACTCTACAAGATATCAGCCACGGACGATAATCTCGCTGAGATTCTCCGTACTACGGGAGCGGGGCAGCTATTGGATGATGGAAGTGAGCGTGTGGGAACCGTCTTCAGCGACATTCCTTTTTCTCAAACTCCAGGCGTCGTCATAGATTGGCCCGCTGAAAGTAAGTAAGACGTTCACGGGGCAAACTTGTACTCATCTGCATTTTCAGGACCCGCACTCAAAAGTAAGAATCGCCCTTCTGAGTACCTCTTCCCCGACTGATGTGACTTGAAAGGGCGAGCAAGCGAGGATGTGATCGAGTCGGTGAAGCGCTCCAAACTCGTGACTGAAGCGCCGTCAAAAATATCTAAGCCTTCCGCTTTCAGAGAATTGTGCCAAGACCCGGAGAACCGCCTCTTCGACCACCGTCATCGCTATCTGGAGCATCCTTTTGACGAATTTCCTTACCCCGACGACGATCTCCCACCCATCTCACTTCGGTATGAAGGATTTGGCCACTTTATCGACATCTTTTCCGGTCGCGAGGATGTTCCGGGAATGGAGCAAATGTCGTCTCCTGGACTGATATCGAGTGTAGATGACTTCGCAGACCTTATGTCAAAAACCTTCTCCGATGAAACTTCCAAAACGGATAGAGGCCTAATTGCTTTGAACAGCATATTTTCCTCACTCGCCGATAGACCTACGAAGTTCATCGCAGCTGCTATTCACGATAAGATCACCACGGATGCCCACGTTCTCGGACCACACCACGCAGCCTATTGCGTCATCGAGTTTAAAAATGAACTGGGAAATGATTCATCCATTCCGTATGTTCAAATGTGCAGTTACTTTTCGCACTCGGTCGCTACAGGATTGGCGAATCCTGATTTGGTAAACCTGATCAAACGTTGGAACATTCCATGCCTTGGACTTACCATTGTTGGTGCGTTGGTATCTTGTCTGCATCTCACCCACAGCTGACACTCACTGTATGAGGCCCGTGCATCACGTTTTATGCTATGATCTATTCTGGTCGATGGCAGGTTATTAGCATCACCCCCGCACTGTCGTGCATTTCGGAGTCAGGTCAGGGGGTCGACCGCATCTTACTCCGCGCTGCTTTCAAAGCTGCTTCTGTCTTCTTCACTTACGTCGAACAAGACATCAAGAAGCTGCTTCACACCCCCCCTCCGGAGATCCGAGGGGACCGTCGTCTGCCTCAGATTTCCAGTCTTAACCGTCCTGGCTCGCCCACTCGCATTCGATTCGAAATTCGCTCTCGGATTTTCTACGACAAACCTACCGATCGGGAACTTTACCTTGCCCGGACGATTGACGACAAGTTCATTCTTGTCAAGTTTTCACGCTGTTACTCGCTCAACCTGCACACATTTTGTGCGGATCGTGGAGGCGCGCCCGCCATTCTAGGCTTTGAGAGGCTCCCTGGAGGATTTTTCGGCATAGCAATGGAGTTGGTCGAGTCTGCTCGCCCGCTCACAGAACATCCACACCTTGAAAAACGCAGGGAAAGGGTACAGCAGTTGCGGAAACTGGTTCAATCTTTCCACGATCAGGACCTTGTACATGGAGATCTACGGAGCCCGAACATTATCTGCGACGAAAAGAGGGTGATGATAATCGACTTCGATTGGGGAGGGAAGTTAGGGGAGGCGTCTTATCCAGATGTTCTGCTTAACCACGAGCTGACGGACGGACGGCAAAATTCTGATAGGAAGATCACCAAGGCTGACGATCTCCGGGTTCTGGACAGGACGTTGGAGAATGTCCAGTTGGGTACGTAGGACTATGGTGATGTCGAGGAAGTGCTTGCTTTGCATATGCATTATGGACATGTCGACTGTATTACCTGTGTCTCGCTATCTGGGCGAACCAGATGCTTATGACCCACTGTGCCTTATAATATCGTTGGCGATGAGGTTGGAATCGTCAAACAGCTATGTAACAAACACTCACTTCCGTGATTCCTTCGAGTCAGATTGACTGCCTGTAGTCCTTGCGGGAAAACAAGAAAAACCTACTAGTTGGACATTGGTTGGTTAGAATTATTGGGTCGTCGTAAGCATTCCAGATTCAAATTCAGCCTCCTCCTCCAGATCGGAGAGGGCGCAAGTTGGTCGAATACGATCCTGAGTCGTGCTATGAGTCCGCCTACAACGGTCATTCTTTGATATCATGATGGTGGGTGGGTCAAAGAGACGCATCGAAGAGCATCGATTGAGAGTGAGGAGATAGTGCGAAACTGCAACTGACTGAACATGTTGAACAGACAAAACGTACCCAAAACATCACCGCTCCACCAGACCCACGATCCTGACACCAAATGGACCAATGCGACGATGACTCGTCTGTTCATCACGGCTAGGGTGCGGAGGAGGGATATCGAGGAAGATGAACGAGCCGGTTAGGCACTTTCTTCTATTCGATGGTACGCGAAGTACCTCGAAGTTTCCCCACTAACAATTGGTCGAACCGTGTCTTGTGATTAGATCTGAGGCTGTACATCCACCGCAGCTCCTACTGCCACCTACTGCCACTTGCCGCCGTTGGACGTCCTACAGCTACAAACTCGAACCTACCAGACCAGCTTGAGACCAGCCCACTTCATCTTTCAAGACCCAAATATCGATGTCGAGCAAGAATCCATTTCGGGGGCACGTCGCCCAATCTTCACAGAGAGCGCATTCACAGCGTACAGACTCACCACCACTTCCACCACTACCTTCCAGTGAGACATCCTCCACGGGTCTCACCTCTTCAACCCAACCCACCCCGTCCGAATTTGACTCAGTTCCCTCGGAAGCTGATATCCGCATTGACGATGACCTTCCTCCCGCGTACACACCCTCTGCGGATGCGACCATGGGAGAGGAAACCCTCGAGGTTGGGCCCAGAAGACCCTTTCAACAGTCTCAGCCTCGTCCAGGCCCTTCCTCGTCCCCGTACGCACCGTATCAATCAGGATCTCGCCCTCACTTTCCTGCACCCTCAGGCCAACCCGTGCAATCATGGCCCACAGGCTCGGGTTCACAGAATTTGGCGCCATGGCAAACGCAGCATCAGTACCAGCGAAACGGCCGAGGTGGAGGTGGAGGTCTGATAGGAGCTCTCTTGAGGGATGTCGTCGACGTTGTCTCGGGCGCACACGACGAGCGGATGGAAGCACAGAGAGCCAATGCTGCCGCTTATGCCCCTCCTTCAGGTCCACCACCACAGGTCCAACATATACCTCCTGCTCGCCCTCGATCTACGCCCCCCCGCTCTCCACCGGCGGTACCAGATGATGGAACACCGACACGGACGCCCGTCCCTGGACATCCGTTGTTACGGGATGGAAACCTCCTAGTTTATCCCAAGGATCATCTTTGTGTCAAATGTGAGTCTATTCTAACCGTCGGGTGATGATTTCTGTACTCAACTCGGGCTACCCCTCGTCTATACGCGCCTAATCGAACAGGTAAGAACACAGGCTATAAGAACTACGATCCGTCCAATCCCTGTCGCAAGTGTTGGGAAAAATACGCAAAACCGTACACGGGCGCACTCACTTACACGCCATGGTCTCGTTCTGGAAACGACCCTCGAATGCAACGAGCACTCCCGATATTTGCGCCACCACATCTTGCGCCAGTCAACCCAGGGTCTCACCCGAGATCTCACTCGCGACATGCGTTTCCACCGCCTCCGCAGCATCCGCAACATAGTCGGTCTTTCTCCCAACCTCGTGCGGGACCACCCCCACAGACAGGATCTTCGTACTATGTCGTGAACCCGCTGATATCTTGGGACTCTACTCCACCGGTTCCGTACGCAATTCCCGTCTCACCGGGTGACCCAAGGTTGGGTGGATGGCTATGTACGAGGTGTGGAGGGGAGGGTGTAAGGACGATGTTGTTGTTTGATCTGACTCTTTGTGAAGCCTGCGGAGGGACGGGAAGGGTTTGGAGGTGATGTTCGAGCGCTGTACTGATGTTCCTGATACATACCCTATTGTCTGCGATGCCCAGCTGATTTCGATGTCGGATGTGTTGTGCCCCCCATGCATGCTTTTTATGCTATTTGATGGACTATAGTACATGTACATGTACCGTATCTTCCGAATCCGATGACGTATCTCTCCCATATTCTTCCATCAAGATGTCGTTTCCAACCGAGTCTCGTGAGGAGCTCATCAAAGCTGCCATCGAAGGTAGTGGATCCACTGATTGAATATACAACCTTATCCTGACACGTATCCCACAGCCAAGGAGTATGCGTATGCAGCATACTCCAAATTTCGCGTGGGTGCAGCCTTACTGTGCGTAGATGGCACGATCATCAGAGGTGCCAACGTCGAGAACGCATCTTATGGTGCGTGCTGTCGCTGATCTCATCTATCGACATTTCCGTTGACCTACTACATCCCTTTGATCTACGCAGGCGGCACGATTTGTGCAGAACGTACAGCGCTTGTGAAAGCTGTAGTGAGTAGCTCTGGTTTATCTCCAAACTCTCTTCGACAATATTTTCCTCCTTTCATTGTGTCTGTACTCACTTGCGTGCAGAGCGAAGGCAAGAAAGAGTTTATTGCCCTCGCAGTTACTTCGTGAGTCCGCCCCCATTCCGATCATCATCTTCTCTACACCTATGATTCCCATCAGCGATGTCCCTTCCCCGATCTCACCTTGCGGCATCTGCCGCCAGTTCATCCGCGAGTTTTGCCATCTCAACACACCTGTCCTCCTCGTCCCGGCTGATTATCCCCAGAGAGGCCCAGACGGTGAGCCACGCGAGCTCGGGGGTGTGGTCGAGCAGACTGTTGGTGTGCTGTTGCCATTGAGTTTTGGCCCAGAGGAATTGGAAAGACCGAGGATTCCTAAGGTTTGAGGATTATCTTTGACTCGGGAATCTATGTACATGTGTGAAATGAAGGCTGGAATTGCTGGACCGTTCGATGCGATTCTTTTGGACGTAGATGTGGCCGACTGGAGAGCGTGACGGGAGTAAATCTTAACCACGGTGAATGGAACAGGAAAAATAGAACGGCAGCGCGGATTCAAAATTTGGGTGCATCAGTGACTTTCTCAGACTCGTACACATCCTTCAACCCGGTTGCACAACTTGCAACGCGTCAACATCGTCTTCCATTGCATGTCACTTGCAACGACCACTGTACACCTGCTGAAACCTTCAGTTTCGCGTCTACCACTCAGACTACGACATGGGCGCTCCGTCGTTCCTCTGGCGCCCCGTGTCGCTTTGGGCCGGTCGATGCCTCTTGCCGGTTCTGCTCTAGTAAAGCATGTACATGCTCGAGGATACGCTTCCCAACCTCCTGGAGGTGGAATGGGTGGTGCAGGCTTCCCAAACATGTTGTTTCAACAGCCACGTCAGAAGGGAGAGACGTTGAAGGAGCATGTGAGTCCCGCGAGAGACCATATGGCCCATTTGATTTTTAACGCTCTCCCTAGAGTGTTGATCTCACGGAAATGGCGCGAAACGGAAAGCTCGATCCGACCATTGGGCGAGACGAAGGCCAGTACTTCTTTACTTCTCTGTAGGTTGTGCTAACGCCCAGCCTTAACAGAAATTCGCAGGACAATTCAGAGTAAGTGGTTGTGACATTGGGTTCTGCTGTTGGAGGGACTCACTGGCATATGGGAAGTACTCTCCCGGAGAACCAAATCCAATCCGGTCGTACGTGCCATGCTTATTTCCTGCGTCGTATCCTTACCTTCTCCTTTCGTGTGCTAGCTCATTGGACCCCCTGGTGTTGGGAAGACGGCCATCCTCGAAGGTCTTGCAAGTCGAATTGTAGCGAAAGAGGTACCAGAGGTTAGAACCCGTATTCGACTCTTTTCTACATCTCAGGCTTACCGGTGTTTCAAGTCCTTGCAAGATAAGAGAGTACTCTCCTTGGATCTTTCCGCTATCATGGTAGGGTCTGGGATTCGAGGTCAATTCGAAGAGAAGTTCAAAGCACTTATCCAAGATATCGAGGATGAGGTGAGGATTCCTTCTCGCTCCTCGAAATGACTCATCACGGCCGTCATCAGGCGGGAGGGATCATATGTTTCATCGACGAAGTCCGTGAGTATCAGTCCTCATCTCTGGTTTCTGTGATCATCAAATTCCTGAATTGGAATCATAGACATGCTATTCAATCTCGGAAAGGCGGAGGGGAGCATAGATGCGGGACAGATGATCAAACCTGCCCTCGCTCGTGGGTTACAACTCGTCGGAGCTACTACACGTAAGTTCATTAAGCATCCCATCATTCATTCCCTAAGCACCCGGAGTACAGCCGATGAGTATAGGAAAACGATTGGAAAAGATGCAGCCCTGGAGCGACGTTTCCAACCCGTACAAATTCAGGAACCAACCGTAGAGGCTACCATCTCTATCCTTCGCGGCCTGAAATCCAAGTACGAGGTACACCATGGGGTTGAAATCGCTGACAGCGCGTTGGTTACTGGTACGTTCTCACATAAACTCCAACTCGTATTCTGATGACTGTACGTTTAGCTGCGGTGTATGGGGCACGGTATATCTCTGATCGTTACCTTCCTGACAAGGCAATCGACCTCGTTGATGAGGCTGCGTCTGCCTTGCGTCTCGCCCAAGAATCCAAACCTGATGAGCTGGAAGCACTTGACCGAGAGATCGTGACGCTACAGATTGAACTGGAAAGTCTCAAGAATGAAGTTGACATTTTCAGTGTCGAAAGGCGTACCAAGCTCGAAGAAGACCTCCGCGGTAAGCGGGAACACGCCCAGGAGTTGACTGCAATATGGCAAAACGGTATAACTTCCCCTGCATGTTCCTTTCCTTGGCATTGAGCTATGTGTGGTAGAGCGCGCCCGACTGGATCGCATCAAGGACCTGAAGAAGCGCCTTGAAGACGCGAAACATGAGCTGGAGGTCTCCCAGCGTCAGGGCCAGTATGAAAAGGCTTCTCAGCTTCGTTTCGGCACCATCCCAGATCTTGAACGCCAACTTCCCAAGGATGGCGAATTGAAAGAGGGAGGGGAGGAAAGCCCGCTCGCAATGCTTCACGACAGAGTAACCAGCAACGACATATCACGTGTCGTTGCCAAAGCCACCGGGATTCCAGTTCAGAATCTACTCCGAGGTGAACGTGAAAAATTGGTCCATGTAAGCATTGTTTCCTGGTATGGAATTTTCTTACGATCCGTGGTTTAGATGGAAGACGCACTAAAGCAACGAGTGGTTGGGCAAGATCACGTTGTTTTGGCTATTAGTGATGCTGTCCGGATATCGCGAGCTGGTTTGCAGGCACCCAATCGACCGGTTGCTTCTTTCTTGTTCCTTGGACCAACAGGTGTCGGCAAGGTAGGCATTAACCTCTTTCCACCTATGATACAATGGAATGACCGAATTCCTAGACGGAGCTGTCAAAAGCTCTTGCAGCTTTCTTGTTCAATGACGAGCATCGAGGGCTGTGAGTCCACATTTCTTACCGATTCAAACCGCAGCCTGATTCCGACTCCCTCCTAGTATCAATATCAACATGTCAGAAGTAGGTCTATGCGACTCGTGTGCAAGTTATATCCTGAGTACATGTTACTCTCCAGTATCACGATCGACACACTATATCACGCCTTATCGGTGCTGCTCCTGGTTATGTCGGATTCGAGGAGGGGGGTAAGCGCTTTGCCCGATATGCTTCATCGTTCAAGTCTCATGTGAATGCAAAACCTAAAGGTCAACTGACTGAAGCGGTCCGGAGAAAGCCCTATGGTAAGTTACCGCTGATCATAGAGTTCGGTTTGAGCATACTGACGACTGTTTAAAGCTGTCATTCTGCTGGATGAGCTCGAGAAAGCCCACAAGGTTCGTGATGAATGACTGGTTAGCTGTACATTCGTGCAGATGATGGTTTTGTAGGACGTTGCGATGATTCTCCTTCAAATTTTAGACGAAGGGAGCCTTACAGACAGCCAGGGTCGCAAAGTTGACTTCAAGGTGGGTCATCTGTTTGTGTTTCGGCACTCAGTGGTCTTCGGCACTCAGTGGTCTTTATACTTTCCTTTCGTGCTGCTAACGGAAGCTATTAGAATACCATCATATGCCTAACGGGTAACCTCGGAAGTGATATTCTCGCTGACCCTTTCTCCTGTGATGCCAACGGTGTCGTTACTGAGGAGGCGAAAAAGCGTGTCATGGAACGTACATCAGAATATTTCCCTCCTGAACTCCTTAACCGCCTCGACTCGATGCTGGTTTTCAACAAGCTATCACGCAGAGCCATTTTGGATGTCGTATCCCTCCGCTTGAATGATGTTGCTGCCCGGTTGAAGGATCGGCGAATCATACTCGAGGTGGACGAAGCTGCTAGGGAGTGGCTGGCCAAGAAAGGTTATTCAGAGGTGTACGGTGCGCGCGCGATCGCGCGGGTTGTCCGAACAGAGGTCCTGTTCCCACTGGCGCAGAAGTTGTTGAGAGGAACGATACGGTACGTACTGCAACATTCCCTATTCGTTTGGGAATTGACCACTGATATGCTTGGTTTTATTACCGGGCATGTATGGCACAGAGATGGAGACATTGTGCATGTCGGTGTAACGGCTGATGCGGAAACGCTGGACATCCGGGACAACCACTCTGCGGACTCGAAAGATGTCCCATCTTCAACGCCGGCTTGAACGTCGAGTGATGGTATTGTAACTTAAAATAATAGCAAGTCACCGACCTCTCTCTTTATCTATTCTAGAACGAACGTTAACGCAATCCACCCCTCAGTTTTGTAGCCTTAGTATAGCATTCACCTCAATTCATTCATTTCGTTCAAAGTGTAAGCGTGACGTGCGGGCAGTGACGCCCTGAGCGGACGGCCACACGATTTTAAGCTCTCTGAAGAGCATTAGCGCGGACTTCAATGTTCACAAGCCTCGAGAAGGTTCTTTGCGACATCTCCCCTGGGCGCCACCGAGCTCGGCTTCCTCTAAAGTGGCAACGCTGACATTCTACAGCATCTCCAGCCGCAGTTATTAAACCGTGACGGTCTTCAAGGATGCTCACATCTTCTCAGATTCTAACATCGTCCGTGCATGGTTGTCAACCAAGAGACGATACCCGCTCACGGGTACGAGCGTCAACATAGGCGTGCCAGATCCTGGCGTCACTTCTAGTCGGAGCCTCGATTCATCATTCGGGAAAACTCAATAGACTGTCCTGATGAAATCACATTTGGGAACGTTTCGTCAGCGGAGGAAGCCCGGGAACGTGCTGCAGCGGCTGCTCTCCAACGACCTTCTCGCGAAGCTTCTTTCGAAAAAGAGAGGGCGGACGTACTCCACTTGTTCACATTGCCAGCCCATCGTATACGGTATGACAGACGGCGTTGCGACGATGCCTTTCTTCGGTGTCTGCTGGATACGTTGACGTCTGGCTCAGAACCCGACACCTTCGCTAGAAGAAGGTTGTCAACGGCGATCGGATCCCATGATCTCGAGCCTGCACACTTGCGGTCACTCAGTCCCACAAGACGGAGGTGGAGAAGAGCCATCGGTTATATTCCAACTCAGCAAAAATGCAGGTATGTTTCCAAACACCGCGTCTATTCGTGAGGCGTCGTGTCGATTAGGAAAATAAACGGTCTCGCTGACGAAACTTTGGCGGTTTTGTAGGATGGACATACCCTCCCTTGTCGTATCAAGCAC
Organism: Chalciporus piperatus; assembly: GCA_038093975.1. Taxonomy (NCBI): domain Eukaryota; kingdom Fungi; phylum Basidiomycota; class Agaricomycetes; order Boletales; family Boletaceae; genus Chalciporus; species Chalciporus piperatus. The sequence goes on from JBBPTG010000003.1 coordinate 96,233, forward strand.
TCCACGCCACGGACTGCAGCACAGTCTTGCCATCACTCCACCTATCTCACTCACGAACAGACTGCCAGCGTGATCGTCAACTGTCGTGGTCTCGACCTCACCTTCGGCAACGCCTTCTTACATCTTGCCCAAATAGCGAGGACATGGGTGCTCTACCACCGTTACGTTCGCGGGACGAGTGTGGATACAGAAAAAGGCAGATCTCAACCTACGTCCTTACCTCGACAATGGTTCAACAACGGTGGCGCAGGGGAGTTCATGGTTTGAATCAGTTTCTTCTTCTGTAATCTGCTGTAATCCTAACTGAACTCCGGTTTCGAACAACTCGGAATCAACTCGGAGCCAAATTTGCTGGCTATTCAACATTCCCGAGGGTTCGACTCTAGACCCCAGCCTGCGTCTTGGGCAGCCTTGAGATTGAGCTTTGCTTCCTTGACTTCGTCCTCGGTAACCAGAAGGCCAATGTGACCGCCATTCACTAGATCGACATCGTCTGCCCATCCATTCTCCTCGATTATCTCGACGAGAGAGTTTACAGTGTGGGCTTCTAGCGCGTAGGAGCGTTTCGCTTCTTCAGCACCGAACTTGGTAGCTCGAGAGTGGAATTCTGAGAATGCAGCAGGGGTAAGATGCCCCCCATTCCGACCTTACCATTCGGAGTTCGCATAATCGAGGGTGGGATGAGATCCTGAGCTTTCCAGCCAGTCAAAGGGCTCACCAGTCGCCCCTGCGCCTGAGATGACTCGATGTCAGGTCATTCTTACCATCGTACGTACAAGCGTGATCTGCGCTTCAACAAGACGGGGACATGGAAGACACTCACAAAAGTCCCTAGCCTCGAGAATGACCACCTTCAGTATGCCTGCATGGTTCTCCGCGACTGCCTCAGAGAGGTGGTATGCCACTCCGACACCAGTTATACCAGAACCAATGATGCAAATGTCTGCGTCTGTCGTTAAAGGACCTTCGCTACCCTCGCGCGCAAGTGGGTTTGCATCGGGAGATGAATTCCTCCTAGAACGAGTTGTTGGGCCGTCGCTGTCGGGAACGCCATGATGATTATCAACGTCGATAAAATCTCCGACTCGCAAGCCCAATTCGCCCGAATGGTAAAGGTCCAAAGCCGATATGAAATACATGTGCCGCCAGGTGCGTTCCGAGTCAGTAGAGCAGAACGACTGTCTTCTAAGTCTGGTTTGGGGACCAGTGTTCATCTTTAGCATGTGGCTCAACGCGCGCTGCTTACGATGGGATGAAATATAAATATAAGTCCATATATTCCTATTCTTCATACTTTGCATGGGTCATATTTAATCGTTGTTGTCCTCCCTTGGTTGTTGTCTACGAGGACCTCGCGATTCGCGTTGTTGGTGCACCGAGCTCGACGACGTGCCCCCGGGCTGCGCTTCAGCTTTAGGTTTGCGAGGTCGTGCCTTGCCACCTTTGTTCGGCCCATGACCGCTACCCGAACGAGCGCCCCCTGCCTGAGAGCGAAGCTGCTCTCCTACCTGTGCTTGCTGCAGCGTCTCAATACGGATTCGTTCTTCCTCCGCAGCCCACCATGTCAAAAAATCGGCCTCCTGCTGCCTCGCACGCTCTTCTTCCTGAATCTCACGAAGAGACCGCTTGTCCGTCGGTGCAGACGCCGTATCCTGTAGTTCTTGCATTCGCTGGATCTCTGCGAACGAAAGGTTCGTCGAGCTTGGTGCAATTGGTGCGGTGATTGGCTGCACTGGGGGCAACGTCCATGCACCACCCAATCTAAGCTACTCATCAGCAACGAGCAGGATCTTGCGTGAATGTGCGATACGCACGATGGCTTCCGCGAGACACCAATCCCTGGTGCCGTGCCCCCTGATCCAGACGAGCTCGGTGTCTGGCGAACAGGAGCGATGACAGGTCCCATCATTGGACGACCTGGACCCGCACCGGCTTTCGTGGCCGATACAGGCGAAGCTACAGAGATCGTGCGAGGTGATGGTGACGTCTGTTGCGGTATCGCAAGGTCAGAGGGGACACGACGTGGCGTGGGCGGGTTCTCAGTACGCCAATGAGGTGAAAGCCCAGGTCCAGCCTGTCGTGACAGGCCTTCACTTTGACCGGCGGTTGCAGTTGTGCCCGCTCCTGAACCTGCACTCGGACCCGCACCTTGACTGGTGGTCGATGGTGCAGTTTCGAGCGATCCCCTCGCCATGTATGCGTGGGTCGGCTTCTTGCTAGTCTCTGCCTCCGCCATAACTGCCTTGAGATCGGTGCTACATGAAAAAGGATGGATCAGTCGACGAATATCGTTTGCCGCACTGCATACCGGGGTGTAGTTGGGTGTTTCTTCCACCCCGCTCTTGCTGAGACGGGCACGGGAGCATTATCGCTCCCGCTCACTATCGTCGAAGGCTGCTGAGTCGAACTCAGCTTCAATGGTGGCACCACCTCTGTATCGTCCATTGCAAAGATCTCGTCTCCCGAGGGCTTGGAACGCAACATCGGCAGCAGCGCAGCCGACGATGGACGAAGGATCGGGCTGGCAGTCGGAGAGTACAACCTTAGTTGTCGCCCTGACTTCTTCGCTGAGCCAGGCGGCGACATTTTGGGCGAGTCCCTCAACGCCTGGGGTTTCTGGCTCGGCACAAAGGGCGCAGGGATGTCTTGCAGCGCGAGCCAGTCCTTGTGCTTTTCCAGTGCCGCTCGTCCAAGCTTGTCTAGCCGAGTAACTGGCGACTCTACTGCTTGTTCGGCGCACGTGTATTCTGAGAGCTTTCGCACCACTCGAAAATCGAGAACGTCGAGAATCCTGGATTCGAGGAGCAGTTCGATGTTGGCCGTCATGTAGCTCTTGATACGGTCAGCCAAGTCGACCGCATTGTAGTGGATAGCATCTGTGAGTAGGTAGCACGCGTTGTAGACATTCAGGAACTTGACTATGACCTGGGAACAGAGGAGGACCAGGCGAGTCAAGAGTAGTTCGTTCTAGACAGAACGAATTAGGAACAACGGAGGCAGATAGTAATCAAGGAAATGGTTTACCGCGGCAGATATGACGAGAAACATGAACTCGAGCACTCCATCGACAGTATCCAAGAATTCTGAAATACGATCAGAGGTTGCACGGAAATCGGAGCAGACGACTCACCGAGTGTCTCGAACATCTTCTCTTCACCAAAGCAAATAAATTGCAGCACAAACTCCATAACCTGCCAATCATGGTGCCGCATATCAATGTCAACAACGCCTGAGCCATCCTTCCTTCGAGCAGTCCAGTCTGGATCATCGAAGAAAGCGGCAAAGAAAGGAGATCGAGCGCGCAGAATAGCAGAATGAGCGTAAACGGTCTTGTCGGCTAGGTGAAGTGCCACATCAGGAGCTAGAGGGTCTGCGCGAACAGAGCGCCGTAATGAACCAAAAGCCTGCGTCTGGTCGAAAAGTCGTCGGAAATCGTTGGAAGCTGATGGTTTTGGAGCGCGCTTGCCGACGGATTGGAGCGCCAGTGTGAGATGGTGGAGGTCTAATAACCGCGAGAGGCCAGCAAGGTCTGTCTTCACCTGAACAGGCTGCACTCCCAGGTTAGAGAACTGTGCCTCAAACAGCGATCCAATGCGACGATCCCATATCGCGAGGACTTCATCAGAGTAAAGATAGTGCAGAAGCGTAAGCAACGCAAGTGAGCTGATCCCCGTAAAGTGGAGGATCGGTGAGGAAGCCGGTGAGCTGCTTGACGTCTGTTGGATGAACGTCGCGGAGATATTCGAGGATTTGTCCTTGAGGACCGCACCATTACTAAACACGGCTTGAAGAGGTATGCACCGAGCGGCGAGGATCACGCGGTGAGCAGGTACCTCGAATTTCGTGCCGATGCGCACGGTGATGTCTGCATCGTGCCTGATAGCTTTCGCGGTGGAGACGGCGGGTCGAGTGAGCTGGCTACGGAGCACTGCGATCAACTTCGCTACTTCTCCGATGTCGTCGAGGATTGAAGAGTCTTCGAGATCATCGTCAGCATTGATGAGGCCATCCAGCGGTATGTTCAGGGCCTGGTCCGCGAAAGAAGCTCCTTCGAGGTGATAGGGAGCAATAGCGGCGGTGTCACCTGAGAATTGTTTTCCCGTGATGCTGATCGAAGGGGGCTTGAAGTCGACTCGAAGGGCGCCAAACGCACCCGTACTGTTGGCACGGACTGAAACCGCCCGCTGTACATGTGCGACACGCTGGAACTTGAACACCTTTACTCCGCCGCCCATCGTACCGCCCTTGAGGTTACGACAGCGAACGAAGACGTGTCCTGACTGAGTGCAAACTATCAGAGCGCCGTCGCCACCGATGTCAACGTCCTGACAGTGTACGCGCCGACGTTGCAATGAATAAGTTCAAGTGCACAAACATCAGTGATAAGCTAATACGCACTCGCACGCTGCTAAATTGCCTTCTCAAAGCCCATGCGCGTTGTGGTTTAATTATCTGGGCTCTATTCCCGCTAGTGCTCGTTCCAGTGGTGCTTCCTTCTAGCTCGGTGGGGGTAGGAACGGAGAATGTAAACACCTCGCCGCTTGAAGACAGAGCTGCGAATGTGTCGTCGCAGTTGACGAGTTTCGTAATCGGGGGACCTCGGACAGTTTGAGGTGGACGATATACCGTTGAGATGTCAGACGGGAATGCATGCGCTGGGAAGCTGTGCGTGTAAGCTAACAACACTGGAGAAAGAGACTACAAGTCCGTACTTGATCTTTGAAACGCCACCATTCCAAACGCATGCGACTTCGCCGTTCACAAACAAGCATATCATAGCTGATTCCTATCAAGCGAAAATGACGCGCGGTCAGCATGGTGGCAAGCTAGAGTCGATCGAACACTGACCGACATCGCAATTCCATGGACTGGATGGGTAATGACGGATACTTTTCGCGGGAGAACTTGAATAGGACTCGCCGTCTTGTTGTATCCTGCGCCCATCATTCACCATCATTGGAACTCGCTTGACGGACTCGCCGAAGACTCACCGAGTTGTCCACCGTTCATCCCCCACGTCCATACGTCAGTATCGGACCAGCAAGTGCTTGCAGTCTTGCATGCTGCAATGCCTTTCACGAACTCCTTCTTCAAGTGCCCAATCTTGCGTGGCGTCGTCTGAATAGACTCATCCGCAGAGCCGCCTTGTCCTGCCTCGACGATATAACCGAGCTGAGCAAACCGATTCAGACCCCAGCTGATGACCTCTCCCGCAATCGTCAGTGCCAGCGTGTGGTCTTGGCCAAGGGCGACGGCTACAATGGTATGCGAGGAAAGCGGGAGCGGCGCCGGGGTGTACAGTGTGTGAGAAAAGGGACCTAGACTGAGAAGAAGATGAGCAACAAATCGTTGAATTCGAGGTCCCAAGCGTACCGTCCTCCGCTGCCAAATCCGCATAAACGGACATTTTCACGAGACTCGTCTGTAAGGATGACTGCACATGCATCGCGTCAGTCCAGAATTCGGAAAGGTGTAGTCATACATTACCTGTGTGCAGTTTGGACATGCAGACTTCGCGCACCTTGACCGGTCGAAATCTTTCCTCTAGGGTTCGACTGGCAGGTAGAGGTGCGTCTTTCCTGGTGATCACGACATGGTCGGGATGCAAACGATCGTTACTGTCGCCTAGACCCAAAGCAGCATTCCTAGTTGCCGAGATAAAAGACACGGATATACGTGCAGTGAGAAAGATGTATGCGAGGGGAAACCACTGAGACACACCGATTAGTACCCCAGGTCAGCAAATCCGCATAGCCATCCTCGAGAGAAGTCGGGTTCGCACTCCGGACGGTCGAATTGTATAGGTCGAACGCAGTATATCCTTCCATATCCTTGATGGAAGTATCCGTCTCGGTACGCTTGAGCAGCATAATTCTGGACGCACACAGATCAGTAACGCCGCCCGCGACTCGAACAAAGCTCGGAGAAAATTACTCACGCAGCCTCGAGATTTCCCGCATAGAGCGCCCGATGGAGTGCCGTCCAATGATTCTCCTTATCGACGAGATTGACATTGATGGACGGATGAGCAAGCAGCATCCGTGTGTACTCCAAACTCGAGGGCTCGGTGGACGAACATGCCAAATGCAACACAGTGCGCCCCAGGTCGTCAAATGCATTCACCTCAATCGCAGCGGTGAGGTTTTTGCGAGACCACGATTTTCCACCACTGGTGCTCGGTGCGCCGTGCCCGGTCGCCGAGCGGTCTCGTTCGAGGAGACGCTGGAAGGCTTGCTGGTTGCGTAGGCTGAAGTATACATGGAGAAGGGTCATGCAGCGCTAGATATCAAGTCGGACTGCAGCGATCTACGGGGGAGACACAGTTCGTGGCTCCTGCGGACCGCGCGTATCCAACTGTTTCGTCGGTGTCGATAAGACACAGACTGAGTCGTCACTGAGTTGGTTGTCGGGATCGTTAGAGAGAGCGCTGTGGTAGACGTTGAGCACGGGAGATAATGAACTGTGACTGGACGGGGTGCATACGCTGCATATCAGTTGATTAGTCTGACTCCGTCATCGCCTTGCTCAACCGCTTGTCGCACGTGTGCCGCTGTCAGCCATTTCAGTTGGTCTCTCATTTCTAGCAACACCGTTCCAGCACGTTCTGCGATCCTCGTGGACTACACAGACAATTTAGAACTGACACGACTATTACTATTCATTTCAGATGGTCATACAACAGATACCGTCTCCTCGACACATGGTATGAATCCGAATCCAATCTCCGTCGCTACTTACATTACCCCTCCATCAACGTCTGCGCAGCTTTCCTTGCATTAGCCTTCAGTCCCTCCACTTGAAGTTCTAGGTTACGAATTTTTTGCCTTGCTTCACGTAGTGCCCCGTTCAAGCGATCAACTTCCTCTTCGATTGCCGAGCTTGCCTGCATTGCAGACTGAGTCAAGAGAATACCTCTGAAGTTCAGACGAGATGCACGCACGTTGTCACCAATGGAGTCCACTGCGGGCGCACTGGTAGGGAGAGAATCAGCACGGCTGGGGATCGCCACTGATTCTGAGGAAGGTGTAGGCAAAGTCGCTGATTTCGTCACAGTGGGAGTGAACATCGGTTCTGGTGCTGCTGCTGCTGGTGTGGAGGAAGGAGGAGGGCTAGATACTGGTACAGGCGCAGGGGGTGGTGTCTCATTGCTAGCGAAAACGGCACCGCTCTCCAGGCTAACAAGATTCAATGGTGCAGTCTTTCCTGCGAAGAACTCGGCTGCAGACAGGGGTAGTTCGGATGATGGCGCCGGAGGGTAAATATCCGATTGGAAGGAATCAGCCTGCGTTGGGGATATGAATTAGCTTCGTGTGACATGAAGGCGCGAACCACGGAGAACGAGATTAAATTTGACCAAAGATGGGTACTCACCCTACGAGGGACGATAAACGCGATTGGCTCCACGCCATTACTGGTGACCTTGAACGCTCTCGCAATTTCGCACTCCGAGACTCCCAATGCACGTCTAGGAAGGAAGCACATGCCACGCTGAGGGACGGAGGTCGAATGCTCTGCGAGAGAGTACAGCGAATCTGATTCGTGCTCATAGTACCGGATGTTTCCATCACTGTCGAACACCAAGTCAGTAACGTACATACCCTTGATCTACCACAAGACTTACCCCTTGCCAGCTGTCAGACACGAAATCAGCAAAAGCACCCCGTGGCAGCAAACGCATAAACGCACCAAGGAACAAGATGCCGTTGTCGCTCCAGAAGGGCATGACAACTCCAGCGCTCTGGTCAAGCGTGAGGGTCTTGAGGTTTCCAAGTCCTCCGGTCTCCCAAATGCTGACTTGCCTGTCGCTCATTTTACTAAAGCCGGTGGTGGCGATACGGTCCATCTCTCCCATCCAGACTACTCTCGCGCCCTTGATACCTCCATGACCCTCTGTGACGCGTACGGCGTCAACTCCCGCACGTGCGTCAAAGAGGCGCAATTTTCTGTCTCGACATGTTGTAGCAAGTATCGTACCGGTCGCGTTAAACGCAAGGGATTGAATGGTATCACCGTGGCCATTCAAGGTGGAGCGGGGGCGTGACGTATCGGCCAGATCCCAGAGTTTTATGAGGTGCTCTCCGGATGCAGTGGCTAACACATTGGCAGCAGTTGGATGCCAAAGGACTTGACCGACTTTCTTTGGGCTCACGTCGACCCTTGCGACGGGTTCGATGTCGTAAGGCTCCCAGGCATCCGAAGTCCAGCCATCAAAGAGACTGTCTGAAACTTTCCAAAGTAGAGAGGTACCGTCTTCAGAGGCGGACGCGACGAGGTTATCGTTGGCGGGAGACCAAGCCGTGTCGAGAACAGGTCCTGTGTGTGTACGAGCAAGAGGAATTATGTCTGGGAGCTTCGAGGGTATCTCATGTGTGGGACCGAACGGGGATGGAAGTGGGAGGACCGCAAAAGCGCCACCACCAGAGGCAGACCAGTTGATACTAATATAACGCTTCACGGCAAGCGGTAAGTGGCGGTCTCAGTCGACGACGATGGAACATACTGCGGATGCGGCGATGAGGTTAGTGTCCCAAGCACTGGAAGAGGCTTTGACGTTGTCATAGCCGTGCTCCTTCTTGGCTGCTTGGCCGTAGACGTGACTGTGGACGCGACGTTCGGGTCAGAAGTGTATTTCAAGGGCGTTACGCGTGGGGCGAAGGCGTGTATTCGAACGTATCCGAATGATCTGAGATAGGGACATACCGGTACTTGGACGCGCGCACGAATCTAGACATTGGATTGAGCTTTGATCAGTTGATAGAGTCCAGAAAGTCGACGATAGAAGAGCACGAGAAGGTTGTATTAGGGTTGTGGACAGACAAGGGCTGATAGCAACCAAAGATATCTGTTTGATCCATCAAAAATTAAATAAATAGATTACTTGGTACTTATCCTTGACTTACGGAACGACTTTGCTACTGAACCTCCAGGATGTCCGGATTCACAGATCTTGCAGAAGACATTCTCATTCGCATCGTTTCCTTTCTCTCGCCGCCAGACATTATCTGTCTTCGACAGGTAAGCGCGGTTGAGCTCACTGGCATTGATATGTTGATTACTGCTGACGCCCGATCGGATCGGATCGATGTTCTAGGTCGCTAAGACATTGTATTCAGTGACATACCAGCCCGTTGTTTGGATCCGTGCATACAAAAGTGCAGCACTTCCCCGACCTCCAGGACCAAATCTACGTCCCGGCGACAAAGAGGGATTGAAGCTCCTCGAACGTGCATTAGTTCAATCTGCAAAATTGGAACCTTGGTCTACTCGCAACTTCCATCCGGATGCTGTTCACACATCCCCCAGAGTTGGCGACTCGGACCATGTGGATCAGTGGCATTTCCCGCAATCGGGATCATGGTTTATCACAACCATCGAGTCATCCGTAGTCTACCGCAACCTCAACTCGGGCGACCCGCAAACTCATGTCTTGTTTCGTTTGGACGACTCCAGCGGAGGCATCGATCTATTCCAGTGTGCTGACACGGTCACTCTCGCGGGTCATCCTATTACATACGTGCTTCTCGTGCCTCGGGAAAGTGCTTGTCCATCGTAAGTTTCAATTGTATTGAACCAGCGACTGATAGCGTGAAACGCGATAGGACCTTGTTGAAGATCGTTGGCCACTTTCGTTCATCGCTATCGCTAGAGTCTGCCATTCCGCTTCCATTTCCAGGATACCGTGTATTCGGGCGTATGACTGCCGGTCCACGATACGTCTACGTGCATGGTTTCGCGCTGCTCGACGTGACAACGAAGAAGATATACTATCTCCCAGCATTCAAGTCTAGCATGGTAAGTTTGATATGTCATCATCCGTCTGGCTATAATAAACTGGAAGCAAAGGCACCGGACATACTTGAGCGTTTGGCGCGTGACAATAATCACTCGCGCCACGCGGATTTCCTCTTAACAGACACGAATATTCTTGCCGTCTTCTTCAGCCCGGGTGCGGACAGACACATACAGGCATTCGGCCTTCCTTCCTTAGTGGAGTGCGATGCTACTGGCGAGGACGAGGGGATGTTACGGATGACACATGAAGGGATATGCAAGAGCATTGTATCACCTCACTCGGTCCTCCGTGGGAATACGGTCACCAATGTTGGAGGGGTGCAGACGACAGAGATACGAGTGATGAATCACTGTTACATGCATGACGGCGCCTCCGCCGAAGATGAGTACACTGCCATAGACCTCGTTCTAACTGCATCAAGTTCTCCCGGAATTGGAACGATTACAGTGTCACAATGTACTCCTCTGATCTTTTTGAAGGATGAAGAGGCGAATCCGCTCAAGATGGGAAGTTCGGACGATGGGTTCGGACGCGGCGTGTGCAACATCCTCAGGGGCTACGGGGAAGAATACTTGGGCCTTCAAATGTTTTCTGTGGACGCGAGCGGACCAGTTTGTCGGGTTGATGTTGGGCCAAGGAGGGATGTGTCGATGCTTTACGAGTTGAAGTGCGAGATGCAATTTGATGTATGGAGTGGCAAGGTTTGCTATGTATTGGATGATATTATCAAGGTACATCAAATTGTATGATTTGATAGTGAATATTCTGACACAATATGTTGGATTGATTGGATTGTAAAGGACCCCCTCGTTCTCAACCTTCCGCCTCAATCAGCACATAACTCCGAATGCTAACCGTCACTCACACGCACGCCCAGGGTTTGCAAAAAACGCTATGGAAAACCGCAGCGAAGTATGTGAGCGGTGACTACCTTGCTCTATGAAGTGGCGTGTGCGGGGGTGCAAAAAATATGAACATGCTCATCGCCAGAAGAACTATACAAGGCTTGGGTGGTGGAGGTACCCAGCCGCTCACTGGAATCATCCTAGCGATCTCATCTCCCTCCAAGAACGCGGTGCCTACGGTGGCTTATATCGGCTGTGAGACCCACTCTGGTCGTGAGATCTATGCAGGGTGAGCTTATTTCTTCTCTGGAGCGTTTGGTGTCTGGCGGCCTCGGTTGGTCCCGTCGTCGGAGGCAGCCTCGCTTCGCGGGGACAATGGCGGTGGCCATTCTGCAAGTCTAAGGTCTCCCACTGCATAGTGCGATCAAGAACGAGGACTCGAATGGGACGTTACTGGTACATAGCACAGACGAGCGGAGTGGATTAGTTACGAACTGCGCTTCGCTCCCAGGTGAGGTATCGAGTAGGAAGCCACTCAGGTTGACTCCACGCAGTACCAGCTAGTTCAGAAACGATCATCTGCGCGACAACCTCGGCGCTGAAATTCCAAGTTTTCACTTTACTGACAGACACGATATGAAGATCTTACCATCCAAATGCACGCGGCATTCCATGCCCCGTATAACCAGCTGAAATGAACTGTCCCTCGTACTCCGCGGGATCGCCTCTTAATAATTTGTCCACGGGCCCGACCTGAATAGGTTAATTTGAGCCTGAATAAGATCCGACTCGGACGGTCAAGCACATACAAACGGGTCTCCCATCGAGGTGTAGCCCATGATACCAGTCTTTCAAAGGGTTCATCAGAGATTGATTTGACTGGAAGAGTGTGAAAGCTACCCATTCCATCTCAGGCTCTCTCCCTCGTTCGAACTTGCCCTTGAAGACTGCAGGGAGGAATTCCCGCAATGCTTCTCCCACCGTGGGGTTACAAGAAGAATCGTCATCTATGTACAGTTCGAAAGAAGGGCGAGCGGCTTCCCTTCCTCCTCCCAAGACAATCAAAGGGTTCTCGTCGGCTTTCTTCAACGGGCGAGGGAACCAATACTCAAATCCCTGATCGAACGGTTAACGAACGGTGAGCTTCCAAGGGTGAATGAAGAACCTCATTTCCTCCCCATCCGTTGGTCTTGATTTGTTCTGCACCGACAGATGCCCTTGTCGCGATGATCTGTCCGCGGACGGGAACGATGCCATCGGGGCCGGATAGGAATGGCAAGAGATGCGAGGCATGAGCATTCGTCGCATGAACAATGCGCGAGCAGGCAATAGAACCTCGGGGCGTCGACAACGTATATTCTCGAGTCGATGTGTCATTCGTCAACAATGCCTTTGCGATTGACGTTACAGGCGTGCGGGTATGCAATGCCAAATCGAAATGTGGACCCGTACGTTCCTTCGCGCGGCGATAAAGTTTAGTGACGAGTTTGAGCGGCCACACGTTATGACCTGGAATTTTCACCGCCGGATAATTCGTACCAAAAGTCTGACGAAACAAACGATCGGCCATCAGTTCGGCGGAAGATCGGCACCAGAGTCTTACAGCTTCTACTTCAGCCTTGTCTAATTCGACAACACCATCTAGACCCCAGCCTGCGTCTTGGGCAGCCTTGAAATTGAGCTTTGCTCCCTTGACTTCGTCCTCGGTAAACAGAAGGCCAATGTGACCGCCATTCACTAGATCGACATCGTCTGCCCATCCATTCTCCTCGATTATCTCGACGAGAGAGTTTACAGTGTGGGCTTCTAGCGCGTAGGAGCGTTTCGCTTCTTCAGCACCGAACTTGGTAGCTCGAGAGTGGAATTCTGAGAATGCAGCAGGGGTAAGATGCCCCCCATTCCGACCTTACCATTCGGAGTTCGCATAATCGAGGGTGGGATGAGATCCTGAGCTTTCCAGCCAGTCAAAGGGCTCACCAGTCGCCCCTGCGCCTGAGATGACTCGATGTCAGGTCATTCTTACCATCGTACGTACAAGCGTGATCTGCGCTTCAACAAGACGGGGACATGGAAGACACTCACAAAAGTCCCTAGCCTCGAGAATGACCACCTTCAGTATGCCTGCATGGTTCTCCGCGACTGCCTCAGAGAGGTGGTATGCCACTCCGACACCAGTTATACCAGAACCAATGATGCAAATGTCTGCGTCTGTCGTTAAAGGACCTTCGCTACCCTCGCGCGCAAGTGGGTTTGCATCGGGAGATGAATGCGTCCAGAACGAGTGCGTCGGGTTCGGTGACGGCAGGCCAGCTGGTTTTTGGTTTGGAGTGGAGAAGATTCTTTGGTGGTTCTTCCACTCATTGAGAGGGACTGGTAGTGGTTGGGCCGTCGCTGTCGGGAACGCCATGATGATGATCAACGTCGATAAAATCCCTGAGCACGCCCAATTCGCCCGCATGGTAAAGGTCCAAAGCCGATATGAAATCCATGTGCAGCCATGTGCGTTCTATTTACATCCGAGGACGAGTACACAAGTCACCCAAGTGATAATAAATAACACGAGAAATCCAGATGCAACCAAGTCATAAAAAATGACTAAAGGTAAAAAGATCCAACTAGATTTCCATCGTCCGTAGCATGTCGGCAAAAGAATTCATTTGTTCTTTTTTCTTGGCCTTCTTCTCTTCTCGACGCTTGGACATTGGCTACTAGTCATCAGCATCGTCGCAACCTCAGTCGTGAAGACAGCTCAGAGATGTCTGAAGCACTCACCTGCGCTCTGTCGGCCGATTGTTGACCACCCCGTTGTGTCCTTCGTCGAGAGAAGTCCTCCCAGACTGGAGTAAACTCGCGAACGACCGCCTCGACCGAGTCTCTTCCGTCCACCTCCATTCCACCATAAGGTTCCCTGACCCACTTCTTGCTCCTCCTCACGTCTCCTCCAAATATCTCCCTGAGAACTTCAATTGCACAGTACACAAACCACGCACTGCGCAACTCCCCGGACAAAGCCGACGGTAGGTGGTGACGATTGAGCGCCACTAGCAACGCTGCGAAGTGACCGACAGACGGCGCTTTTGATGGTTTGGGAAACTTGATAGCATGAATCTCCGCCCAGCTCGAGATGTGCCGCGTTACACATCGATCAGTCCCATCGTACGACAACTTGACTCTATCGCGGATCGGTGGACTACGTGGAGCGTTCCGGTCGATGGGTCCATTCTGGTATATGGTCCCATCTGAACATACAGATGATACGTCTGATGTGGCAGGGTCTCGGTCTACGTGCATGATGGCTTCCTTTCCTGAAGGATGTTGGATGTACACGAGAAGGAACTCGTGTTGTGACCCAGACATCGCCCGACAGTGTACGATCCTGCGAATTCGACATTCCTTACTAATACTGTCTGGTAGAGCCTGTATGCTGTTAGCCCACAAGCCGGTGGGAGCATTGTATTCTGTGGAGGGAAAGAGTGCGAGAGGAAGCGATTTACTTGAAGAGCTGTGGTCTGTTCGAGGCTTTCCAAGCCGGAGAAAGGCCAGAAAACCCATGTCGCGGGCCAACTTGGATCGAGAGTTTCACTGACGACTCTAGAAATTTGTGAAAAAATAAAAGTGGTTCCGGGCGGCATGAGCAGCGACTCACTTCGTCTACCACAACATCAAGCCCAACCCAACTCGGCATCAACTGTAACTTAAGTATGACACCAAGGTCTCCGCCCAGACGATTACACCGCTTCCGCAGCCCGGCCGATGCGGCTCGGTATTGCCCGGTCTATAATTGGACATCGAATCACGAGAACCTCTGAGTCTTAGAGCCTCTTGCGGTGGTACAGTAAGCTTCAAACTCACTCCATCCACCACAACGCCGCCCTTCGCTACGTCATGAGGTATGTTTTGGTGCCCCCCAGATGGAATTTACGCGCCTCGTGTAGGTGTCAAGCTTCTGAATCTGATCATGCACTTCAATGCAGGCCGGCCCGGCTCGACGATGATGGCACAAATTACGTAGAAAAGCCCTCGAAAATCTCACATCGGTACAGCAGCACACACGGTTATTTCACAACCAATTCAGTGTCACACCCGGGCCCTCAGTTTATCAGACAGAAGAACAGTGTGTCTGGAATCCTGGATTGTTACCAGGTTTCGCCCGTTCCCAAATCTAGTTGAGATATGAGCATCTTATCCCACAGAGCCGCATCAGGCAAGCATAGAAAGTTAATGTCCAAGAAACAAGTAAGGACTGTGTATTAGATATATCGTTGTAGGCTACAGCGGTAGTGAAGGTGGTCCATGGTTCCCGATGTACATAGATGACCATCAGCTACAGAACAAGATCATGAAGAATCTGATGCAGAGAGGTCAAAGTCCTCGCTTGAAGATCTCGGTTCCGGAGTATCCCGTGGAGTGTCGCTCCACTCAGGACAGGAATGGCTCGCTTTACTTGTAGTCATCTCGAAGCCGCCCGACCAAGTGCTTCTCGGTGAACCCACCTCCGTAGCGCTTCCTTCGCTCACCAAGGAACCCTCTCCAATATCAATCTGCGAGGTGAGTTGAAGACTCCCTTTCACGGTGTCACCGAGATCCCCTTCATCACGAACGAGCTTCTCGTGATTCACAATTATCCTACCAATCTGAGAGGTTTGTTCAAATTGTCAGAGGAATTCGTGACTGATTGCAAGCAAGAAACTCACGGACACCCAAAGTACGCATACCAACCAACTGTGGAGGACGGATGAGTACGACAGGCCGCGAGTTGGAGATCGCAAGGCACCCACTAGTAGGTGATATTGCCGCTCATCGTGGGCCGTATGACCTCAAGCGAGCAGAGGGTCAAGAATAACATTATGGCTGGCCATGTCAGCTTGCTAACGAGATGCCAGCGAGATAGGCTTACCCGAAATCGCGAACAGCGACAGTGCTGAGTCCCGGATGACTACCCGTCCAACACCACGCCGAGTCCAAGTGTCCGGTAGACGAAGATATTTCCAGAAGGTCATAAAGAAAATAACCATGTTCGTCGTCATGGTTGTTGCACTGAACTCGCTCGTCAGTTACTACTTTACGCCAGAGAATTAACCTCACCCGAAAAATGCATTTCCAGAACTGCTCCTGATGATCAGGCATGTATCCGTGTGCATAACAGCGGGGAAAGAAAACCGGGCGCTGACACCCAGAGAAGCCACTTGACCAGCGGCGAACATGACTAACACCAATAGGATATACCGACTCTGTAAGAAGAGGGCATAGACTGCATTCTTAGTGAGGGATTCAGACGATGGATAATGGATGAACACCTACTGCGATGCATTAGTGTTCCCTCAACGGACGCGAGAAGGAACTGCACCACAAGTGCTTGGTATGAAAACCATGCACGACACCCAGCTTGTGTGGTTGGGATTCCAAAGTACATGCGGGTAGTGAAGCAGACATTAAATCTAGAATACGCAACGTTATCGAACAAGAAGAACATATGATACGAGATTAAACTTACATTTGACTAACCATCCCAATGGTCCGGGCGAGCATATAGATTCTTGCATACCAAGAGGAAGGCACCCTCCTAGGACAGCGCTGCGTTAATGAGCACCGCTTGCACGAAGAAAAACTCACGGCCATATGTACTTGATTTCATCGCGTATAAGCCATCCGAAATCAACAATCATGACAGCCAACGATAGCGCTTTGTGTCAACAGGTGAAGTTAGAAATATTGTCAATCCTTGTGATTCCGAAGGAACTCACAAGCTGAGATAACGACCCTCAGAGCCGCATTCTTAATATCGTCGGTGCTGGCCGGCGCAACCATCACAGGTCAAGTTGGTAGTGCGATCGAAAACTTGGATGGTCGATCAAAGGTTGAACGAAAGAGTAGTCTCCGCTAGCAGCGAAGACAGCGAGAAGCGTCAGTAACTCAATTGCTTTTTTGACGGACCAAGTTGGGTGAGTCGAGAATGAACGCGTCAGGATTGAATCCACCGCATACTTATATGTCAGTATGTATGGCCTTCTCGGCGGTCACAGTCCAGGCTCAAGCGCTCACCCTGGACGGTTACGGTAAAAGTGTCAACCGAGGTTTACTCCTTTTAGAGTTGGCACCCCAGTCCGCTCGGGTTGAGACAATTTAATTCCAAATACATTTTCTCGGTTGGTGTTGTGTGCAATGGCAGTAGGGAAGATCGTCACGGTGGAGTCTACTTGGGGGTACATCAGCCTGCCGAGAAACTCGAAACTTTTCGTGCCCGTTTTTCTTTATGGCTAGAGCATCAGGTAATTCCCTTATTTGTGAAGAGTCAACCAATCAGAGCTCACAAATCATGCCAAAAGACTCGTCAAAAGCGTTACGTGACTATGCTGCTCGACCGATGTAGGTGATAGTAAGTATGTAGTTTGCTATCGACGTGCCAAGATGGTGGGACATCGAAGCGTGAATGAAACTTTTTAACTCTCATGCTGCTCGTGCCAGAATTCTGGTATGCGCGGCCTAGCTCGTTTACGAACGACTCACCTAGCCCCATTGCAATTAACAACACAAAGTTAGCTGCGCTCGGGTGAGGCGGAGAAGTATGTACTACGCCAAGGACCTTGTGTATCGGCGTGGAATATCTGAAATTACTCATTGGTTACAGGGGTTGCTTTTAGTTTGAACCTCTGAGAAAAGAATATCAGAAGGCGCTCTTGAAAGTTTGATCTCGCCTAACGAACGGGGAATGACTCGTCGGGAGTGCGGCATAGTAGTGCAATGTGCTTTTCTTTCGAATCACATTGGAACAACTCGGAGACAGTCACTGGCAGTGCTAAGACGACCGGGATTACGGAAGTGTAGCACATTATTCGAGCGAAAAGGTTTCCTAGTACTACATGACGTTCGGTCCGAATCTGCGAAACAGACTACAGTGGTGTCAAAAAGATTTTTCTGCATTGTGGAGGGTCACAATATCTAAATGGATGATACCTCTTTGTCACAGCCTGCCCATCGCGTCTCCTTAGACCGAAGAATAGTTGCCGATCAAAGAGCCGACCTGAACAGTCAGGTAAGTATACGGTACAAATGACAGGTGTGAGCGAGATTACCGTCATAGGCCGCGTCTGCTTTGGCGTTCTCGGGTCCGTTGCTCCTTGAGAGACTGACTGAGCTTTACGAGCTGGGCAGTCATTGTACTGTCACCGCCCTTCGAGGGCGTGCTACGAGTCTGGAAGTCGTTCAAGAATTCGTCGACATGGGCTAGAGTGGCCTTGAGGGATAGCGGCGAAGAAGAGATTGCTTGGATGCGTACTGGAGAACGAGCGACATCATCCATCTTTGAACGTTGAACGTTGCAAAACGCCAGCCGATGGAATTGATCTGTCGATGGATGCGCAAGTTTGGCCGAGTCGTGTAGAGTTAATTACCATATATGGTAATGGTACGACCAACGAATAATTTCTCTGAGCTCAGCGGTCAACGTTTCAACGCTTCATTCTTACGCTCATCAGGTTGTGCACCGTTGTCTTTCTCCATTCGTTCTTTCTTGTCTCTTAACCATGGCTCGCGGAAAAATTGCTTCCATGCTGGGTTTGTTGGTCACACATCCTAACGAGTTCAGGATCCTCCTCCAGTTTTACGTCTTCCACGAGCAAAAGCGAGATATCACTGCGCAGCAGGAGCACCCTACTTCGG
The DNA here is from genome assembly GCA_038093975.1 of Chalciporus piperatus. Taxonomy (NCBI): domain Eukaryota; kingdom Fungi; phylum Basidiomycota; class Agaricomycetes; order Boletales; family Boletaceae; genus Chalciporus; species Chalciporus piperatus. The sequence goes on from JBBPTG010000003.1 coordinate 114,530, forward strand.
GATGGGATAGAGAAACAATGCGTCGGTGCTGGGCGTTTTTGGACTTGACAAGTAGAAGTTTCGCGGCAGTCATCAAGGAGCTCGATGGGGACCTCGCCCGAACGGTGAGTATCCGTTCTTTGCCGCCTTGTTGGGGCAATTATACTGCCCACCTTCGTTTACTACCCCTCTGACTTCATTGACACGACATTGTGCAGATTTGTATATATTACCTCGTGCTTCGTGGGCTAGATACCATCGAGGACGACATGTCGATACCCGACGAGATCAAGCAGCCTCTTTTACGGTCGTTCCACGAGAAAACAACTACTCCAGGTTGGAATTTTACCGAAAATGGCATGAAGGAGAAAGACCGCCAGCTTTTAATCGAGTATTCCTCCGTGGTTGACGAAGTAAACCTCCTCAAGCAAGAGTAAGCCACCATTCCGACAAACTACGCCCTTATTGACGACTGAAACAGGTACAAAGAAATCATCTTGGACATCTGTAAGAAAATGGAGATTGGTATGGCAGACTATGCCCACAAGGCCGTTACGACGGGCTCGGTATATCTCGAGACTGTCGCAGAGTATGACCTTTATTGCCACTATGTTGCCGGGCTCGTAGGCGAAGGCCTTACCCGCATCTGGTCAGCTTCTGGCAAGGAGGCCCCATGGCTCTGTCAAGAACTCGAGCTCGCCAACTCCATGGGCCTACTTCTCCAAAAAACAAACATCATTCGTGACTTCCGGGAGGATGTCGAGGAACGTCGTTTCTTCTGGCCTAGAGAGATCTGGGGTAAATATGGATTCCAGGAAATGAAGGATTTGTACGAGAAAGGGGACGTGGAGCATGCAACCTGGATACAGAGCGGAATGATCTTGGACGCTCTCCGCCACGCATGCGACTCGCTGGACTACCTCAGGTTACTCAAGAACCAAAGCGTATTCGTGTTCTGCGCCGTACCTGTTTGTATGGCTATGGCGACTTTGACGTTATGTTTCATGAACCCGGAGATGTTCCAACACAACATCAAGATCAGGAAAGCGGAAGCTGCTGGCGTACGACTCTTGTACCTCGCATTGCCTTCTCAGCTGATTACCCGCACTTTGCAGCTAATCATGCGGTCAACAAATACCCGCGAAGTCGCCCTCATCTTTCGAGAATACGCCCGCAAGATCCACCACAAGGCAAACCCACAAGATCCTAACTTCCTCCGGATATCAGTCATGTGTTGCAAGGTAGCCGCTTCCCCTTGTTTCCACCGGTCAATGACTCAGTATCATTTACAGATCGAACAATGGTACGAGCAAAACTACCCTTCCTTCGTCATGCTGGGACAAGGCGGTGTCACGTTTGACCCCGAAGACAAGCGGTCAGCCGTGGTGAAGCTGGAGGAAAAACAGTTGAAGGAGAAGCGGCAGGGCAAGGCTCCCCCACCTGGAGCTGTGACTGGGATGCCACCTTGGGAATTGATTGCTTTTGTCGTTTGTGCCTTTGCGTTGGTTTTTGGTCTCAGCGGTGGTATCTTCTATATCATCATCAAGATGTTCGGCGAGCAGAACGGACTCGGTTCCACTGACTTTTGAAGGTGGACTTGATAGAGAAGATATATTATACCATGTTGGCTTTCTATTATATAATTCGTACTTATCGACATTTTGGTTTCTGAGCTAGAAGGCTGGGCATAGGCACTCTACTCAAGTTACGCTGTTGCTGGAGCCGATCCGGGAATTTGACCCCCGCATACGATCGGATGGTGTGACAACGCCGCAAGATCTTACTCTTAAATTTGATAACGTTGATCAAACAAACAAGATTCAGGGCATACCTGAATAGTACGGTCAAAGTTCAGGAGATTAAGAGGATGCAACATCCCCAGGATACGGATATATGAAGTTACCTACCAATAAGTACTGCTGGAAGGATCGAAAATGAGGCTGTCCCTGCGTTCACGTTAACGTTCCTAGCTGACCTTACCCACGGGCGCATCAGACAAAGATAGTAATATCAAAATTTCACGAAGGTTGTTGGACACAGATGGAACGCCGGAGCCAGGTCTGCGGTTCGGTTCAATCCTCGAGTCCCCGTCTTTGGCATTCACCTTGATAACAGGTTGACGGTCGCAGGTTGCGTAGTAGTAGATGAAGGAACGAAATGCGACGTACCGTGGCCCACTTTCAGATTCTCAAGGTTTCGCAAACGAATAATAGCCGACATTCAAAGACGATTCGGCTTTTCCACGACTCGAACATCATGCCATGGCCACCTGGGTCTTGCCTTTGACCTGCCGGGCCCTTGGCCGCACGAATCGCAATGTCCGATCAATCGATCCTCAATTCAGAGACAGTAGCTCGTCTATGTATAACTTGATGCATGATGCGGCCGCATGAGGTAAATGAGGCTTTGACATTAGCCAATAAATTATTGGTGTGACATGCAGTGGTGTTGGTGACAGAGCGGCGATGATGTACTGATACAGCCCTTTGCCACTGAAAGCACAGCCAACAGATCCTGTGTAAATAATTTGAGCTAGATACGAAAAGATACGGGATAGGATGAGGGGGAGGTAGGGAGCGTGTTGAGCGACGATGAGACGGATGATCACGTCGGCATTCCGCTGGCAACAAGGTTATTGTAGGCTGGGCAAAGATCCATCCAAGCGTCTAATAGAGTGATAAGAGGTGGGACTACAATAATGCTGAAGGCGATACTGACCATTTACATGATCCCGCTGGGCAGTTCCATTTGGATTCTCGGCAAACACGACCGCCATGCCCCTGCAACAAAGTTAGACGTGCTTGCGCCATTTCAAGACCCAGTGTACAGACCTTTGCAAGTGCCAATCAATGTGGCTATTTCGAAGCGGAAATCAGTGACAGCGCAATCAGTAGATCGAGGGTCATACCAGTGAAGGAACCATGGACCAGCATTGTCGGTCACGAAACGAATAGTCGCATTGTCTGTGTTGGCTCCAATGTTGAGGGTATCACGTCGTATAGGGTTTAGATAGTTGTATTGGGATGTCCCGGCACTCCTCACTACAGAAAAGGCATGCTGAAAAGTTGCGTCAATAAAACTCGAGATTGACGACTACAACTTACTCACCCCGTGCAGGTGGAAAGGATGCTGAGAACTTCATCAATAGCTGCATGGTCGAACAAGAAAGCACGAACTGGTGTCGTAAGAAATTCTGTTGGGAAGGATATTTCGATAACTTTGTTGGTGGGTAGAGTGTACACTGTGCCTTGCTTGGCCAAGTCTTCGATTCCTCTGGCACCACTCAGAATCTGCAGTAGAGTCGGAGTACTGGGCGGGTGATACGCAAAGCCGTTTGTGAAGAACTCGAGGGTTGTGCTGTTCATGACCCCGACAAGATTAATGGAGACATCAGCCCCTCCCGGGTATGGCAAACCTGGCGCCGTCGGGTTGTCGCGTGGCTCAAGCTGACTTTCATCAAGCACGATGCCCTGAGGTTCCGTCCTATTCTTTGGGTCCTCTTCCGGTGCATCGGCATAACGCAGGATCGCCGAGTTAAGCCCGTTCGTGAAGTTCGATGGATAACTTCCAGGCATAGCACGAATCCAATAATTGTCGACAGGCTGGTTCGCCTCTAGAATGATTGAATATCGTTGTCCTACAAAGATTGGTAATGTGTCGACCGTGTAGGGAAGTGTAGCTTGGCCGTCAGCTTCGATGATTGTGAGGTTGTGCGAATCAATGGAAAAGATGATATGTGGCTTGCACGCCATGTTGATCAATCTGAGGCGATATCTCTTGCCATATTCCACGTTGGTGACCGATAATGTCGTGTTTGGACCCCCAGGATAGCGACCTTGCCCATTAACGAGGATCCCCGCCGGATTGTCCGTCGCCGACACATGGAAGGCATCAACGTGATACCTAACGAAAATTTAACAGAAAGTTGTATAATCCAGGGGACCGACTTACCAGTCCAGTAAGGTGATTATTGTGGAAGCTGGCCTGAAGTTAAGAGTAATCGAGACAAGACTTGAAAAATCAACGCACCATCGTCGACATCGTACAAATATCGGTAAGGATCCTGAGGGTCGTAGATGACAATCGGACCACGAAGGCCGTCACAGTATTGTAAGGTATAATGAGAGTGATACCAGAATGTGCCAGCTTGCTCATGGACGCCAAACTGATAAAGAAACGAATTTCCGGAAACAATAGGACATTGAGTCACGAAAGCGGCTCCGTCAAAAGCATTCGTGCGATTTTGGAAAAGACCATGCCAATGCTACCACCAGCTACGATGAGCAGACTTGTAGCTTAACAACATAGAAACCATACCACTGACGTGCTTGTGTTCATCGATGGATCATTGAGTTGATTTTTCAGGTTAATCAGCAAGCGATCACCCTTACAATAGAAAGCGTCAGTCGCGAACACAACTAGAACCTGAGATTCACTCGTACCTTATTGGCTGTAATGAGTGCTCCCGGTTGCGTGCCATTGACGACGATAGCACTTGGCTCAGTGTCAAAGAATGGATCAGACAAGACATGTAGAGGACTCACGGCCTGCTAAAACCATCGGGAGCTATGACCGCGTTGCTGACCACAAGTTCCGTGTGCTGAGTCCCGGCAATAGCACAGGATAAGAGGGCTGCAAAACTCCAAGCTTTCAAAAGCAGAGGCATTGGAGTCCGCTCAGCTACCGGCCAGTGGGGTAAAGAAAAATCGTGGAGACGAACCTCGTTAAGCAGGGCCCTTTAATATGATGAACCCAGTAGCCGAATACCGTGGTGGAAGAACGGCCATCCATTATTCGGTCGTGACGCGACCACACCTTCATCATGCGCTCGGATGAGGTTTTGGGACTAGCGACACTTGCGTAAAGTACAGCGGAGCTTAGCAGACCCAACGCGAACTAGTCCTTTTTAGGCGAAAAATATATATTCTTGACAAGGACCCTTTGCTCTGACTCTCAGCGCCTCCGAATCACCTAAGGGTGAACGACTCAGAGACTGAGCCTCACCAGGCAGAGCAAAATAACCCCAAAATACTTAATCCCAGCGGATTGGTGAGGAGTTGACCGACGTTGTCGGGCGAGATTACCGGGAACCATCGCGTTCTCCGTCCGAGAACACCTGTTCTGGGGGTGCTGGGGTACCTTGGACCTAGCTAGGCATGGTGTACGACACCGGGTGTATCAGGCTAAAGAAATACTGATAATATACAACTCTCCGAAGTAGCAAACAGACAAACAGTATCATTAGAACTGTCAGGCTCGATTGTCCCTTTGGTCCCAAAATACATGGACGCCATCGAAGTTCCCTCACATCGATAGGTGGCGGTTCTCCGATCATTTTTTGCGCTTGCTCACTGATAAGGGGTTCACATCACCGTTAATTCGGGGGAAGGGTGACGAATGATGTAACTCACTGCCTTCCATCGCCGGTGCAGCTTTCCGCTTTGTTCCCGTCTTAGTATCCCCCGTTCCTCTGGAGACTTTCTTGGATGTTTTGGAACCTGCGAGAGCGACCATCTCGTCTGTGCATGTAGGACAGAACCATTCACCTTCTGGAATGGCATGCAGTGGTGGGTCGAGGCAGCCCAGATGGTATGGGTGATCACACTTGAGATGAATGGTCAAGCGATGTTGGAGCGTGTAAATCGGAGGCTTCACCTTGTCGCACTCCAAAGCTACATCGTCATCTCCGTTATCTTTGTTGCAAACAAGGCAGACTTCTGGCGCGTTAATTTCCACAGGGTGCCGAGGAAGATCAGAAAAACTCTCATTCGGTCTTGCCAGGAACAGTGTAGAATGCTGGCCGCCCGCCACCCTATTGGGGATTTAATACTTGAGAGTGAGAGTGAGAAATGAACTCACCCGAAGATGTCAATTCCAATAAGAGGCTGGTGCTTCGTCGGTTTGGTTGCGCTTTTTGGCTCGTCTGGACCTAAGCCGAGTTCACCTTTAGGCCGAAATCATCAGTAAGAAAGTTAGGACCAACGGAGTTTCCATACCGTTGGCGGCATTCTGGCCATAAGCGACAGTCATAACACTACCATCGTCGTCGGTAGTCAGCGCAAAGTGAGTGACACCGCCACAGCTTGCTTGTGATATCTTGCATCCCCTAAGGGATGTATAGCTCAGCTAAGTCCATCTCCATCACAGCCAAGGAAACGTACATTAAGTCTTGGATATAACGGAATGACGAATATGGTGATCCAGACGACCCTGGAAATAAGCGTCAGATGATGGAGGAAACAACACAACATGATGCGGAAGTTTGCCTTCTCCGCTGTTTTTCCACTGCATGATTGCCACGAAGACATAAGATACGCGTGGAATGATCCAACAAGTATGACGACGTACCTTTCCAGCCATCCAGTACATGCGTTGCTTGTCAATGACCACTGTGTTCGAGGGACCAGCCACAATCTGGAATCCCATCGTCAACTCGTTTGGACCAGCAAACTAAAGTGGCAGCACATTAGACCTAACGGAGCGGTGCATCATCATCACGAACCTGTGGCACGACTTTCGGAATCAGCGCATCTTGCTGGTTTCCGAGACCCAATCGACAATACCCATTGTAACCCCAAACGTACACCACTCTGCCAGAACGACACTCAGCAACGATTTGGGCTAGAATGCTTGAAATTTACCCCCGAGTATCAATAGCCGCAGTATGCTGAGGGCCGCAAACAATGTCGGCGATTATCTTATCATCCAGTCCCTTGACAGGTACTGGTGAACTTGTGAGCAAGATTTCACACACACAAAGAAAGTCACCCAACTAGGCTCCGTCTCGATGTCATAGGCTGTCTTATTCCCAGTGATGATATGTTCTCCCGTTCTTCCGTTACCTAGCTGTCCCTTCTCCCCGCTTCCAAACGAGAAGACTTGAAGGACGTTGATCTCAGCTCAATATGCCACTTTTGAAAGCCTACCTTTTCCTTCCTCGGTCAAGACGATGGAGAAATTGATGCCTGCACCCGCCTTGACCACGCGCTTACGCTCCTCTTCAAAGTAGGGTCCGTCAATACATTTGAACGCCGTTATTTGAGGAGTCACCGGATGACCACACTGTCGAACCCGCAAAGGATGAATCAGCAGCAAACGTGCAAGCGAAGGAGGAGAAACGCACCTGGCCGAGGTTATTCGCGCCAGCCGACCAGACATGCCCTTCGCTGTCTACTAACAATGAATGACTTCTTCCGCAAGCTGCGTGGACAAATTTAGTCCCTTCATTCGCGCCGAGCTCGGTAGCGAGCACGCGTCTGGGTGTATTCTCAGATATGAAGTCGTCGCCAGCGACACCCAGCGCACATGGTGCGTTTCGACCGAACATCCAGGCAGCTCCATCGATGTCGAGCGCAATGAAGTGGCATGAGCAACACGAGGCATGAATGGATGTAATTTTGACGTTGCTCAAGGAGCGTAGTATATGTGGTTCCAGGAGGTCGGGTCTGTGGAAGCTAGTGAAGTGACGGTGGGTTTGACGGTTAACGGTGCTAGCTTACGCCTCAGGATTGCCTTCGCCCTTTCCTCCACGCTCTTTTCTACCCAGTTTTGGCCTGAGACGAACAAAGTTGAATACGCGCTGGTCACTCAAATGGCGAGGCCTACCAATCAGTCCCTCCACATATTAACACTTTTGGTTCCGTCAGGCCATGTACTGCAGGTCAGGCACACGACATACTTACCTCTTCCCCATTGTGTTTCCTTGGTGGCATCCGAAGAAAGTGACGCAGCCATAGTCATGTGCAAATTTAAGGTCCAAGTCAGAGACTCAGAGGATACCCACACTGGCAACTTGGGCGTCTGTTTAATTCAACATGATTGCTTCATTAGGACGACTCGCCAGCGCTCTATCTACGACGAAAATAAATCAAAAGGATCTTGGATGATAACGCTGTCGCGCTGTACAATGTATCTTGACAACTTTTAGGGATCAAAAACCCGCTCCAACCGGGGTATGTTTAGCATGAGCAGGCATATTAGATAGCGATGTATATCATCTCTCTTCAGGGGGAGCCAATTACCACTGGCGAACGATCAGTATGAAACAAACGAACTGAACCAGGCAAGAACTGACGGATCGTGGTCCCGGTGCGGACAATTTGACACTGCATGGGGTACAATTTAGCCATGCTAAGGTGTCGGGTGAAACGCTCACCTCAAAGTCATCTCCGAAGAGAATAGCGGTATCGCCATGCACCAACGTCATCGAGATCTCGGGAATTGGTGCCTTTTTCTCCTTTCCCTTTTTCTGACGGCCGCGCTTTGGCTTTAGCTCAGCGCGATCGGGCGCCACCACTACGTCGTCTCGAGTATCAGGCTGCGCGTTCGAGTCGGGAGGGGGGGTTGCAACCTCCCCAATAGCTGCGCTATGGTGAGGCTCGATGTTCGCGAGCGAAGCGGGTTGTTCTGTGGTTTCAGCGACTACTGGCGTTTCGATCACCATCGTTTGAGTTGAGACAGTCAAGGATGATTCAGCGCCCTCATCCTGCTCTGGAGGGTGCGGCGGGCCTGCGGATTGCTCCAACGATGATCCTTCGTGTTCGTGGTTCTCTTCCCGAAGGCTTGCTGCTGTAGGCTCGATGACTACATCATATCCTTCTTTGGGAGTAAAGTTCAAAACGGCTTCGGCCCCTAGGCAGAGAATGACGACCGGTGAACTTTTGGCGCGGAGCGTTAGGCCCTAATATCAATAAGACACGTCCAGGTTGCCAACGCACGGCTAAGCTAGCACGTACCCTCCTAGTCCCAGGGATGGTCCAAGCCCGAATATGCACCTCCCCGAAGGCCGGTTTCTCCATTTCTCCATATCGTTCAACGGAGTCTCGGAGGGTATAGTATACGGTACGAACACAAAGAGGTGTGCCTACCGGAACAGTTGTTCCTGACCCATCAGCCGCATGTAAAAACTTTGTTGTGTGGGTGAAATAGGGACCTTGGCGCGGTTCAAGGGTTAGTCGAAAATCGGTGTGTAGATATGCGGCGCGTACTGGAAGCATCCTCCATGCTCAACAACGCGTTACATTGAATAGTCTCGAGCAACGAGTTGGCGTCCGCTTGAAGACTTTCTCGATTCCCCGTGAATACGTGGCACAGCGTGACCTTGTCTTTAATTCCATACGTGAAGGATTGCATACCATCATTCCACATCGCGTTTTCGCTATACTTTAGGACCGACGGGGTAACATCGGTGGGATGTAGAAGAATTTGAGACTGATAAAGGTCTCGGAGGTTCGACAAGGGATCATTTTTTCCGCGAGGGGTGAGTTCACCAGATGCAGACTTCGTAGCGTTCAGCCAAATTGATGGGCAACAATGAAAGCACACTTACTCTGCAGCTAGAACTTTGGCATATCTGGTGACGGAAGTGCTTTTGAATGTTTATCATACCACATGCGCTACAAAACCATCCCCGCGGAAAGAACTCAGATGGATGGAAGTCAGCGAGGAGATCCAAAGGAAGGTATGCAGAAAACTGCATCCGTAAATCCCTTGGACGATACGGGGTAGTACTGTCTTCTGGCAATGACGCCTCTGTTGAATTGATCCACCAAGGACGTGACAAGTCTTTGCGGATATCTGACGAAGTGTCTACGTCATCTTCAAAGAGAGCTTCTTCACCGCCAGGAGCCCACTCGAATGTGATGTTCCAACAGACTCGTCCTCGAAGGACCCCAGAGACGGGACAAATCGTATAGTTGGTCACTGTGTGCTACAAACATCATGTCAACGCCGGCAAACGAACTGCGTCCGGTACGTACACGCAAGCCAGAGATGAAGAAGAACCCCATACATAAATACGCGTACTCTGCGGATGGCGTACTTGGTGCTATCTTGGAATTACGTGATATCCATATCAGCAAAGGAATGTGTCGGATACGAGAATCGATCAATGTTTCTATTTCCGAGGGTTTGACGAGGGGGACATTCGGCTGAGGATCTCTGTGATCGGCCACTGCGTGGTTCGAAGACGGGTCTTGTACATCAAATATCGATGGGGATGCGATGTTCACCGCGTGCGCAGCAGACGACTCGTTGGCAAGGACCAGTTGCCCGCCTTCGCGCGTAGTTGGCATAGGGGATGTAGAACAAGAATTCGAGACAAGCGTCGTCATCGGCCAATTTTCGTAGTCCTCGATAACGTCTCCAAGGTGGCTATCCTCGCGATGCACCTCACTCTGGTGGGAAATGTGTTGCGGTGCCATGACCGGTTCGACAGTGGTCTGAATGTCGGAGCCATAGCACGAAAAATCCCATGACCTTGGAAGGCATGCGTTTGCAAGCAGTCGATGAAAACAGACAATGGAGCTTACATATTGATACACAACGCAGTGGAACTTATCCAATGATCATTGGCGCTAGTATCTTCGAGCAACAATAACGGGGTTTCGAACTGGAGCCACGAGAGGCCGATGGGAGCGTTGTCGAGCTCGGGAAAAACATTTAGGAGTCCACGTAGCGACTGCAATGAGGAGTTAGATTTGAACGCTGATACATGGAGTTATGTTGGACTCACGCTAGTCCAGACCCTTGGAGTCGAGGTAAAAGATCGAACGGTATCTAGTGGAGTCTCGGAAAGGTCTTGTTCGTATGTGGGATCGGCAAAGGTCCACGTCAAGGCGCCGCTCCCAATTGTGCTATTCGACGATTCTTCTGTATGAGAGTATTCCCCTCCATTTCGCAAGGCGGCACCGGTCTGCGTTTTCTTTCGCGATCGAACGGGAGTTTGTTCAGGACTCAGTGGACGTTTAGAACCAGTGGCCACGGATGATTCGGCCCGGGGGTTAACTTGAGGAGGCTGCAGTAAAGATGCAGCCCTCGTTGAAGGCGCTCGAGGGCGACGGATCCGGATCATGATAGGTTCTTGGGTCCTTGAGGTAGATGTGTCTGTAGCAGTTGCGCCCGTACTTTTCGCCCCGGCATTAGAGCCCTTTGAGCCCTTAGGGCCCGGAAGGTTTTCGTAGGCTTCGTGCACAGGCTTGCAGTCTCGCCCACTTTTCCTGCATCGAGTACAAGCTGGTCGGGCACGCGAGCAGGCCTGGCGTATGGATCTACACCGGGTGCAGATGGGTGGGACCACGAGGATCGTCTCTATGGAACCATCTTTCTGCGTTTCATCGACTTCGAATATAGCCTGGGGATCGATGTCTCTATGGAATAATTGTGGATCAGGAGGGCTGGATGGGCGCCGAACCGGCGTTGCGACTTGAGGCAGCGATCCCCAAGCAAGAGCGAAATCAGGAATGTCCAAAGGAGTGTCTGGTTCGCTGTCTATCGACATGTCTGAATCGCTGTCGAGGTGACCGTCGCGTTGGCTGGACTGCATTGATGATGTATTGAGTGTTCGGGAAATGGCTGAATCAACCGTGGTGTCGGGAGCGAGTCACAGCGAGCATCACGGAGTCCGCCAGCAACCAAACAACCCGGGCCTCGCTGAATAACTTCATACACCCCGCCCTCTATCTGAACCTTTAGCTACTCGATCCTTAGCACTTTGCGAAAACGCGAACGAAGTTTCTGACGAACATCACACATCAGTGACTCTGAGTCAGGCCAGTGGACGTGAAAGCCGTCCATAGCAATAGTCTTGGGGCTCCTCCGACTTTGTCTCGACCTCGAAGATGGCGCCATCGCTTCGATGAACATCATCGAGCGTAAATATCGCGACACGGTAACCCATCCTATACTCCATCCCAACTCCGTCCGCTCAGTATTATTAGAAAGGCCGGTCTCGGCAGCTTTCTGGAAAGGTCTGTTCCGCCCAGCTTGTTCCATCTCAACATCGTTCTTCAGGAAAATCCACACAGGGAGTAAGCTTCTATCTCGGTCTCGTATGCTGGAGACAATCAATATCCAGGGAACTCGGATGTCCTTCAAGGGGCAGGACGATTTCACCATGTTCGTGCCTCCTTTGAAACGTTGTACGTTACGACGGAGATTATCGCAGATGGGACAAATTACTCTTGGACACGCTGATGCACTTTCCACTTAATAGGTTTCCCTTCCTGGAACGCGGACGAGTTGTATCCAGGCTCTGATCGGATTTGAGCGTGTGTGGCGGAATGTTCTGTTCTGATGATAAGATTCACCTTCCAAGGACAAGGATATTTTTGACAGCACTCTAGCATCGACAACCCAGCGAGGCTCTCCCCAGATTCGTCTCCGCGCTGGTCGGACGCACGTATGGAGTCTGTGTTCAGCGGTTATGCGTCAGGAGGTTGAACCCCATCCACCGTCCAATATCTGTCCATCAATGGACGTAGTCTAGCAGAGTCAAGTTAGAGTAGCGATTGACAGGCGAAGAATCGACTAGTATTCGCCCATATTGTATCATAAACCAGGTTCTAAGATGATGACTGCTAGCTAAGCCTAGTGGCATCTACAGGATTAATGTGCCACATCCAAAGCTGTCGAGGACCACAGCAAATAGCGACACCCGTAACTCAGACGGTGGCCTCACCACGTATGCACCCCAACAACATCGCATCGACGGTCCCTCCCGTCTCCACTTGGATCCATTCGTCGAATTCTCTGAACAACTTCATGGTTTGGCTCCCTTCCGATTCCGCTTTCTTGCCAGGCCACATCCGCTTCTCTTGAATACCGATGAAATCGATCTCGAGCCCTCCATTCTCGCCGTTGATCACACCAAGTTTATCGTTCGAGGGAGCCACGGGGGGATGCTTGATCGTCATCGACACTGACCAAGTGTCCGTGCCGTAAAACGACGCCTCTTTGATATGGTGACGCGCAAATTCATTGGGAGGATTGTCATCCAAAGTCCATTCGAGTACATGGGCATCGAAGGAGATGACTTGAACGAGTCAGGTTCGTCAGCGGTTCCGTTGGTCATGAGGTGAAAATGTACCCACCAGTCCAGATGATCCCAGGATGGTCAATTTTGAGAGTCAATTGTCTCGTGCCAGCCTCCTGATTGATGGTATCGTTCACAGCAGTTACGCTGAACCACTCCTCCGGCGGCCAAGGAGCGACATAAGCAGGATCCAGCGGAAGGTCGATCTTGAATGGTGAAAGAAACTATACCACATAGATCAGACGACCGCGTCGGGAGACGAAGCAGGGAAACGCTTACAGCTGAGAAAGGATACAGCGTATCCCAGTCACTGTTGTAATCATCCATGATAACTGATTTGGGTGGAATTCCGTCTGCGCCGAACTTGTGTGCGATCTTGTCCACTAGTTGGTCAAATCCAGGGGCACCATCAGCAGCAGCTATGTGGAGGTGTTGCTGCTGAGTGACTAGCTGCAAAGTGATCATCAAATAGTCAGTAAGCTGCATTTGCACTCCGGATAATGATAATACAGTGCCCAATGAACGCGAAGTTTGTCGCGAACCGAAAGCGCCCAGTGCACCTTGGCAGCAATGCCAGCCATTGAAAATTTGTGGAGAAATCGACTTACGTCTTCCATGTGTATGACAAACAACCGCTTCTGATGTTTAGCGTCGAAGGGCTCTTGGTTGTAGAAGAATGCTATGACTGCGCCGAGTGCTAGGATCGCAAGCAACAGCGCACGTCGCAGCGTCGACGGCCCAAAACGGTGTGCGAACGGAATGATAAGGGAAGTCGTGAACGCGCCGAGGACAGTCACAATCGAGGCGATGATGTATTCAGCCGGAGCGTCCCCACCAATGCGGCCAGTCTGAGTTCACAAATAAGTATGATGCGAAGTCAAAGTCAGAGAATATCTACTTACGAGAGGTACGAAGACCACAAGGGTAGCGGACAACAGCTGCATACCAGTAACGAGAGGAATAACCATCCCAATGGCGTATGTCCAGAGAGAGACGTCCGATCGAGCCATGCTGAAGTCTTGCTTTTTGTTCAATTTGACTGTACCGTTTGATACAACTTGTGACTCTGCGTTTGACTGGAGACTTCTTCCCAAGAATGCGAAGCAGAGAGCCGGAAATAGTCCCACTGCACCAAGGAAAGGTGCCGCGCCAGACCCGATGTCACAGAGCTGCGCTACTGCGGCAAGACCGGATTGAAACAGCAACAATGCTGCCAAGAGAGGCTTCTCCAGGGTTTGGGTGGCCGTCGGCCCAGTGTTGCTGAACGGAAGTTGGCTGATCAACGCACCTGAGATGGTTGTTCAGAGAAATCCACCGCGCGAGTAAAAATCGATTACGTACCGACTATCGCAGCGGGTCCGTACAGGATCACTGGGAAATATTCTGCCTTGAACCAACTCAAACCCTTCTGGAGCACCTTGGTCATGATAAACGCCAACGCGTTTGCACCAACCAAACCGCCCACGAAGGCAGAAAGCACTGCTCCCAAGGCTGTCCAGACCCTCCTCACGCCAGTCGTCCAAGTGAGGCAGAACGACACTGCGAACAATGTCACATACATTACCTTGGCCGTTGTAAACGAATAAACTACGAACAGGCCGAGATTAGAGAAAAAGACCGTGCGTGGGCGGACGAAGCCATGCTCAAGTCGAAGAATGGGTGATTCGTCAGAGGATAAGAAACGAAGAAGTGCTAAAGAGTTGTCAGCCATATGCTGAGCCACTCCGGGTTGGATGTTTTCGACGAGGTCCTATAGAGGGCTCAGATTGCAGCCAAATAGAAGGATGCGCGGAGAGTCATACCCCGCGCATGTGATACATGTAACTGTTTCCAACGACCGCCATCTGTACGCGAGGTTAGTTGACAGCGTTCGAGGGCGCACACATTCGTGTGACCCCGACTCACATCTAGGCCTGTGACGTTCAAGTAGTACTCGAATTGTCTGAAGTCAGTACTGTGATGACAACTCAGTCTCAGGTAAGAATGTATATATTGCCACGCACTCGGAGAGCAAAACCCCCGAGCTAAAAATCTCGTTGGCAAATATAGTTCCGTAGGGTCTAGGTAGTTCAATTGGAATTTGAAAGGAGTCAAGTACTGGACCATCATCGTGACGCACCTGGGGACATGTGAATATGCCTCAATCATTTCCTCCGACGTAGCCTGGAAGAGTAGTTCACGGCCCGTTGTGCCAGCAGCTAAGGTGATCGAGATGAGTTTCCTCTCAGAACATATCGATGATACCTGCATACCTTCCAAATTAACCACCGCCCTCACGCTAGAAGTTATTACCATCAAAATGCGACCTCTGGGTGGAAGATGAAAGGTACGAACGTTGGGGCAACAGGGTGTTGCGTCGAAAACAGATGAGATCCGTCTTGCAAGGATTCCTCCGCATTATTAAATACTATCGGCGGTATGTCTCCAGGATGAAGCAGGAAGTGCTGACTACACTCACGGAATATAATCGAGTACGTGGGTTCCCATCCTTTCGTCTCCACAAGAACCCTTGCGCACTCCAGCATCACTCCAACAGCAAGTGCATCGTCAGTCGCTCCCGGACTCGGAAGCGTGCTGTCCAGGTGCGAATTAATAAGTACGGCAGATGCTTTCCCGCGTTCGGTGCCGTCCGATATGCGGATGATAATGTTGGAAAGATTGACATAGGTTTTATAGAGTCGGGCGTTCATCATGTCAAACCTGAGCGGTGAAATACAGGTTCAAAGTTCATATCGCAGAGAAGACGAATGCATCAACTTACCGGTGACTCCCACTCCCTTCTTGCCTCCAAATCTCGCACTCCAGTTTTCTGCCAGTCTCCCTCTTTATGACCTCTTCGCACAATTGTTTCATCTCCTCTGCCTTGCGGACCATCCATGCATCGGCCTCCGCATGTTCTCGTGTACCGGGAGTACGGTATCCAATGTCCTCAGAGAGGTATTTGGCGTAGGAGAGAATGGTAGCTTCGGAGGGATGAGGATCGCCAGTTTGTGGGTCGTATCTGCGATTCTCGCTTGGACAAGTTTATGGAGGAAGTTCAGGGTATTGACTTACGGATGCACATTTGGCGTTGGCAAAGCTGATGAATGAACAAGATCAGTAACACGAAGGCAACGTGGTGGCACATCCGCCAAGGTCTCGCGACCCTGACTAGGGCAAACAGATGAAACATAAGGAAGGACCCACTAAATTGTTGGTACAATGTATACAGCGGCAGAGCCAAGAAAAGAGGCGCGAGCGCCAACATTGAGCGGATTGGACCCCATTGCTGGGATACTCTAGGGCTCATCTGCCAATCGTGTGCTGTGGATGATAACTTTGACTTGTACCCTGTGGTGTTCCGCGAGATACTGATAGGTAATAGCACTGGTTGTGGTGGGCGTGGCGGCGCGAAGGAACAGCCTACGAAGTCCAAATGTTCGTAAACGACGAAGCCGACTTTTCAGAAGGGGAGTTTCAAAAGCAAGCTCGCGTCCGAAGACTAGACTCAAGTTGACACCGAAATTCACGAGGACTGTTTGTTCCCCACGGGCACCGCGATCGCCCTAGTCAATTGTTGCCCAGGAGACGAGACGGATTGGTTCAATTTCAATTCAGCGAACACTAGCATACACCAACCTATTCCGTACACTTTACTAGTAAAAAAAAAGTCCAATCAGCCTTGTTGGGAAATCGAAGCCTCTGTCAGCGTCGACTTTCGTAGCGTTGTGGGCCATCGACGGTGAACAGAAATTCTACAAACTCCAAGCATCCAGAAAGAAGTGACTCGTTCTCTACATCCTCTCTATCGTCGCACTCATATATGCTGCATGATCATTTATCGCCGCTCCATGGGTTCTAGATGACGTGCTATGTTCCTCAGAGGAACAAGAGCACATTGACGAGCCTGCCTTCGCACTATACCCTGCCTTCTGGCGACAAAATTCCGTCTGTAGCCCTCGGTAAGGAGTGGGATAAGGATTTCTGATCACTCGGCGAAGTCACGCGGATGGTCAACAGGTGTGTGGCAGGCACGGAAAGGCGAGGTCGGAAATGCTGTCAAGGCAGGTTCATCGGTAGCCTTTTCGTCGCTCATATACTGAAGGATTACAGACCGCCTTGGAAGCGGGCTATCGACACATCGACGGCGCATGGATTTATAGGGTACGCGTGATCCATAAAAAGCCCGGGTCATGGGTTCCACAATGACTTGCGCAGAACGAGGCTGAAGTCGGGAAGGCTCTCAAAGACAGTGCTATTCCGCGTGACCAGATCTGGGTAACGTCCAAGGCAGAGAATTCTCTCGTATTGATTGGTTCGGTGTGCTGATTCCGATTGTTAGCTCTGGAACAACTTCCATGCGCCAGAGGACATCGAGCCCGCTCTGGACGAGTCGCTATTCAAGCTTGGTACCGATTACCTTGACTTATACCTCATCCATTGGTATTCGTTTGTTTTGCTGTCTATATGCGTCGCGATAACACCGGAACTTCCAGCCCTGTTGCATTTAAGCTGGACGGAAAGAACGTTTTGGACGAAGCCCTCACTGCGGATCCCTACCCTACCTGGCAGAAACTCGAAGAGTTGGTTGACAAGGGCAAGATCAGAAACATCGGCATCAGCAAGTAAGAGTCGCGTCTCTCTCCATATCTTAGATTGCCTTAACGGTTTTTCATTCAGCTTCAACATCCGAAGGTTGGTCCGGTCAACTGTCGATTTGACGTAATCACACATCGCCTTCCCCAGGATCCAAAACTTGATAGCAAACCCCCTCAAGTACCAGCCGGCCGTCAACCAGGTCGAACTTAACTTCTTTAACCCTCAGCCTGAGCTCCTCAAGGTAAGTTTTGATTGCATACATGGTTGATATTGCATATTTATCTTGCCTTCCATAGTGGTCAAAAGAAAATGGTCTCCTCATCGAGGCATACTCACCCCTCGGTAGCAACAAGCAAGTTGGAGAGAACCTTTCAGTCCCTGAGGTAGGAGACAGCTTACTTTTTGGGTCTACCCATGCTTAATACGACACATTCCAGGTCAAGGACATTGCGTGCAAGCTTGGTATCACCCCTGCACAGGTGATCATCTCCTGGCATGTTCAGCGTGGCGTAAGTGATATCGCGTGACAGAGTCTGATTGAGTTTAACTCCGTTCGCAGACTGTTGTCCTCCCTAAGAGTGTTACACCCTCTCGCATTGTTGAGAACTTCGAAGGTATGTCGTACTGTATTAACTACACACAATATATTAACTTATGTATGGTTTTCGAACTCCCCAAGGAGGACTTTGAGAAACTTGAACAGGCTGCGACCTCACACCCACCCTCGCGTGTTGCGAACCCCAGCAAGGGCTGGAAGCTTCCTTTTGATATGTTCGATGGGGAGTGAACGAATCCTCTAGTCGTTCTCGTCGCCATGTATGACTGCAGTCTATGCTGCTCAGCAAAGGGGGTCAAACTATGTATGAACCCGGAGAAATTACGCACTTATCTACGCTCAGCGGCGCATCCGCTCGCTGTCTTAGCACTCTCGGAATGCGGGGCTGTTCCCTGATCCTTACGGATGTCGACTCAAATTCGTGGCTCTTCCTTCAGAAGCAAGGACGAGCATCACCATGAGAATAGAAGTACAGAGCTAATCGTTCTGCCCCTCCATTCGGTTTCGGAGTCCTCACACAGAATCTAATTAAGTTGCTTGTTCAAGTCACGATGCTCTCAAGCACAAGGACAGCTGTAGGTTACGGGCCAGCCTTCTATACATATGTATCGTGGTGGTATTCATCGAACCGATGACAGCTCCAGGGTGGCCGTGATGAACAGCTTTTTGAAACCAGTACAGACATGATCGTTGTCCGAGGTACCCTCCTGGCGCGACAGATTAGTGCGCGCAATGCAACCAGATCAACGAGCCCACGGCGCGACCGTACTGGAAATTGTGGATGTTGTGAAGTGGGATTGGGAAGCATGACAGTGCCAGGATAGTCGATCAACCCTCGAATGGTCTGCTAGTAAAATCCTGAGCTTAAGTGGTGCAAACGGAGGATCGTAAATGCGAAGGATCGTGACTGTTGTGGATGCGAGGAGAGGCTGGTGCGTTTTGCACACTTCGTGCAACCTACGAGATTCAGTCTATAGGAACGACATCTCGACTCCCCGACATCGTTGAGATTCGGGAACACCTATTACCACAACTCTCCGAAACATGTCGCTTTTTTGATATCAGGACCTGGAAGGAGGTGTCCCGTTTTTACTTGTAACATTTGACGCTGAAAGCGCGTGTCCCAAACGAGGTAGCTGGTCAAGGATCGTAGTCGTCTACACTGAGAATCAGTCCGACGGTCGGGGAGCGGAGGCTAATTACGGAGAGCTGATCGATAAGTTTATTCACCCGCATTGATGTCGCTGGTCTGCTCACTGCAACAGGACAAAATCTCGTGGCTTGCAGGAAATTCCCGCACCGGCACGGCGTAGCTTGTAAACAGTGCGGAGTGTCCAGATACGAAGGAAACTGGAGCTCAAGAGTAGGGGATCAATTCTCACATGAGACTCTTGGGATCACATCAGGGTAACTGTGTGCAGGCAAGATCTATGAGTCGAGTAGAGAAGTGTCGTGCTTTGAGGGTCTTCGCAAGAGAACTGATGCTGTGAGTCAGCTTTGAGTTGTGTTACTAACGGGATGGGCAGCAAGATCACTGTTTACGAACAAATGGCTTCTATACATTGAGGTCAATAGTTGGATGATACGCAGGTACTCTTGATATATGCACTTATGAAACACCGAGAAGACGTTAAGATGCGGGATATCATGAATCATCATCGGAATCACCGGCCAATTGACTGAGAGACGATCCATTGAAGGCACCTAAATGCGTCAGGGACGTTAGTTAGTACACCGCAGACTTTGAGCAACACAAAACTCACGACCGAGTGAAGGGGGATGCCTTCCATGGTATGCGGCAAGGGATGGCGAGGGTGTTGAAGGGACGGTGCTTGTCGATGCACCGAGTGAAACGCCAAACGGGGAAGGGGTACTAGGCATGGAATAGTGCAATGTCCGTGAAGGTGTTGACATGGGCGAAGCCACATACGATGATGAAAAGGAACGCTGAACTTGGGGACTCGTCTAACGATGTGCGCGGAAACGGCGACAGCAACGGTAAGATTTGGAAGATAGATAGAGAGAATAAGCACTAACTCCAGGAGAGAGAATTGTCCGCCGTTTTTTGTCGCCTTTGGGCGTGAACAGGCTCTTGGCTGGAGATGACGGTAATGGTGGTAATGGACTTCGCGGATATTGAATAGCGACTGCTGCTTGTACGAGGTTGAGAGCGAGCAAAGTTGAAAGGCCCAGTTCTGCACGAGTTGATTAGGATGGGTCGCGCGATAAACAAGTAGAATACATGCCTGCGGCACAAACTGCCCAGACAACGTTGACGCCACCCTCACCGCGGACGACATTGAGTGCTGTCCACAACGATGGAACGGGTAACAAGTAGGTGAGCAGAACGAGGGTCAAGAGAGACAATATGGAATTGCGGAACCGCACGACAGCTTCATTCTTGTGAGGTTTTGAAAAGTCGGTAAATTGTTTTGCTTTGGATGACGCGAAAAGGGCTGCTGCGGTTGGGGACATCAAGTCCGTGGATGGAACGGTTTTGCTGGTCATTATTATTGTGCACGGAGAGCAAGGAAGGCGAGCGTTGACGTTATAGTGGCAGTCACGTGTTCAGTCAATGCCAAATTGAAATTGCTTCTCATTCAAGTGGAGACTACTAGTACGTTCCGCTCGTAGTAACGTTTGGAGAATTGATCATGAACAAGTAGCAAACAAAAGGAGCGACGGATTAATTCTGAGGGACAGTATGATCGGTATCCACGGCTGCCACCATCAACAAACATTGCTTAAATCGCACTCGTCCCTTTCGAGTCCTCGTTCTTGATCACCCAGTCCGCATCCAGGGCACTATGCAGTGGGAGACCTTTCATGAGTAAAGAGGAAATGAATCCGATACCACAAACGACAGCCAACACCTCCCAAAGGACCGCCAAACTGCTTGCAAAGGCAGCCTGGACCTCAACCCTCGTTTGCAGAGGGAGAGTAGGAATCTCTGGAATGAGCGCATACATGATGGCGGTGCCTTGTGGTACTGATTGAATGAATGAGGCGGGAACTTTCTTTGCAAGCTCGTTTTGGAGGACTGTGCTCCCGATCGTGAGACCCCACACCTGCAAGACAGAATATTCATGGCGCGTTGAGAATGGATCGCGCATAGACTTTGAGGTACTCACGCCTGCGAACGAACGGAGGAACCACATGAAGGCGAGTGCGGGCGCGTTCTGCGTGACCGCCAATGGTGCCTGAATGGGGTACATCGTGGTTGCATACAGCACTCTGGAACAGCACGTCAGTGACAAGTAACGAGATAATGCTGCCACAAGTCATCGAACGCACCCGGTGCCAATACCTAGGAGAATCAAATATCCAGTAGGCTTTCCGATCGAATCCGTTGCACCAATCGTACTCATCAAACCGAGAGCGACAACGACAGTGACCCAGCCAAACCATATCTGCGGGCGGTATCGTTCCGTGACTTTAACTGATACGCTTGCGGCGATGGCAGCCGGTGCGAGCGATGCAAGAGCGAGGCAGTAGACGCCGGACGTGGCGGGGGATAAGCCCTTGCAAGCTTGGTAATAAACAGGGAAGAAATCTGGAAGTACGGATGGGGTAAGTAAGAGATGGGTGATTCGTCGTGTGACTGAGCTTACAGACAACTGCTAAACCGGTGGCGGCGACGCTGAAAGACTGAATGTATCTGCGGGGCAGTGCGTTTAGCATCAAGATGACGATAAGTGTTGCTTACCCACTGACGCTGGTCATGTTGGTCATCAAAGAGAATGGCACCTGGTTAATTATGATTAGGACTTGCTGGGAAAAGAAAGATGGCACACACATACGAGTGGGTAATGTGCAAGGATAGCCTCGTAGGCGATGAAGACCACGAGAACGAGCAGGCCTAGAATCAACGGGACCAGCACAGAGGCAGATCCCCAGGGTGCGGTGATACCACCCCACGTCAAACCAATCGTATATGCGACAGTGCTCGAGATAACGAGGAAGTTGCCGCTATCCGTAGAAACATCAGTACACACTCCGGGTGCGACGTCAGCACCACCCACATCCAATCCATTCGCATGAACTTGTTCCGGTAACTGCCAGGTGGAGTGGGAAGGTCCAAAAGAAAGAGAACACATAAACACGCAACAAGCGAGATGGGTAGGTTGAGGTCTTCAAAACTCATCTGAGCACGTCAACGGTGTGATCCCAAATCTAGACTTACAGAATAGCCATCGCCATTGTCCCTGTGAAGCGAGGCTGCCTCCGACGACGGGACCAACTGAGGTTGCCAGACACCAAACGCTAGTGAAAAGAAATAAGCTCATCTTGCATAGATCTCACGATCAGAGTGGGCCTCACAGCCCATATAAGCCAGCGTAGACACCACGTTCTTGGAGGGAGACGAGATCGGCCAAGATGATCCCAGTGAGCGATTGGATACCTCCACCACCCAAGCCTTGTATAGTTCTTCCGGCGATAAGCATGTTCATGTTGTTTGCACCCCCACACACGCCACTTCCCAGAGCAAACATGGCGATGGATAATAAGATGGCAGGCCTGCGACCAAAAGTCTGGGCTAGGCCGCCGCTCATCGGAAGGAACGCAGTGGAAGCCAACGCAAAAGCCGAACCGACCCAAACGAATTGAGAAGCATGCAAGTCACTTGCAATGGTAGGGAGCGCGGTGGAAACCGACGAGAGTTCGAGGGCAGAGAGAGAAAGACATATACACATTGAAACGAAGATGAGCCAGAACTTGAGGTCTTTCTTGGCTGAGGCTAGGTTGAGTTCTTCCACCTTTTCGCCCTGGGATGCTTGGGCAGTGAGAAAACCACCGGAGGTTGTCGAGGGCATGGCCAGGAGTTTGGGTGGCACAATCCTCTAGTTGGAAGTCCGGAGTAGAGGCGAAAAGTACTAGTGTCATGGCAAGCAACTCAAGGCAGAGGGACTAATTGACGTCGAACCCTCGGGAATGAAGATTAGCCAGCAAATTCGGCTCCGAGTTGTTCGAGACCGGAGCTCAGTTAGGATTACAGCGACCGGGGTAAGTAGTCGATCACGTATTTCGTCCAGATGCGGCCGTTCCACTCGTAGATTTTTATACACATATCCCTAATTCCCTCGGCAGTGTGGAAGATGCTAAAAAGCGCACTTAGAGTGATTGAGATGTAAATTACCATTTTGTGGCGGACCGCGTTCCATTGTGTTTTGAGTACGTGATCGCCCCTGAGGCGTGATGGGTGAGTTGTGCGTTGCGGACCGGTCTACTGGGATACCAGGACAAGGGCATCGTTTACATCGTCGATCGAGATACAGACACTCCTGTATTTCACGCGCCAATCCTGACGTAGACACCCTGGATTACCGTAAACATGCATATGCCCCAGACATGGATCACGAATGATGAGCCAGAGAGCGGTCAACGCAATTTGGAGGGTCAAATTTATCTCAACGCTTGACCTCCATCTTCCCATCTGAGGTCGAGAATGTACCAAGGTTTCATTTGCAGACTATGTCAGATTCATCGGGGTTAGTATTCCTGTACTTTCACATTGTACTTACCTCGCGTTGATGTCCGACGTCGCGACGTCAATACTGATACGATTAAAAAAAGTGTTGTTGGCCGTCTGCAAGGCCGCCAAAGTAACAGGTTAGCGCTTTTAGCTTTGTACCCATCCACTCCTCCTCGACCTCCACCATCTCGTCTTGGTCTGACGACGAAGACTCGGCACCCACAAGCAACGCTGATATTTCGTCCAGGCTAGTATTTCGAGGCAGGAAATAGGCAACGTTATTGGTTATTCTTCGTGTGAGACGGAAGAGATCGGCGCCGTGGATAGGCTTAATGTTCGAAAGGCTGAATTCCGGGTGGTGCCCAAGAGAATTCTCGGCCTCCTCGCTAACGAGTTCTGTGGCGTTGTTATTCTGTAAGATGTAGTCTGGGCCTCCCCAAGGCGGACTGAGGAAAACAACATCGATGGGACGCTTTCCTGCTGGCCGAGAAATATATGCGTTCGCAAATGAGATGTAATCTGCCAGGATGAACTCGATACGATCGGCGACACCGTATATGACAGCGTTATGCCTCGCCAATGCCAACCGCATGGGGGATACGTCCAGCGCAATCACTTTGGTAGCATAAGTAATGATCAAAACGGGAATTGGGCGATTACATACCATGTTCGCATGTTTTGGCAAACGCAATCGCGTTTCCTCCAACACCGCAAAAGGCATCGAGGACAGTGTCGCATCGGCAGCGTTCAGCGATCTGATTCGCGATGAGTTCCGGAGTGACACTGTACCACCCTTCCTCGTCCAGCAAGCATCCTTCGTCGTAGAGTGTGAAATAACGCTTTCTCTGCGAGAAGTCTGCGTGATTAGAGGGTTAGAGAATGCATCGCGGGGGTAAGGGCCAACCTACATTTCTGTAGGTGTTCAGGGACCTCGGAAGCGGTCTTGTAGTGCGGTACGAGTCCAGTTGCGTCGAACGTATTCCATTGCTGGCCGAGCAGTCCGGGTTTGGAGGGTTTGGTACTGACAGGGATGTTGACCTTGGTCATGGGTTCATGCTGGTCATTGGACAAACTAGTTCCGACCAACTTTGAGGATGAGTCCGAGGCAGCGTTTGCATCAAAAACCTGCTTGGCAAAGCGAGACAAGCCAGAGAGACCCTTGGTTCGTTTGCCCATAAAATGTGTTGGGTGCAGCCAGGTGCGGTGACGAGTCGTGACCAGGTTATCGTTGTTTATGGAATTTGGTTGACCAACTCGGATCTGTACACTGACCACCGACTACAACGCTCGCGTCGTTTCATTCAAGTCGTCCTTTCACAGCGAACCGATCATGCGCTGCTCCAAGGTCTATGTATTCCATCATAACGGTCCAGACTACTCAGACGGGGCGGGTGGCCCAGATGGCGTTGGTGTGTCGTCGATCTGTGTCAGGTTTTAAACATGTCTGCCTGCTGCTCAGACATTATGAATTGCACTGATGACATCCTCATTGTGTAATCCTTCACCGAGCCTTATTAAAGGCTGCCCTCGAGCGACGAAGCTCTTCACTCTTGTCCACCATCGTCCCCGCGCAAGAAGCTCCCTCGAATCCGCCTCCAGTCATTCAAGATGTACGCGTTCTCGATGGCGTCTCTGGTCCTCCTCCTATCCGCTATCCGCACGTTGGAAGCAATCTCGCTCGTTCCCAAACACGGTGCTTATCCTCGCGACGATCCGGGTGGTTCCATGGTCATCGACGCATCCCATGGCGAGCTTCAGATCGTGAACAAGATGATCGCGCCAGACGGATTCTCTCGCAGGTAAGCTCGTCCCCTTGTCATGACTTGCAGTCTCACTGACGTACGACCCAAGTGCTACTTTGGCTGACGGCGTCTTCCCTGGGCCGATCATCAAGGCGCAAAAGGTTTGTTCTGATTCGTCTTGCGGGAACACATTCCATTGAACGCGCGTGCAACGATTAGGGCCAGGACTTCTCGATCAAGGTCACGAACATGCTACATGACCCATCCATGGAACTATCCACTACTATCGTATGTTCATTCCATCATCTCCTTCGTCTGCGAACTGAGGCACCCTTCGTCTTCAGCATTGGCACGGCATATTCCAGAACGGATCTAACTGGGCTGATGGGGTTTCCTTCGTAACGCAATGTCCGATTCAGCCCAATCAATCGTTCCAATATCGCTTCAACGCTGGAAAGCAGACCGGCACTTACTGGTACCACTCCCATCACGATCTACAATACTGTGATGGCCTTCGAGGCCCCCTAGTCATCTATGACCCTGACGATCCTCACGCTGATCTGTACGATGTAGACGATGGTTTGTGGTTGGCTTTCTCTCCCCACCAAGACGACGCTGACAATGTTCCTCCAGAGAGTACAATTATTACTTTGGCAGACTGGTAAGCATCTTGAATACACGCTCGAAGCGCTCTTACCAACTTGACCACTTATAGGTGGCACTCGCCTGCGCGCACGTTGTTGCCTCCTTTCACCCCGAATGCGACTCTCATTAACGGCAAAGGACGTTATTCAGGCGGCCCACAAACACCTCTTGCAGTCATTAACGTTGAACCAGGCAAACGCTACCGCTTGCGTATCATTGGCGCGTCCTGCGATGCGTGGCATAATTTTACCATCGACGGTCATCGATTCAAGGTCATCGAGACTGACGGCGTCGAAACTGAGCCCGTCGAAGTTGATTCCCTCCCCGTCCTTGCCGGCCAGCGGTACTCTGTCGTGCTCACCGCCGACCAACCAGTAGACAATTACTGGCTCCGCGCATTACCCAATCACGGCAACACAACATTCATCGACGCGCAGAACATGGCCATCTTGCGGTACGCTGGCGCTCCCATACAGGATCCAACCACGAATCAAGGTCCTTTCGTTGCACACTTCGAAGAGAGCAAACTTCATCCTCTCCAGAATCCTGCCGCTCCTGGGGTTCCCGAACTTGGCAAAGCAGACCTGACGCTCAATCTCATCCCTGGACTAGATAAAGGCTTCACCGTGAACGGTGTCAGTTACCACCCACCTCCCGCTCCCCTCCTCCTTCAGATGCTTAGCGGCGCTCGTCACCCCAGCGAACTTCTACCCAACGGCAGCGTTTACGAGCTACCTAGGAATAAGGTCATCGAGATCAACATGCCCGCCAACGATCTCACTCTTGGAGGCGCGAGGGGCAACCCAGTCAGTAATCCCCACGCATGACTACCCTTTACTGACGTACTGCATACGCGCATTATAGCATGGCATCCATCTTCATGGAGTGAGTGGGGTTATTACTGATTGACCCCCTTGTTTATTGAGGACACTTTCGGTTTCAGCATTCCTTCCATGTGATTCGCACATCTACCAACAGTACTCCCAATTTCATCAATCCTGTGCGACGGGATACTGTTTCGATGGGTTCGCAAGCCCAACACTCGAACATTACGTTCCGATTTATCACAGACAACCCTGGTCCTTGGATTTTGCATTGGTGAGTCCATTTTTTTTAAATTCTGATCACGCCTTTTGACAGCCTTTTTCAGTCACATTGATTTCCATTTGTTCAAGTAAGTAACTTATTTTCTCTTCCGAACGCTTCTTGAACTGTGATTTATAGCGGTTTTGCCGTGGTATTGGCGGAGGCCCCTGACACCGCTGTCCAACAACAGAACTTTGTCCTGCCAGGTTCGTTGTTCGGGTTCCTTTGACCAAGCTAAACGACACTCGATGACAGATGCCTGGACCGATTTATGCCCACGTCCGATGTTGGACGCTGCTGCGCTCTTCAACACTACCGGTCAATTTAATTTTACATCCCTCAACGGCACGACCAGCTCGAACACTACCTCAAACGCGACCCGGTCCGACTTGCGTAACCACCTCAGCGGAACGAACCCCCAGACAAATCTCAATACCATTTATCTTATCTTATCCTTCATGCTTTCCCTTGCATTATCATACCCTCTCGCGTCAATCGTTTCGTTGGCCGGGGTTCCGTCATTGCCATAACATTCTTTATCTGTAGTTGCTGTATCATTTCCCGGTGTCATACGAGTTTTTCCATTTTCCAACGTTCAAGCCGTTGTTCTAGATTGCCGTGGTCTGTGGCATGAGAGATGCACTGATTCATTGACAAAGAGACGGGTCTAATCGGATGAGCGTCAACACCATATTCCGACGTAATAGGCTTTACTTGTTATTGGTTCGGTGATGTTCCGCATCCGACTTGGGAGTTACTACTAAGGTAGACGTCACGCGAAACTTCGACATTGAAAGCATGTTACAAATGAAGCACTTACAACTGATCTTTCGTCGAGGCCGGTTCGGCCCATCCGGCGGCGGGTCATCACCATGGTACACGAACCGCTTCCTGCTCTGATCAGGTTTCGAGGACAGGGTACCTGCCCACGTGTGCCAGCCCGCCCATCGGTGATCTTCCACAGCCTATTGACGATATCATATGGTTCATCTAGATTCTGAGGCAGACGGGGTCGGAGGAGGTCACAGCTAAGTTATGGCATGGTGGGATTTTCTTTAGAGCCTCCTCGGGTTGACCTGGCCGTCGCTGAAGCCAGACCTGCATAATGGCAATCGAAGCACCCGACTTTGTTTGTTAGCCAGAACTTCCCGCCGACAGGGCCCGCTCAATCATCTCGCTGTCGTGGCGTTGATCCGTGAAACGCGCCCGACCATCATCGTTCGAGTGTCGTCGTTGTGGTCCGGATATCGATGCACGACGATGACTCTACCGCCGTGGCCCGCCAGAGATGTCCAAGCATCTACCTTGAAGACTCATGGTGCGAGTGCCGGTCGTGCTTCTTGTGCTCTACTCATCTCGGTCAAATTCTCATTGTCCGGTTGGACAGGACTTCATATCGTCGCGCGCTCAGCTTCATCGGTGATCGATATCACTGAAACAAGATCTTGTGGTCCGACACCACCGCGCATAGCCATCATTACAGAATGACGCGCAATACCATAGCAGGCTACAGTGGAACGCCAGCCACAACATCAGCGCTATCCGTCGCTCAGGTCCATCAATGTGCGTCAACATCAACCGAGGGACCAAAAACTCTCGCTAGATAACAGACATTCCAAGCTTCTCAGTGATTTACCGGAATATTGACGCCCATCGACATGCGTTTGCAATTGGGAGGTGCTGTTTCCACCCTATTGTTGCAGAAGTTGTCCAGCAACGAGCATTGGTGGGACGCCACTAATTGGCAAAAATGTAAACAGAGCTGATAGGCTGTGTTCGGACCGCTCACGCCCATTTGTGTTCGCCGTCAGCATGCCACCGTTGGATATGCAATGACGCACCTCAATGATCCTTTCTTGTTACTGAAAGTAGGTGTGAGGGTCTGATCCTTGAAGCCATCACTCCCTTTCTAGGTGGACTAGGGTACCTGTTCCTTACCGGTAATAGCGCTCCACCTAGTCATTGTGAGCGGTGGTGACTCCTTGCGCACAGTTTTCTATGCGCGGCACTGCACCATGAGCGTCCGAGGGTATGGAGCAAGAATAGAGCAAGCAACCCAAGGCTGAGCACGTCCAGCCGCACTTGAGGAAACGTTGAAATACTCTCCGGTGTGTCCGATATAAAAGAACTACCTGGTAGCCGTGAGCATCACTTCCCCTTCATCATCTAACTCTACACCCTTCTTCCTATTATAATTCTTTCCCTCCCCGATGTTGGCACTGCCCATCATTGCTTCACTTCTCCACGCTGTCAGTGGGCTATCTATCCCTCGGAGTCTGGACTCCGAACCATCACCAGTGTCAAACGTACTAGGTCCCGTAAGCCAAATTCATATTGCGAATAAATTCGTCTCGCCAGATGGGTTCAATCGATCGTGAGTTAACACGATTTATTATGAGTTGAACATTCTTAATCTGCCTTAGAGCAACTCTCGCCAATGGCGTCTATCCTGCGCCATTGATCCAGGCAAACAAAGTAAGTACACCTAGGATAATTCAGAGAAGCCTGCCGATCCCTTGTTAGAATGATCCATTCTCTATCGAGATATTCAATGAGCTAACGGATAACACCATGCCTCTGGAGACGAGCGTCGTAAGTAGATGTCACCTAATTCATCAAACCGAACGCTCATTCGTATTCAAAGCATTGGCACGGGATTAATCAGCGCAAGTCCAACTGGGCTGACGGTGTCGCCTTCGTAACGCAGTGCCCGCTTCGTCAGGACGAATCGTTTTTGCATCAATTTACTGCCACCGGTCAGACCGGAACGTACTGGTACCATTCACATTATTCGACTCAGTATTGTGACGGACTGCGAGGGCCACTTGTCATCTATGACCCCGAGGATCCTCTAGCGCACCTCTATGATGTGGATGATGGTGAGAATTTCATCGATAAGTATCCACTTCACGGTTCTAAATTCATGCAGAAACCACGGTTATCACACTCTCCGATTGGTATCATACACCATCCATCCAACTCGGCCAGATTTTCGGGGGGGTGACTGCGAATTCGACCCTCATCAACGGTCGGGGTCGTTACCCTGGTGGTCCACTTTCACCACTTTCGGTTATCAACGTTCAACAGGGGTTGCGGTATCGGTTCCGCGTGATTGGGTTGTCGTGCGATCCATCCTTCAACTTCACGATAGATGGTCATCGGATGACCATCATCGAGGTCGATGGAAATGAAGTTCTTCCTGTCGCGGTTGATTCGATACAAGTTCTCGCTGGTCAACGATACTCTGTGGTAGTCACTGCAGACCAACCTGTCGGCAATTATTGGATTCGGTCCATGAACGATGAACCCAACCAGACGTTCGAGAATGGTCAAAACATGGCCATCCTGAGGTATCAAGGAGCACCCGACCAAGATCCCACTTCGGCCCCTGGCCCGTATCAACTATCCTTTGACGAAGGAATGCTCCATCCGTTGATCAACCCCGGCGCTCCCGGAATACCCGGGATTGGAAAGGCAGATGTCAATCTACAGATAGCTCCAGGATTTACCAGCAATGGCTATTTCACGTTCGGCAACGTGAGCTACCACAACGCACCCATCCCTGTCCTTCTCCAAATCCTCAGCGGAGCGAGGCACCCCTCTGAGCTTTTACCAAATGGGAGTGTATATGAACTTCCTCCGAACAAAGTTATCGAAATAAGCTTCCCCAACCCCGGGCCTGCGGGAGCTCCCGGTGGTCCCGTAAGTGTATCATATTTCTAACGCAAGCTATCCCTAACCGCCATATGTATTCCAGCACCCAATACATTTGCACGGCGTAAGTAATTGTTCTCAGTTTCTTTGACTAGTTCTAAGCTTTTTTTCAGCATCAATTCGATGTCGTGAGGGTTTCAGGAAGTAACACAACGAATTTCGTGAACCCAGTTCGTCGGGATGTTGTATCTATGGGTGCCAGCTCTACCGACAACGTGACCATTCGTTTTGTGACTGACAATCCCGGGCCGTGGTTCCTCCACTGGTGAGCAATTTCCTCAGCAGCGGCGACATCACATCCGTATCTTACTGTCTATCCTATCTTTCTAGTCACATCGACTGGCATCTCAACCAGTAAGTCGACGTGTACAGTTGTTTTCAGACTGATCGATCCTAAACTGACATCCCTAATCTAGCGGATTTGCTGTCATTATGGCAGAAGCTCCGCGCGAAGCCGCCGAACAGCAAGCAACTGTGTTGCCACGTATGTATTTGATTTCATATCCTCGAACGGACCGTCGATACTGATCGTCAACCTATCCAGCGGACTGGAGTCAACTGTGCCTCCCGAGCGAACCCTGGGGACAAACACGCTTGGGGATGCTCGACCATACAGGTCTTTCAGTCTAAGTTTCCATTTCACGCTTCGTTCGCTTTCCAACTCTGCTTGTTTCTTTGGGCCATGGGTTAGCCTTCTAGGCATAGTACACCGGGACATTGAGATTAATCCTGACGATATTTATGATGCACATAGCATCTCATTGCTGCTGTTAGCATATTTGACAGTTACCTGGGATCCTTGGTTATAGTACTGGTACAACTCCTTCCTCTGTGGCTGCCTAGTTGTGCCAGAACTCTCTACAAACAAGAATATCTATCGAAGATTCACTTGGGACAATTATATAAATTTTATGTTGGTCGCAATGAACCGTGGCCGTTCTCTCACCAGTCAGCCTATAGGCTATCAGCCACGCCCCGACCTCTTCCTTTCTTTTCGCCCACCCGCCACACCCTTCGATTCTTTCGGGCCCCCTAGTGACCCCTTTAGAATCGCCTCGCGTGACCCTTGCTGTCGCGTTCTCCTGAATCATCCACCCACGACCGACTGCGTGCGAGGCCTTTCCCAGCCCGCCCACGCAGCTGACACTCGGGCCCCACAGGTTCTCACAGATCGCTTCGCGCCTTCGCCCACACTTGCTTAGCTTCTCTCTCTGCAGTCCGAGTCACATAACGACGAACAAAGATATCTGTTTTGGTCTTCGCCTCGACAGCCTCGGGACCTTTCGAAGATCAGCGGAAGCTTCGGGTGTCCATGTCAGCCCGACCGCTTCCTAAAACGTCTGGCTACGGGGCTATTGGGAATATCCCTCGTGAACCAGGCTCAATGATCGCATCGTGCGAGACATTACACTTCGAGACCAACAAATGGTTACAGACATCCCTTCTATGCTCACCAACACTCGTACTGCTCGGTGATCTTACGGGATTAGGCCAGGATTAAGGAACCATTAATTATTGATTATTGATTGGCTGTTCACCTTCGGCAGGTTCGTGGTGCTATTTCTGAACTGTACCTGGAAGGCTGATACACAGTGGGTGCCTGAGCAGATCGATAGTGACTAGTGTACCTGTAAATAAATCACCACATTTATTCTTGCCGCGATATTCCGGCCCGCCCCGTTTCTTCGACCCCTCATAGAATGTAGTGGCTACAACTATATAGGCTGGTGGTAGCAAGCATTCACAAGATCGCTTGGATATCATGTATTTCCTGACATTTAATTCAAAGTTTTGAGTTTCGTGTAGCGCGGTGCTTAGGCTACTAGAAACGCGCCACGGCCGCCGATAAATCGCAGCGAGCCTGAGAAACGTGCTGCTTTCACATCATAGGTACCAACTTGAATATCCCCTTTGATTGGTTAGTACCAAGGGAGCCTACCGATCTTCATTGGGCTGCGTCAAGAACGTGGGTGCCTGACGAACTGGATCGCAAGGATGAGTGTTGGCAACACTGATTCAATGGCCGTCCTTGTGAGGCGGCCGCACTCGAGCTCAAGCAGCTATATAATTGGAACAAATTCATGCCAAGGATGAGCACCCATTCCACCAGTGACCTGCCATATCGCTGCTAGTTCTCAGCGAACAGTGGTTGTTATTTAATTTCTTTGTAATGTATCTTGGGGTTTTATTCACCCTTTTGCTTCTTCCTGCCAGCTATGCTGCATCTATCGTTTCGCAATCAAAAACAACCCCACTCCCGAATTCGGTTGGACCGGTCACTCACTTGACTATTTCCAACCATAGCATTGCGCCCGATGGATTCTTGCGCCCGTGAGTTTCCTTTCATTTCCCTTCTTTCTCATGCTAACAAGTACCAAGGACTACCCTCGCAGGAGGTACCTTTCCGGGACCACTAATCAAGGCTAACAAGGTGTGGCCGATTCACGTCGTTCTGAATGCGCCCAACTTAAACTTGGTTAAGGGAGACCATTTCGTAATCAATGTGGTCAATGAACTACAGGATCCGGACATGTACCTAAGTACGAGTGTGGTATGTAAGTTGTATTTCAGCTCTGGGAGGTAATTCACGCTTCCTTCAGCATTGGCACGGACTCTTTCAAAATGGCACCAACTATGCCGATGGCGTATCGTTCGTCACACAATGTCCGATTGCCCAGAACAATTCATTCCTTCACCGGTTCAGTGCGCCAAACCAAGCGGGAACGTTTTGGTACCACTCGCACTACTCGTCTCAAATGTGCGACGGTCTGAGGGGACCTTTGGTCATCTACGATCCGAAGGACCCTTATCGTCACTTGTACGATGTGGATGACGGTGAGTGGCATATAATCCCTGCATCTCGTGCTGACATAGCCTCTCAGAATCGACAGTGATCAATCTTGCTGACTGGTGAGTTCTCATCGCTCAGCGAAAGATATTGCTGAGTCGGACACATGAAAAGGTATCACATTCTCGCACCAGTTCTGAGCCATATTGTTGGTCCCACCGCTAATTCAACACTGATCAACGGGCTTGGGCGTTACCAAGGCGGGCCCAAGTCAGAACTTGCTGTTGTAAACGTCGAATATGGCAAACGCTATCGCTTCCGTTTGGTCGGGATGAGCTGCGCTTCGATCTTCGTGTTTTCAATCGACGGACACGATCTCACTATAATCGAGGCCGATGGCGCTTTGACGGAGCCTCTCCTTGTCGACTCACTCCAGGTCTTTCCCGGGCAACGTTACTCCGTTGTAATGAAAGCAACAAACCCCATCGGCAACTACTGGATAAGAGCCCTTCCGACCATCGTCAACTCAAGCTTTGTCGGGGGACTCAATTCTGCCATTTTGCGATATCGCGGTGCGCCAAATGAAGATCCGACGACCGAACAAACTACCAGCGTGATGCCCTTGGTGGAACAAAACCTTCACGCTCTTGTCAATCCCGGAGCACCCGGCATTCCCGAGTATGGAAAAGCAGATATTAATATTGGCATTTACGTAAACAACAGCAACGGAGTATTCTTCATGAATGGCGTTCGGTACAGGCCTCCGACTGTCCCTGTGCTTCTGCAGATCCTTAGCGGTGCACAAGAGGCAACCGATCTCATGCCAAACGGAAGTGTCTATGTGTTGGAGCCTAACAAGGTTGTCGAACTTACGATGATGATTGGCTTTGGCGGTCCCGTACGTTTCCTGTTCTCACTAGTGGTGTACGGCGGCTCATATCCATTGCAGCACCCGATTCATTTACATGGTGTTCGTGTGTATTCAACTGATCATGTACTCGTCTGACTTGTCTTGCAGCATGCTTTTGATGTCGTCCAAAGTGTTGGCGCCAATGGAACTTTCAACTACAAGAACCCCGTTCGTCGAGATGTCGCGTCAGCTGGTATAGCAGGTCAACAGGTGGTTATTCGATGGGTGACCGACAATTCTGGCCCATGGTTCCTGCATTGGTACGATCTTATAAAACTCGTATTAGTGATCAGACCCATCCTAACGCTCAGTTGTACAGTCATGTTGACTGGCATTTAGAAGGGTCAGTTCTCCCGCCTTGCGATGTTGGTACTTGTTGACGAGTCTTTTTAGTGGGTTCGGTGTAGTGATGGTCGAGAATCCGTCGGGGACGGAGAAAGTTATTGGCAAGCCCCCACGTAAGCATCCTACTTTGCTTCGTGGACTGTACTCACGCCCTCCGTAGACGCATGGGACGACCTGTGCCCCATATACAATTCGCTAACCGCGGCCCAACTAGGGGGCGTGAATTCCCTTGAGCAAGCCAAGAACATCACGACAAAAATACTTCCAGATTGAAGTATTTTCCTGACCCATGATTTTTGGGGTTGGATAATGGTCGTTCTGAATATAAACATAGCTTCTTCTTCTATATGTACAGATGAAGTAGTGAAGGTGTATCTTAAGTTTTCCCGACTTCTTTATCATTATGTTCACGTCATGAAGGTTAATAAGCTGCGCTTCACGGATAGGGGTAATCTGATGACCTCTCCACGTTCCACCATGCAATCCGAATTATTATCTGCTAGCATACGGCCAGGCCTTGTGAACATTCCCTGGCGCGATCCAAAGGCACAGGGGGTCGCAGAAACACTGTTGGAGGATGATAGGGAGGAACATCATTGTATTTGGGAGCCGAAGGAAGGTTTTCATAACCATCTCAGCCATCAGTGAGTGAGCTGAGCTGATGGCATTCTTCACATTTGTCGAAACTTCTGCACATTAGCTTGCTCGCAGCATATGATTTAGGTGCCCCCGCATCAGTCCTGCAGGCTATATATGATACGGAGAAAGAATCCCAACAACCGATCAACAGTCAAGGGTCTTCCTTGGAGCAAGTAAAGATTACTCCCAACAACTTCAGGGAACATGTCGGGAGGCAACAGTCCGTGCTCCTCCTTCAGTGCATCAGGGTGGATTATGAACGGCTGGAACAGGAATTACCACGCGTTCTTAGCTTTCTTTACAGAGCAGATCAAGGAGTCTGGAGTGTCAGCGACGTTCGAGAACTATATATTTAGCTCCTCTTCCAACGTCAAAGGGCTTGAGATGCTCGCGAGATTCATGAGTGGAATGTGAGTAGCCTATGTTGTGATCGGTCAATAAGAATTGCGATCTAACGATCATCGATCATCAGATATCACCCACTGATCCAAACTGGGGTAAGTCCGTTTACGTATGTTCATTGACTGCTCTGAACATGAATTTGGCTGTGCAGTACGGTGCTGAATTCGCAAGCGATGCTATAGTTGCGCAAGGTGAGACCCCAGTAGTGCCTTGGATACGATGTGACACTCACTTAATCGTAGGTCTGGCCCAAACTTCCATTCACTCCACGCTGGTCTCCGATGTGCTCGATTATGCGGGGCCGGGCTCGGCAGACCTGTCGAAGAGCCAGAAAGGCAAGGGTTCCGAGGGGAATCCCCTCCTCCATATCTTCCGAGAGCTCTATAACTCCGAAATCCTAAAGCCAGTGGTGTATGTTCCTGGCATGAGCACCAGGTCCTACCGAGAGGCGACGATGAAGGACGGTCGACCCGAGGAGATCAGGCGGTTGTGTTCCACGTGGTGGGACAACGGATCGTTGGAGAAGCAAGTATCCACCATCGACGAAAAGTTAGAAGAGCTGTTCTGGATGACCACTCTCCTCCTCGCGGGATCTGGCAAGCGCGAGAGGAAACTGCGGTTAGACTTTATCCTGGTGCACGCGTTAAACGCGACTCTCTTCCTTCCTTCCTTGCTGAAGGTTATCTCAAACAACTCCTCTAAAGTCAAGCTGCTCAGAGCGTTCCTACCTGTTACAATGACGTATATGATCGTCCTCGGGCGTCCCAAGATCGACGCTGGACTTATGATGTCGTATACCAACACTCCACGTCCACCCAACGTTTCGTCCGTGAAAATTACGCCCAGCGGAGGTGCCATCGGTAACCCGAATGACGCTTATAACCCGTGGTTCAACATCTTGGCGGCCGTGATCCACGCCCCGGATCCCCATACGCTCAAAGCTATCAGGGCGCTATATTATGCGGCGCAGAAATACGGACACAAGAAGGCGTTCGACCTCCCGGGATGCTTCATCGACAAGGAGAGACAGAAGGAAACGCTGCCTGGAATTTCCGGGTTGGACGGTACGGTGTTTGTGCGAGCCGCTGGTGTTGTCATGAATGTGCTCGGTTGGGTGACTCATGGAGACAAGCCGGGGCAGTGGGATTTCTCCGGACTTGGGAGGGACGAGGCTTGGGAGAATGACGACTGACGGATTCCGCATTGTGAACAAAATGACTGGTACAAACTTGTACTAACATGCTAGTGTCACGGCAGAGGTGATTACGCATTGAAGCAACATCACGTGTCAGACGCGTTAATTTAAAAAGTCGCGGTACGCGTCTTGCCTCTTAAGCGAACCAGTGATCATCGATCATCGTACGAGTCGGTCATGGACAAGTTTTCAGCTTCGCACTACCAACCAGGGAAAACGACAGGCTCAAAACAACTTGAGGACTCGAAACCAATGTTCCAATTCAGACTTGGGCCACATTCCCACAAACAAGAGACCGGCGCTGGTTTTGCGATTGGACTGAAGAGATCAAATCTAGGAGAGCTCACGCAAAGCTCGAAGCTCTCTGAGAATATTGCTCACAGAGCATTTGAATCTCTCTCTCAGTCTCCGTTCAAGCTCTCATCACGCCATGTTGACTCGCACGCTCTCACCAGCTCAGCTTTTCCGCATGGTACTCCAGAAATTATTGATAGGAAACCGCGCAGTGTTGCCACAGTGAGTATTTGTAGCCAACTTCTTTATTTTCCGGCAGTGGGCGAATGATTTATCCGTCAGGGAGCATTCGCTCGATGCAAGGACGAACCAATAGGTGCGTATATGCGCATGGAAGTCGTCGCTGATAACCACGATAATGATTTTTTGGACGCATATACGCAGAATTTGGCTTGGATACGCGCCCATTCGCATCATCGTCTACACCATCGGTGGATTATCCCAAGTCGTTTGTCAAGGCCACGGAGGATCCAGAACTAGGCAGCGTTCTGAATCCCTTCTTGAGGGGAAATGAGCCCGACGACCTATTTGGTCCTGTGACGGTCAAGTTCCGCTCATTACAGAAGGAAGTGGCTCAGCAGGCGTGTATATCCGACGCATCTCTACGCACATTCGCTGACTGACATCCAGCGCGAGCATATCACTGGCCTAGAGTCGCGACTAGCGGCTAAGACCGAGGAGAATTCTGCGCTGTCGAGGACTCTAATCCAGACCGAAACTGCCCATAAGCAGGCGATTGACAGACACCGTGATGCCATAGAAAGAGCTGCGAAAAAGTGTGGGGTTGCTGTCGTTTTCAGGAAGCTTGCTGACCGAGTTACTCTTCAAATTACTCGTGCAGCTACTCCGCTCTCAAATCAGAACTAGCCGATTTTAAACTTCGCGCCGAGTCGTCATCACTAGTTATTTCCCAAGCAAAGGAGACAATGGATAGTTTGGTCGCTCTGAGAAATTCTACGCAACTCAGTCTTCGAGGTTTGCCTTGTCGGTTTAACTATTGTTCTCAAGGATGACTGAATTTCGCTAGACCTTGAGTCTATGGTCGATGCCGACGGGCGGCTCATTCTGAGTTCTGAAACCAGGAATATGGTTCATGAACTCCGTTGTGAGCTTGCGAAGAGTATGTGGACAGCCTGTCAGGCACGAGGTATACTAACAATCGTTTTCGCAGCTGAACAGGTGGCAGACCTTCTCCGCAATAAACTCCACGACATGGGTAGTGACTTGGCAGAGGCGCGCGCTCGGATCTTGGAGTTACAAGACTCAGCCGTGGCTGAAAGGAACCGTTCCGAATCGGCTACCCTACAGCTTCGTCAGTCTGGTGAGTGCCAATGATCATTGTACGAGCTCGATACTGATGATTGTGGAGCTGATCAAATGGTGGAAGTCACGCGCTATCTGCAGGAGCAAAAGCACGAGTCAGTTCAAGCTGCGGCAAAGGTGTACGAAATGGAACAACAGTTGGTGCATACGCAAACACGGTGAAATGCGTCATGCCTCTCACGCGATATTACTAATCTCAGTATGTATGTTAAGCTTGCAGGAAGCGCAGTGCATGATAACCTCGATGAGGGAAGAGTATGATCTTCCATTCCGCTACTCTGACATGCGGTGGCTAACTGTTATCAAGAATGAATGCGCAGGAAGAATTTCATCAAGAACAGGACACAAAGCTGCGTAGCCTTCGTCATACGATCGACTTCCAGGAAGAGCGTATGAAGGATCTTGATGCACGGTAACGCTGTCATTCGCGTGTGATATTGTGCTGAACTGTGATTAGGGCGCGGAGAGCAGAAGAACAGTTAATTCAGGCCATGAATCACAGTCATGAATTACAGGGTCGTCTCGACTCTGCGATGGCAATGGAGAAGAATTGGACACAACAAGTGGCACGATTGCTCTCAGAGCGCGACGAAGCAAAAGAGAAACTTCGCTCGACTGAACGTCGACTCGCTGAAGTTCAGGCAGCCGAAAAGTCTCTCTCCTCTGAAATTGCGAAGACAATGATTGAACGGGATGCATCCAACGACAAATTGAAGTTGTTTGATAGCATCAAGCGAGAACTCGACACATTTCGCGAGAAGTAAGTCTGGTTCTCCACGAAATACTGCATTTTGCTCAACCTACCAGATATACGGACTCCCGAGTGTCCCTAAATGTACGACTCGCCTGTGAACTGTTCCTTCGACGTTTTTGTTACTGCTTTTCTTGCAGGTTCTTCAAGAACGATTCGATGACCAATGCGTGACTTTGGCTGCGTCGAAGGAAACCGTTGGCGAGCTCCAGGTAAACAGTTTCACCTATTTACCATGGAGCATTTTGAATGTCTTCGAACAGGAACGCGTCCACACGGCAGAACGACAGGCATCGGTTAGTGTTCAACCTGGTTAAAGGGGTACGATTTGTGCTGACTCCTCCGTCAAAAGGAGAATTTGATCGAATCAAAGCGGGAGATCGCTCATCTTCAAGAACGCCAGGCGCTGTTACAAACCAGGGTTGACCAAACAGACAGGGAGCTGAGGGATAAAACTAACTCGTTTTTTGCTCTTCAAGTCGAGTTGTCTCGCAAGCAAGGCGCATTTCAGGCATTGTTAGAAACCGAGCAGAAACGCGCAAATGATGCGCTGGGTCAACTGCAGGGCGCGAAGTCTACTCTCGAGTCACTCCTCACGCAGCTCGCTCAGAAAGACCATCATATACAGGAAGTGGCTCAACGCCTCGCCGCGGCCGAAGCTCCTGCTACCGAACGCGAGCGGGAAGTGGCGTCTCAGAAAATGCGCATCTCCGAGCTTGAAGCGATCGAGAAGAAGTTATTAGATCGGGCCATGATCATTACCCAAAGATACGAAGACAATGATTTGGTGACTTCTCTTCCACTCGATGCTCAGCGATGACGGCAGCTATCCTTCCTAGAACGACGACGAGAAGGCGCTTGTTGCTTTATTGATGCAGAAAGCACGGGCAATTCATGATCGGGAAATGGTGGAAAAAACCAATGAAATTAAACGAGTACGTGTTACGGGATATCCTCATATGCAGTAACAGTCGCATGCTCAAATGTTGCAGCTTCACAACATCATTAAGCAACACGAGGCAAGGATCGCACAACTAGAGAGTGTCGTAGCTCGCCGGATCTATGATGAGGTTAGCCAAAACCGC
Organism: Chalciporus piperatus; assembly: GCA_038093975.1. Lineage (NCBI taxonomy): Eukaryota > Fungi > Basidiomycota > Agaricomycetes > Boletales > Boletaceae > Chalciporus > Chalciporus piperatus. Next base: position 154,846 of record JBBPTG010000003.1, read on the forward strand.
ATCGGCGTTCTTCATGACCCGAACGTACAAATTTCCAGTCGCGGACCGCATCCCCAAAAGGCCGTGATGAACAAGGTAACTCAATGGCCGTCGATGCCACGAAGCCACAGGGAGTGCAGTCCGATCACCAGCCGGAAATCCGCGGCGCTGTCGCTTCTACGAGTGCAGCTCAGGGCGCCACTGATGCCTTCGCGAATCCACTACTTCTCGGCCCTTCGAGTCGATCCACTGGCTACTCCACTTTCGCCAAACTATGCAGAGAAGACACCGATGATGTCGCAGAGTTCGAAAACGACAAGCCACAAGGGACGACAGGAAAACGGGTCACGTCTGCCGATGACATCGAGGATGAGTCTTTGTACCCCGCACGGCGAGTGGTACGTCCCTTTCCGGTGTTCTGTCGACCGACGTTTGACGTGCTGCGCGCCTTTTGTTAAATTTTCTCCTTGCAGAAGCAGGTCAAGTTCGCCGAGACGGAGAGAACGGGCGGCGAAAAGGTTTGATTACTCAAAGTTTGTTCTTTCCTGACTTGAGCTGCTCACAGGGTGCGACCCAGACTGGTGCTGGCGCTGCTGGCAAGAGGAAAACGCCGAGGCGTCGCTGAGTTACTCCACGGGCTCGGCTCAACATGCTCGGCGGGCTTCTTCCTTCCGTCCGGTCTTTTTCTTTCCCTTTTTTATTGTCTTGCTGCCTCACAACGCTGCCCATACATGTCTGCCACGTGCACATTGTGTCGTTATCCGCACCCTGTATTTTTATCACACAATTCAAACATATTGAACCAAAAAATGGGCATTGATACAGAGATGCGTGATATGGACGGGTAAGTGATATACAGGGTCATGGAGATGTTGGTAGACGACAAAATATATGATGAGGCGTGAGATAAGCACGAAGCGAGCCGAGCAACACACGCGGACAGTGGGGGTACATGGATCGCGGTGGTGATATACAACGCGAAAGCAAGACGGAGAACGTCCAAGAAGGTATCAGCAATACAGCGTGTCATATATACGAAGGAGGTGTGGGTTCTCGGTAACCAATATCGTCCGAAAGACGTGGAGCGTTCAAGATACCAAGAAAAAATGATACAGTACAGGTGGGGAGAGATGATAATATATACCACGAATGCAGGATCGCTTCACTCCGGAAGACGCAGGGTATCGCCTTCGAAGATGATATCACCCTTATCTTGAAGGGCAGCAACGGCTTTCGCGACTTCAGCCGTATCAAAGTCTTCATGTTTATCTGGCGGCATAGCAGCGTTAAGGTAGGCCAGCAGGGAGGATATCGTCAGGTCGTCAGTCGGTTCGTAGGTGGTCATGAAGAGATATGCAATTGACGAGAATATGAAATTCATGCTATGAGATAGAACAAATCAGCCATCGGGTTCTTAAAATAAAAATAGCAAGGCGGTGACGGGAGAAAATAATGGCAAAGATCACATACCGGCCATGCACTGAGTCTAGATCCGTCAACCCCAAAATCAGTCGCCGGTGTAACCTAGTTGGCGAATTCCCCAATTCCATCGAGGCAACGCCGTCCGCCTCATATTTGCCTTTGGGACGTATCGCACGCGCAGGCTGTAGTTTACGAAGGGATGCACCACTTAATGCCGGATCCGAGGATGCTGGCCACGGCGGACCAAGTGGGTGGTCGACACCATCTAATCGGTGTTTCTTCGCGGAAAGGGGTGGGAGTCGATGTTCTGTTGGTAGCGGAGCTTTCGACCTACGCCTCTCATCCCGGGCTTCCTCACCGGGCTCGGGGCCTTCGACAAGACCGTCGTTGGAGTAGAGCTCGTCCTCAGCAGAAGCATCGTCGTCGGTGAGGCTGTCTTCCGCAGTGGGTTGTACTCCTTTCGTCCTGGCGTCAGCGGCTTGAGCGGCTTTTTGTGCTCGTCTCTCACTATACCCAAGAGAGTAGCGCACCCAGTCCGTCCGACATCGGAGAAAAACATGCGGTAAGGGGACGCGAGAAAAGGCCCACTCGTGTGAGAGATACAAAAGGATAGATATTAAAAGGAGACTCACTGCCTGGCTAAACATTTTCCACGATGTTGTAGCCATGGGTATGCACAGTAAGAACTGTCCTGCCTGAGTTGCACCCATTTTTTGCACAGGGTACAAAACACCCTATTCGGTTCAACCTCTCCGACGAGCGTATCCGCTCTGAGAGTAGCCGCTCGTTGCTCGGCGTTTCGCCGGCGAGATTCGTGAGCCGGGGGGAAATTAGTCGGTGTAAGGTCCTTGAATGAGGAGGACGGTGATCCCGGGACTGTCCCAGGCTTCTCAGCTGCAGAAGAAAAGTCCATGTTTTGTTGTTGTGAGTTCTGATGTGAGCTTCCTCCATGAAGTGCGGGAGGTTCGCTTGGACCACCGCGAGAGTGATCATCGGCGTCAACGGGCCTGCCAATCGTGCGGGAGTGAGCGCAAATGATCAATAAATCACGGAAGAGCAAACCTAGTAGCTGAAGAGTCCGGCTGTCCGGGGGAAGGAGTAGATGGATCAACCATTTTCTGACAAGCAGAGCGGTGTTGCAGCCATTTTTGCACGGCTTGCATATGATTCTCTGGACTGACAGGTATCCAGTGGTCACAAATATTACAAAGCACACGCTCGGCATCGAATTTACGGACATCGGGGTCCTTGGAAAGTAGAGAATTGCGTTCTTCCAGACCATAACTGTTCTTGTTGTTTCTGTATACAATGTGAAATTCGGTGGTAGCCGGATGAACTACCGATATACTTACATTTTCTTTGATAGGCAACTCTTGCGGTGGGCATCCCATGGAATGGAGCAATAGGTGGAATTAGGGCGCAGGCGAATCCATTTGTCGCAGGAAGCACACAAGACACGATAGGCCTCGAACTGAGCGACGTAAGGGTCTGCACGCAGGTAGTCGATCCGCTCCTCTTCGGTGCGCTTAGCACGGCGCCGTTTTGGCGGTGGATTCGCGAGAGCCTCCGCAGTGCTTTCTGGGGTATAGATCACGGGCTCTGTGACAGACTGGGTGGTATTGGCACTAAATGGGCGATGAGTCTGTGGATGGAATCTCCGACGTAGTGAACTGACGTACCATTGCTGGCGATGCGCGTCCCAGTGCTTCAGGGTAAAACCCCCGGTTGCTTCGTCTCGGAAGGAAACGCCTTCACTGCAGACCTCACATATGACTCGGCCTGTTTCATACTCGCCTTTGGGCGCTGAGGGAGAGCCTCTGGTACTCTCCCCATCTCCTTCGGGGAAACGATCTCGTTCTGGGGGTGTTTTGCGTTTGCGGGGATTTCTGACAAGCCCCATGAGTCCGGAAATACGGATCAAGATGTAGATACGTACGAGGGAGCAGACAACGACGCAGGTGCCACCGAAGGGGCAGGACTGGTGATCATGTTTCCTGTCAGATCAGCGAGTCAAGCGAGGAGGGGACGTACGGGAGGGCATCCACGTCCATATGGTCAGATATTGATTTGGCTGTCAGTGTTAAGTGAGCGTTGTGAGATGGAACTGGACGAACAGAAAGATGGCAGAGAGAAGGGGGTTAATATGTGTGTAAGCTAGTTCGGGTCCAAAATGTATTTACAGAAGCACAGAGAAAAATATGTCACAGATCCGGGAGTTCGAGAACATAACCAAAGGCTAATTCGCACGGACATATTCAATCTCCGCACAACATTTATCGTTTAATTATCCAGGAACGTCCTCGAAACACATGTTTGTTCCTAATCCGTTGTGACCGCAAAATCGAATTTTGACATTTCCCAGTTGATTTTTCTTGCTCGCAATTACAAGTCGACGATACCCTGCAATACAACTCGCTACGTGTTCATAGTCCTGAACGTTTCCATGGGAGTGTTCCCTCTCATGTTCTTCCCTAGTCCAATCGCGCTTCATCTCTTGTTTCATCTTGATAGTACTACTCTCATCGGGCATTTCCAGAAACGTGATATCAAATCGGCTGTTCTGTGAGCATCGCCAGGTTTTCATTCTCCCTTCCCCGAGTCTTTATCAATTGATGAGTCTCCTAGCATTGCAATTAAGGCGTGCTAGTACAACCCAGCTACTCACTTGCCAACTGTGTATTCATATTGATCTTCTTTTACATACAGTTGTGTTTCGCAGCATTCATCTTGCTCCCTCGGGTCTAAGACGGAACTCTATGTTTGCTCGCTTCATGTCGTGGCCCAGAATCGCATCCGCGTGGTGTGAATGTTATCGTTGCTGTCACCCCTATGACTTGTCCCACACTTATGAGCATTCACATGCACCCCTCCCTGTCTCTGTCAAACACTCAATCGTACGCCACAGCCCCATCTCCCCCGCATACTCTGTCAATACATACTTGGTCACTTCTGCTTTACGCACATGGACGGTCTGACATTGACATTGCTTCCGCCAGCCTAAACCGTAAGTGCGACGCAACTACAACTTGAGCCACACTTATTTTGGACGGCCCTTGGAGGATATAATCACAAGCCTGACTTGAGCCTGACATCGAGCTCAAGTGGCACATTCGAGACCATTGATTTGTTTTCCTTTTTTTTGTCACTTTAATTCCGTGCGAAGAAACTTTTTTCAATGTACATATAAACTTTGAGATAACCGCCATCTCTGGAACTTCAGTCTATGTCGTATTCAATTGATCGCCGTTGACATAGCCCAGGAAAACACATGGACCCATATGGTTAAGCTCCCAAGCCTCCACGCTGTTCCACCGCAACCAGGGAGGTTCTCGCTCATTATGTTTCACCACCGGCTTTTTTGTTTGCCGTGCCAGTCTCAACGCCTCCAGCTTCCCCTCAGGATTAAGTTTTAAATCATAGTGACTGCCGTCGGTTGAAAGCCCAATCTCCTTGAGAATTCTCTATGTACGTATTGCGCCGTCAAGCATGCGTCGATCGCGATAACGTCCTTAATTGAGGCACCGGGTTATTTTTTGGAACATGGGGACACATTCTTGTATCCCTCCGGCCGTGTGGTAATCTGATATGACAGTCAAATGACAGGATACAAAGTTCGCACATAAAGTTGTATGTCAGCTGGCGCAAGACATATCTGATTGGAATCTCTATGGATGCATCTGTCAAACGGAATCGGGAAGCAACATTGCCGAGGAAGTATCCAAATCTCAGGAGCTCTTTCTGGTTTCCTGCGTTTTGATTTCGATCACCAATCATAGGATTCCTATCATCACATGTCGTTCGATTCCACCCCTCGAGGGAGCGAAGAGATCTGAGTACTGATTGATATAACCAGTTTCCTGATATAACTAACCTATGTCTTACGGGGAAATGAGAGAAAAAATAGCCCCGATAGTTCGCGGTGTCACATATGAGCGTAATGTCATGCGCTTAGAGCGGAAGTAGATTGCATCAACGCTGTAATCCGCGGACTCTCAATCGAGCGCCACCTCCTATGGCGTTGGAGGCGCATGCACATCCTCTCGCTCAGCGCGACCACCACCACCGCAGAAATAGCACCATGGGGTTTCCCAGAACGACAGTCTGGTTTTCCATCATCCGCGTGGCGGTATTCTATTATCACGATCCTCCGAGCCAGCGTGTCAGAATAACCTAATCACACCCTACCATATCCGCCTTCCTCTATGAAGCTCTTCAAGCGGATGACAATGACATCGAGTCCACTAAGCCACTTGGCGAGCTCGATATCAAAATACTCTCTGTCTCCTCCTTGCGAGATACGGGCAATGAAATCTCGGCGGTAAGGTGCTGCCCTGACGGCGACCTAAACCGGCCAACAGTAATCAGTAAACCGGTGGACCGAGCGCCAGAATGCTGAGCAAAATAATGGAATATGATAACGTACGACGGCTAAGGAGCGCACGACAAACGTGTGGTGATGTCTCAGCACTTCATCATAAGAGCGCTTGAAGCACACGTGTAGTTCCACGGAAGGATCATTCTGCATGTGTTGCAACGCCTTGCACAAAAACATGAGACCGCTGGTATCGTTTCATTTTATTGGAGGCGTTTGGACAGGTCGTGTTAAACTTGATCAGTTGGTTTGCTGATCGAAATCATACTCACCGAGTTAGCCGTACGAGGCAAGCGGTTCCATTACGGTGTCCTTCTGACGTTTCGCTTCGTACGAGATTCTCGAGTGTTGTAGAATTCTGGGAAGCATCACGATATCGCGACCGAACACCCTGTAATATTGTCCCAGATAAGAATAAAGAACTTCTTCCCGGAGAAATTGTGAATAGAAAACAACATTCCTCAATGTTGCCCTTAATGTCAGCCTGGACAAATCCGAAAACGCCAGACCCAAGTAGATCTATGGAACAACTAAATCAAGAGCTGTCCTGACGCGGTGGGTGTAATGAATAGCGTACCAAACAACTTGACAAGCCCGTCCGAGGCTTCCAGAAAAGCTGCAGTATCCACACCATTTTCGGTGATGGGAACGTTGGCGAATGACTGAGGTCGTAGTTCTCAACATTTAGTCCGCTAATAGAAAGGAAATGGCCATTTACCCGAACTGTCTCGAAATATGGTCGTTGAGACATGGTGTGAGAGGAAGAAGGTCTACAGGACGCACTGCGGCAGAGAACCTACATAACTACCCACCTGGATGTGGCGCGATGTCATGGTGCGAGAAAACGTGAATGGAAGAAGAGACCGTTAAGTGCTACGAATTAGATAATTTGCTAATGGATTTACTTGTTTGCACTGTTGATTAGATTAACCAAATGAAACGAATCCACGCCAGCTTCCTTCTCGCACCATTTCTCTAGCGAACAGGCGTACAAGACGACAGAAAATACGCAAGCGTTTCATGTCTAGGAACGAGCGGTAGTATGTTTTGGTTGTCTCTCAGCACCATAATGGGATGTGGTAGTAACTTAGCAAGTTCGACCCGACCTTCTGTGAGAGCGCATCATCCTCACCGCTTCAGATGTGATCCATGGACCATATGCCAGGGTGAACACGCCTACTAGTACTTGCTCATTGTCCGCTCCCGTCGCGAAAAAGGTTGGTGGAGACTTCTTCGTTGGTAGCGTATCGGTATATCCACTCATCAGAACGATAGGTCCAGTAATATGCCCTATTCAGTGCTGCGTCATGGGAAACAAGGTAAATCAATTCTTTCTCAGCGGGAAGTACATTGATTAGGCACAGTGGCTTACTTGGGAAGGGAATATGGAGCGTTTCCGTATCATCTTCATCGTCGCTGGAAACATCCGACCAGTAATAGTCTGATGCGCCAGGAACGTCGTGGCCGCTGGCCTGGCTGGCCTCCGTCTGATAACAATCGTCCCCATAACTAACGCAGTTATCAGTGAGCACCGGGGACTCGCCAGCAACTTTGTGCGATGCTTGCAACGTATTGTCGACTGGGTGCTGTATTCCAGCTCTGGCACGCTGTGAAATGGTTAGCATTACTTTCGTTTCTCTGCAACGTTCCCTGACCTCGAGCTTCTCGATATCCTGGCATTTACTTTTATGTTTGAGCCACAAGCCAGGGTAATACCTCGACCGTTTATCGAGGCTAATTTGTTTACGGCATCCTACACAAATGACGCTCGTCGCCGTCACGTTCATTGTGTATTCATCCTCCTCGAGTTCCAACTTTCGCTGGTTCTCGGTTTTTCTTTTCCTTTCCCACCCGGACATGACCCAAGCATGTCTCGAGGATCCAGCAGGCTCGTTGGCCGGCTCTGGGCTGTTCGCTTGGCTCAGAGCTGAAAGGGTAGGCAACCTGATTGCCGTTCCCGGAGGGAAAGTGGGTGCTCTCGACATGCGGGCCGGTCGCTGGATTCCGTATGGCCGTCCAGGGCAGACCTCCCAGTGCTTGTTCACCAGCTTGTTAACAACGCACCACGGTGCTCGACGGTCGTGTTCGATTACAGCATTGCATCTGCCACATGGGATACGACGAAGGCGATGCTGCGATTTATGGTGATCGTGCCAATCGAGGCTGGGTATGCTATCGACCCCATCAGTGAGAGCCATGATCGTGCAGACCAGGTAAAGGGTGGGATGAGACGAAGGGACTGGACGGACGATTTCGTGTCCCCATCTCCCTTTTGATATCAAAAACATCCACCTGTCTTTGTTTGTTGTGAAAGGTTGCTCCACATCTTTTAGTGTGGACCGCTGCTTTCTTTGCTATTGTCCTCTTTTGTGCCACTCAGTGGCTCTTCTCACATCTACAACAAAAACCAGAAGACGAATCAATTGGTATGTCTGCTGCGCTTTGACAGCATTTCATTCGAAGTTCTCTCTGAGACTATCAGCTGGAGTATAATTCGGTGGGTGAGACATCTTCTATCGTAGCTTGATAGTAACTTCTCGCGTCATTCCATCCGTCGCAACAAGTCGCCCCCTTCATTCCTCGGAAATTATCATCCTTGGAGGCAGTCATCAATGGGAAGCTCCTTACGCCCCCACTGTGAGTTACATCTATCATATCCCACAGTTAGAACCTACGGTACTTCTCCCCTAATCTCTCTGTCCGCGTCTTCTAGCGCCTGGCACATGTCTCACCTGATTGGTCAAAGAAGTGATTTGGACCATTTACGCAGGAGAAACACTTCGCAGTGGAGCTCGTGATATGTCGTTCGCCAAAGGTTTCTCCAGGAGTCTTCTAGACTTTCGGGTGAACGGAAAGACTGACATGACATCCGACAGGCACTGCCTCTTCTTTTGAGCACAGTACTCCGCTTCCTCCGAGAATTCCAGCACAAGAGCTTTCTGCGCAGCCGTGACGTCAGGCGATGTCGAGTCCGATCCACACGTCCGAAGACCACTTTTCATTGGATTTGACCCAACTCTCTCTCGTAGAGGGTGTGACCGTACATTTCAGCTATGTGATAGTCACTTCCAAGCTGGCGGTGGGTTAGTGTTTCCTCTTGTTGGCATGTAACCTCATATTCATTTTGGCTGTCGGTTTGTTGACTGAATTTTGGCGGCCGCGGTAGCAGTACTGGCAGTTTCGGGTACGCTGTCCCTCAAGTCCGGGACGAGCCGAGCCCCAGGGTTGATAAACCCTTGTCCGATCGTCAAAACAGGGAACGACTGCATTCTTCGCCTCGCTGCTACTCCCACCATCAGATGGAGGGTCATGTTCCTGCAGGGTGGGAGGGTGCTGAATGCTTTTCGCGTTTTCTCAGAATTCATGGTGAACGTGCCGCATGGTCCAGCTGAGGTGCAGTGCCGCTGGGTGTGAAAGGGACTAGCAGCATGAGAAGTGGGCAGGTTCCCCTGGGAGTTGTAGGCAGACCGAGGAGTCGTTGAGCAGGTTGACAGGCGCCGGAATACTTAGCGGTCGGTAATGCAGACCTGCAAATCTAAAATGCAAACTCAAGTTTTTCACACCACCCCACGCGTAACTTTCTTGGCTCACTCAAAAAGTTCCCACTGATCTAGGCGGGACATCGCACGTTGTAGTTGGGTGGTGCGGCGTTTCCTTCTCCTCGCAACTACAACATATGCCTCCGGAACCGACCAAGGGCAAATTGAAGCGCAAGGCGAGTCGCAAGGAAATTGAAGAGTGCAGGTTTGATGGGGGTCACGCACGCGAAATAGAACAGAAGAGGAATACTGGGCAGATCTCGTGTGCTGAGTGTAGGAGGTGGGATCACCGCGCATGTCATGCATACTCCTTTTCCACATTCTGACTTGACACAACCGGAAGGCTTAAGATTAAGTGTGACAAGCAGATCCCCTGTCAATCGTGCCAGGTAAGTCGCTGCCACTTGTTTTTGTCGAGCGACGCATTGCTCAATTCTCTCACAGAGGAGGGGTTGTGCAGCACTTTGCCCCAATGGTGTGTTTTGGGGTCACATTGTTTCACTCTCTTAGTCCCATGATATGTCCATAGGGAGCTTATCCACAGGGCAAGGAACTCGGTACGATATCGTTGCCTCTTTACCGGTGACTTCTTCAAGCGCCTCACGTCAGGTTCGTTCTCGCGGCCACTGAGCATCTCCATCGCCGCATAGCCAAAATGAGCGAGCGGATCCGGCAACTCGAGGATGCGTTAGGCGAGCTCCAGTCTCAGCACTCAACGGAGCCTCATCCACTCCTCCGCGACGACCTTTTGGGTGTCAACCAGAAAGAGGACGAGTCTCCCACTCCTGCCGACGAGGCCAGGGCTCCAAGCCATCCCCCAGAAGTGTTGGACGCTTTCGGAACGCTCTCAATCACCGATCATGGTATCTCTCGCTTCTTTGGTCCAACCGGTGGATCGGAGGTGAGTTCCCCTCATTTTCTGACCGTGCCATGTGTTCATTCAGGATCCCCGCTTTATGTCAGTGTCTGCTGATGGTAAGTGTTCATTCTTTTTAAGTGAACATCCACGTTCATCTTTTCCCAGTCCGACAACCTTGCCCAGCAGTGTGGAGCGGGCTCTTCCAGACCAGATTCAGTAAGCAACTCGAAGAGCCCGCCATTACCACAGGAGCTTCGAATGTTTTCGCAAGCTTTCCCGTTTACTCCAATGGGGCCTGCTGCTGCTGTCCGAGAATTGATTGAGGGACATTTGCCCAACTGGGAGCGCGCCAGTTACTTGACTCAAACATATTGCGAACAAGCTGGCTGGTTGTTCCGCGGCGTTTCCAAGGACCAGATCACGGATGAGCTCCTTCCTATATATTACTCGAATGGTCCACTCAAGGCGACGGACGAAAATAAGAGTGCACATGATCTCGCCCTCCTTTTCCTCGTCTTCGCAGTTGGTGCCCTTGTTGATCTTTCGCAGGAACCATCGAATGCAGAAGCGGAACATTACCATCAAATAGCGCATGCCGCTATTTGTCTTCAACCGGTGTTAGAAAAGCCATCTTTGGTGACGATTCAAGCACTTCATCTCCTCAGTATATATAACGCCATGAGTGGAAATGAATTGTCCGCAAAAGAAACGAGTATGGAGACAACATGGTCCTTAATTGTTCTTGCTGCGCATTTGTCTCAAACTGTTTGTCTAATCTCCTTAGCCATGCCCTCTTTGGCACTCATCTGGCTCCCTTTACTAGATCGGACTTCGTGAGCAACCATTTGGAAATCACAGAAGCTCTATTAGGGCCTGACGACAACAATTTGTTGGGTTAGATCGGGATAGTGTGAGATGGGGCTTACCTGACAAGGTTGTACAACGGCGCCGTATTCTCTTTTGGGATCTGTTCGTCGCGGACGCTTGGCACGTAAGTGTACGTGACAGGGCTTGGTTCATAATTGACTGATATGTGGGTCCTTCCTTGAAGAGCCTAAACACAGGAAGACCACCAAGCTTCTCTCTCGCCTACATCGATTGCCGTTTCCCGGACAGTGGTAATGCCAACGAGAAAGACAGCGAGGCTCAAGTATTATGTGAGTGTTCGTCATCCTTCGCATTGTGCTCTCAACTTGCTTAACTCTGTTTGTAGTCGAGTCTTGGGGCTTTCGGTTCGCATGCGAATGTGTTGCCGAAGCTGCATCTCGCACCTTGACAGCCGAGGTACCTAGCTATGCGACGATTATGGAGCTTGATCGCAGAGTGCGCGAGTTCCCCATACCTGAACTTGCGGCGAACGTTGCGACGTCGGTGGCCAGTCCCATGCCCTCGACCGTCGAAGAAGGCTTGAGTCCTTCCGAATCCATGAGCCGTTTCGTTATGGCACATTCACGAGAAGTCAGTGAGTCAAGTTTCTGAAGTTTTCCGATGACTAGTCACGCTCACTTTTGCATTTCAGTCTTGCTTTATATACACCGAAGTTTCTTCGCGCAGGCCATAATCGAGAATCCCGTCAATCCTCTTAAGAGCCAATACGCGCCGTCTTTCCTCGCGGCTTACAGAGCTTCTTCGACCATCCTGCGGACTATAGGAGCCCAGTACGCGATTCACCCTCATCTTTGTGCACGATTCTGGCCCATATGGACTTTCGGCTTCTCCGCGGCGGTTAGCATTTCGTCCTGTGGGTAACCTGCATTTTGTTGATGGTTACGAACAGATTGTTTTTGGTACGATTGTAACTCGCGGTCCTCGCTCTCCGCTTGCATCAAACGCGATGAAAGAGCTCGATGATGCTTGTGTTCTCTTCAGGGAGGCTGCTGGCCAAAGTCGCAGAGCGGCAAAAGCACTGGTGAGACCCACTGTGACCAATGTTTCACCTCTACGTCGCTCACCAAACAACTGCCACAGCCTATCTTGACCAACCTGAGCGAGAAGGCGCACAATGCATTGGCTGCATCTCAGGGCGAGAAGCCACCTGGCCAGTTGGGACAACAGTGGACATTCAAAGAAGAGGGTGAAGAAGACGACGAGTTGGCCATATTCGCTGGGAGGACTCGCTTCGTATCAACGAGGCGTCTACCAGAATCAAAGCAATCACCCGAGGGTGTCCCTGCCCCTGGGACTGTAGCCTACCCTGGTAGCATCCCTCAAGCTGATCATCCCGTCGCGCAATTATATCGACCCGATACCTCGTCAACCACTGTCGATCGTTGGATGCACCCTGAGCCAGAGCAGATCCATTATCCATCCCAGTCGGCCGAATTCACCAACACGAGCGTTCAGCCCCAGATAGTACCTCAGTGGCGACCTCCTCGACGGTCTTACTATCCATATACTCCACAACACCATCAACCTCCACCTCCACCGCAGCAGCCACAACCTGCTTCTCAGCACTCAATACACGAGCACTCCACCGCGGCAGCATCTCCGACATACACGTGGGGTCAGTCCTCGAGTGTTTCCAGCCCGTTTAGCTCGGTGAGTTCCTCGACGAATGGGACCGGCTACCATCATCAACACCATTACGAAAAATCGACCACGCCTACTACGTACCATGGCGGTCAAGAACCCCAGCCCCAGCAGCAGGCACAGAATCTGTCGACACAACCAGTACCTCCTGAGCTGACCGAGTTGGGCTTGGTCTCGCAAGAATCGCGGCTCGATGAACGCTGGACATCGTTCATGCGGGACTCTGGTTACTTTGAGGTTGAGGGCTTTGGTTATCGAGGTCGGTAAAGGGCCATGGCTATGGACTTGTCTGATTGATATACCATGCATTTGTGTTGTATCTTGTTGAGTATACATGTTTGCTTCTGACAACTTGCTTGTAGTTAGCGTTTTCCGTGTGAAATTGGTTTATGGGGGGGGGACTCATAATACATACTTTCCCCGCTTTCGATGTCCTGGAGGTGCAATGCACTATGGAGCTCCAGCTCTCGTTAAATAAATCTAAACACTACAAAAGACAAAGACATGCGCAACAATCAGAGGTACTCTACAGATCTAAGAATCCGCGAATCCGGAATGATGTCAGGTAGGTATCAATCACGATGGTCCGGATTCGCTTGGAGGGAGAAGGAAGTCCTGCGGAGGACCGCGGTAAGGACAGAGGGCGCGGGTTGCATCTATGAGCATAGTGAGATTCGAGTGCATGCAGAGAAGAACATCACCCACCCTCGAGGGGCTGATCGTGAATAATGCCCTCGAAATCCTCAACGAATACGACTGACATGCCACTAGCAAGCGTGCCAAACGACTCAGCATCATGACACTTGTACAGAACGCGCCACCATGGGCGCAATATCACTTACGCAAAGAGATGCCATTCATTGTGGCTGCATTGTGCGGTCAGATACTGGGCTTGAATGGAAATACAGGGGCTTACCAGTGAAGCATCCAAGGGCCAGCGTTGTCGGTGATAAAGCGGATGATCACTTCGTTATCTGTCATCCCGGTGTTCACTGTATCTCTCATCACAGGTCTGTCGTAGTTGCGGTATGGACCGTCGGCACTCTTAATGACTGCGAACTGATGCTATTGAAAGGGTAGCTTGTCAACGAATAATAGCAGTGCAGAGGGATTCGCGTACTCCATGTAGATGGAATGGGTGCTAGTGCCAGAGATCAGTGGGTCACAAAGTCGTCCTCAGCTACGTTTGGAGAGACGTACCGGACGGCCTGAAGAGTCCCTGGGAGAGAATGCGATCTCGATGACTTTGTCCTTGGGGAGCGTATATATTGACCCTTTCGGCTCGACGTCCCACGGTTCTACTGTTCCGCCCAGAAGCTGCATTAAGATAGGGACACTTGGCGGGATATACTGGACGTCGTTGAGTAGGATGTTGTCGGGATCTGTCTTGTTTTTCCCCATGACCAGATCAATTGTCATGTCAGGCTCAGCTTGAAGCAAACGAGGGGAGGGGGCCACGAGGGAGCGAAGGAGTGTCTCGTTCAAAGAGTTCTGATTCGAGGCGGGTCTATCACTGGGGAGTTGCGGTGGAGCTTCGACGTATCTCAATATAGCCCGGGTGGTTGCATTCGTGAGTGAAGTTGGATTTGAATGGACCCAATAGTTATCTATATGCTGGTCCGCGTGGAGGATGAAGGAGTACCGTTGGGCGGCGTGAATCTGGATGGAATCGACGGTGTATGGTTCTACATAGTCCCCATCAACCTCTATGATGGTCAGTTTGTGACCGTCAATAGAGAAGTCGTACGCTGGTTTGCATGCCATGTTCAGGAGTCGAAAACGATAACGTTTCCAGGCTTGGACCGTGATAATGGCATGTGGATTTTCACACATGCCATTATAGCACCCAACCCCGTTGATGAGCACCGAATCGGGGGTGATTTTCCGACGTATCTGTGGTGAAGGTTTGTGATACCTGTCAAGGATGAGGAAGGAGAATAGTGGCGCTAGGAACTACTTGTGCTTACCAGTCCATCAGCGTGATTATTGTCGATTCTGTTGAACATATAAATGAATTCCTGGCTAAAAGCACGGCACGCCCTACCAGCTAACACGCACCATCGTCAACATCGTAGCTCAAGCGATAGGGATCATCAGGGTCGTATATGATGAGCGGACCACGTAGGCCATCGCAGTATTGCACCCCATAATGCGAATGATACCAGAACGTGCCTGCCTGATGTCCCGCGCTAAAGTTGTACAAGAAAGAATTTCCAGGAGCGATTGGACATTGAGTGACATAGGCTGAGCCGTCCATCTGACTATGATTGTGCTGAAAGATGCCGTGCCAGTGCTAGAGAGACGGTTAATGCTCAGTCGATGACCCAAGGCATGAACCACTGACAATTGTCGTTCCAGTGAGCATAGTATCATCCGTCAAGTAGTTCGTGACGTTGATTTGAAAGTTATCGCCCTTTGGGACGGCTAAGTTGTGGTCTTACGCTGCAGATGACGAAGCGGCGACCTACTTTCTGCCCAGTGATGACTGGTCCTGGAAGAGTGTTTCCAGCGAGTACAGCACTAAGAGCATGTCAATAACGTGGGCTTGCGCGTTCTCTTTACGCACGATTTGGTAAAACCATCCGGGGACACGATGGCATTGACGATTGCAAGGTCAGCAATGGGTCCGATGGAAGGGTGGACTGGAGTATACGTAGGAAGCCCAACCTGAGCATCTCCGAACCAGGCCATGTTAGACCAGGGGCGACAAGACAGGGAAGGGCATTGGGGAAATGACTGTATTTTATAGGGAACTTCGGATGAAAAACCCGGGGCACGTCATTGGAACGGACAACATCCAGATCGACATCATTGCCCCTTGAATTTCGCTTCGATGTTAACCAGTTACCAATGTGAACGCGGTATTGTATCGTCGAGAGGAAGCCAGGCGAACCTAGTCCGCCAATTGGGGCCAGTGTCCATGATCACACCGACTTGATTGAGCTAGCCCGAGGTGTGTTCAGCTTCAAGTTGAAGGTGTTCAGTCCGAGGCGTGGTTTGCAGCGGCGTCCTGCAACATACGTACACGCTGTTTCATTCTGGACATGAAATCTAGCTAGACGATGTGTCATGTTACTCGGCGTCCTTTCGATCAACACTGGTTGGGTCTGAGTATGAAAACCTCAAATTGGTCGACCACGATTCGCTAGGGCAGGAATAGAACTTGAAGACAGGAAACATGCAGCTGCGGCATTCAAACCGCATTAATAGTAGGGTGCACTAGCCCACAGCCTAGTGGAGGGTGAACGACTGTCTTCATCTCGCCGACTCTTGGGTCTGCCTACGGGAGACTACAAGTGCATACGGTATTTCTCGAGCATCGAGCAATCAAAACTTCCGAGTCAAGGCGATCCGATAGGATCCGATTCAAGTTGTTTGATTCTTCAACGACACAACATTGTTCAAGGCTTCAAGCTGATAGAAAGGAACGGTCCATCAGTATTTCTGGTCCTCTTCCAAAACCAACGCGATTGCGCCTCAGAGGCAGCTTGGCAGATGCAGGCGAGTAAAGCATTTGACCACGAATCAGACTGGCAACACACTGTAACCCCCACTAATGTAGGCCCGGCCCCTCTTCTTATATGGCACGCTACGTGCATTCCCTCTCCTTGCTTGGGCATTGACAGGGGACTCGACAAAGACAGATTTTATTAGCAACATCGTGCGTAAAGGATGCGTGAAAGGGTATTCTAGATACACGGTCTCTGGAAAGGATTACCCTGCGGCCGTGAAAGACGATGACGGAACTTCATGCATCGACGGTTTGCTCTTCGTCCCACAGAACCAATCCCAGCGCGCCAAACTAGACGATTTCGAAGGGGAGGCGTACAAGGCGATCACTGTACTGGTGACGATCGCCGATGATGAAGTTCAAGGGGATAAAGAACAGATGGATGCGGACATGTATCTGTGGGATGGTGACCCGGACGACATGTCGAAAGAGCCTTGGGATTTGGAAACCTTTATCCGAGAACGATTGGATGACTGGTTAGAATTGTTTGGTAGCATGGAACTTGTAGGCCGGGATTCGGATGCTGGCGTCGATTTCTAGTGACCGGACCCCTGTTTGGAATTGGTAGAGCCGGATTCAACAGCCATGTCATCGGAATCGAACTGAAAGCCCTCCGAGATCTGCCTCTCTTGTAAGCAGGTGACCAAACACCCGTAGATTCCAAGGACATCGGCGCCCGGTGACAAGTCACTAGTCACTCTTTGCTCCGCTCAATAGCAGTCAGTCGACACATGTGGTGCTGATAACGAATGTCATTTTCCTCCGTGACAGGCTCAACAACACCGCAGAGGGCGCCTTCGACACTCATGGTACTCGACCCGAATGCCTTGGGGGAGAACCCGGTGGATAGGAATCGATGGCGTGCTCTGTCTTTCCGTATATGTAGCCTCCGTACGACGAAGGTGACGTAAGCTTGATGGCGTTGTCCTGCCTTTGTTCAAGACGGGGAAACTCGGGGCGTACCTGACTCGGACGCCGTTGATCAAAGAGTATGTAGAGTTCTTCCTCATCATTATATTGATCAAGACGTTTGCTTCGCTTCGATAGGAAGAGGCATTGCGAGCAATTGCAGATCGCTAAAGCAGGGTTTAAGATGGAGCAGCGCACAAATTCTACCCGTTACAGTGCTGAAGTGGACCGTTCATCATACACTGCCGGGTATCACTCCTGGAAGACTTCGGGACTGTCATGCATGGATTGAAATGATATGAGATGTTTCGCACCTGCTGAGCGACTTACCGCTAAGTATCGGATAGTATCCCGATCACACCAAACGTTTTCAATAACTGCGTCCCCTCGGGTGCAGACCAAGAAGCTTGGCGTGGCCCACGCGCGGCGCGCTTCGCCGAGACATTACCGGACAACGTGGGGGCCGAGACAAGAACATAGTCAAGCCATGCAATCATACCGTACAAGGACGACGGGCGCATTTGGTTCGCAGCTGGAATTCGAGTCAGACGAGAAAGAAGGGTGCTCCGCGCACCAGAAATTGGAGGGGACGATTTCCCCACCTCCCCAAATAGCGTCCAGATTTCTGCGTTTGTACTAGAAGGATGGCCGTCCTGACGTTGATCGCGAGCGGCGCTGATCCGACAACTATGTAGTTGGGTGATATCGTCCGAGACGGAGGCCTATGCAAGGTCAGTCAACTGCAGTTTCTCATCCATTGAGACATCGCCCATCCGGGGAAGAGAAAGTCAATCTCCCAGCTTATCGGAGAGAAGCACTCCACTTGACCAGAGCTGTACCTACGAATCGATCATGGCACGAGATCATCGTACCACCACTTGGGTTGACCCAGCCCAGAGCGATATAATCGTGGGACCGTCCCGACCGTCATACGATAGGGGTTATATTGCATTCCCGTAGCACCGATGGATTGGTGATTTGTGCATCAAGTGTATAGTTGATCGCGGGATATGCTCGTCGAAGCCGCCAACTCGGGCGTCATGAACCTGACCCATTGGGCGCAACAGTTTCGTCGTTGAACTCGGGGTTTGTGCATCCGAAATACACGACACCTCGTGTACTGACCCCCAAACCGCACGCTCAACCTGATAGCTTAGCCTCGTCAGCCAAGAACGTGAGTACAAAGACAGCCTCACTGGAATCTCCCGTCTGTGCGCACGCCCGCTCAACACGGACATGGGCGCACACACGTCAGGTTCTTGCGCCCTCCTCCCTTCCCCCACTTACATGTTCTCCGGAGCAATACGTACGTCCTTCGTCATCGTCGCATCCGTAAGTAACTGTTCAAGTTCTATGTAGATGATGCTCCCGATTTCGAGGGAAGAATCTGGATCCGGGTTCTTGAGGTCATGTGAATGGAAGGCAAGTTGGGCACGAACCCCGGGACTGGCATTGAGACGAATGGCGGTGGGGTGGTTATTGCACGGACGCGAGTAGGGATGACGGTGTTTGCGAACTTCCCGGAGTCTAGACTGTTTGAGTGATTTTGTGAGGGAGATCAGATGCATTGCAGAGTCAGCAGCATTCAGACAACATATGCATAAGCTTAGCATTCAGTCTGAGCTGAGTCGCTATGGTTTTGTTTGCAGTCCGTTGGATGAGACAAAAGTCCTTAGGTGCAAACACTAACTCCCATGAACTCCGACAATGAAGCAGGAGGAAATAAACGTCCTTGGGCGTGTACAATGTAATACATAAACATTTCGACAACATAAACATTATCTGAACATGGGTGACATCACCAGTATTAGCTCGATCGGGCGGGAGAAGGAAAGGGGACACAGAGTATAGAATGACAATGGGAAGGTAGGGCCATAACGTTTGTTCGAGTACATCGGGATTCGGTTCAGTGAACGCGCAAGATTCTAGTTGGAAGGGCGACGAGAGGGAAGAGTAAAGAGAGGTTCAAAGCCTCGAACATTATTCCTCTTTTATTCCAGGTCCATGGCCACCGCCATTTGGACCGAGTGAGTCCTGCCCAGCCGCAGCCCTAGAGCCCGGCGAAGGCCGTCGTCCTTCGTCTGCAATAGAACCAGCACGTGGCCGTTTGCGTGATGAAGGTGAAATGAGCCCCGACCCATTCGTCAAACTTTTGTCAACGCCACCACCTCCACCACGCTCTGAAGGATTGTAATGATCGACATTTCGATCACGTTCCCAAGATAGCCCGTCTCTCCCGTTGGCAGGTGGGAGCGTAACATGAAGTTGTTGACCACCGGGCTGAGGTGCACTGTGAGAAAGGAAATCAAGCCAACTTGTGTCCCCCGAAGGACCTATGGATGCCTTAGGTTGAGCGCGGAAGGCTAGACGAAGACTTACCTGATTCCTGTTGCGGCGGCGGCGGGGCTTGAGCGTGTGGTTGTGACGAACCATGCGTAGGCCATTCCATTGGCGTGAATTGCGATGACTGTGATGTTCGATGATCGTCATTGTCTAAGAACGCAGAAAGCAAGTCAGGAGACTGTTGGATGCGTGAATTTGAAGGATTGGGAGGTTGACCAGGGGGTAGATTATGACGCATCAACTGGTGATATATCCCTTGCAATTGAGGATCCTGGGGTTGCGGGTATGAATTTGAGGATCGTTGATTGTATCCAGCGGTTCGGGATATTGGTGCACCTCTTGCCGATGAGGGAAAGTCAAACGAAGACGAGGGGAGAAAAGGCTGCTGTGGGGTAGAGGCAGCGCCAGGATACGTATTATAAGGGGTTTGGTGCGACGGTTGGCGGAAGTTTGACGTTGAATGGGCAGAAGTCGGAGATGGAAGGTAGCCATTGTACATGGAGTCGTCTGGGGTAAGTTTGTGATTACTGTCTGCGCCGACGTTAGGGGCTAGACGGGGCTTCTTTTGAGAGTTAAGTTGACCGTTGGTAGGGAGCAACCGACCGGAAGAGGTATGTCGTTCTGTTGAGAGAGGGAGCGATGAACCGCCTGCGGCGGGGAGCTGAACAGAATGATGGAGTGGCATAGGTGGTTGAGGGATAGTCATTGGACGATGCAGAGGGTAATCCACCTAGAAGGGTATGAGCGTGTGATGTTCAGGGAATGGTTGGACACAAACATCAATGTTCAAGCCCACGTCGCCTGCAGAGGCAGAGACATGCTTGCCGTTAGTGCCATAGTCTGGTTTCAGCTTGGGATCGGTACGCTTTTTGTTCCCCCCGCGTGCTGGGTTTGAGTCTGGATCATCGTCATCACCGTCGTCATCGTCGCCGTCCCCAGCATCATCAAGTTTGGCATTCGTGTTGTTGGCGAAGTCATGCGGAGTACGCGTGTCCTTTTCACCGTCGTACTGGTGGCAAGATGAGTGACAAATATAGCGGAGTGTCCATACGTGGGACATACTCTGATGTGACGCTGAACAATGTCGTGGATATCACCGGAGCAGTATTGGTAGAGTTTAAGATGATGACCGGGCCGTTCCTCTAGATAGTGTGGGTAAGATGAGACCGGGGAACACCTGAGCAACGACGAACCGAATATGATGACTGCCACATCGACTGAGCACAGGACACCAAGCTCGTAAGCTTTCTTGAATAGACCGTTCTTGCGCTGGAAACGATGACGAGGAGAGGTAAGGACGATAATAATAAGTGCCAAGCCAGCAACAAAAATAGCCCAAGACTTGCCTTTAAAAAAGTGACTGAACGATTACGCTCGTGCTATGTATAAGAAGTCATTAGAGATGAAAGTCAAAGATGGAACAAGGAGCAGTGCAATAAAATTGGAGCGAGACGCGGTACGAGGGCATGGAGAAGGTGCACCTAGAATAGTCTGTTGTTTCTAATGAAAGCGAGACGTACAGTGATGGGTTGAATTTCGATCTTTCTCCTACCCATTTTGTTGGGACTTGAAGGCGAGACAGAGGAGAGGGTGAGATGACGGGAGTACGGGTCAGAGAGCCTTTTGGATGAGGGTCTTTGAGGTTTGTATCTTTCACTGGCAGCATGTAATTCCGCGACCGGGTGCCGAATGCAACAGCTGCAAACGGCGCTCATCAGATTCACAGATCCAGGTCGCGGGATCGCGATATCCGGCCCATCTCCACTCTTCCGGATCACCCCCGGATTCACTTTCTCTGCCTGCTTCAGGAAGAAAGATGACCTCTGGGTTCATCGGCGTGCCGAATTCGGAATTGGTCTGCGGCGGAGAGTGCCCGTGTTCGGGTTCGGAAGAGCGACAGAGTCCATGTCCAATCAGAATGTCCCATCGTTATGCTTGTTTCCTTTACCCATCCTTTCCCACTGCTCCCGCATCGCTTCTCCGCAGCCTGGATGTCTCCTGTGGCGCCCAGGCTCAACCCAGCGACTGTTCGACTCCGATGACAGCGAGCTTGGCAATACATACACCGACGGCACAACATGTACCTGTCAACCAATCACCGACAACGACCCTCGGTCGAGCTCTCGCCTCGGTCAATCATCTCTTCTGAATGTCAGACCCACACACTCGTTCGTCATGGTTGTTTTCATCTCCATGTTCTCTCGGGAAATACATTTCGCACCCGTGTCATTATCCCTCCTTCCACCCTCTCGTTCCTCTGCCGTTGCCATGCCGCTTATTTAGCCACATGGAACACGGGCACCCGTGGTCACTTGTCTTCATAGATCATCATACGGTCATCGACATCACTGGATCTTGCATCACTCTTCACAAACTCTCTGCAGGCGTCGTTTCTTGTCTCCGGTTCTTTTTCGTTCGCACATGACAACCATTCCATCTTCTCACCCATCCTTGTTCTCCTCTCCAGTCTCCTAGCTATCCAGAGTCTCGTGATCATTGTCGGCGGCATCCAAATTGACACTGGCCCCCGAGTGGATCAGGCTGTCGTGCCTGATCGAGTGTAGTCAAGCGACGTCAGGATCGCTCGACGATTTATGAACCTCAAAATAATCATGCGCCAAAAATAATAGCCTCAACTCGTCATTATCGTATTTTTACTGCGCAGGTTTACATCGTTCGTAGCACACCCTAAGTATGATGTGCATCCCGCCTTCGAGCACCTTACCTGCATATTACACTAGGTTAGCTGCTCGCGCTGATGGGATACAACTGATCGGCTTAAATCGGCACCCCGTTGCATCTATACCCCGGGTGACACATCATGCTATCGTTCGAACCGGCGGCCACATACACTTACACGCGTAGCCCAAGCACTTGATTACTACCCCCAACTATCCTCTCACTTCCTGTCTTCCCGCGTACCTGCTTCTTCGCCGTGGATCGGGGTCAATGGTACCTATCTTGTCCCTTCCCCTATTACATCCGGTTGATTGAGAATCCCAATCAGGATATGCCCAGCCACCTCGAAATCTTCGAAAAGCACCGCGTCGACGACGACTTGGTTGTCGCTCCCCCCAGATATTCTTGGACTTCCTCCGACCAAGGTCCATACTCTAGCTTACACGGCTATTTATTGACTTATTTTTGCAGCGCTAATTCGTGAGCCTCGCGGGTGGATCGAGGACCCTCTCAACTTACTTATAGCCAAGGTCATCACAAATAGATGGTTTAGCGAACATACATCCTCAGGCCTCAGCGATGAATCGGGATATTAAATAGGCCTTCATCGAATATCCCCTGCTCCTTCCCCAAATTCATCTTCACACGCTCTGGGTACTTCCTCCACCGACACAGCTCGAACTGCGTACGCGCTATTTCATTCAGTTGTTCTGGATCCCCTTTGATCCCCTTCTGCGTTTGTACTGACAACACTTCCGCTCCATTTTCCGAGCTTGTGAAACAACTCTGCCCAGGTGAGGTTCTCAACTGGTCACGCCCTTCATGTTACCCTGATTGATTGATTTCCACGTCTCCCTGATCAGTCATCGACGCAACAAGGATAAAGATTTGTTCGTAAACACTTGACATGATGCAATCGCAATGCTGGAAGCGCCGGACCGAGTGGGTTCCCGCGATCAAGATTGCTCGGCACGCCCATCCTCACCTCGAAAGCTCTACACTCGTGCTTCGCTCACTCGTGGACGTCCGAAGGAGAGGGGCAGGAGTGCACACCAGGTGCGATGCTACCACTGTACATGCATACGTGTGTGCGGGAGGGAGAGTAGGACCTTGCCTAATCATTCGTGGGACATGTGCTTGTAGGTCCATGTGGTGCAACCACGCACGACACGTGCGGTCCTGTGCGGTCACCGCTCACGAGATCGATGCTACCACTCGCAAACTTTTAGCAAAACACCTGATGGGAACGGGACCTTGCGAATTATCAGAGTTTGGCAGGTTGGTGACCTGATACAAACTGACAGAGATGCGGGGGACAAGGGGATTGGTACTTGACGGAGATTTGTCGGGGTCATCATGGGTCGTGATGAGCTTCTGATTTGAACTGTTTATGGTTATTGTCCTCGAGGCTTTCCGGAGGGAGTATAGTTTCGTCAAGAAATCGAGATGCATATGCAGTGGGACGGATAATGACATATCATGGTGGAATGGAATGGCTTGGTAGGCTTCTGGACGACAAGGTGCTCGTTATCCGGCGGGTTGGGGATGTGGTATGAACCATATATGAACGAGAAGGGTTGGTATGTATCGGGATGTAAGCCATGCCATGTGCCATCCTGTTTCACACCTTGGCAAACACTTGGTTGATGCTGGTCGTGCCGCGAGGACAACACGATCCAAGTTGCCAAGTCCTGCCATCTCTGGAATGTTTTTTCGTCCTCCGTTCACTCCATTTCATCGATCTGGTTCCATTCGAAACGTCGATATTTCCCAGCGGATGCAATCCGCCGCAACTTTGGTTTCCGAGTTCGCCGTCCATAACAGATCGAGACAGAGATGATGTATCATGCGTTATGATTAATCATTATGGATGCTGCGTATGATTTGGGGTTATGGACCAGAAAGTCAAGGTGAAGAGACTTTAATCTTGCCTTGAAAGGATTAACACAGCGTACGGGCGGCCCGCTCGACACGGCCGTAACCATTTTCGCGCCCAATACGCTGTGCTCGATACCATCGCCCAGGAATCATAGTGAGTAACTTGTGTCTCGGGGGAATGATTGCAAGATTGCAAGTCGCGTCCGGGAGTATGACATCTCGCTGCGAGGTGTCGTTCGACACCAGTCAAGGGACATTTTTCAGTCCACCTTGAACACAAAGATTACGCAGTTGTCAGTCGTGCAAGAAGGCGTACGAACGCGAGAATGACAGGTAACTGCAAACATGTGTTGACATTAGTCCGTGGCAGTTTCCCTCCAAGGCATTCACCCTCCTACACACGTCGTTCTCACTCGGGACACCCGTGCCCGCCCAAGCTCTGATAGATGATGACCATCAGCAGCGACCTCATCAGCATCAAGTCCCACTCACTCGACACAATTCTAGCCACTGGCAACGTCCGGTCGAATCAGCGTCTATGTATTTGCCAGGGAAGTGTTGACGAGATCTGTCTGCTTCCCGTCTGCCCCAGAATGGTAGGGGTTTTCTCACTAGTCCTCACGGCATCCGCTCGCTCACGTGGCTGGATTACAGTAAAACAGCTTTCATCTGGCACTTCCCAAGCCTCAAAGTTTCAGAGAGCACGTAGCGTGGCGCACCATAGCTACAGCACACATGACATATACCTGCGTGCGTTCGGTTCACTTCCTCTCCCCATATGTATTCCCTCCAACTTGTGATATTTTTTTCCTCGACGAAGTGACGGAGTCCGCCGGTAAGTTTCTCAAGATCGCACGCTGACTGAATATGGTCATATTGGCATTGTGGGGTTTGCTCAGGGACCTCGTTCTCTCGGAGGAAGTCTGAATGAAACATACCGGGAAGAACAGGTTATTCAGGTGGGGGAGATAGTGGAATGCCAATGGTACATTCAAGGTTTACTGAGTGTATTCTGCTACAGAGGTCCACAAAAATACATAAAGTGAGAGAAATATTGAGCCAAGAGAACTGAAAGGTCACCGAGAACTGGAATGTCGATCAAACTGTGGTCTGCCGGCGGGCGAGTGAGGTGAGGGCGAGTCGTCGGCGCCGGATGATAATGTGGGATGCCCTGCCGCGACACACGAGAAACACGAGTAAGTTAAAAGAATGGGGCCTTAGGCTAGGTTATGAGCAATACTCGAACAATGTCACATTCCTAAAATCAGCGCAAGGCACTCTGAAGCATTGAGCTGTCTTCCTAGCGGGAAGTATGTGCAGGTGGCGGTGGGGGAGGTCCAGTTGGCTTGTGAAGGATTGAAACGTGAGATTGCAGTCAGAGTTGTGAAAGAAAAAGGAGGACCCACTGAATATGGGGGCGGAGACATGTGTCCGAACTGAGACCCCTGTGTTTCAAGTTGACTCGGACTCACGCTCTGGCCTTGATAATACCATGCGGCTCGGTCAGCCGCGGGTGGTGGTGGGGTTGGCTCCCAAGACGAGAGGGGCAATGGGTGTCCACCCTTCGAAGGCATTGAAACTCTCTGCGTGCGACGTCGACGGCAGCAAGCAAACACACAGGCCATTAGAATGAGAAGAACAAAAATGATGGCTACAATTGATCCATGGTGAATTATCACTCAAGCGGAGCACTAGTGGGGGACACAACATACCGATAGTGACTCCAGCTATTCGCCCTGGCCACCACCATCCGTTGCCGGTATTAAATGGATTATTGGGCTGAGCATACACGCCGAACGGGATAGATGAGATGGTGGCAAGAACGAGGAAACAGTGCAGGAGAGCCGCGACACTAGTATACTGACGTTGGTTCATGTTGGGATCTTGGAGGTTGCACGCAAGAGTCGGTGCTTAAGCGCTGACTAGCAGCCACCCGCAGTCTTGGCAGCCCCTATTTTCTCTTGCAGGAAACATGATTCAGCTTACGAAGCTTGGACTGACATTCAAGTTCGCGCAGTATTTGCCTACCCTCGAGTCTCAAGTTCACGGTGTGATGTTCTTGACTGAACGTCGCGGACATTCAACGTTCAATGTTCAACGACAACTCCGACTGGCTCGAACTTCAAGACGATTGCACGATCGCGACTCTTGCAGAACTCCGAGTCGTTGTCAATTTGTCTAGGGTATTCTTGCCACTAGTATATATGAGCTGCAGTATTTTTTATGATTTTTTTTCCTGAGGAACGCCCACCATGACGCTTGAGGCGAGCAGCCTCTAAATCATGAATACATTGGAACTAATGAGCCAGCACCTGGATCCTACTAGATGGATTGTTCGTGAGTTAGGTGTCATCGGACAAGTTTGCAAGGCTCGAAGTTTGGTTTCCAGCGTCTATGATATCCTCCCACGTTGTGAGAGATGTGAGCTTCCATGCCTTTTTATAGCAGAATAATGAACCTGTCCCTTGTTGAATGGTCCCTTGACGAGCTGTTCACCTACTATCCATCCATTATTCCTGTACAAAGGGTGATTTAATTCTTTCCTACTGCCAAACTCTTACTGACTGACCTCTGGCAGCTATCTTATGATGTACGACTGCTTGGTGTGCGATCGGCCATTTGGTTCTGCTGGGGCACTCGCACAGCATAACGACGCTCTCCATTCATTCATATGCGACACTTGTGATCGCACTTTTACCTCTGACCGTGGTCTCGAGCAGCACAATGCAGCCTTGCATTCATTCGTCTGCGAGCCATGTGACCGTAGCTTCACCTCGGAGCATGCGCTCGAGCAGCACAACAGAGGGTTACATTCATTCCCTTGCAATGACTGCGACCGCTCGTTTAGTACTGTGCAAGCTCTCGTGCAGCATCACCTGGCTGTACACACATTCTTGTGTTTGGTATGCTCTCGCACCTTCCGCTCGCAGCAAGCGCTCGATCAGCACAATGCTGCTGCACACATCTCGGAATGCCCCTCTTGCAATCGTTTGTTTGCTTCCCCACGTGGATACCAACAACACCGTGACGCTGTGCACTAAATATATCCATTCATCCATCACACTTTGTCAAATTCCGGGCTGTTTTGGCAACAGGAGACTGCTCCGAGTCTGTGGTGCGCAGAGGTGGTGATACGTATAACAATGTAACGGGGGAGTTTGGTTCTCACTGATCTCATTGCTCTTGGGGCTAATAGTCGATCCCGGTGTATAATATATGTACTACTCCAACAATTTTCAGTTTCCATGATGTTCCCAATCGCTTTGAAGCTATCTACAATGAACGAGCTATCTCCTACAGTCGACATGATATATTGCCACGGTTCGGATCGTGTATGTCGATACTACCACTACTTACATAGACACTTACTATGTCACTCCTCACTGAATGCCGCGAGGCACTTATACAGACAGCGATTCAAGGTACCGCCTACATAGTATCAGTTCAGATGGTCGTGCTCACATACTTACCTCTGAAGCCAAAGAGTACGCCTATGCGCGTTACTCCAATTTTCGCGTCGGGGCGGCCTTGTTGTGTGCGGATGGCACCATTGTCAAGGGCGCAAGCATCGATAACGCGTCATATGGTCAGTACCTCCAAATACTGTCGCTCTAACATGTCAATCTTCTGCCTTCAATCATCCAGGTGCCACAATATGTGCGGAACGTACTGCGATAGTGAAAGCAGTTGTAAGCACCGATCCTTTGAGATGTGCTTGACCACCGAGATCAGGTACCGTCTTGTGCTTTTCATTGTAGAGCGAAGGAAAAAGAGAGTTCAGAGCGATCGCCATTACGTCGTGAGTACGCACGAACGTTCCAACGTGGTCTTTCACCAACCTTTGCACATTAGCGACGTTCTTACTCCCATTTCACCTTGCGGGATCTGCCGCCAAGTGATACGTGAGTTCTGTCACCTCGACATGCCCGTTCTCCTCGTCCCGGGTGATTACCCCCACAAGGGTAAAGATGGTGAGGAGAACGGTCAGGGAGGTGTTGTAGAACAAACCGTCGGTGGGTTGTTGCCTTTGAGTTTTGGTCCGAATGCTTTGGAGAATGCGAGCTTAGGGAGAGTGCCGGCGGCCGCTAGGTTGGTATAATGGGATGTCGAACATTCATTGTAAAGTCACGGTTGTCCCCCCTCTGCATCTGGCTCAGTCAGTCTTGAAATCCAGAGCTTACATAAAGGATCGATAACACACCCGGGCCCTCCTTTGTATTATGTAAAGCAAGGATGTCGAAATTCGAAACGATATCTCGCTGCCGCCGCAGGATTTGTCGATTATTTTTTATATGTGTTAGCTAAATCTGGATGTCCAGCAATCAATCCCGAACATCATCTGGTCTCGAGGATCTTGTATCAGCATCAGTTTCTGAACTTACTCGTCCATCGCACGGCATAGGCGGCTCTTGCACACACCGGTAAATTTATCTGTTGAAGGTCACTCTGCAAAATCCACGGATTCATACTTACTACTTGTCACTCTCACCGGCCATGTCTTGCCCGAAGTTGATTCTGAGGCAGAGGTCGACTTACTCTGAACCATCATTGGAATGTTTAATACCGGTACATGTCAGTCAGCCAACCACACTCACGTTCGGCACTTCCAAGTTGCACCACGAGGAGTACACTGGCAACCACGGTCAAGTGTGTAAACACAATGTCTCTAGCTTTTGTATTACTTCCTGTCCGCTAGTGAGATAAACCAGTTTCTCGGTGGCCACCTTTCGCCACTCTACAACACCGGAGCTCCTGTAAAGCAGAAAACAGAAATACTTGTCTCCCCCGCGGAGAATGCCCTCATCTGGACTATCTGTCCAACCGTAGTCAATAACACCAACGGCCATCTGAGCATCCGCATCCGATAGTGTCGTCCAGTGTTTGGGTCCCATCAGCATGACTTCGCCGACAGATACTGCGTGCGCGAGCGGAATAGGTTGATAACTTGCAACGCATGCTTCAGGAAGGCTGATTTCAACGAGAATGACTCTGATCCTGAGGTGATTCGAGTCGATGTACAAGGCTCGATCACCACATAATCGATAATGGTGCGCCGTCAGATTGAGCTGCTGGTCGTGGTGCTGCATTCCATAACCAGCAGGAGAGGAGGGTAACCCAGGATGGTAGATTGAGTGTGCGCCTGCCCATGCGAAGACGTCACACTCCCCGGATCGAGGAATGGCTTCGAGCATCAAGCGGATGAACGCCTTCTCGCCCTCTCCATACTCCACGGAGAGACGAATGTCGAAGATTGACATCAAGGAGTATGCTAAATCCTCGAGTATAAGTGTCCGGCGCTTTGCTGCCCAAGACAGTTTCTGTCTGATCCTGTCCGGACCCGGTCGGAAGGAGCGCAGATCGTCGACGGGGATGCCTGACGCCTTCGACAGCGTCATAAGAAAATTTCTATCTGCCTTGTCGTTATCGAGGAAGTCGTTGTTGAGTGCTTTCCATCCAGATCCGTAGAATTTCATCCTGATGGGAGCAAGGAGCTCGATCAAGGTCCATCCTCGACGAAACCAGATCGCGGAATCCAAATCTTCCACAGTGCCGCTTCCTTCAAGGTACACAATGCACACGTAGGCATTGCGGTACCAGCGAAATAGAGATTGGCTTGCCGACTGCTGGTCTGCTCGACTTTTGTGGTCAAGGCAAACAGTATCAGCCCAAGCAAACCGGCACTTGAATGAATGCCTTGCGATATCACAGAAGGTTTTGAGCTTGCGCCATTCGGGACTTGTTCGCGGCGAGTCCGACACCATCTCATGGTACAATTGGCCCGAGAGAGACCAGGTATACGATAGAACGGCATACTTCACGATCCCTTTCACGATGGTCGTGATAACATCTTCCCTCCGCTGGTTCGCATATGAGGTATGACATTCTATGTCTGCTTCGGCGATTGACTCGATGATGGGGAGATACGTCTGTTCCACTACTTTGACGTCTACGAGTTGCATTGTGTCGAGATCGATGAGTCGGAAAGGGATCTCTTCCCGGATATAGGTGTTGAAAGTATCGAGAACTTCGGAAACAGCCATCGAGAACGTCTGCCAGTAAGGCACAGCAACTTTTGGACACGATTGTATCAGTTGCCGGCTCGTTTTGAGTACACATATCGATTGGACAAATGCTTACCTTGACCGGAAGCTCCAGAGGTGGGACATCTCTTTTGGGACGAGTAATACATCAAAATCCGTGGCAGGCAACCTACGCACCCTCCCTACACCTCTGGTCGACTCTAAATCCTATATACACCGGCCTGCGGCTCATCACCTAAACTGCGCTCTGGCGAAGTTAAATTTACGCATGGTGAGTTTCATGACTCTCGTACGACAACGGAAAACCAAAACTTTACCTGCGTCTTGACACGAAGGGCTCGACAAGTCGTAGCCACATCTCGGATTTCGAGGTTACCCGCGCCTTCCATGACCACGTCTTCAATTATATGCCTGCCCATCTTTTATCCATCGACAGCTCTGGCGTACGCTTGACCAACCGCGAATACTTGCATCAAACATTCAAACCAGAAGATGTCACGGAAGCAGAGATTGCTTCACTGATCGCCAAGTCACCGTATCGCTCCCGGGCAGAGGTCATCAAGAATCTCGTCGCCCAAAAACTCGGATACGCCATACTATCTCATCGTTGGCTGTTAGACGGGGAGCCAACCTTCCAAATGGTGATGGCGAATGGTCTGGATGGTGTTGCCGCAGGATGCGAGAAGTTGAGGAAATTCTGTGCCACAGCTGCAGCGCTTGGTTGCAAGCTGGCGTGGGCTGACACTTGCTGCATTGACAAGAGCAGCAGTGCAGAGCTTGACGAAGCAATTCGATCCATGTTTAAGTGGTATCGCAACTCTGCTATCTGCGTCGTCCACCTTGGCAATTCGTCGGGGCAAGCTGATCTCCCAAATGATCCCTGGTTTACAAGAGGATGGACGCTCCAGGAGTTGCTTGCTCCTGCGAGGATCAAGTTTTACGGTGCAGATTGGATGCCCCTCAGCACTTTCGTGAACGACAAGGAAAACGACGGGGTTATGGGAACCATTTCCAAAATCACCGGCATCGACCGTCGTAATCTTCGCTATTTCAGCCCCGGTCTTCTTAACGTGCGGGAGAAGATGCTTTGGGCATCTACCCGGCAAACTACGCGCGTTGAAGATGTGGCATATTCACTCATCGGAATCTTCGATATCAGTATGCCCATTTCTTACGGGGAAGGAAAGCGGGCTTTCCGTCGTCTCATGGAAGTCATCGTTCACGATTGCCGTGAATGGCAGATCTTCGCATGGGCAGGACCCCATTCCCCATACGCTACTTCATTCCCTGAAGCACCATCGGGTTATCGAGCACTGACTGAGGTCACTGCATTGCTGTTTCGTCCAACACGCCCCAGCCATCGACCTTGGGACCTCGGTTACCCCTTCTACGCAATGACGAAAAAAGGACTAGAGATGGAGATTCTCTTAGTAGAAATGATGCTACATATCCAGCGAGAACCGATCGTCGGAACTACCTACGAGCGCCTCACACTCAGCCCTGGCTCAGAGAACAAAAGATACTTTGAGAACATTCAAGTCATTTGCGACACCAGATTTTTGCTATATTCTCAATGGGCAGTTGGCATCATCAATTACCAGACCGACGGCACCGGTGATCGAGACGGCATGGCGGAATTAGAGGCAAACACCAGCTACGTATGTTTCTTTCTTGGAACTGGCATCTACAGTCCATATGGAAAATGGGAGAAAGTTGATACCAAAGAAATAGTTACAATACGCACAAAAGAGGTTACAAGAAGAAGTGTCGCGACTGTATGGTTGTAATAATAGATCACGTTTCGTCCTTGAATGACATTAGCGCAATTCCTCCAGATCACGGTGAACGAAATTCGACTCGTAGACATCAGCAATAGTGGAACAAATGTATCTCCCCATTGGCATCGAGTCAATCGCCGAAGCAGACATACAACGTCATACCTCGTATGCGAACCAGCGGAGGGAAGATGTTATCACGACCATCGTGAAAGGGATCATGAAGTATGCCATCTATCGCATACTTGGTCTCGGGCCAATTGGAGTTTCTGTACCATTCGGAGATGGTGTCGGACTCGGGTTGCAAGGAACAGTTAGCATGACCATGACTTTCACATAGCTATCCTTTGACGGTATCTATCACATGGGAGACCTAAATCGTCCGAACCGACCTAAAGCTAATCCAACTTGAACGCTGCTTCCTCGAACCATACTGATACTGCACATCCTGATGGCGCGAAGTAGAAGCGCATCGCATATCATACGCGACGCGAAAGCACGAGTCCTCCGCATGACCATAGGTTATGGAGAAATTTTCATTGATTCGAATGGTCTGATGGATCGGGAAGTGTGGGAGTGGGCAAATCGATGGGATGGACCCGGTGAATACAAAGGGCTCTGCGGACCCCAAGCAAGACACGAAAAGGAGGTGACCCGGGCGTAGCGTTGGGAAGGTAATCCCAATATCTGGTACAGACAACGGTCTGTGGGGTGCTCGAATCACAATTGGCATGGGATCCAAACTCAGGCCGGTTCGATGCCATGCGTGAGTGAAGGGAAGAGATGAGACAGAATGTCCAAGGAAGATCGGGAATTAATCTTGTCGGTGATGCGAATCGAGGTGACGTTGTTGAATGTGATAGAACCTGTGCGCGAAACAGCAGATGTAGGCGCGCTGTACTTTGACTCGAATTGCAAAGGTCCCTCGAAGTCGACGACCGGTCCTTGAAGCTCAATAGATTTGATGCTTGGAAACGCAGAAACGAATTGGGAAAACTCCAATATGGATACCATA
This sequence comes from Chalciporus piperatus, assembly GCA_038093975.1. NCBI lineage: Eukaryota > Fungi > Basidiomycota > Agaricomycetes > Boletales > Boletaceae > Chalciporus > Chalciporus piperatus. The sequence continues at coordinate 187,697 of JBBPTG010000003.1, forward strand.
CCGAAGTCTGGAGAATGTTTCCAGACCAGCGTGGTGAGATTCGGTGGGGACATGCGCAACGCCCTACGCTCAGATGGTGCCTGAAACCAGGTGAGCGGCATGTCCTCAATAGCGAGAGTGCGGAGGGCAGGGGCGACGTCTCTGTCAAAGAATTGGGATCCCGTCCACGCTACATGGCTTGCACCCTTCAAATACACGCTCTTGAGCGCGGGTAGGCACTGGCCGCGGCATAGGTCGAGCCAGGTCCGGACGACGCGGTCCACTTGGTCATCTAGTCCGGTGGACTCAATCATCAAAGACGCGATTCGTTCACGATCGGATTGTGATTTCAGAAGCGTGTGAAGCTGCATGTCTAATGATGCGACTGAGATGGAACCACAGGCGACGGGCCACGGGTACACCGTCACTTGAATTGGGAGAGGGGCAGAGTTCAGGAGGAATGATTGGAGCATGTGGTTCGATTGAGATGGAGTGATCGAAACATGTGTCCAGAACGAAGGTGAGGATATGGCAAGTGTTCGCCAATGTCTTGAAACATGGGATATGAGTATTGGGGTTGACAGCGAGGGAGGGACGTGCTCATGAAGCACACTTAAGACACAGTAATCAAATATAGTGAGGAGTATCTCGTTAGGGATGGTCGTGATGGGGCTGCGGGATTGATTGGATGGTGAGTCAGAGAATACCCTTGAGAGACAGGCCCTTTGGAAGAAGTCGATGAACTTGAACCAGGCCATCTGCAGCGAAAAAACACTTGAAACTTGAAGAGGCAACCCAAAAGTTTGGAATGACTGTTATAAGTCAGTGAGGCGAACCTAATATACATTAGCACGGCAGGGGTTATGGATGCAAAACCCCTGCAAACCAACTCGGGAAATGGAAGGATGTATGGCAGGCGTGCGATCAGCCGGAATAATTAAAACCCTCACCTTGAAACAGTGCCTAACAGTGCCCACAGTCACTCGGCAATATGACAGAATTACACCTTGGCAAGGTACAAACGCTACTTACAAGTGATCAATCGATCTTACAGTGGCACAGCAGTATAGTCGATTACAGCCTTGTCATAAATCCGTGATAAGTAGTTACCTGTATTTTTCGACTGAAACACGGGGGTTTCCCGATCATCACGGCGGGAATACCGCAGATATTCAGAACGGTATGACAGATTATACAACCCTCCCGTGGGCTGTCCGAACATGCTTCGCCAGTCGGTTCCCATTTTGTTTCAATTGTTCCCATTAATGCACGCTTCTCTGCGTTGGTTCTGTGGGCAGTTCTGTGCGGTCAATAATCATAGAAATGGGTTTGAGAGGAATACCGAATAGAAGGCCTCGCCGGATAGTGCCAGCTCAGATAAACTAAAACCCATCCAACGCAGCGGAAGCGGCCGGAGCCTCTACAGGTCCTTGGTCCATCGCACGTACCAGTAACCCGGTAGTGTATCCAGGAAATGTATCCACGGCATTGAATACAGTAATCTTCTTCGATACCTATCAGAGCAATGCTCTTGCGATGTCACCTAGATAGCGAATAAAGGAGCGATGGACCGAACCTGCTCGCCGGGTATGTCCATAGCAAACCTCGTTCGGCTCGTCATCTTTCTACAGTTCCAGTCCCCGTGTTCGAGGGTTCGCGAGGTGCTTTGCCCATTGCCTGACCCCCTTCGGAGGCCTCGACATCTCTTTCCTGTCGCATCTTCCTGACTTGCTCTCTGATCACTCTTCGTCGCTCCATGCCATATTCCTCCGCTCCAGCGCGTGCCTCAGCAAGGTTAGCGGCGGCAGATTTAGTTCGCCGTTCGACCATTTCCATATACGAGCTGCTAAGAGTCATTGCTGATACCACCTACGAAGGTGGTTCAGTCGAGACTTATCAGCGGAATATGATATGGACAAAGCAACTCACCCCGACCAGGACAATCGCAAAGGGTATATATGTGAGCTGTGCATCGTTATGGTGATGACTCGGTGCACTATTCTCAGTGGGATATCTGCGCCGACGTCGCCGGAGCTCCGCGCGTATGACGTCGTCGGGTGTGTGCAAATCGGAAGCTACACAAACACCTGAACCGTTCCGGCCACGAAGGACTGCGTACGCATGCGTAATTGCGCGAAATCGTGAGTTACGCACTGCCGGAGAGGCACGCTTGGCGAAATGGGTGTCGGGGTGGTAGAACTTGACGAGGTCAATATCTTACGGCGTGTGACAGAATGAGAGGAATTGGAGCGAGATATACACGCAAGGTGCATGAAAAGAACTCACAACGTGCTTTGATATCTTCTTGCGATGCATTGGGTGGAAGGTGAAAGATCTCGTGTGGGGTCGGGCTCGCACTAGAGGGAAACGGAAACGGGTATGGATGACGTGCAGATGAGCTAGCCTGGCGTGCGGAGTGGACACAAGGGCCACAGAATGAGTGTCCGAGACCAAACCATAGCTGGCGTTGTATACTAGGTCCGACGATGGGGATCTGCATCACTGCGTCGGTCAAGACCCGTGTATCCCAAGTACCACGTGACTCACGACTAACCCCCATGGAGGATCCTGTCTGTCTATACTAGGGGCCCGGTACTGTGATAAGCACATTCAAGAGCAGTTGATCGAACGTTGATCAGGAAATGTCTGTCTGTGTTAAATGAGTGACCTTCAAGAGCTTGAGATGTCTACTCTGAGCTCGCTACTAGCTCTTCCGGATTACCTCTCACGAGCGTGATAAATATACAAGATACGACCTGTAGATTACTACGAGATTCGATAGGAAAAGACATGAATGTGACCAAAATCTGACCGCAATCTCCTGTGAAAAACATCAGTGTGGCATCAATAGGAGATACGATGGCGCAAACGCATTTCAGAATCCATCCAGAGACAGCAATCATTAATCATTGTGGATGACTCTGAGAGATTCCTGTATAACCCCATGTAGAGAATCACACATGACCGCCTACCTACTTTCAGAGCATTTTCCGCGATGATTTATCATGAAATCAGCGAACGATCTAGTAAATCACCCGTCGCAGCAGAAAGCCCGATCTACATCACAAGCTGATGGTATGTGTGAGGTATCCCAGGTAGACGGTATAAGTGTTGTTTCTGTGAAACGATCAAATCAGATACTTTTGAAAAACAGATCCGAGGTGAGATATGACTTCTGACTTACGTCTGTGCAAATCCAACGCGATTGTTGTCCGTATCAAACACCTGACAATAAAGCGACATGAGCGACCATGAAACCATCTGCGCAGGACCTCCACCCACAGAATAGTATCTCTCCATAAACTTCTGTCCAAGGATGAAGTCCAAACCCTCCCCGCTGTTGGTGCCCAGGTTCGCAACGACACCATACTGTTTCGAAGGAACACCACCCCACGCGGTGTTCTGGTTCATGGGGATGAGCTGGGCGGCGACATCCATGGCGAAGACCCGGCCACCGATCTCGAAATTAAGAGGCTGCATCAAGGGGACTGAGGACCAAGGAATCTCGATAAGACCTGTGTTGTTATCCAAGAAAGCTCCAGGAATGGCATTCATGTACACCGCAAAGAAGTCGTCCGCGAGGAGCACCTCTGATAGTTGTAGAAGTCGTATCCAATCAGCGATCAGTTAAAGATAAGGGTAAAAGCCCGAAAGATATACTTACGTGTGGTGCCAGTGTCGACAATTCCGGTTGCAGAGGATGGAATGACAACGTTCTTGCCGTATGTCGAGGAGGTCACGTTGATACCCCAGTAATAAGCAGCAGGGTACGTCTGCGTCACTGGGGTATACGTCAACTCGCCCTTGTACTATGAGGGCTATAAGAACCAGGTCGATAAATGAAGATATTTCGATCTTACAAGCAATTGGTCGACGCCTCCATAGGTAAGTGCACCATCTATCTCGTGGTCAGTTTGATTTGCAGTACAGAGATCATGAAGTCTCACTCGTGTCACTGTAGTTCGTTGCAGGCGCGAAGTAAACGCCAAGGACATGGTTCTTGATAAGTCCTTCTGAGACAAGGTTGTTCATGACGGTCGGGATCGTTGCATTCGTGTCAGGAAATAGCGTGCCCAGTGTGAGATCAATAGGTCCGACACCGACGATACCATCGACACCTGGGAAGTCGGCGTAGGAAAGTGCATCGCCGATCGACTGGTTGGTAATGACAAGGTTGGGAGCAAGAGCCACCTGGTCGAGGTCTGGGTGGTCTTAGCGGGACTGCGTGAATGTTAGAGCTCAAAATCTTACACTCTATCCCAGAGAAGTAACCAGCCCCGTAAGTCACGTTCACGTATTCTCCAGTGGGGATACTCGTGGATGTTCGAGCATATGGAGTGCCGGTGCTGAAACCAAAGGGAGGTACAGCGTGATGTCATCAAACAAAAGATTTTTCACTTACCCACAGAAGGTATTTGATGAGCCGGTATCCACAACAAGGTTGTAGTAGGTTGGGGGGTTGCCAATGCCAACACTGGTCGTATACTGGACATATGCCAGATTGGTTGCAGGAACGGAGGTTGGTCCACTAGCGGCACGGCTCTTGAGGAAGGCTGCACGAGCACGATCTGCGTCGGGAGATCCCTTGAGATAAGATCCAGTGCGTTCAAGTTTCGTCAACGGAATGCTGAACACTGAAGAAGCCGACGCAGACGTCGCAAGGAGCACGACAGAGAGGAGAGCAGCAAACGACGACATGCTGAGGGGAGGCGGATGAAGGCCTTGAGGGAGAGCTATCGTTAAACAACATTTATAATGTGGGGATTCCTTACTGTGGGAGGTGAGAATCTCTAGGCTGGAGGAAAACAGTATACCAAAAGTGACGGACGACCATAGAACGGCCGAGCAACACGCGACACTCCCAGAATAAGTCAGCCTCACTGGCAAAGAATGTCGGCATCTTGTGCGAGCTTGGACCGAGTAACCTCGGGCTTAGTAACCTTGGTTGGCACCGTTGCCTCATGGACTCCCAATCCTCTAGAATAAAGCGTCGTTTCCGACCTGTATCACAAGGTTTGTCTCCCGTCCGAGGGTAGTCTGTTCGGAGATCCCAAAATCCCTGACGAGACGAATCGAGCTACAACTTGAAGTGTTGTCAGCTACCTTCAAGTTGAATACTGTTCGGTGCAAGCCATTACCCTGATCGCAAATCAAAGATCAAATCTTACTTGTATGGTCTGCTTCGGGAACCATGAGTGCATCGAAACTTTTCACAAGATGATGGGGTCAACAGTCAAAATGTGACAGGGAGGGTGCCACTCCCTGCCCTCCTTCGGTAACAACCGCGCTCTTTAAACTCTGCATGATGGAGGTGACGTTCCGAGAACACTAAGTTTTTAAGAAACCAAGTCCTTCGAGGAGTGTGTGTCTTTTAAGGGAGTACTTGAGTGTATCGCGTCGAAGAGCCTGACTCGGATTCCGAGTCTCTTCTAAAGTGCACTACGAGTACTATCAATTTAAATTGTACCAACATGAAATCCCGATAAACGCTAAACAGACCCATGAAACAGAGGTATTATTGTCTTGATACTTAGTTGTAATGGTCCCCGCCGCCGGTTTCAAGTCTGAGGATTTGTGCTAGAGCGGCGTTGGCTGTGTTGGTCGGGTCGTGGCAAAGCTTGGGCCTCTGTCTCCTTCAACCCGTTTAGTGACCATTTTGGACGTCAAACGCCCAACTCATTGCATAACCACCCATAACCCCCTTGCTGCGGACACGCAATCACCACTGTCCAGTCTCGTCCAGGCTACTCGTCCACAATGGCATCCTGCCACAGGACAGCTGCCTTGCTGTGGGCAGCTCTCGCGTTTCTGGTCTACATTGGATTCGCCAAGGCCCAGGACCCAGAACTCCAAGTAACCTACTTCGACAACTTGCCGGGCAGATTGTTCTTCTTTGAGGACACGATAGTGCGTTCAAGCTCATTAATACCAGGCTATATCGATAACATGATCATCTCAGAGCGTTGTCTACCACGACGTAATCGATGGAGATGTCTACGTGTCCCAGGATGAAGGCAAGTCTTGGAATAGGGCAACAGACATACCCGCGGGCGCAGTATCCATGGTCATACCACACCCCTTCGATAACCGGTTTGTGAGTAACATTCCAGCTTATCATGAAGCCCTACCCACATAACATCATGCAGGCGTTCGCGTTGACAGACGGCCAAACTCACTACCGCACGGACGATCGTGGCAAGACTTGGCGCTCTTTTGACGTACCTGCACCTCCCAGCTACACTCCAAAACCGCTTTCCTTCCACTCGGATAAGTGGGAAAACATACTCTACCAGGGAACCATCTGCGAGAGATGGGGTTGGAACACCATCTGCAGTGATGTGGTGTGTGTCGGCGCTTATTCATCTGTTTAGCTCTTGTTCACTCCTCTCCAGACATACTACACTACTGATGGGTTCTCTTCGGAACCTACATTACTACTCAAGGAGACTACCAGTTGTCAATTCGCGCACAGTTCCAGGGATTTCAAGCATAGCGCCTCCGAAAATCTCATCTATTGTGTCGCTTACGATTCATCCAGCAGCAGCGACTCTCACTCCCTGTCATCCTCCCGGCTCTTCTCCTCTTCGGACTTTTTCCAAACTGTCGATGTCGAGGATCTCGGCATAGGCAGCAGAAAGGCCAGGGGAGTGGTAGCATTTGCGATCGTGTCCAAGTTCGCTGTAGTTGCAATGAAGGATCTATCTGCCAACGATGGCGAAATGCAGCTGTACGTCACGGTTGACACCAAAGAGTGGGCCAGGGCACAATTCCCACATGCATCCCAAGCACGTCTGCGTCAGAATGCGTACACGATCGTCGAGTCCACTATACACTCCTTGGCTGTAGACGTGATGCTCCAGGACCAAAGTACGATCGGAACGTTGTTCGTGAGCAACTCGAACGGAACTTTCTTCGTCGAGAGTTTGACGGACACGAATCGCAACGCGGGTGGATACGTGGACTACGAGAACATTCATGGAGTCGAAGGTGTTGGCATAGCCAACATAGTCTCAAATGCTCAGGATGTAGAGAGGAAAAATGCCCCGAAGAAGCTGAGGTCGATGATCACCTTCGATGATGGTATGTCTCATCGTTTTTCTTAGGAACTTCATCTCCCGCTGACAGCCCAAAAGGGAGCAGCTGGTCACGTATCCCTGCACCTTCTACTGATAGCGACGGCAAGAAGATCTCGTGCGACCCTCGCAGTCTGGAAGACTGTTCCTTGCACCTCCACTCTGTCACCGACCCACACAATTTTGGACCTATCTTCTCTTCCGCCGCTCCGGGCCTTGTTATGGCTGTCGGCTCCGTCGGAAAATCCCTTGCACCTTACGAGGAGTGTGATACTTTCCTTAGCACGGATGCTGGGCTAACCTGGCGTATGGCCCGGAAGGAGGCACATATGTATGAGTTTGGAGATGCAGGAAGCGTTATCTTGGCCGTTAACGACGAGAAGATGATAGACTCGGTCAGCTATTCTACCGACTTTGGGCGGACCTGGTACGATGGTGCATCCCATCCATCTTCTCTGACTGACCTCTGATCCTCACCAGGAAAACGTTCAAGCTCGGTCTCAGCGTGCGCGCGAAGGCGCTTACCACTGTCTCAGACTCTACATCTCAGAAGTTTATTCTGCTTGCTCAGATCTCACGAGAAGACCAGAGAGAAGGCCAGGGTCGATATGCTGTGCTCTACCTCGATTTCGCGCCTACGCGATCTCGCCAATGCACGGAGAGTGACTATGAGAAATGGTATGCACGTGCGAAGGCTGACAAGGAATGTTTGATGGGCATCAAGGTGAGCTTCCAGCTGCACCGTACGGCTTGCAGGGGTATTCAGTCGACGAAATGGCAGCTTTGGTACCAACGCCGCAAACCCGAGGCAGATTGTTACATTGGTAAAAAGTTCCAAGACCCTCCCGTCCATGAAGATCGATGCCCATGCGAAGATCACGACTATGAGTGGTGCGTAGCTACGTCTTTATTCACCGGCGTTCTGCGTCGATCTCAACCATCAACCTTTCTGCTAGTGATTACAACTATGTCCGGAGTGGCGATCAATGTGTTCCGGCGGGCCTTGAACGCGTTCCAAGCACCATGTGTACATCAGGCAGACCTGAAGAGCAATATCTGGGTTCGTCAGGATATAGATTAATAGCGGGCAACCAATGCAATCCGGGCAGCGGTAGAAAGAAAGATGATCCTGTAATGAAACCATGTTCGCAAGGTACGCGTTTGTGGTTGATAGATCGAACACACATAGTTAATACTCCAACGTGGCTAAATCTAGCTGAACCTCAAGAAGGCGACATTACCAGCCAGATTGTAGGTCTTCAAGTGATACCATTGTGACTCTATGCTGACCCGGACTTTTAGCACCAGTTCGATGCAAAGGTCGTTCAGTACCAGTTCTTCAAAGATTCGAACGTAAGCGGACCACAATACTTCCTGTTTCGGCGAATACTGACGCATTGCCTGAAGACCATCCTCGTGTTGCTCCAGGACAATACCGTCTGGCAGTCGAGTAACGAGGGGTATACATGGGAACAAAGATTCCCTGACGCACGTTTCCTTTCCATCTACATGCACACCAACTCAAATGAACGAGCCTACCTCCTCACCGAAACTTCTAAATTCTACTATACGACAGACGGTGGTCGTTATTGGCACCCACAAACTGCTCCCTCGCCTCCTAACACGCTCGGCATGCCCGTTTTGCGGTTCCAGGATCGCTCCGATTATCTGATTTGGGTCGGAAACGTCGGATGTGAGGGCAATGCTGAGAATTGTCGTGCGCAGGCTCAGTATACACGGGACAACGGACGGACGTGGAAGTTCATCGAAGACTACGTCGCTAACTGTGACTGGGCTCGCGATAAGGAATTACTCGTCGACCAGTCCCAGATATTATGCGAGTCCTACCAGAACAAGCAAGGTTCTCAGCGCACATTCGGAAAGGAGAATGCTCTCCAGTTGATTTCGGGCAGGGACTATTTCGAGAAGAAGACGAAACTTTTCGAGCATGTTGTTGGTTTCACGAAGTTTTCGGAGTACCTAATCGTCGCTGAGGTAAGTTGCCATGGCTTTCGAGGAATTGTTTATTTATACATGGACTGGTCTGTGGGTGATAGTACCTGCCTTCAAAGAATGCTCTGGAGCTTCAAGTTTCGCTGGATGGGTTGACGTTTGCAACGGGAAAGTTCCCTCCAGGCATGCATCCTGATACACACGTGTGTCTATCCGCGCTTCCCTCCCTAGTCCGACGCTAACCCCGTGGTCCATAGGCATACACAATCCTGGAATCGAGCACTGATTCCATCTTCCTGCACATGACGATGTCCGATTGGCCCAACCCCTACTGGGGCAACCTACTCAAATCGAACTCCAACGGAACTTACTTTGGGCTGTCTCTCGAGAACGTGAACCGAAACGAGTTCGGGTTTGCTGACTTTGAAAAGCTTGCTGGGTTGGATGGCATTGCGTTGGTCAATATCGTGGCGAACCCGGCTGAGGCGACGCTCACGGGAAGAAAGGTCTTCCAAACGAGGATCACTCACAACGATGGTGAGTATCGTTTGTGTGAATTTTTCTAGAAACGAGCGCTGAATAGATATCAAGGTGGCCGTTGGAAGTCCCTTCCACCCCCGGCTGTCGACTCCCAGGGGAAGCCATATCCTTGCACGACGACTGTGCGTATTCCTGTAAGATGTTTGAGATCTAGCCTTATCTTTCGAATTCCAGAGCTGCGCCCTACATATCCACGGCTTTACAGAGCGCACTGATCCGCGTGCAACATATAGCAGCCCGAGCGTTGTTGGTCTCGTCATGGCGGTCGGTAACATCGGCGAAGTACTCGCTCCCTACACAGAGAGCGACACCTTCCTATCTCGTGACGGCGGATTCACGTGGGAAGAAGTTCGCAAGAATGCTCATCTCTGGCAATTTGGCGACTCTGGGGCAGTCATCGTGATTGTCAACGATGAGGAGCCGACCGACCACGTCTTGTTCACCACGGACGAGGGTATTTCTTGGCGAGAGTACAAGTTCAGCAATGATAAGTTGAGGGTTACTTCGATCGTATCTGTACCGGAGAATACGAGTCGGAAGTTTATGCTCATTGGGTATGCGCCTGGCTCGTCGACTGGATATTGGCCAGGGTCGCAGACGACGATCGTTCACCTCGACTTTACCTCACTGACTCATAAGCAATGTAGGTCTACATTCATGAGAGGTATCCAGAGCACATTGACGAGGATCCTTGACAGGTATCTTGAGTGAAGACGATCCGGCCCACGATGACTTCGAGCTGTGGAGTCCGAGTGAGGAGAGGACAGAAGCCTGCCTTTTCGGTCGTCAGGTATATTCCGTTTCCCCTATATTTCAGCGATGGTGACTGAGAAGGTGTATTCCAGACGCTCTATCACCGCCGTAAGCGCGACGCGAACTGCGTCGTTGGCAAACAGACCCGGGAGCACAAGATCGTCAGCAACTGTGCCTGCGCAGCCGAAGACTTTGAGTGGTAAGTCCGATGACAAGCATGAGCTTCTCTACTTGACCATCCCCTGCAGTGAATTCAATTATGTCAAGGACTCGGAAGGGAAGTGTGTGGTGGTAGCTGGAACCTCGTCACTTCCTGACGATGACTCTTGCCTTGGCGACGATGAGTACTGGTGGGAACGCACCGCGTATCGCAAAGTTACCCACTCGAGCTGTGAGGGCGGTCAACGTCTCGACCGTGGGACACAACATCTCTGCCCAGGCATCAGGGGCCACAGTGCTCTCTTCTGGATCATGGTGATACTGTTCCCCTTCGCAATCACAGCGGCTATCGCGTGGTGGTGGTACAAGAAGAGTGGGCTTGCGAGAGGGTATGTTTTTGTCCTCCTTTTTTGGTTTGTCGTACTGACGATGGTATGATTCGCCCAGCACGATTCGTCTTCCTGGTGGCAATTATTCGAGTTTATCAATGCAAGGGTCCAGCGCGTTTGATACATTGGCCTCCGTGCCATGGTTCCTTCTGGGACTCGCTGGAATCGGCTACGAGTACGTTGCCTCGCGGGTGGATTCGCTCTTTGTGGCATACCAACCACGTCGTGGATACCGAAACGTTCCCATCGATGAGGACGCACAGATACTGCGGTTCGAGGACGAGGAGTAAATGGCGGATGCGTGTGGAAGCCAGTTTGGATACACGATCGAAAAAGGGTGGACTCTCTTCCTTGTTGTGTTGTCTTTTTTTTTTTTACCCCATAGCATAGTATCTTACTGACCATGGCACTCCCCTTTTTTTCCTGTGAGATAGTTATTTTATCGTGTTAGATGTGCGTTTTCGTCTTCTGCTATCGTTCTATACTGTGCATGTATTCCTTATCATACGGGCGAACCCTCGATTCTCCGATCCTGATTCAGACGGATTGAAACAGCGATAGATCAAACGCCAAACGCCATTAGTCCATGAGTTCCTAAGTCCGTTAAACGTTACATGGAGGATCGGGAACAAGCCCTGGGGATGCCCGCAACATCCGAAGTACGTGGTGGTATCGCAAATATTGTAGGCCAAACAGTCATGAATTTGTCACCAGAACCGAATCGTTTGAGGGTCGAATCCCTGGGCCATACGCAGCACGACCACGTCCGACGTTAGGCTTGACCACTTTTCGAGCCAGGATCAGTATATAGCCTGGTTATCTGTAAGCTGAGCACTCACCCCATTACCAATAAACAGTTGTGCCCTCTGCGCAACATACATATCCAGCGCCTGCGCGACAAACTTTTGCTCCCAAGTAACCTTGAGATCGCGGCTACTCCTAATCTGGGCCCACCTCATATCTTTCGCCAATGCGGCTTTGAGTTCTTCGACCCATGGTATTGCACCGTTCGTCATGATGTACAGGTACCGAAGAGAATCGGGATCGCCCGATTCCTCACGGACAATCCTGACCCTTTCGACGATATCTTCAATTGATGGATAACACCGCCGGAGGTACATATTCATGTACTCTTCCGTAGTCTCTCCCCAGCCGACGTCTCTGGGCCGCTCAAACTTGTCGGGTAGTTCTGGGAGCCCGTTGAACGCAATCCAGTCTGAAGACCACTTTCCGAGGTGCCGGCAGTGATCTTCAAAATCGCCCCGACGGACGTGAATTGCAAGCAGCCCGGGGATAGGTGCAGTCGTACTTTCGTCGTCGACATCCCAAAACCACCAGCCAGACCTCGGTCGGAAAAGCTTGCGATTTCTCGTGTAGGCGTCCTGAATGAGTGGTGACCATCCCAAATGGGTAACCACTGGCGATTTCCCCAGATAGGGCCAAATACTCGACATCCTCTGCTTGTTGCCAAACATCCTATTTCAGGGTCGAGGGGAGGCTAACATTAGGACGTCAGAATACATACAAAAGCGAGCCCGAACATACCAAATATCGAAGATCTGATGGCCATTTGGGTCCGTCATGAGGCATGGGTCCTCTATCGAGTTGATCGTTTCCAGCCATTTCTCGAAAACGTAAGCAACGGGAATATCATCACTGAATTGCATCTCGTCGGTGTTCACTTCTGACACATTCAGGACTGTTGGATTTGGGCAAACTTTGTCGAAAAAGGCTTTAGAGACCGAGAGAGGGTTATCGTCACCGGGCGGCCAGGCACCACCGACCATTGGACCTGTCAATAGTAAGTATTTTGCCTCGTGGCAAGGAAAAGAGACGTACCGCTTAGAAGAGCCGAGAGAGGAAATCGTGACGGTGTCAACTTTCCGTTAAATTCTGCGTAAGGTGAGTCGTCCTTCCAAACGTAGTCATCAAACACGAAGCTTGGCAGCGTTTTCGGCGAGTGAGACAACAGATCAAGCGCCTTGAATGATGATACTTACGATCTATTTGCAGCATGTGCAAGCAAAGCCATCATGATCATGTCTTGCATGACATTCCCCCAACCCGAACCTGAAGCAAGAGAGAATCAGTGTGCGGGGAAGTCAAAGTTAGAAGGGTCACTACATCTCACCGTGGATAAAATTCGGAGCAAAGTATTTTACCTGCTTGTGCTCATACACTTTGAAGTGTGATAGTCGCTGTTCCTGTTCTCGTATTTTGTCATACGATGGAGGAAGTCGAGGTTGCGAAATATGCCATCTTATGTATACAAGCAACACAATTGAGGCCAATATCGTGAGGACTAGGAATCTGAATCCTCGTTTGGTGAGCCTGTAGGATGTCATGGATGAAGTTCGAAGGAAACACACCATACGAGGAATCCGCCCACGCGTGTCCTCCTACCCAGGGGTGAAAAAAAGGCTGGGTTCTCGTTTCCAAAAACGAACGTTCGGAGGTAGTGGCGATCCCTTCGCGTGGGTGACTTGATAAACTGAAACAAGATGACGGTATATCCGGCAAGTTGTTTCTGTTAATCCCCAGTGGCCAAGACTTGATGATGGCGGCCCTACTTCTCACGGACTAAGTTTTCGTCCAAGAGAGTATAGCCGATCCTGCCCATTCCAAGGGAGACGACGTGAAAAATAGAAGAGTCGCGGGAAACCAGACGAAACCCCGAAACTGAGCTCAGTGAGTTTCGTAAGTGACAGGCATGTGTCAGTGAATCGTACTACAGGCGCTTGACGGGTGACAGTGACAGGGCGCCCGATGATGGGCTACGATGGGACTGAGGAGGACTCGGGAGACTGAGGGGTGTCAGTAAATGATCCTGTCACTGATCCGCAGGCAATTCTCGGTTCCTAGCAACTCGGAAGGGCACATACAATGTTAGGGCACCGGTGAATGAATGTGACTGCAGCCATGTCTCTTCAAGCTTCATCGCGCGGGTCCGAACGTGAATGGAGGCGAATGCCTCTCTGCAAGAAAGCACGTGGACGCTCAACAAGTCGACGAAAATTTCAGGTCGAGCAATCTCTTCAACGTGTCTGTTGATTAGCCCCCTCGCGAAAACAAGACTGATCCAACGATTCTGAGAGGTTGGGCGAAGGGTGGTGTCCAAACGCTTGCCAGTGGTTTGACTTGGACACGACAACAGCCTGAGCCTCTGAGCAAGAATACAAAGAACTTCGCGGCGCGTCACAACGGCGATGACCCGGTGCTTATTTGTGGGGGAGTGCCAGGTGGACCTTTGTGTAGTCTCCGCTAGAGCGTCGAATGAAGACATGTTTCTTTCCATTTAGTGTAGTAGTAGGGTGTCCAAGTGGTCGAGATGGGCCAGTGAATAGTCCAAAGTTCCCTGACGATAATGCGGGATTTGCACGAGACCTTAGGCCTCAACACTGGCAGCATCTCCGATCGATCAACGACGGTGAGATGAAGGCATACGCAATAATTTTACTCTATAGAGCGCCGATGCGAGACATAGATAGATAGCTGGCATAGTAAGCGAGGCCGGGTGCCCAAAATATGGAGGAGTTTCATAATAGAATGAAATGGATAGATGGATCTCGGGATATTTATGAAAGATGTAGTAGGGAAGGAGTCGATTAGGCTTGGTATAATCTAAGCGAGACGGAGAGAATATATGCACAAAGACATATTGCAGAATGTAGACGCGACCAGGCACCTACACAGATGTTACAGGAGTGCATCAAGCACTCTGCATTCCGTGGTTTCAGTTCTCCCTCATTTCTTCATCATATATATCTTCACAGGGGCGAGAACGGTCGGGAATGCCTGAGCTTGAGGTGAGACCAAGTGATAAGTTGAAGGAGACTTTTGGAGTATAATCGGGACTGAGAAGCGTAGGGGAAGCCAACGTTGGTGACAAGAGGTCCCCAAAATTGTTGTCGGCAAGTGAGCCTCTTGCTGCAAGAGGCTGACGCGGAACCAGGATAGCAGGAGGTAAGAGCGAGCCAGCGCACTTGGCAGTTGGTGATGGTGGAGGAAGGGCAGGGAGTGGAGCAGTGGGCGGTGGAGCAAGGGGAACTGGACGACGGATCGCTCGACGGATTCTGGCATCGCATTTAACAAAGGTCGATAGAGGGAACTGGATTATACTCACCGCTTGGGTGGATTGACAACACCACCCACACTACCACTTCTAAGTCTACCGTAGAGACTGTTGTTCTCTAAGGCTTGATTCATGCTAACGCTAGCAGCACGGCTGCGCGAAGGGGACATGATTCCAGTGCGCTGAAGAGCTGCACCTGCATTTCTGACTGGGGACTTGATGTGAGACATTGGACTCGCGGCGGTGTTGATGCTGGAGCGACGTCTGCGCATCCGAGGACGCTCAGCATAAGAATGCGAATCCAAAGCCTTGGGACTGATAGGCGTTGGCGTCAGACTTAATTGACGGTCGACCGGGTCACTAGGGGAAACAGGCATAGGTGAAGCTGGCGCTACGGGAGTCGTGCATCTAGCAATTCCTGGTGCGAGCAGACCCGAGGAGAAGAAAGCAGAGTAAGTCGCCATCGTGGAACGCGTCGAGTGGGTGTCGCTCCTGGCAGTCGAACAATTGATTGAACAAAGTTCAACTTGGATTTCCATTTTAAAATCATATCTAATTACGTAATCGACAGTGAACAGTCACGTGGCAGGAGGAAACCAAATACGGTAATCATTGGCCAAAGAATGGGTCCATAAACTCGTTCTTGTACTCTGTCGAGTCGCTCAAAATGTTCTTCATTGCAAGTCATATCCAGCCCTCTCATACCGCGTGTTTCTGACAATGTTGCAGAAAGAGCTGACACACACAATCCTTCTCCATCCATCCTACTTTGGTCCTCGGATGCTCCAGTTCTTGGAGTCAAAGTTATATGCAGACGTCGAAGGCACATGCTCAGGAGCATTCGGATACATCATAGCCGTCGTCTCAATTTTGGATATCGGAAAAGGAATGGTCATCAGTGGCAGCGGTCAAGCCGAGTTTGTTACACGGTACCGAGCCATCGTGTTCAAGCCGTTCAAGGGTGAGGTGGTCGATGGCGTCGTTAACAACGTCAACAAGGTGTGTCGAATAAATACCAGCTTCAACTATCCCACCATTCTGAGCCTTGATTCTAGATGGGCTTCTTCGCAGATGTAGGGCCACTGCAGGTTTTCGTTTCGCATCAAGTTAATCCCGAGCCTATCTCGGCGTTCAGGTTACTGACAGCCACCTTAGCTTATACACCCAGACATGAAATTCGACCCGAATTCAAATCCACCATCGTTCGCATCAGAAGATCAGGTAAGAGGACTCGATCCTCCCTCGAACCGTCAACGATCCTCACCTCTCCCAGATTATTGAGAAAAATACCCGTGTCAGACTAAAAATCGTAGGTACCCGTGTCGATGCGACAGAAATTGTACGTTTTCCATACATTTCCCGAGACTTGTATTTACTCTTTATAGTTTGCCATTGGGACCATCAAAGAAGACCATCTTGGTGTTATAGATTGAGTTCTGGCGCCATTTCTCCACATGTATCCTTTGTCATTTACTCTATTGGGATTACGCTCTCACTTTGTTTGTAGCTTTGATGATGCCCCATGTCACACGTACCTCGACATGTGCCCAGCAGTAATGGGCATGCTTGGTATTGTTGCTCTAATCGCCGCCGCCGCAGTCGCAATTACTCTTCATAAATCCTTCCGAATGAAAGTGTTTTGGTACGACCCGAGCCTTCGTTTTCCCAAGCTGCGTGTCGTCAGCGTGCGTCCACAACTCAGACAATAATTGATGATCCTCTTTGCAACCTTCGCCAAATCTGTTGGATGTTGGGTTTGCCCTAATGATCTTGAGCAGAGGACTCGTGTCATGGGTAAATCATGTCCAAACTATATCCCACAATCTAACCTGTATGAATGGGACGTTCACGTACTACCAGAAAGGTGTGTTACATGTGGCGCTGATCAACACGGTTTTTGCAGCTGATCCATTGCTCATCAGTAGTACGGCGGCTCCAGGTTGTTTAACAGCATTATCTCATTGGGCAATAGACAGCTAGCTCCTGGCACCAACTGTACCGTTTGGCAAGCCAGAGATGCCATACCTGTCAAGACCATCCGTGATTCTGTCAGCCAATGCATGTCAAGCAAGAGCTTGACTCCATATCTGCCAGTGGTAGAATTTGCATGAAATCCCACGGGGCGGATTCAGAAGGTTGTGTCCTGATTTCATGAGTACGTTCATTAGATTACGTGCTCAATAGCATGCATCCCCCCACATGGTCTGCTTGATTCAGGGGCTTCCATGCTCCGATTTCTTGCTAATTCTGGGATCCAGACGTTTTTAGCCAAGTACTTAGGATTGCGTAAGATTGATGATCCTAGCAGCAGCAGGGCCCGAAATACTTACTTTGTTCAGATCCCATTATGGCTAGCAAAACATGTCAACACACATGGTAAGTAGCTGAATCAATCATCATGCATCATGCATCATCGATGTTATCTCCCATCACATAGAGATCGGTGAAATGCTAAGTAGCAAGCGAGACGAAGGTCAAATGAAACGTTCGTGTTGTCTGACTCGTGAAGGCTCAGCAAATTCCACGACCGTGTGTTTTTCCTTTTCGTTCACCTTGGGTGATCTCGGCAGATGCTCTTATATAGGTCCCTCACCGTCCCTCTGCAAGTTCCAAGTGTTGCATCCGCTGCCGCGGTGTCTGTTTCCATGTTATGTGCCTTGTACACACACACACGCCGTAGGTTGTACGTCTGAGCAGTCTCATCGTATGGTTCTCCGTCCTTCTGCCCAATATCATTAGCGTAGCTGCTCTCGCTACAATGATTTATAAAGGCCAGGTATGACCAGAAGAAACCCACTCCATAACGGATTTCTTTCTGCGTCTCTGGACGATCGCGCTCCCGATGTCCTCCATACTCATGGCTGCCCTCCTCGGAGTCGCAGTGGTCGAAGCCTCGCCCGCCCTCACTTTGAGGCAATCTATCACGACGCTATCGACGACACAGATCGACTCCTACACTCCATACACTTGGTATGCCAGCACCGCCTACTGTACACCTGCCCAGACGCTCGCCTGGAACTGTGGAGGTGAGTCCGCACGTGGTGTTCGTCCATTATGCGATAGCTCATTCGTTTGGTTAAGCCAACTGCCAGGCAAACACCAACTTCAAGCCTGTCGCCTCTGGGGGTAACGGTGACTCCGTCCAGTACTGTAAGAACAACCCTTTAGATGATCGGAGTTCGATCCTAACTTGGTTTCTTTACCTACATAGGGTACGTCGGATATGATCCCACCCTCGACACGGTGATTGTCACTCATCAGGGAACCAACCCCTCGGAAATGTATGCGCCAATTTGATGAATTGTGTATCCCTTTTTTCTTATAAAATTGCAACTTATAGGCTGTCCCTCATCACGGATGCAGACTTCTTCTTGGAGAACCTGGATTCCACGCTCTTCCCAAGGATCAGCTCCGATATTGAAGTTCACAGCGGGTTCGCAGATCAGCAGGCTTTGTATACCTTCCCCTTTAACTCGTACCAGTTAACCGAAACAATATCATAGGACTGCCACAGACGTCCTTTCCGCTGCGGAGACAACTATGTCGCAATATGGCACCACGTCGGTAACCATGGTCGGTCACTCCCTCGGTGAGTAGTTCCCAAGTGTTGTGATGGCGATCAATGGCCGATCCCATCATTGTTGTGCAGGTGCTGCCATCACTCTCCTCGACTCCGTGTATCTCCCTCTCTGGCTCCCTGCCGGAACAACCTTCCAGACCATCGGCTACGGTCTCCCTCGTGTCGGCAACCAAGCATTCGCAAACTACGTCGATGCTAACCTGCACTTGACTCACATCAACAACGAGGAAGACCCCATTCCAATTTGCCCTGGTATGTTCTTGGGCTTCGTCCACCCTGCCGGTGAGGTACACATCGAGGACTCTGGCGAGTGGGCTGCATGCCCTGGTAAGCTACCCCTCGACGTCGGAGTTACTGAATAAGGACTCACATGCATGGTGTGGTGAACAGGTCAAGACAACCCAAGCACTCAATGCATTGTCGGTGATGTCCCCGAAATCTGGGACGGCAACCTTAACAATCACGATGGTCCTTACAACGGTATCACCATGGGCTGCTGAAGGGGAAGCGCATGTCGATCTGCTGAGACATTGTGCATGAACTTGGGTTTCGGTCGTCGCAAGTGTATGAGTACTTGTTGAAGCACGTTTTTCACAAGGATTCGATCCATATTGCGTCGCTATCTTTGATGCCTCAGCGTCGGATCGAGATCTGAGATGATGGTGCTGTGCATAAATCATAGAAATCTCCCGAGAGTCGGAAATAACGTTGGACTGTCCCGCTCAAAATAAAGCTGACACGCTCGGTTTGACGACGCTGAGTGCCGTGCTGCTGACCTACGTCGTTTCAGATTGCGCGGGGTAAGTGCATTTTTCGTGAATATCTCCCGATCCCTGCCCCATCTACGCCTAGATGATCGCACGCTTCGTTAGCGACCTGGACATCTTAGATGACTTGACCAGGTGGACGTGTTAGTGGCGCGTTGCCGAAAAAGGGAAATTTGAGATTCGTCAACTTGAATGACGCAACAGGTATAAAGAGTCAGCTTTCTCTGCGCCGAAGCTGACTCTTTACCTCTGACCACTGCCTCCTTCCCCCCTTTCACTGATCAGGGTGTGGAAGTCGCGGCTTCCAGAAGCTGTCTATGAGATGGACCATCTGCATCAGGTTGCTTTATTGTGGACCAACCAGCGTATGTTTCTCTCAACAGAACGTTCCTTCCGATACGTAGTCCCTCGCCTCTGATCACCCTCTGCGCTTCATGTGCGCTCCAAACCACACGTGCATAGCATTGTTACGCCGAGTTGACAGTGATCGACCTTGTATGCGTTGATCATTGGATGATGCTTGTCGTAAGGATGGCTCACGTTCAGTGGTCTTGGTACAGAACGCGAGTGCGTTGGGTGTGATATGGCGGCGACGAACGGCGGTGTGGTACCGTTAATGCTTGATTTGGATGACGTGGTCAGTGAAGCAATCGCTGGTATACCTGCAGTACATCGTCACGCACCTTCAAGGAAAGCGCATATATCCTCTGGAAAGGACAACAAGGACTGGATTCGATCCTCTGCTGCCGCTAACACAGAGATCAGGCATGTGGAATTTCACCGGCTTCGCAGCACTTGCGGAGTCACTCAGGCTGGCGAACTGTATCCCCCATCCAATGCATGGGATAGAACCTACACCGAGAGTGGGTCCTAAATTAATGCGACAATGCTGCATATATGCTCGTTCGCGTCGGGGAACCTCTGTGATACGTGAATTATATCACTCTCTCTTCGTCTACCACTGGCCCACTTCCGGTCACCCGTGCATAGCACTGTTGCACCGAGCTGACATTGAGCCGACGTTATCGCGGTTGCTCTCTGGATGATGCTTGCTGCGGAGATGGCTCACGATCAGATGACTTGGTCGTATAAGTGGGGCATGTGGTAACCCATGCTGCGAGATTGTGGTAACGCCAAGTCAGAACGACTCGGATTTTACCCAGAAGTCGAGTCTCCATGTCTCCACGGACGGCTGTGGTCAGGCTGAACCATTTTCGGGAGATACTCAACATTCCCGCAATACTCTGGGCGGGGGAGAAGCTAATTTGTGATGGCTTATAGCCACCAAGCGCAACCCGTGTTGCTTTCTGCAGGTACCAGCGACTCGGCGAGCAGAGAGATTAGGCTCACAGTGATAAATGAGTCGATGAATTTAGCTGAGCGAATGCCTAGAATTAGCTCCTTAAGTTATCTCAGGGATCTGGAGCCACTGCAGGCTTGGTACTTAGTTTTTGAAGTACTGTGACGCGGGATGGGTCGACGTTATGTACAGTTAGACGCGTCAACAAGCACAATTTCGTCACACTCACAGCTCGAGAACTTGCAACTCCCAATGCGACCACCTTTGAGTCGTCCGGGGCACGCATTTGGTCCTTCGACGCGTCATACTGTATCTAGGAACGCCGGAATCATCTGTTCAAAGCGTTTCTTCCTCACAGCTCAGGATACCCAAGGTCTCAATGCTCGCAATACCACTGTCAATGCGCTCGTCCACATAATAAAGGCACATGATAGAGATGGTGACGGACCACTCAATGGGACCGCCGTAGCAATTAAGGATAACATTTGCACGGCTTCACTTCCAACGACCTGCTCTTCCGCAATGCTGTCCAGTCTGTAAAACCTCCTTTACAATATAGAGACCAAGAGGAATACTGACGCGCAATGTACAGAGTATATCTCGCCATTCGATGCGACTGCTGTCGCATCGTTGCGTCGTGCAGGTGTTGAGATCATAGGGAAAACAAACTGCGACGAGTTTGGCATGGGGTCTGTTTCACTGACCAATTTGAAGAATCGAGGACTGACGTGAGCACTACATAGATCCCTCAACGTCAACTCTGTATATGGACCAGTCGTGAATCCACATCAATCCCCGGAAGCACACGACGTTCCGTGGACAGAGCGAGAACGTCGGTCTGCGGGGGGGAGTTCTGGCGGGAGTGCGGCGAGCGTCGCGGCTGGCATGTGTGATGCGTATGTCAAGTCGGTTCTGTCTAGGTTTATACTGACGTGCACACCCAAGTGCATTAGGAACCGATACAGGCGGATCTGTAAGGCTTCCTGCATCATACTGTGGTGTTGTTGGGCTGAAGCCTTCCTATGGCCTTATAAGCAGGTCAGTACAGTGTCTCACTCTTTCGCAGCTTCTTGTAATAGGCACTCAAAGGATGCAGGTGGGGTGTGGTCTCCTTCGCTGATAGCCTTGACTGTGTGGGCGTGCTTGCAAGGTCCGTGGACAAAGTCAAGCAAGTGTTCGGTATGCGTGTGTGGTATCGTGTCGAATTCCTTTGCGCTCACGGACGATCACTCAGATGTCGCATCGGTTTATGATGTACGCGACCCAACTTCTGCACCTGATAATCTCAGGGAAAGGGCTCGCTCGAGCACGGAGTCGTTGCCGTCCAGCTTTCCATCCAATAACCTTTCGGGCCTTAGAATAGGGATACCACAAGTACCGACAGTCCATCCATCCCTGAGTATTCAACTAATCACTTCGAAAATCCCAGGAATACTTCCCTCTCGAATTAGACCCCAGTATCACCAACTGTCTCCGCGAAGTCATCAAGAATCTCAAAGCTGGTGGGGCGGATGTCATCCCTGTCTCTCTCCCAGCAACCAAGTATGCCCTGAGCGCATACTACGTCATTGCAAGTGCTGAAGCTTCCAGCAATCTCGCTCGGTTTGACGGAATTCAGTATGGTATGTTGGCACTTTTGCTACATGGTGACCGATTATTTGAATACCAGCATTGGTAGGACTCCGTGTTTCGCCTCCCCATGGTGCACCCCGCTCCCCACCGAGTAGTGTGTACGCCCATTCCCGGTCAGCAGGGTTTGGCCGGGAAGTACGAAAACGAATTCTGTTAGGAACATATGCCCTCACCGCAGAGTAAGCCCCCCCCTCTCTGTCCCCCTCACAGTTCACTAAACACGTCGCTTCTCCCACTAGCGCGTTCGATAACTACTTCTTGCAAGCTCAACGCGTGCGTAACCACATCAAGGCAGACTTTAACAAAGTCTTTCGTCATCCCTGCGTGCACCTCGCTGATCCATCTCATGCCCCGCCGGTGAATGGGGTAGACGTACTCCTTCACCCTTCAGCTATCCGCACTGCACCGCTCCTACCAGGACAACGTCCCCGTAATGCGGATAGTGTCGATGGACGGGAAGGTGGGCATGAGACGTCGAGTCTGGACGAGTATTTGCAGGATGTGATGACAGTCCCTGCGTCTCTCGCTGGATTACCGGCACTGAGCGTTCCCATTGGGTTGGCAAAGGATGGGTGGCCCGTCGGTGTGAGCGTCGTTGGGCAATGGGGAACGGACGATCTGGTATTACGAGTCGGACACGCGATCGAATCCCGGACTCCAGGCCTTAGATTCGCAGCAGACGCTGTATTTGATACTTAAGCTTTTAACGGCGCTCAGAAGAGTGGTGCATTGTGGGTAACAGCGACGAGTGTGGATACAGTACATGCGGACGTGATGACAATAAGTGACAGCGTAAGTACTAAGACGGGGGTAGTGGTTGTAAGCAAGTGTGTGATGCGAATCGTATTAACAACTAGTAAAGTTAGATCTAGGGGGAGGGTCCCGGTGAGGGTACCGAGTCTCAGGACATAAATGCAGTGATAGGTGCGGGAAGGGGCGAAACGGGTCGAATCAATGCAGGGTTGTATGCTTATCCCCAGCGTAGCAGGCCCTCATATATCGAGTACATGACGGCGGCGTTCGGTACGACACGCATGAGATGTGCGCTGAGACCTCCATACAGTGATCGAGCGCCTTCTTCTGCAATGACAGTCCGCAACGTTTGCCAGAGACCGGTGTATCTGACGACGCCGTTCACACGTGGTTGTCGTAGCCTTGTCCGTAGTACCTTTGGTCCCCATGACGTTAGCCGAAATGAAAGCGAGAATGGGGATCGCGAGATACATACCTCATGAGGATATGTGATCAGACTGGCGACACACTTGGCTGTCCCTGCACTACCTAGCATACCCAGCCATTCTGCGAGGCCGCCCGGATTTTGCGGGTCCGCAGAGAGCCGTTTAAGTCGCTCGTAAAGGACCCATTGGATGGTACCTTCGGTGACACCGAGGTAGCTGGCGCTGAGGCCCTTGTAGAATCCACGAACACCCTCCTCTCGGAATATTTGTTTGATCATTGCATAACTGCCGCCTAGCTTTGACGTTGGCAGTTTCGTCGACCTGGGAGACACACTAGAGAGGGAACCCGAGGGGGCGTGCCGTCGGTCCGCCGTTAGCTGTAAGCGCGTTTTGACGACCCAGATAGGATTCGTCGCTGTGCCAGTGATGATGCCTGCGATAGCTGCAGCTGCTAGATGGACATAGGAGTTTTCTTGACCATGATTCAAATGATTGGCAATGATATGTTTCCCGTTTCCGTAGGTGAAGAAATTGATGGATCGTGCAGGGATGACACCGACGAGTGTCGGACCTAGACCCTTGAAAAGTGCGCGGGGTGATTCATCACGGTAGATGTCTCTGTTTGATACCAGAACTGTTTGTATTTCGTCGGGGGTAAAGTGATTTGTTATGCGCACCGGAGGATGTGACCAGTCTCTACAAAATTCCACAGCAGACCGCCAGAGCGATGTGGTAGGGTAGCTACACCTCCACCTACCATCCCGACCGAAGTATGTTTTTCTCTGAATAGACTTGACTGAAGACGCGTTTTGACGACGTCAAACGGGCTGGTAACGATGGCACCGCACATCCCACCGAGACTGATGATGTGTTGAGGTGATGCTCTCGAACACAAAGAATATCCAACTTACCCGCCTGCGGTGAAATGTTGCCATGATTTCGCTGGAAGAAGGCCCTGAGATGATGATGAGGGGGTGTTCGTCGTTGTTTGTGATAGAGTTGTCATCGTCTGTTATTCTCCGTGAGGGAAACAAAGAGAGTGTACGGTCCACGAGACCCAGGAAGAGGAGCCGTCAGAGGGGGAAATGCTAATTTTCATTCAAAGTCCAGGGGCATACGAATTTTTCTGGGCCGGGTCACGTGATCATGCCTCATCGTCGCGGATGGTGTCCTCGACGTTGTCAACATCGACGAGGTAGCGCTGAACATGCAAGAAAGACATCGGCGGTGACACCATGTTCGTGCTCTCTATCATCAAGGTAAAAACTATCTCTGTTTACTTCGCATCGCCGACCGATGATCCCAGGACACGATCCCTGTCTTGCCCGCCAATTTCGGCGCACCACCCCATCAAGCGGTTACAGACGAGATCAACAAGAAATACGCGAATAGAGTCCTGCACGACGTCGGTCTATGTATATGTCTGTTCGACCTCGTCGAAGTCGGAGAGGGAAAGGTTCGGTACGGGGACGGATGTCTCTGGTACAAAGGTTCGCATCTCCCTTCTCTCCACTATACCCATCATAATGCGAGCATAGTAAAATTTCGTATGGTCGTCTTCAGACCATTTGCGTCCGAGGTGATCCTTGCCAAAGTTAAATCCTCCGATGAAGAGGGAATACGACGTGCGTCATACCATCTTTTCGTTCATTGTCGCAGTCCAACCTCCTTCAACCCCCAGTGAGCGTCGGCTTCTTCGACGACATGTATGTCCCACTCGCATATCTCCCTCAACCTTCCGCGTTGTATGTGTTCCATTCCTTCTGTTTTACTGCAACTGCACGTCATACTAACCGACGCCATTAGCGACCCAAACGAACGCGCTCATTTCTGGCTACCCGACTCCGAAGCAACGACAGCGCACGAGCTCCTGGAATCTGTTACCACGGACCGTATGTACATAGATCAAGGCGAAATTGTTCGCGTCCGTGTCGAAGCAGACGAATTCTACGACGACGAACCCGGGCCTCCAAAGGCCGCAGAGGGTGTCGTGATCAAACGCGAGGCACGGAGAGCACCATATACCATTATAGTGAGTCCATTACGCATTATTGAACGTTGATGGAGGGGTCAATCTGATTGCGTGGCCCAGTGTTCGATAGCTGAACAGGGTCTGGGTCCAGTACCTTGGTGGAAGAGTGCACAGCCGGATGGCGCTGAAATGGATGAAGGATGATCCTGATTTTGCATTTTTTGTTGTCGTGCTTGGTTCTTCTCCATCCTACGTTACCCACTGCGAGAAATAGAGCAACTTGCAAAGTGAGTACAAGGTGGGTGTAGCATCGTTCCCTGATTGTGATGCTTGACGCGATGAATTGTTGAGCTTGCCCCGTCAGTTCACCTTACCAAGACTGATGGTATTTCAACTGCGTTTTGGTGAACGTTACGAACTAGAGTATTACACACGCTTTGGCTTGTTCCTGTTTGCAAAGCCTGCACGACACCTTGCAACAGAATCAAGTAAAGGTTGTAGTAAAATAAGGACTACTCCCATATTTTTGTCACTGTGGAAGCCTGCCGTGGCCGACGGCAGGAAACACTGAGACGGGCGGGCGAACAGAACGGGACCACGCTCTATACGGGAGACTACAAAGTACGGGTACAAGAAAGACTGGCTATCTCTACGAGCGGTAGCGGGGTATATGTATGGTGCACGTGACTAGTGGTAAGCTAGTGCTTACACACTGTCACTGGTCTGCCATTACAATAATACTAACAGGCAGACCGAAAAGCAAGGCACTAGCAGTTCCTTCTCACCGGAAGCGCGTATGGAGAGTATCGATTTCCCAGAAGTGTCTTTTGACGATATACTTCGAACGGTTAGTATGTCGGGCCAGAGCAAAATTGAGAACAAGGACCGAGCTGATGCATGATGACCTCCTACCACAGCTTCAGGCGGTGCCTGACCCCCGTTCAATTGTGAGATTCTTTACTTTCCATTTACTGTTCTTTGCCACTCAACACACCGTACTCTAGGTACTCCAGCACGAACTATGCAGCCCCGAGCTGGGAAATTACGGAGATCCGCGACGTCGTGTCCCTACGACAGGAGCAGAGCGACAAGATCGACATCATCATGGAGCGGGCCGGGACGATTCTTAACCAGCTACAAGAGCATCGTGACCAGATCGTTTCCTCGATGAAGGCGCACAAGGGCTTCATGTCATCCATTCGCCGTATCCCCCCAGAGATACTCAGCGAGATCTTCGTGCACTGTTTGCCCCCATTGTTCTACAACGTGCCACATCCGCTGACCGCACCGCTTCTCTTGACAAGCATCTGTCGAAGCTGGAGAGAGGTTGCGCTCAATACACCCAAGTTGTGGCGTTCGTTGTCACTGTGTGCTTCCATATGCGCTCACAAACCAGTACAAAAGCTACCTTTATACCAGGATTGGTTCAGAAATGCAAAGGGTTGTCCACTCTCACTGCACATTGGTCTTAATTCCCCCTTCCATGCCGAACCCTGGAGAAATGCAGTCTTGGAGCTTTCACAGCTATACACCAATCGGTTGATAGATCTCAGAGTTAGCTTTGACTCTGCTGACTGTTTGGCTGTGTTGTTCGCTGACATCCCTATATTGGAGCGCCTCAGCCTCTTTGGAGATATGGACACAATGGGCGAGCAACTCGAACCAATATCGATCGTTCAACCGCAGTCTTGCCTCCGCACTCTCCTCATCGACTCCCCCCCTTTCGACATCGACATTTTGACACGCTTCAATCCAGGATGGACAACCCTTACAACCCTGTCGGTGATGATTCTATCTGGCGATGAAGACCTCACGCCAAGCTCTTGACGATCGCATGTTCTCCACACTCCTGCAAATGTGCCCCAGCCTCGAACACTTTTGCTTTTCTCCTGCTTGCTTTCAGAAATATTCCCGACCAATCTCCCTTACTCACATGAATCTTCGCTCACTAGACATCTCCGAACCATACCACAATGGTTTATCTCGGGATACCCTCATTTTCCCAAACTTGCGCCGCTTGCTTGTTCACCGGTGGTCTGGAGGAGGCATCGAAAGAACATCTATTCCCGAGCACTTGTTGCTCGATGTCGCTCGGCATGGTTCCTGCAGTATCACCATCGCTACCGACTTTGATGTCGATTCTCTCCTCACTGTCCTCGACCCCGGGTGGATGAACCTGACGCATCTCAGGGTGGACTTCGAAGGCACTGAAGACATCCTCTTCATACTTCTCAAATTTTGTCCGAACCTCGAAGACCTTGCCATCTACACATTCTTCATCTTGGATCGAACCCAAGCCTCGTTTAATCATCCCATACTCCGTTCGCTGTTCCTTGGCATAGACCGAGGATGCATTGGAACGCTTCTGAAGAGACTCACCCTGCCAAATTTGTGTCACCTTGACCTCACTATCCCGCAGGATGCGGAATGGCCGCATGTGGTGTTCAAGGACTTGCTTTCTCGGTCGTGTTGTGCGCTCGAAACATTCAAGCTAGCTGGGGGAAAGATATCCACGGAGGAACGGGACGAATTTCGAACAATGATACCTACCTTGCAATGTCTTGACGTATGCCTCACAGAGGAGGGCCATGACGAAGAAACGGAGTGCTGAACACATTTAATGTATTTGCCCTCTAGGCGGGGGACCGATCCAAGGCATGGTGTACAAACTTTCATTATGTTTTCCTCCCCATGCATTGAATGCACAGACTCATCGCCGCGATTTGTCTGTCCACCTCACGGCTTATATCACGCGTTGCATAAGTCTGCGGCGTCCACCTATCCGTGGAGCTTAGTCCCCGATGTCGGGGTACTGCATGGATGACATATTCATGAAAGAGAGTGGACTGACTTGCGACCTGAATAGTCCTCCAAGTGGAGCAATCTAATGTTAACCTGCAAGAGCGGGACCTCACTTGCGAATGAGTCTTCACGCGAGCAGACACGGCAGATCAACAATGTAAATGCGTACCCATGAGGCTGCTGGGCCAGGTCGAACACGACAACTCACAATCAGAGAATGCACCAATCTCGACTGCCGTGATTCAAGACTTCCGAACGAGAAGGTGAACTATGTCAGGTCATGGGAGATTTGAATGCGACTGGATCGAGTTGATGACAGCATTCTGTGTGGGGATCCCAGAGGGAAACGCGTCATGCGAAAGATATCCGTAACTTTGTCGAGTCTCTTGAACTCTCTTCCAAATCTGTTCGCGCTCTTCACATGCCAGTGTCAGAGACCTCCAAGCACAGACATACCGTTATGAAAGACTTACATTAACCACCATCAGGCGCCCTCCGGAATACATTCACTTCTTGGGTTCATTCTCAAGGATATGACATCGTGTGAGACTCTAGAACTCACATCCAACTTTTGCCGCTCACGCCAGGGGCAAACATAGGAACAAGACTAGAAAATCAATCTTCCGAAATAGTATGCACCAACACCCGTTCATGTTACAATCTGCATGTGCGATTCCTACTGCTCAACCAGTTCCACATAATTGGCTGATTACACCTCGGAGTCAGCAAACCTGTCGTGACATTTCGACAGACAGAGCGAACTCACCTGGGAACATCCCAACCTCACCCCGAGGATTCTTACCTTGCCACCACCCCTCTCCGGCTACTTCTATCTCAGTGATACGCTCGCCTTCGCGGAATGTGACCTCATTATCCTCAGCAGCGTCGTAACTGTAAGAAAGAGACACGTCGGTTTCAACAAGAAGCAGCGGGAGATAAGGATTAGAGTCCTTACTCGTATAGCGCTACGGCAACGACCCCTTCTTCGACAGCGACTGGTGGCGGTGACGGCGGTGCCGGGGGCTATGCAATCATGGTCAAGAGCCAGGAAACAATACATGATTTCCACTTACTGCAGCTGGTGCAATCGGTGGTGGTGGCGGTGGCGGTGGCGGCGCCTCCTCCTCCTGGGGCGCTTCTTCCGCCGGCGTCTCGATAGGCTCCACGTAGTTGGCTAGGGCGGACCAGTCAGCCAAGTTCACACAGCGGCCAAAAAAAAGAGAGAACATACAAGGGAATAACCCAGTCTTTGCTCCTCCTTGTCCAACTCCGCTCCACCATCCCTCGCCGACCTCCTCGATCTGTTCAATAACTTCTCCCTCCATTAATGACATTTCATTATCCTCAGCGGCCTGTGCGAGGGAGGTAGCGATAGTCAGAAATGATGTCAGCCATCGAAGAAAAGCACGATACCTCGTATTCATACAACACGACGGCGCAGAAACCACTGCCACCCTGAGGCTGGGCCGGAACAGGCTCTAGTTCCGGTTCTGGCTTGAGCGTTAGAGATGCCATCTGTGCGACTGGTGGCGGCGGTGGTGGCGGCGGGGGAGGTGGAGGCTACGGAAGATGTTAGCCAATAAATCACCCCCGTAGAAAAATATGCGTACAGGTGCTTCCTCCTCCTCTACTTCCACTACATGACTCGCTACTGGCGGCGGCGGTGGTGGCTATGGATAGAGTGAGCCTATAAATCAACGGTGCCATACAATGACGTACAGGTGCTTCCTCCTCCACTTCTTCATAACTCGCTACTGGAGCTGGTGGTGGTGGAGGTGGAGGAGGCGGGGGAGGAGGTGGCGGAGGAGCTGCTTCTTCCTCTTCCACCTCTGGTTCAGGCTCCGGTACCGGCGCAGGTTGAGGAATAGGGCGTGGACGAGAAGTGAGCGGCGGAGCCGGTGGTGGGGGCTATCAGGCCCAATCTTTAGCGTTCCAAGCAATCGCTGCGAACGAAAACACATACCGGCGGCGCAAAAGCTTCAGGCTCGGGTTCCGCTGCTTGACTCGCCCAAGTAGCAGCAGCTCCGACAACCGCACCACCCACTACAGCAGCACCAACACGGCCGGCGAAGCGACCAGGGGCTGCCGTCGTTGGGGGTGACTGCCACGATGCAGCTTTGCTTCGTTGCTCTTCCTCCTCGGTTTGTTTCTTAGCAAGGGCCTGGCGCTCACTCCAGGTGAGCTTCTTAGGGCCTCCAGCAACGGCACCTGCGCTGGGACGCGGAGGCGCCTGTGGCTGTTGAGCTTGTTCTTCAAACTGTTGGAATGGGCTCCTTAATTTGCCTGGTGTCAATTTGATGGGTGTGTATGCGGTTCCCTTGGGGGGAACGTCACTTTGGGGTCCTATGGTTCCATATTTCGATCACTTACAACTGGTCCGATGCGGTCATCCTCGGCAGGCTTAGTGGACACATTTGGCGACACGGCCGGTGCGGGCTGCGATGGTGCTGCGTGAGCTGGTGGTGTCCACGTCTTTCAGGATGAGAAATAAGCTTATAGATGCAAGTCTATGAGTCCCGATGCTCACCGAGATATTCGTAGGCCTAGGTGCACTTAGTACGGGTGGTGGGCGTGTAGCTGCCGGCGGTGGCGGAGGTTGAGGAGCAGCAGGTTCACCCCAATCATCATTATGAGCATTGCTAGAAGGGGCGATCTTCAGCGGTGCCGAAACTGGGGTGCCAAACACAGGTCGCGGAGCAGTGGGAATGGACGGTTTCGCAGTTGAAGGTGGCTTCGAATACGTAGGCGCGCGAGAAGGCGCTGCAGTACTCGGCGCCTGTGGGGCTTTCCTCATAGCTGCGATATCAGGCTTGCCGATCGGCGTGTAGTTGGTCCCGACGGGCGCGACAGGCTCAAACTTGCGTGGTTGTTCGTTATGCGCTGAATACCTTGCACCTGAGGCCGCTTCGACGCGTTTCATGATGAGAGAGGGTGTGACATCAGACTGCGGACTCGGATCAGAGACGATGTGATACACTCGCAAAGAAAGAAACAGACCTCGTTGCGCGCGTTGATGACGACGTGTGTGCCACGAAGGTACTTGGCGACGGCGCCCGAGTGCGTGTGGAAGAGTCCCTTCTTGACCTCTGGTACACCATCGCCGCACCAGTTGATCTGAACGAACTTTGGCAGGTTGCTCTGAGAGGGTCAAACAGCCCATGAGTCGGGACGCAGTGCAAACGAGTAGAATCAAACAACGAACGTTTGGGTCAATCACCTTTACGAATGCGTACTGAATCCTGGGGTGGACGATGATTCATGAACGTTCTTTGATCACTCGAGCGAAACTGACTGACCTGCCATCGGAGAATTCTTCTTGCAATTCCTCAAGACCACCGTCCCCAGTGGACTGTACCTTGAGATCATTCGTACCTTTGTCGTAAGTGAGAACAGCCCAGTCGATGCCCTTTCCAGCGACCACGTTTTGGTACACTTCTGCAATCTCTTTGCTCGACAAGTTCACTTGCAAAGACATCTAAGCCAGACCGAATACAATCAGAGAATTCTTGTCAAATGACGAGACTTATAATCGCACCTTGACTGTGTGTCCACTCTGGCTGGACGTACGAGGAGATGGTCTCTTTGTAGGTTGTTTGTAGGATATGTTCTAGTTGCAGGTCAAGCCTATCTGCCCTGCGCTTGCCCTGCGCCGCTAAAGGATTCCCGCAGCCGATCCGAAGTGACGTGACTTGTAATCCCAAAATCAAAATAATTACTGCCAAATAATTAAAAAAAATAATCACTGGAACACTGATCGCAATCTGTTCTGTCATAACAAGTTCTGGGGGGGTACTAAGGCGCTTGTCAACGCAGTCATTGTGCAAGCACCCAAAGGTATCCAGTCAACGAGCCAGCCCCGTGCCTTAGGAGTCCTACAAGTTCCATCCCACCAAACAATTCTAACCAATCGTCCAATCGACCTCGCACAAACGTCTCCGAGTTCCATCGTCTTTCACGGCTTCCGGGTAGTCCTTCCCAGAGTGTGTTTATGTGCGCACAAAATCAGTCTTGGTCGAATCCCGGGTCAATGCCCAAGAAAGGTGTGGTGGGAGTGCATGTTGTGCCGTCCAGGAAGAGAGGTCGCGGATACAAAGAATAGTTAGAGGCCGTGGTGAATGATTGCTTACCTGCATACTCTCGGAGAGCCAGACACGAGGTAGTGGTCAAGTGGGATCATGAACTTGAATGAGGTGTAGACGGCTCTGATCGATGTTTCCGGACTCAGGGCTCCCTGTTCGAACTTTAAACGTGTATTCCTTGGTCCGCGCAATGTGTACCGTACATCGCTTCAAGTTGGGATGTAGAACAAGGCGGGTGGTCTGGGGAATCAGGGAAAGTAGAAGAGCCAAGATGCATGCAAGGCGCGTCACATATCCTATGGTTGGTGTAGCCTAGGTCACGTAGCGGGTTGTCGATGACAGTACTATAGTATCTGTAGGAGGAACTGCCGACGATATGGAGTGCATTGAGAACTGCCAGTGCTCCAGCAGGTCCAGGGCTGGGGTTTCGACGAAACTTGTTTACCCTGGATCTTTCACGACGAAGGAGACGATGAAATCGTTCGAGTTCATCAACTTGAAGGATTGTCATTGATGCCAATTCCGTAACATGTCAGTAAGCGTTTGCCGAGCCGGAGCAAGAAATTCCTCGGTGTCCCCAATTCGGATTCGTCCGTTCAGTTCCAACCGTTGTAGTCAACCCGCTCCCTCCTCGTCTCGTCTTCCACTGGCACGAGGAAATCCCTCGTAGATATACCCCCGCACGCAAATTTATTATAATTGGCTAGAGCTATAGAAATGGTTGCAGGCAAGTGCCAAGCTCAGCTCTGTTTCCCCGCACCCCGGATCTCGTGCTCATAAACCTTACCAGTCGATCTTGACCCCACAATTGATTTCGTCGCAGGAACGGCCGCAGGTACGTTCCGAGGCTCCTCCTTCACCCCCCTCTCCGGGCACACACTGACTCCTGACTCGCACCCGCGTATTGATATGGCAATAGGCGTCGTAGGACTACTGGTAGCCCATCCTTTCGACACGGGTAAGTCCCGGAACATACTCGCATTGTGATCTCTGACAACATTTTCACTCGTGTAGTCAAAGTTCGTTTCCAGAATCCGGTCATCTTTTCGAGATACAAGTCGACCCTTCATGCATTCACGACGATCATACGAGAGGAGAGGTTTCACGGTCTTTACAAGGGGATCATTTCACCGCTTGTACGTCCATCCTGGCACTTGTCTTCCACTGCGTTATTCATCCACTATCACTTTGGCTTGTAATTGCTGTTACTGTTAGGCCACATGCGCGTTCATGAACGGACTCGTATTCTCGTCGTACAAGTTCTTCATGCGAGCACAGCTAGACGACCCCAGTTCGGTTCCTACACTGACCCAAGTGTTCCTTGCAGGGACTGGCTGTGGCATCGTAACCTCGTAAGCGCCACAAACTCCACCTTTGGGCCAGTGACGTTATGTTGCATCCTTCCGCCCATAGGCTCATCGCAAGCCCCACGGAACTCATCAAGATAAGACAACAAAATGTGCTGGTCAACAATCCCGCCAACGCGTCTGCTGCTAAAGTGGCGATGGCTATCTTCAGGCAACACGGTCTCAAAGGACTCTATCGTGGACTTACCGCGACGGCGCTGAGAGATACTGCATACGGGGCGTACTTTCTTACGGTAAGTACGGTTCCTGATCGTGATTGTATGCGCGAGCTTGCCGAATTGGATGGTTTATAGTACGAGGCGACGTGTCGGTATTTCAAGCCCCCAGGCCCGCCTGCTCAGACATCGCATGCGGACCATTCTTCGCTCTTATCGGAAATCGATGCGGAAGCGAGTAGTTTACCGTGGTCTGCGCTCTTCCTAGCGGGCGGGCTCGCGGGGATCGCAGGATGGGTGGCTACGTTCCCGATGGATCTTGTCAAGACTCGGATGCAGAGTACGGAGCCTAGCTTGGCGGTGTCGAGTGGCGCAAAACTACCAGTCTCGATGGATCCATATCGCTCGATCACGTCGACGGTCGTACATTCGTTTCGGTCTGAGGGGTCCAAGGTATTCTTTAGAGGTCTTACGCCGACGTTGATCCGGTGGGTGATCTTTTTTTGTCTTTTTGGTGATCGTTTCTCGTTGACTTGTGGGCTTGGGGTATTTAAAGATCGGTGCCGGTGAACGTGGCGACTTTTTCGGTGTATGAATGGGTCGTTCATGCGCTGTCTTGATCTGGCCACGGGACTTGCTCGACATGAAGACTAGATTCTAGGTTTCCGAGCGGGGCCAGGCATGAACGACGAGCAACATAGGCTCTCTTCTCTGCTCTGCGTGATCCTCGCCGGGTTCGCTGCCGGATCGAAGGTTGTGTTGGCGCAACCCCTTCCGTTTGGGTTGCGCAAGTGCTGTATATGGCGAGGGCGATCCGCCCGTGTTTTGGCCGCGTGTTAGGTTGATATTCATAATGAGAGAGGCACCTCGGTGCGGCCGTGTCCGCAGTACACATGTCGATAACTCCCAGGTTACTTATAATCACTTGACAGAGCCTATCTACAGGACCAGCTATCCCCTTTGGCTGAGTAAACTCGCTGATTCTCAAATCGAAGAGGAAGGGTGACGTATCGCTGATGGTTGATGCATGATGTATGATGTCGAAGCGTCTGGTCGGCGAGGTACTGTGGATGCCAGCTGTGCACGGCATGGGGGATACCTCGTGTGGATGTCGAGTTGAGGGCTTTGACGTAAGGTTGGCGGAGAGGATCCGCGTCGAGGCGTCCATAGTATGCTCCGACCGCGGGGAGGAGACATCGTCCTGAGCCCAGGATGAGTTCGAACTTTGTTCCAAATCGATATGGCGGTACCAAGGAACTGCTCCGAGCGAGTCGGAGACTATCACGGCATGCGAATGAGACATACAGTGTGACCAAGATATGGAGTGTGCAACGACGGCGCCCACGACAGCATTGTACAGCTTGGATAACACGCGTCGTGCCGATGTGTCCGGACTGTGGTTACTGTGTGCCACTGGTATGCCACTGGTATGGATTTGTGGCCGTGGCGTGGAATGGATGGCAGTGGCGTTGAGACCAGCGCTACTAGTTACTACTAGAACAATCGGTCGCTCTCCGTTCCTGGGCTCGTTGTTGTGCCCTCCGCCGTGTACAGTTGTACTACTCGTGTGCTTGAAACGCGGCAAACGGCGTGCTGAGTTTGTGTAACCAAAGTGGGCGACAATTCGAGCAATTTCCCATCCGCGGGTGCTCAGCCAGGCTCAGCCTTGTGTACTCTGTTTGGGTCTAGCTATCTCACTCTCTCCCTTCACGACCCCTCCCAGTCCACAGCTCAACTTATATACCCTCCCAGTCCACGAACCTACCCCCCCCCCCTCCATACCGCTGTCGTCCACATTCTCGATTCCCCGCTCCCGACCCATTCTCGGCTTCTCACCGACGAACATGGCTACTGGCCCACCAGGATCGATGCCTGTTCTCCCATCAGACCTACAGCCGTCATCCTCAGACCCTTCATGGGAAGGTGACAGAATGTCAGTCACTCTCCATCTCTCTCCCCATCTCTTCCCCTCGTTCAACGTCCACATCTCAAATCTAGGTTCAACATCTACATCTACGATTACTGCAACAAACGTGGCTTTCGCAATACAGCTCGAGAGCTGCTCGCAGAGGCAGATATACCACCGGACTCGGCACCCCCAATCAACGCTAAGCAAGGTCTACTGTTCGAGTATGTGAACCGTCTTTCGTCCAGTTTTCATCTTGTATTTATTATCGACACACCAGGTGGTGGAGCGTTTTTTGGGTGCTTTTCACTGCGAAAAGTAACGGAGCAGGCACAGAAGATGCCATGATATATACTCAGGTACGTCCACAGGACCGTAGCCCGCACTCTCTCCCCACCAACGTCCCGCGTGGACAGCACCAATTGCAACAGGCTAACCTCAGGCAGGGTTCGAGGCCTCTGAACCATCAAATACCTCAAGTAAATCGTATGATAAACGGTACGTGAAATCAAACCGATCCGGTGATCATACCCTGATAGGACCTTTCCCTGACCACCAAATCCCCTCTCCAGGTAACCCAGGTCCGGTGCCATTTCCAATGGGCGGAGGTCCTCAAACCAACGGTATCCCCATACAATCCGCTCCAACACATGCTGGCTCCAACCCTGCTCCGCCGCAAAACTTCAATTCCCTCATGCCCGGCCAGCGTCCAGGGGTGCCTCAACATCGCGGTCCAAACGGTGTCAATCCATACCAATCACCAACGATGGCTCATTCCCCACAGAACCCAGGGTCGAACGCCGGTCCCAACCCACAGAACCCGCAGTCCGTGATAAATCAGCTCGGTCCTTCTCCACACATGGCACATATGGCTCGTGGCGGCATGCTTCCACCGAACGCGAATATGGGCTCGGTACCGTCCACTCAGACACCGCCTTTTTCACAGTTGGCAAGATCCCCTAGTAGAACTGCATCTCCCGGTCAAGGTATGATGCAACCGAGCCCGTCGTTGATGCATCGTCAAACGCCAATAACTCCTCAAGAGGGTAGCCTCAAT
Source organism: Chalciporus piperatus (assembly GCA_038093975.1). Classification (NCBI taxonomy): domain Eukaryota; kingdom Fungi; phylum Basidiomycota; class Agaricomycetes; order Boletales; family Boletaceae; genus Chalciporus; species Chalciporus piperatus. The sequence continues at coordinate 224,410 of JBBPTG010000003.1, forward strand.
TCCGAACTCTCTCGTCTTCCTACTGTACTCGTGACCAGCATCAAGCAGGAATTGGGTTACGATAAGGAATTACAGTCGCTTACGTTTGATGAAAAGGTATCTCCATTTGATTTTAACTAACGTTGGCTGTGTTGACGTGGCTACTTCCAAGAATCGTATCGTCACCGTTGCTCGGCAGCGAAGTGTGAACCAACCTATGAGGAAGCCTGGTCCAGGAGGACCGCAGGGTCATGCAGGCCCTTCAAACCTACCGCCTGGCATGCAACTAACAGGTCAACGGATGCCTGGCCAACCACAGCAACAGCAACAACAACCGCCACAGCAGCAGCAGCAGCAACAACAACAACCTCAGCGAGTGGTGAAACGTAATAGCACGTCCCCTGGAGAAGAAGTACATTTGTTCTCTCTCTTTCCTACCATTTGATCTGATACTCAGATGTCGTATCGTAACAGCATGGTCAACTGCCCAATACTGAGAGCCCCCCTGATAGAAAGCGCGCACGGCGCTCGTCTATAAGCGATCAAGCACCACCCATTCCCACATACCAACATCCACAGCAAACGCCACAGCAGCTCATGAATGGCGGGATGATGCGACCAGGTCATATGCCTGGTCCTGGCCCAATGGGTAACTTCTCGCAACACGGTCCACCAGGAATGCTAAACCCTGGAATGGGTATACCAGTGGGTGCACAGCAAATGCCAGGAAATGCGATGAACCCCGGAATGGGAGGACCTCGAGCGGCGAACATGGTGAGCTCAAATCTGAATTGCGTGTTGGCGTATTCGTGACGAGAATCCGTTTCCTTCAGCAATTGCAGTACCATCAAGGCGTGCATGCGATGACGAAAGGTCTCGCGATGGCTAACCTGCCGGGAGGCGGAGCGGGTACTCCTGGTCCTGGCGAACCTCCCTTCAACCCCGGTCCAGGACAGCAGCCATTCCCCGGTCAACAAAACAACCGCATGGTACAGAACAAGCCCATGGGCATGATGCCACCGCCTTCACCAGCTGGAGGACCCCCGAAGGAGCAGCCCAAGGACGCGAACAAACCCCCTGGGCAGAATGGCATAGAGGGATCACCTCGGAACCAACACCCGCCGAACCCTGTTTCACAGGGAGGTCAAGTCCCTCAAAACCCAGGTGCAAATACCCAAGTGAGCACGGCACCCCCCACGCCTAGCGCGACGAACTCGAGTATGACGGCTGCATCTCCTTCGACGGTGGTCAACGGCACGCCGACGATGAATCCGGCGACCCAGCCAACGACGTCATTGCCCGAAATTCCAGCGTCGTTTTTGACGACGGAGTTTATGCAGAACGTGGGGAACGCGTTGGAGGATTTCGATCCGCAGGCGTTGTTTAGGTCAGAGGACACGGGTATCAATTTCGAGCAGGACTTTCGGGAATGGTTCAATCCCGATGATTTGGATATGAAGTAAGCGCTTGTAGGGGGGAAGGACGGGGAGGAAAGGACGGGGATGGGTGTGTCATGGGATCTGTTCAGCGTCGGTCTGTATTTTTTTTTCATCTGCGTCATTGCGCTTTTTGCCATTCGTCGTTTTGGTGTCCCTTCCACGCCTGTTGTCCATCTGTTGGCTATGTTCATACATGCTTGCGTGGGTACGACCGGTCCCTCGATCTTGGCTTCGCTCTTCCCTTGCCTTGTCGCATCTTTCGTCCTCTTACCTTTTGGTCTTGCGTTCTCGGTTCTTCGTGCAATCCGTGAATTCTCCCCTCTCTTCGACCTTGGTTTTCTCTCTCTGTGTCCCCTTGTTTCGCTCGCCTGCCGTTATTTATGATCGCACAAAAGCCGGCCGCGTTGCAGCCAAGGAATGGCACTGTACCCGTCTCGCGAACATGCACACGATCCAAACGTTCGGCCTCCGTTCCCGTCCTCCGTTACCAATGCCAATATCCTCCCTCGTTCAGCCGCCTCCACCCGGTTGTTTGATCGATCGTTTGCGTTTGCGTTGTCTTTTGTTTTATATTAGATTTGCAGAATAGCGCATTTAGGCTTTCCTTGTCTTATTGTCCACGTTTTTTTTGCTCACCCGCGTTTTCGCCCCACTGCCCCGCTGCCTTTTTTTATTTATTTTCTTACCGTGCCACATACCTTTTTTGTTTTTCTTGCCTGCGCTTTTTGTTGAAAACGTGTTTGTTTTTTTGGTAGCGGTTGCAACGTTACGTATATGCCCCCTGTACGAGTAAATACCATTTTCTTATTTTTCTCCGCTCTGTTCTCTCGGCATGTGTGCGCGCATGCGTGATGAGTTGTTTCGTATGCATGATCACATTGACAGGTCTTTGGAAGGTGTGGAACTGGAAGACGCGATTCAGACACAAATGCCGAACTCGGACTCGGATATAAGTAAGTTACTGGATGAGATGGTATAAAGGCAACTGTGTGAGCCATGATGGCATTTCAAAAACATGATACACGAGAGAAACAGGTCAATAAAGCGACGATAAGTTAGCATATGTATAACGTGCAACCCCCGTGGCACGCCTTCCCTTCCGAGCATATCCGAGTCGAAAACGTCGAAATCAGAAAAGAAAAAGGAAAGAAAAAAACCGAAACCATATACGATGACCACCCACCGCGGCCTACGAAGGCGACCTCTGCGACAACACCCCCACGGCCACCCTCGATGGCATCTCGATCGACAACGGCAACGCCGCCGCCGACGCCGACGCGCTCGACACCACGCTCCTCAGCCCGCTCTCTGCGCTCTCTGTCATCTTTCGTCGTCGTTCGCCTACTTTCCAGATGACGTCTTTGAGTTCTTGAACGACGTCCGTGCCTGGACCCCATCGTTCCAATTTGGACGTCGGTGGGTCGACGGGGGAGGGTGCGAGTGCGAGTGCGTCCGGGTCGGGGTGTGGGTGTGGGTGTGGATCGTGTCCGAGCCTCGATACCCCGGTGACAGTCCCAGTCCCATCGTCCGCCTGTTGTCTCTCCCGACGGGCCTTCACGAGCCGGATTCGTTCCTCCCGACTGAGCGCCGACCTTTCCCTCAAAAACGCACCCACGAGTCCCGCATCCGCTTCAAACACCTGTTCAGCCCCAGGCGGTGGTAAATGGGCGGCCGCAGAAGCCGCAAGCAACAGTCGAGTCGATGCCTCGTCCTCTTCTTGTGCTGCTGCAAGAAGAGGTTCATCAGAGGATGAGAGGGCGGCGTCTGCTTCAGAGTCGCCGAGTGTGTGTCTGGCGGCGTTGGTTTCTGGTTGGGCGTCGGGGGTCTCGCCGTCTCCTTCGCGAGGACGAGAGGACTTGGGGTCGGATGGAGGGTCGTCGTCGTCGTCTGTTGATGGCGTTGGGGGCGCGACGATACTCACGAGTCGCTCACGTCCACGTTCACATTCCCGAAGTGCGAGACCAAGCTCGCGACGAAGACGTTCGTAAGCCTGAACAGCAGGATGCTCCGATGCCTCTCCCCCCACTCCACCGACGACGCCAGATACCACACCAACACCAACACCAACACCAACACCAACACCAGCACACGAAGATGTCGACGGATGCGACGAATGTCCTGGAGAATGCACCTCGTCCTCTTTGAGCGACGCCACACATTGAGCGAGTTCATCTCTCGCATCGTCCAACGCTGCCGATATCGCATCCACGTGTGCTGCAAACCTCGCGAGATGCGTCGGCGTCGGTGCGAACGATACGATTTGTGCGATCGTTTGCGAGAGTGGGAGTGAGGGGCGAGCGGGGGGTAGGGGGGACGCGAGAGAGCTTGGGGTGGGTAGACCCGATGCAAACACGGAGGCGCTTTCGGAAGCGCTGTCGTCGGCTTTGAGATGTTGCTCTTCAACCTCGTCCAGGACTTCTGAGAGCCGTGCAGAGGCATCGACGAGCGTGGACGTCAACAAACTCATCACGGCACGTACGTCCTCCCAGTACACCTCGTCATCGTCCTCGAAACGCAGCGCTAGGAGATGTGAGCATGAGAATCGTTTGGATCCCAACGCCGATTGGAGGGATAGGCGTAAGGAAGAGAGTGAGAGAGGATGTCGAGTCGGGGTCATACTCGTGTATCTAGACCCTGGGGACATCGTCGTGCGGCGTTTCATCGAGTTACCGCGAGTAAGCGACGCAGGTGCACTACGCTGCGATAGATCAAACATCTTCAAACCCCCACTGAAACGTTTTCGATAGAGGCCTAGAGCGGTGGCACCGAACGAGTCGTCCTCGTCACCGTCTACGAACGACGAGTCTGCGGTCACCATCCCGTCCTCTTCTTCGGATACCTCTGCGAGTGCATGCGAAGGTGATGCCGTGGCATTCCGCGCTGAATTCCGAGCTGGAGATGGGGAAGGCGTGGCACCCAACAATGCGCTGAGATCTGACCTCCGTTGCTCTCTCCGTTGAGCGAGCTGATATGCTGGTGGAGATCCAGCGAGTGCGAGTGCTGCGTATGATCCGTTCCACGTCGACCGCTTCTTCATGCGATCCGTCAAAGAGTTGGCGCGTTGATGCGAACCAGGATGAGAGAGTGGTCGTGGAGAGTCTCCGTGGAGTGAAAAAGTGGATTTCATGGGAGAGGGTGGGGCGTACATCTCGGAGAGCTGTGATAGCTCGCAGGGAGAGGTGATGGCGGAGAGAAGCTGTCGGACATTGTCACATTGCGTTTGAGTCGTCAGAAGAGAGGTGGACAGAGCAACTCGAAGCGAGGAAGACGGAGTCCGTGGGGATTTGGGACCGTAGAATATACTATGTAGGATAAATGCGTCAGCGCAATTGAGAAAACGCAGAAAATGACCTACTTTCGTTCCTCATTTTCCAAGATGCTAAAGGTATCATTGATCACAGAGTCCCAAAGTTGGCCAGCAGAGATCAGATTTTGTAAAGCTTGTAAGGACTCGAAAGATTGACATCACGTTAGCCAAACCATCCGTGGAGAAAACCAGGATTTGACTTACGGGTGTCATGACATTGGGTTTAGAATGTATATCCAGTCTGTGAACATGTATATAGTACAGTGTGCCAACGAGCAGCAGAAGAGCCATGAAATAAAATCGAGCACTGAGAGCAGCAACAGCGACTGTGAATGAAAACGTGATGGGCCAAAAGGGTGTTTCTGGCTCTTGGGGCATGGAAAGTGAGAGGTCCGTCATAGTACTTTCGGCCACACTTGCGGCCAAACTTGGCGTTCTGCTGTGGCCACCACTGGCGAGCTTTCCGGGTATCGACAGGGACGTTGCCCGTCTATGTGATTCGTGCATCGGTGTTGCCCCATATGCGGGTGATAGGAGAGAAGAGGAGATGACCCCATACTTGAACCGTTCGGCGAACGCATGGGCTCGATGGGACATGCGGTCTGAAGAAAAGAGCGAGCCGAAGGACTGCATTACATCGTAGGCATAAAGAGCGAACGATGGGCCACACCAAGCAAACATATACGCGGATGCTGAGAAAACGCTGCTATGGATACAAGCGAGAGCTCACCTCAAATGCGCTCAAAATAATGAAATATAATTTTTCCATCCTCTCAGAGTGATTTGAGGTGAACGGCTTGTGTGTTAAATAGGGCTGAAGAGAGAACTCAGGTATGCCTCCGGGAATGAACTCAGAGGCTTCTCCGGAGTCTGCAACATGGGGCGCGCGTGTAAGGTACGACAAGGGGGACAAAAGTGATGGCTTGCCTCTCAAGTAATCCTCTAGCGGGTGCCCGTCAAATACCGGTTCTGCCATAGGTATCAAATCACGAATGCCAGTATTCTGCGCGATCGGTGGGTGTGTAGAAAGCAGTGTACACTGCTGGGTATTTCGTGACGGGTCGTGAACGAGTCGAGGGAATGAAGGCGGATATTAGCAGCTGGACTGTGAAAGGAGGGAATATGTGCCTCGAAGGGCAGAGTCGGTGTCTGGCTGATACAGTACTCGTTCGCTAAAATAAACCTCAAACGCCCCCGGTGACCTCTCTCCAACTGACCCTCTCCCATTACGTAATTCGTCAGGCACGTAACCGCACGAACCCAAACTCGACATTGTCTGCAAGCCAAATACCCGGGCCGGTACCGTACAAACGAGTAACTAGAACTGGATTAGTCTCCCCTAGGCAGACCGAATATTGAAGGAAGACCGATGTATACCTTCCATTACTTCCACTACGACTTATAGTATTGGTCTAGTCGCTTCACTTTGGCGGTGACAGACCAGACAGAAAGTATTTTTACACCCATTCACTGAGGGATCAGTACCTATCACTGTCAGTGATCAACTCAAATGACCAAAGAACAGACTGACATCTCCCACATTGCTCCCACACTGACTTGCTGTACGATCAATTCAACTCTCCTCCACTGGCTCCACTTGAATGAGTCACACTCAACATGTACAGCACGAGGCAGGGTCCGAGCCACTGCGGGTCCATCTTGACTCCACTCCTCACCGCCTGTGCCCACCACTAAAAAACTCTCAGCGTCTTGGAAGTTGGAGGGCATCGGTGCAGCGTTGGCAGGGTCGACGACCCTCTCCATATGGAAACCGCGCTGTATGCATGACTAGCAAGTCTTCAGGCCATTCCCCGGTGAGCCCTTTGTGTTAACACCTCTTCCAACGACCTCGGCCTTGTAAGAGGGACGATGGGACCGAACACGATGTGTCGCAAGCTCCTAGCTCATCTCTACCATCACCACAAGCAGTGTTCAGCATACCCTGAGCGGCTGAGCCTGAGCATGTTCTTCGAGAGAGACTCCCGGGCTGCTCTTCCACCTGCGACCATCGTCGAAGATGTCAAGAGCAGTTGGATTACCTTGGATTTGTCAGACGGCCATCCTGTACTCCGATGCTCTGAATCAGGTAGAATGCTGATACAATGAAAGCAAACCTTTTATTCTGGATGCGAAGATTCGTGCATATGTCATGCAAAAGATTCTCAACTGAGTACTCTCGGTAAGCAAGTCGTCACTACGTCATCGATCAACTATTGCCATCCTCTCGGTATCATCTCGATCGATATCAGTGGCATCGGAATTGAAGTCAAGGAGAGGGTACTATGTTCCGGAGCAGTACTAGCCTCTCTTGAGCCTATCATCCCTACTTTGGCATATCAACACTTATATCGTCATCTTGCGAGCGACCGTGAACGAAAAAGAAAACGGTCTCCAGCAAATACACAAACTCCATCCATCTTACTGCGTACACGCATCGTCCAACGATCGGACATCTGATTCTGAACCGTGAGCATTATCCGACCACAAGTGCGCGCATCACACACACACACACACATCTCAATTCTCGCCCCTTCCCAACTTTTCGAGCGAACGAACACCTTGTTCGTACCACTCCTCTCTCGTTATCCAAAAATCGTTTCGGCTCTTCATAATGTCGGCCAAGACGGCGCCACCGAGGAAGACCATGTATTTCCGACGTGGAGGGTCTTCGATACGGATTTTGAATTTCTGTTGGTCGGCGAGAGGGGTCAGTCATTTGATAGGTGGATGGGAAAGAGCAGGAGTGAGACTTACGTTCAACCGTGAGGGATCTCCGTTGAGAACCTTCGTGAGGTACAGCTGTTTCATTTCTTTCTCGAGACGACTGGGAAGTCCAGGGTACATGCTAGAACCGCCGGAAAGGACGATGTGTTTGTAAAGATCAGAACGGAGATCGACGGCTGCTGCTTGAATCGTTTGGAAAAGCATCTCTGAAAGAGTTTGAGGCGAGTCAGTGATGTGATGAAAGCAGGAGGGGGAAACGAACCTGCGACGCCTGGTTGATCGACGTCGACGAGGTGAGGTTGGAACATGCATTCTGGAGCTTCAAAACGCTCCGAACCGACTTTGATCGTCCGCCCGTCTGGAAGCTGATGCAAAACATGAGGGACATATTGGGACACGATGAATGACACTCGCGTACCGTATAGCTCTCCACTAGAACGGTCGTTTCCTCCGAAAGTTTCTGATCGAGGTCGAGGTCGTAGCTGAGAAGAGCATACACATCCGAATGGCGCGAGGAACAAAATACGATCACTCTTACCTGACATAACATAGCTTCTCCTTGATCTCTCGCACAGTTTCGAAATCCGCCGTACGGTTGAAAGCGTATCCGCGCATGAGCAACAGTTTGATCAAGTACCGCGTGACGTCTCGGCCAGCGATGTCCAAGCGGCGAGTGAGATGTGGTATAGAGTAGCCCGCGTATACGGGTACGATGTGAGTGACACCATCACCCGAATCGACGACGACACCCGTCGTCAAACCTGCCCAAGCGTCAGTCCCCCAAAACCTCAATCACACAAGTACATCAAACCCACCTTGCGCATACAGCGTCAACACAGCCTGGATAGCCACATACACTCCCTCGAACCCATACTCCTCAAACATGACCTGCACCATCCGCTGTCGATTCACCTTTGGATTCATCGGCGGTTCAGTGAGCAACACCTTCCTTCCACGCGGATCGACTTTGAATTTCTCGTCAAAGGTGTAATCCCATAAATGTTTCATGTCTTCCCAGTTTCGAACGATACCGTGTTCCATCGGTTGAGTGACTTGGAGGTAGTTGCGGTTCTCGGCTGCTTCGTCACCGATCATGATGTCTTTGATCACTGCTGCGCCTACGCGCTCTTCGGCACGAAGGATTGGACGACCGACGATGGAGGGGAAGACTTGCGTGGTTGGGAGTGTGAGGATGGGATCGCATGAGCGCGAGATGGATTGCTAGGACGTACCGTGTTCTGGAAAGTTGGACCCCGCATAGCCGACTTTGACGAACTGCGGGTGAAGGAGTGTCAGTGTGGCGCGTTCGAATGGCGTTGGTGCTTACACCTGTTCCGTTGTCTACGACGAGGGGTGGGTCTTGCTCCATGCTGGGTTGAAATCAAGCAAGCGGATTGTTGTCGAGCGATGGTCGTCGGTGACTGTGTGGTCGGAATCAAACATAGATCTAATGAGATGTTTATGTCACTTTGGTTCTGTTGGAATGCAACGTTTCTAGATAAGTTATATATTGCGTAGCGTCCATGATGCATGATGGGTATACAAACTAATCTACGAGGTATGAGACGAGCCCAACTCAACGACTTTGTGGCGCCATGACAGTCCGTCGTCTACAATACTTGCGAAATATTACCAGAAATCCGATAGCGAGTAGAAGTGCACCGGCTGCCGCACCCAAGGTCGAACCGATAATCGTGCCTTTATTGTTGCTAGCGTTCGAATTGGGAGTCGTTGACACAGTGGGAGACGTAATGATGGTCGGGGGAACGCTCGAATTCGGTAACGATGGCGATGGAAGGAAAGAAGACGTTGCACTGTTGGTCTAGAATTAGCTGTTCGGGTGGGTAACAAATGGATAAATTATACCTGGCGTTAGCGACGGTGAGCGTTATTGACTCGACATTGAATTGTGTAGACAGGTTCCCTGGTATGAACGTGACGCCCAACGTTGTGGTCTGGGTTTCGGGGATGTCGACGGCGACGATGAGACTGATTGACGTGTTGACCTCTGAGGTTATCGTTAGATCAGTCGGTTCTGCCGTCAAGGTGAAGTTGACAATGGCGTTGGATGAGGAAGTGGTGCGAAGATACAAGGTAGATGCTGTTCGTAGTTGTGAGGAATTGAACGCACTGTGAAATAAATGGCTTACCTCTGAAATTGAGAAACATTTGGGGTATCACGTTGTCTGCTTGTGGTATAGGACCATCTGTGTAAACTATGGTAGTTCCTGGTATGGTGTCATTGGATATCTTCCTGGATGTCTACTCATGAGTGGGTCGCGAGGTCTGGATCATTGACTGACTTACCATGGGCTCGTGCAGTTGATGGCCGACGGAGAGCAAAGAGGGGGGTTATAGATGATGTCAGGGTGTGTGCTCTCGAGTACGACATTCTGTTGAGCAAGGACTGAGAGGACGAGAGTACCTAGGAGAATACACAGCCGAGAGAGTGAGTCTGGCATGGTTCGAGGTCAAGGGCGACGAGAGCGTGCACACCCCCTGCACGTTACCAAGAAAGATGATGAAGTCATCAAGTTTTGTGTTATTTCCGCTCATTCAGCGCCAACAAGGTGTACAGAGGAGACCCGTGCCTCGGAAGGTACGGCGAGGTACGGCGAGGAACTCGTTCGGCCTTGGATCGGACATCCGTTACACAGCCACTCTTTGCTCATGTGACCAGTGACTTTGTCAGCAATAGTTGCTGCAATTTGTTCCTTGCTTCCTCCCATCAAATTCCTTGGGTACGGTCTTTGGCCTTCGCAGTTCACCAGAGAGGCCCACTGAACTCCATTCATTCTTTTGCCTATTCCGCTCTTTTGACGAACGTGTTTACTCTTCATCGCTGAAAATGTCTCATCGCGACTTTGTGCATAAACGTGCCCCCCACCAGGCAATCGCTGCTCGGTTCATACCCACCTACTCCTACCCTGGACAGACGACTGACCCAGCCGCTACTGCCGCGCCAGCTACATCTAGCTCAGGTCTGTATTCATGCCAGCATACTACTTCGTCCTCTGATGATCCGTTGTAGCCAAAACTACCGCTGCAATCAGCCCCACGCCCCCAGCAGGCACCCCCCAAACTTCCCCCACCTCGACTATTTCTTCGTCGACCCCCTCGTCCACTCCAACATCCACCTCAACGACTTCCACTTCGTCGTCCTCTTCGAGATCTTCCAGCTCTTCGGCTCTCTCGACCCCACCTCCACAAATTGTGAGTAACTTCGTTGTCGCGTACTCAATACTTGTGTTTAAACCTTTTCAGCCGGTTGCTACCCCACCACCAGCCAACACTCAAGTGGTCCCTGGTACTCTCACCTTCACTCCCAGCACTCCCAGCACTCCCACCACCACTCCCACCGCTACCAGTACTCCTACTTCTTCGAGCGGTCCGAGCACGGCTGCAATCGTAGGTGGTGTCGCTGGTTCCCTCGCAGCTATTGCTGTCCTCGGTTTCATCATCATGTGGTGCATGGTATGCTTCTCATTCTCGTAAAATGTCTACACTCTTACCTCGCCGACTGATCAGCGCCGTCAACGTAACCGTGACAACGACGACTTCGATCCTAGTGTATTCAAGCGTCAGTCTGCAATTCTGGTTGATGACCCCCTCGAGCCTCCGCAAACTTACAACCGTCACCCACCAACCATGGTCGAGCGCCACAATGCTTCCCCTGCTCTCGCCGCACAAGCCGGTTATGGCCAGAACTTCTACGGTAACTACGGTGGATACAACCAACAGTCGCCTTATCCTTCTCCTGAGATGAACTCGTATGCTGGATCTCCTCCCCCGCAACAGTATGGAACAGCAGCTATGGGATATGCGTACAACGAACCTCCACAGGGACTTGGAAGACAGCCCTCGAACCCAGCTTACCTGACACGCCAGCCAAGCTCAGTAGCCGGATACGGGACGCTTCCTCCTCCCCCCGACGCTCACTATGTCGACCTTAACCGTTCCAGCGTGACGCCCTTCCAAGCCTCGCAATATGCTGACATTTCGAGCCAGCTGGGAACACCCAACCCCAATGCAGTCGCGGTTCAACCCAAGGGGCCTGCTCCACTGTCAGAGGAACCTTTACCCAGCCCGTTCGACGATCCTGCTGAGGTGTTCCCACCTCCTCCAATTGCTACTGCTACCACTTCCGTGAACCAGAGTGCAGCTCCTGCAGTGCAACCACGGCAAAACGTTACCCAGCATACCCAGCGACCAACATCCGCTTACACTGTTTATGAAGAGGGTGACGCATATGGCGGAATTTGAGCGTCTTCTCGATACTCATACGTTTGTGGTGCTGTTATGCTGTTTCCAAGCACTGTACAATTTCCTCGTCTGCCACTTAACGCTGTATTATGTTGACCAATCTCCTTTCCATTAGTCTTTGCACATGTGCATGCTGGTTCTACCGTTGTTTCCACTGCGGCACCAGACTGGTCTGCTGTGTCGCAGTGCCCATTGAAATTTTCTTTCACGAGTTGTCCCCTCGTTGTCACTACCCCAATCCTGCTACTGCAACGATTACTCGAATGGACCTACCTAGCGTCGGCTCTCCATTCCCCCGCTGTTTCCGTGAAAGATCTCATTCCATTGTACCAGTACGATGGATGTGCTTTTACCCCACCGGCTAACGGGCCTCATCTCGTCGATACCTTTATATCTTTCAAGGCTCGCCGTTTGAACGTTTTTTTTTCTCTTACATTATTGATTTTATTCGATCGGCGTTCTCTACTATTTGGTCTGTGTTCTTTGATGACTGGAAATGGTTTGCATCTCGAGGTTGGTTATGTTTCCGAATTTCTTTGGGCTTATTGAAAGGTTTGGGTTTAATCACAAGGTTTTGAATAGTCTGCGTGCGGGCTTGGATTCAGAGATATCCTGAGTCGAGGGAAAGAAGAGAACATCATGGAGGGATTCGGAAACTTGACTGATTTGAAGGACTTTATGGACGTTTTATCTACACACATTTCCTAGCACTTGCCCTAGTTAGGTGAAATGTAGGTGGGTGGCAGGAGAATTGATCAAAGAGTCTTCTCTGGCTGAATATGTCCCGAACTTCAATCAAAAAACGACCCTGTCGTGTGATCATGAGAACCTCAGAACTCTTGCAGTCTGCAGACAGGCAGCCTCGGAAAGCTTAACTTTGCACTATCGATCTCACGGAGTCGACTACATCATAGCTTGTACATGTCCAGGAGGCTCATTGGCCCCGGCCCCTGAGGCTTCTTCAATTTATCCCATACAGACACGAAAGCTTGGTTCTCCACCAGCGGCAAAAAAGCTGGTGATCCCCGACGTACCCGAGGGTCCTGGTCAGGGACTCGGAGCGTGGTCGAATGTCTTGGATCGCTAATTTTGTGCCTTGCTGTCGTCCCGCGCCGCGCCCGTGGACGGCTGCTTCAAGTTGCGCTGGTGGGTAGACATAGTCAAATCTAGCTTGGTGATCCGTATGTTTCCTGGTTGATTCTCATAGACGGGCCGGACGACACACTAATGGACCCAATCTTGTACAGTTCTGAGTGGTAAACTCAGTCGGGAACTGTGCTTCAAGATTGTGTCCAGCAGGCATGATAACTCGACTCACAGGAGGGCCCGATCAAAGGGGCTTGCATGGGTTGCTTCACCACTGCCGCTGGATAAATACAGGGAAAGTGAAGAGGAAGCTGGAGTTAGTACTGCAAAATGGTTTATAGTAGCGTCACTTCAAACAGGCGGTGCTGCATCAGTCTGATGAGCCACTTTGGACACTGTCGCGAGCCTAGCGTCTATCGGTAAGAATGAATGCCGGTGTACCCTTCACTAATGAGCGCGAGATTGTCTGACAACAGTAGTAATTGCCGACATCTCTTCCAGCCCAACATTCTCCACTATGGCGGTGGCTAGTGTGATGCCTCATGCTTCCAAACTTGCGCTTCATCAACTTCAAGTTGGGAGCGATAACAGGCAGCATGCCGGGCCGGGTCGGACCACTCCCCAACTTTTTTGAATTATGGAAAGGTAGTCCCTACAGAGGAACATCACAGGGCTAATTTTTTTTCCAGCAAGGTATACAGTCACCTTATATGGTATCTCGAAAGTGTCATCGGGATGATTTCCGACAATGGCATATTTGGTCTCCTAACGCTTTGCGCCTTGAAACAAAAACGACCGTATGGGTCTTCTGGCCAAATGGCGTCGAAATGACCAACGGGGCCATGACGTATCAAATAGGGTAGTGCTTACATACGCACGAGAGATCTTCGACATCTTGGTACCGCATCGACTTGTCACGGAATCCGCTCGCATCGGTCGGTAGCTGGCTGACACAGAAACAAGGGCAACGGGGCCCCACGTAGGATTCAAATTATAACGCTTTGCGGCTTGTACCAAAGCCATCGTCATGGTGCCAAATGGGAACAAGTGATGAAGTTAGCAACTCGGCCATTGGACCACATTTTAGGATTCCTTAGAAAGTTTCATCAGTTGGGTAGGTCATCTGCTTGTCCCGAATTGCGGAAGCTCCGCGCCAGATGGGTCAATCATTTGAACGAATGACCTGGACACTTGAATCGGACAGGTTTGGGCATTTAAAACGGGAACAGCCTATAGTTTGATCTTATTCACAAGTACAAACCTTACCAACGAGTGTCGACCATCCACAAATCACCAGAGAACAGCAAATAGCTCTCGAAGCACCGACCTCGTCATTTTGGGAAGCCTGGCTGGTCCTTCAACCGACTAGGTGCATGTGCAGCTGATGTCTTTACCAGTGTTTTGGGCATAACTTCTAGTTGAGAACAACACGGTCCATCACCCCCAACTTTTGCTGCTTTCCGAATAGAAACAACCAAGTGTTCCGTGACACAGCGTTGCCTCTTGGTGGTGGATGGTCAGTCAGCGATTTTCACATGGTTATTGGCACATCTTCGTTTATTGTAACAAGTTCTTCTATTGTCTCCCATTTTCCCGAAAGTCTCCTCCATGACGTTGTGAGAATGGTGACCCGTCTCGAGCCACAGAAAGATAGCCAATGCAAATAAATCACTCTTTCTGCCCTCACGCACACTCCAGGATGTTCAAAAATGTTCATCATCGTGTTACAATGGGTACATCATAATCGTACTACGGCACGCATCACCGACCATATAGTATTCAAATTATTATGCACCCGGGACGTCCTGTGGTAACGATGGGGGGGAGGTAAGAATGGTTCCTTCCCGAGCCCGTTTTGGGAGCGACATCATCACGGACATCTTCCGCGTATCTTGAGGGCGATACACCGACATGTTAGTTCTTCCGAAAATCATTCTGAATGAATAGTAGATCGAGGAATGGGTGTGTAAACGAATGGGAACCTACCTGTTCCACCATAGCAAGAGATCCGAGTTTCTCTTCAACTCGCTTGGAGTCTCAGCGTTCTCGAAGAAGCTGATAATATTGCAGTAGAAGTCTTGATAGTTGAATTCGCCATCAATAAGACCCCAACTACCACAGTTCGACAACGCAAATCGGAGCTAAAGCATCCAACACGATAAATACACACTTAAGTCTGGGGGAAGGTTATACCTGAACTGCAATATATGCGATTGCACGAGGGCTAATGGACTTCATCCCCAGCAAGGATGCTACGTGAGAGCGCGTGCGATGTCCTTCGCGCCTTGATCGTTTCTGCGGCCTCTCTTCATTGTTCTCATCCATCTTGGAGGCCGAAGACGGAGACGTGAAAATGTGCTTGAGGGCCTTTGGTGTACTATGAAAAATCGTTCGAAAAGGATGAAAAATAATTCACGTACCTTAACAAGCAACATATTTCGGAGAAAACCCTTTGTGGGATCATTGCCATCGTAATGTTCGTTCTCATATAGGAATGCTGGCCAAGAGTGAGCAGTTGTGAGGAAGTCAGGATGACAATCTCGAATTGCCGCACGTTGCCTGATGGCGTTGGAGGTAAGCTAACATAACGGTGAGTGTGGGATACTACACACTCTGGGTCATTCCAGTCATAGTCGACTGGACACAGCAGGCGCCCAGTGACATCGTGGTCGAATCCACGCCCATCTTTGTCATTGGCCTGCAAAGCGGGCTCTGGGGCACTAGGCCTCGCCGCCATGAGCCAATGGACGACAGCTGGCTTGAGACTGGCGGCATCATCACCGCGGGCTGAGTCAGCCCCTTTGTTGAGCTGATAACGATCATAGATAGATATTACCCTGCAATTTAACTCGTACCTCTTTGTAAATTTCAGAAAGTCGACATAAATCTTCTTGATTATCAAACACTTTGCGCAAGGAAGGCTGCCATCGCAACAGCTCCTGATATGCAGCATATACTCGGCTATCTCTTAGTAAGACAATAGCTCAGTGAGTAATATCATCTTAGACCACGCACAGGACTCTAACTTACTCTGCGGAATGATTCTCAAGTTCTGAGTCGTCGAGGCAAGCACGGCGGTCAGCTTCACTGACAAGGTCTTCAACACGATCAGTAAGCGACACTAGCCGTCTTATGCAACGACCCATGAGGAGTGGAGTTGTGCGACTAAAAAGATTGGTTAATTCTGTCACGGTTGCTCCAACCAAATACGCTCAAGTAGAAAGATCTACCGTCCGATTGGCTTTGTGCTAAAGGCGCGCACATCCTGAAGTTCTTGCTCGAGTTCGGTGATTCGGCGCTTGCATGAAATTACAAGAGATTGAGCAGTTTCATCCGGGGAATCGGGTGATACATCCATGGCCACGGTGAGATGGGGATTGTGATTCATGGTTTCGTATCCTTTATACACTCGCAGTTCGAAATGGGCCACCAAAAATGACTCGACGTACGGTCCTGAACTAGTGTGCGAATGAGCAAGATGAGGCAAGATGGTTGTCACGAGGGTTTGGCTTTCGGTCAGAACATTTCCAGGGTCATCAAGGTTGATCAAACGGAGGAATGGAGAATAGACTCTTCGGGAAACGGTGATTTGATCATGATTGATTCGTCCAAGATCAAATCTGAGAAGGTCTTCCCAGAACTTGGGAAATGCCGCCGTTGCGTGCCAGCTCCAGCTTAATATACTAGATAAGCCACTGGTTAGCCTTATTCCCCTTCAATTCTTATTTTGGCTGGGCGAAACAATAAAACACCACTTCTTTCAGTTTGATAGTACCCGGCGGTTTTAGCAGTTGGTGTTGGTGCACGATATCATTGTAAACAGCGCGTAATCAATGGGTGTGCTATTCAATTTACCTACAATCAGACAACCAAAAATCGAGAGTGATACAGCATGTGCAACTTTGTACACATGACGACTACATTACTGAGAAATGAGGAAGAGGCCCAGGATCATTGCTGTTTACGGAGCAAAACAGCCTTACATTTCGAAGGTGATACAGCATGTGCAGCATTGTGCACATGACGAGTACATTGACGTGAAACGGGGAAAGGACTTGTTGGTGTCTACGCCATGGACAGCGCGACAGATAGCTCCTCAACTAGCTGAGGTTCGATGGCGGGAACATGATCAAATATCATACTGACAGAAGTGAGTAACGAAAATGACACGATCCAGGGTTGCTTACTGATTCCACCAGTGGAGGAGGTCTTCAATCTCTCTGGTCTTCGCTTCTGACTGTGGTTTCTCAAACCAGTCAATGATGTTGTTGTAGAAAATCTCATAGTCGAAATTATTGTCATTGAGCTCCCAGAAAATGCGGTTGGACAACGCGAAGCGGAGCTATACCCCAACTGATCAGTTTCGATTCAAGTTGACATGTGACAAATGTTTTTATTACTGTACCTGAACTGCTATGTATGCGATTGCACGTGGCTGAACTGATGTCATCCCCAATAGACCTGCGACGTCAGAGCTCGGGGAAGTGAAAATGCATCGGAAAGCCTGAGTACAAAAGAGTGGTTTGTAACATGACGACACTCAATAAATGTGAATGACATACCCGGACAAGAAGTTCCCCCATAAATAGACCATTTGATGGTGCTGCCGGATTATACTGATTGTCTCGATACAAGAATGTTGGCCACCTGAGTGCATTCACTGGATATTGTGGCTGATCATTCCTGAGGGCATCGCGTATGCTTGAAGGTGTATTAGATCAGAGAAGACAGACAACCAATGTGATGTGAACCGGACACACTTTGCATCGAACCAGTCATAATCGACTGGACAAAGAAGCCTACCAGTGGCATTGTGATCAAACCCCCTTCCCTCCTTTCTGTTCACGTCAAAGAGAGGTACGGGAAGTCGTTCATTCAGCCACACAGCAACTGAGGTCTTCAGCATGCTCGTATCGTCACCACGGGCACAGTCTGCGCCTCTCTTGAGCTATATTTACCCGCGAAGATTAAGTATTATGCATCGCGACGCATCACTTCCCATGAGGACTCACCCCTCGATAGGCTATAGCCAACTGGTTGTCGTTATTTGGGTCCTGCATGAGCCCCACGACAGACGGGCACCATTTTACAAGATGCTGGTAAGATTGGATGGCGCGTTTCTCCCTGCCATGCTGTAATTAGAGCACAAATAACTAAAATCTGAATTCTGGTCAGATCTTACCTGTCAGACGAATACACGAATTCGATCAAGTCGTCATCCTCCACCGCCAACATCTGGCGCTCGCGCTCGATGCTCAAGATAGTGGTGGGATCAGCAAGGCTTACGAGCCTTTTTATCGCTCGACCATCCTTCAAATAAAGATAATTTCTGCGCCGGAGAGCAAAATAGCATCAGTCAGGGCATACTCTGGGAGAGGACGCTTACGGTAAGATTGGCATGATTTGACTGATCGCTTGTGAATCCAAGCAGCAGGTGATGCTGGGTGTGTTCTTCATTGGAAACAACATTTATGATAAACGTTCTGTGTGTCGATGGTCCGGAGCATGCGAATTAGAAAGAACAAAGTTGTCAAGATCTGGAATCTCGATCATGGGCACGGGGATCTGACGGTACGATGCATGTGAAGACTCACCCGACAAAAACGACAAAAGAAAACAGAATGAATGGAGCACAGCAAATAATCTTTGACAGTAAGTTGGATCAGTACCTGGGGACTAAACCTTACAGAAGGAGACAGCCTGAGGACCACACAAGTAGAGATGACAAGTGTAAATCCATCTCTCCCACTCGGACCGCTGTTGCGTGAAAGTCTTAGCCTGTTCGATAATGGTGGCTCCATATCATCACGACACACCCAGGCCTGTCATGCGAACCCTGCATCTGTGGAATGGTTAGCCAGGAATTGACGGTTTCTGGCGGACCTGACCACAGTCACTGGCCGGCCCACGGACTTGGGTGAGTTTCTGCGTCGAAGTACCGCCTCAGCCGGATGCTGAGTTTATTGGCCCTTCGGGCCATCCAGTCATCAAATCGCTGACAACTACCTACCCAATGGGGGATAGCGTCTGGTGTCTTGTTCTTCCGCTCTCCATTCTCCGTTGACCCTTCTCCTTCTTAGCCATACGATTGATCCATTGGGTAGTCAATATGTCTATACTTGAACTCATTCGCCGAACCTGAACATGACCGTGACCGTGACTACTGGCATTGCACAGCAGACATGTAGTAATGTCGAAGAAACTCCACCGAGTGGTGGACATGGCCAACTCGTTCATGAGAAAAGCCACAACTACTTCACCGGGATGACTTTGGTTGATTTCTTGGAGATTCATTGAAGATGCCCGGCCCAATCAATGTTTGCTAAATTTCCAGCCTGTTTACATATGTCGTAGATATACATTGGTACACAATTAATTAGATCTTCGTGTTCCATTTGCGCAACTCCTCCAAGATCTCCGACAGAAGCTCTGTCTGCTTCACTAACACAGCTACGACATCCTGCCGCAACTCCCTAATTGCTCCTTCCAAGATCTCGAAACGAGAAGTCTGTAGTCCCAAGGCTGGCATGCTAACTTGAAAGTCAAATGGAGCCTGAAGACGAGGTCGCTTGGGAGCATGAGGTTCTTGGACCGGCATGGACCTTGCGCGACTTGGCGTGTTGACCAACGAATTTCCGAAACGGCGCGGGCTTGGAGTCTGACAGTCGCAGACTCATGGTAAATATTGATGAGACTGGCTTACGGTTCGGAATACGTACCTGAGGTAGGAAATCATCATCATCAAATCGTTTTCTCTTCAAGGTCGAGTGATTGACCATATTTCCTGACGTGGGCTGAACGTCATTGAGACTCAGAGGAAATTCCTGTCACTTTTGTGAGTATGCAAACAGGTTAGTAGTAGACTCATTACTAATGTATTTGCCTCGGTGAGCACAACAGGTGGACTCGACGAAGTCGTCGCTGGCATCCCAACCTGACTATAGATGTAGCGCCCATTTTCATCGAGAGGTGCACCTTGTCCTACACCTCCCCACCGTGGCTGACCCCACTCGTCACAGGATGCTTCCGACATGGCATTGTGGGGTGGTGAAGCAGATAGGTCATGATCTGAACTAGAGTCAGCATCAGAGGGGAACAGCACAGGTGGTCGGTCGCATTTGTGAGTCTTGGGCATGGCTGTGGTTTGACTGAGCGGAAAAATTCTAACTTTCATGGTCTATGTATCCGTAGAGCATCACCAATTGTCCGGATCATCACTCGATATCTTCCTGGAGTGCGATCTCCAGCCTAGGTTTGCTCTAGTTTGTTCTATCTCCATTCTCCGCCCTCCCTGACTGATTGTCAAATCATCCCTACATGTTTGTAATCCAGAAGGACTTACGTGCTATCCCGGACTTTGTGGTACGCCACTGGATATCCCAGTCCGTTTTCGCACTTTGACGGCATCACAGCCTTCGGTATCACTAACGATCCTGAGCTTGCCTCAGGCTGTCATAGCTCTCGGAGTTTCTTTCGCAACTCGCTATCAATTAGAGCGAAGGGAATTTGAGTCCCTGTTCCTAATCAGGCACTGGTATAATGTAGTAGTGCCCTTCTGGTCGCGCTTGAGATGGGCAAGCGTTGTGATGTGATCACAGTGCCCCGGGCCATGCCAGTGCAATTCTTGAACGTTCTAGCGCCTGCACTCGCATCCAAGTTGCCAGGAGAACCCTGGGCCACCAGTCCCTCATCAGCGTGAAATTCACCTCCGTACATAGCATCATGATAGCACATTCAATAAGTAGACATTACACGTCAATTAGTAGGGATGTGAGTGACTACGTCTGGTGCAGAAACTGTTTCCTGTGAAGAGATATCAGCGAATTGTTTTGCCAAATATTAGTTGTAAATGTTACTCACTTTCACTGGCTCTTCATGCGCATCGTTCAAACTAGCTCCCTCCACTTTCGGTCGTTTACTGTTTACTGTTGCCTTCTAATGATTAGAAACTATACTCAGCAGGAACAAGTTCTACTCTCTTACCTCTCCTGGCGTTTCCGTGGGTGATCGTGGCCGTTTTTCAGCCACTCGGCCTCCAGACTCGGAATCATCATCCTGTGTTGATATCGCTCAGCAAGTAGTCACGGCATCTCAGTCGAGTTATCTCTCTTACCGTTTCACTTTCCTCAGGCCTATCGTTCCATAACTCTGTTCTTGCAAGTCTCCTGCTAACCCAAGATCCTTGAATCTGTGCGTTGGTATGTATGAGGAATTCTCGGACAGTGGGATTTTCGTCATCCATTTCAAGACCTGCAGAGCGAGCATCGGCTATCGTATCTGTCCGAAAAAGCCCAAGGATTATTTCTGCTGCACTTTCATTGAATGAAGATGATCTAGAGCTGTGAGCAGAGGTATAGCGGTGGAGTGAATGGGTCCCCTGGTGCGATTCTTCGATCAGACTGGCAGAAACCGTGTTTGAAGGGTGTTCCTCATCAGCGCTGTCTTCAGACATAGTGGCGTTGTTTCTGAGCATGGCTTGCTCGCAAGAGCTCGCTCATATCTTCTTCCCAGTTGAATAGGGTACGCCTTACGTCTGTTCATCCTTGCCATTGGTGGATTGAGCGGATCATACTGAATTAAGTTTAGAGGTTCCAACTCGACGGCGCAAGAAATGGAAACCCTATCAGAGTACTACGAAACCACTGCTGTAATGCCCCAAGGTCCAACTCAATGACAAAGTCCGGTCGGATCATGCCCATCAGAAAAGCGCTCAATGAGTCCTCATCGAGCAGAATATAATTGGACATGTCAGGGAAAGTCTGTACGAGCGTGCACCACGGATCCGCGGGGGCGCCCGACAGCGTGATTGGCTGAGTCCTACGTCATCATTTGCCAGACCTCAGGATGACCGTCGACGCAGCATTGTCTTCTCCCTGTCCACCACTGGTGAGATTGCTGCACATCAGCTGGGTGATCTCCCCCACAAGATATGAATATACCCCTCCTGTTCTTGCTATTGCTTGCTGTCATGAGTGGACTTCATTTGTTCAAGTGTGGACAACTCTGCGATCGCACATTTTCAGACTCTCGCGGCCTCTCTCACCATCGAAATAACTGCTCAATTTACATACAAAGACGGACTGCACAAACGATCAATGCTAGGGCTCAACGACTCAAACACCAGCAGTCTGATCACTCATTGGCAGGACCACCTTCAAAGAGGACAAAAACGATAATACAAGATGTGGATGACTCAGATGTGTGTGTCTCATGCTGAGTAGATGATATGCTTGGTTGGCTCACTAGTGACCTAGTCACCTTTTGCGACTGGGTCGGACGAAATGCTGCCACCTGTGCAGATTCCTACATCATCCATCCTTTCAAACCCTCACCCACCTGATGTGCCTACACCATTGCTTCCATCTACTCAGATGATGGCATCCGAGTCGACCCCACCACCGACATCTGTGAAATCCACGAGAGATGACGGACGCCCTTCTCGTACACATCGCCTACCAATTCGCTATCGTGATTTGCTTCCCGAAGCACCTCCACCTGTACCATCAGCGGACAGCACGGAGCCCCCATCTCTTCCTAAACGAGTTATTCTCCATGTCTTCGACTCGTTCAGGACAATGTTTAACTCCTTTGGAATCGCTCGAGAATATCATCATCGACCATCTTATGATCCAGATTCTTTTGTATCCGTCAGTGACCTCTCAAATGTGCCTGCTGGTCATGACGTTACTCCCACTCCGGAATCGCTTCAGACTTGTGAAGAATTCTACGGCTCCTCTGGCCCACGTGCTCCTCCATGGCCATGGGCAAATATGACAATATGGCGACTGATGGCATGGAAATTCACCGGTAGCAGTCAGAAGTCAAATGCTGAAGCTACCCGCCTTGTACACGAGGTGCTCCAGGCGCCGGATTTCAACCTAGAGGACCTAACCACCTTCGACGCATCAAAGGAATCACAGAAGCTAGACAAAGCTGCAGTTGACAAAGAGGCAACGTGTCTCAAGTTTGACACCGCCAATTGGAAACAGGCCACAGTGGAAATCATCATCCCGACCCGTCAGAAAGCCCCAGAAGCTGGGGGACACCCATTCGTTATCCCCGGTCTCATGTACCGTCCCCTCACATCGGTCATCTCAGCAGCTTTCTCTGAACCGCTGGCGAAGTTCTTTCATCTTACACCTTTCAAACGCATCTGGCAGCCCTCATCTGGTCCTTCACAGCGGCTGTACGATGAGTTATATTCATCAGACGCATGGATCAAGGCTCATGATGACGTACAAAAACAGAGGAGAACGGATGGCTGTCAGCTTGAGCGGGTCATTGCTGGCTTGATGCTTTGGTCGGATTCAACACAACTTGCTCAGTTCGGCCACTCGTCTGCATGGCCAATTTACTTGTTCTTCGGAAATCTATCAAAGTATGTTCGCGCATCTCCGACCTCGGGTGCATGTCATCCCATTGCCTTGATCCCGTCTGTAAGCACTTCATCGTATCTCAGTTGCATTGTTCTTATCAAGTTCCAGTTACCACAAGATCTCGTCAAAACAATCATGTCATTCTCCCGTCGAAAAAGTCATGCGGATGTCCTTGCGCATTGCAAACGAGAACTGTTTCATGCGGTTTGGCGGATATTGCTCGACGATGATTTCCTCGACGCATATACTAACGGTATCGTTGTTAAGTGTTATGACGGTATTCATCGTCGTATTTACCCAAGGATCTTCACATACTCGGCCGACTACCCTGAAAAGTCAGTGCAAGTATAGTAGTACCCAATAGATTTTCCGTCTAATGGTACATATAGAACCCTGATAGCCACTATCCGAGATAAAGGCCGCTGCCCATGCCCGCGGTGCCTGATCCCAAAATCAAGCTTTTGGCGTCTCGGCTTCGTAAATGACATCAAGGCCAGGATATCAGAACTTCGCAGCTATTTTCGCGCCAAAATTGTTGCTGCAAGAGATAGGATCTACCGCCTTGGTTGTCCAGTCAAAGCCGTGGCTGTCGAGAATTTACTCAAGGAGCATTCACTCGTTCCGACCATAGTACGTCAAAATCAATCATATCCTGTGACAATATGGAGTATCTGATGTCTTGTGCTCGAAGAATGCATTCATAGACCGTCTGTCACCATTTGGTTTTGACCTATTCCCTGTCATTGTCGTTGATTTCATGCACGAGTTCGAGCTCGGGGTGCTGAAAAATGTTCTGAAGCACTTGATTCGCATTCTACATAGTTTAGATCCGTCCCAAACTGCGGTGCTTAATGAACGGTAGGGAATTCTACAAGTTCAAATCAACCACCAACAGGTCTAACAATTCTCCAAGCTACTCCGCCATCTCGTCTTTCGGTGTTGATGCCATAAGGTGTTTTCCCCCTGATGTGGCTGAAATGGGGCAACGCACAGCCCGCCATTTTGAAGATATGCTCCAGGTGAGCAAACTGTAGTACCCCCTGACGACACTGCTCTCACCGCGTAAATATAGTGTGCAATACCTGCTTTTGAGGGTCTTTTCCCTGACGAGCATGATAGCACCATCAGAACACTTCTCTTCCGACTGGCCGAGTACCATGCATTGGCAAAACTCAGGCTACACACTGATGATTCCCTCAATCTCTTGGACAAGTCTTTGAAGAGACTCGGCAAGGAATTGCGAACATTTGCAAACACAACCTGCACAGCATTCCAGACCAAGGAGCTGCCTAGCGAGGCTGCAACACGGCGACGGCGTCAGGCAGAAAGGAGCAAGGAATGCACCACTTCGCAGAGTGGTCCGAGCCTTCGCCCCAAAACCTTCAACCTGCTGACCTACAAATTCCATGCCTTAGGGGACTATGTCCAAACGATAAGACTATTCGGCACAACAGATTCGTATTCAACACAAACTGTAGGTGAAATTGACCACTGGGACAACATCCAGTTTCAACTGACTTTGGCATCAGGGCGAGCTTGCTCACCGCTTGCTCAAGAAGTTATACGGCCTTACGAGTAAACGCGATGTCTCACAACAGCTTGCAAGGCACCACCAACGTCTGACGCAAGTCCAACGCCAGCAACAGATCGCTGATCCACCCGTATTCGAGACCTCTGCGCTGGACACAATCCCGGAGCTTCATCATGTTCTCTCCAGCTCTCCCAATCACACCGTCAATCTCAGGGGGCTTCTCTATGATTGCCGTGCTCAAGGAGATCCAGCCATAAAGGTACGTATTGATGCACTTTCGGGTGTGCGGAACTGTATTGCTAACCATCTCCCGACTGGCAGGACGATTTCATTCCACAATTGAAAGACCACCTACTGTCCCGTTTATATCGCTATGAATATGATGGGGACGAAAGACGGTTTGACGATCTCGACCGCAGCTATGTACATTTCGTCAACAACCTCAACCGTGTCGTTGACTCGAAAACATTTCGTGTAAACTACACATCCTATGACGTCCGTCGACACCAGGACTTCATGCGACCAGGTAATGGCTGCGTTGTCATGACCCTTTCGAGAGAAGATGGTCCCGACGCTCATCCATTCTGGTATGCCCAAGTCCTTAGGGCATTTCATATTTCTCTCGTTCACGCAGCACCTGATTCTCACAATCGCTCCCAACAAATAATGGAAGTCTTGTGGGTTCGCTGGTTGGGTGTACAACCGAATTATCATTGGGGGTTGAAGGAGGCGAGGCTGCCTAAAGTCGGATTTGTCCCAGACAGTGATGGTGGTGCATTTGGTTTCCTCGACCCCTCCCTCGTCCTTCGTGGATGCCACCTCATCCCGGTATTTGCAGAAGGTCGCACTGACTCCCTTATGAGGCATGGCGAATCACTTGCCAGGCCATCGGGAGAGACCGACGACTGGAGTGCCTTTTACATCAATATGTGAGTTTTCCGGTTGTCACCATTCAGAGTATCTGACACAATAGCAGCTTTGCAGATCGAGATATGTTTGCTCGGTTTATTGGCTTTGGGGTTGGTCACAAGTATCAGCATCGAAGCGAGGAAATGTCAGCCGGAAACTTGCAGAATGAAGGCGCCGAAGACGATAACGACCCGACCAGTGGGGATCTCAGGCTATTGGCTGAGACCGAACAGATACTCTCTCGGAGTGGCGAAGAAACTAAGGCGAATGACAGCCAGGAGGAGGATGGCCTGAGAGAGGATCTCGATCACATGGATACCATCGATGTCGGTGAAGATGACAGTGGAGATGATGATGACATTAGTGAAGGCGAAGGCGAGGACGATGGGAATTACGATAGCGACGGAGATGGAGCTAACGATGAGGGAGATGAGGATTTAGATTTCGAGTTCTAGGTGTTACGGTGGGCAAGGTTATACATATCCCTGTGCACCCTATCCATCCTTTGTTGTACCATATGTTGCAGTGAAGCATACAGGGCATGGTTCAGTTCGATTTGTCTTCGCCTCAGATGGCCTCCGGATCAATACGCGCACTCGAGAACGGACCATACAGGTCGTCGTCGTCGTCAGATTCGTCACCTGGTACCATTAGCATTCTACAGTACTACATGCTACATTACTCGGCTTATCCGATCACGATGAATGATCAACAATACACTCACAAGCCCATCAAACGCGTCGCAGCGTGGCTGATGGGCTTGCCACCGGGGTAAAGTCTCCGGACGTTTTAGGGACACAGTAGCAACAGGGTGTCAGCCCGAGCATCCTAAAATGGCTGGTTCGCAACTAGTCGTGCAGTATCCCCACCCAGCACTTGGAGGTTTGCTGGGTGGGTGATTTGCTTCTTTTGGGCGGGCTCCGAGCATTTCAATGACGTCATGCAGTTTTACTTTGAGTGGATGCACCCGCCAAGCAGACCGCGGGGTAAGCTGAACCCCGCAACCTGCTGGCCATTTGGGGCAGTGGTTTGGAGGCATCCCATCCAGCACTAGCCTGGATGTGGAGCCCTTTGTTGGACCTCTTGGTTGATGGCGGGGTGAGCTGTGACCGTTTGAACAGGTGTGCGCAAACACGAGCCTGACAAAGCAAGCCACAGGTTTTGCATGATGCTCCTTCGGGGGGACGGGGTACGCTCAATGGCTGACTGTCGTGTCCAGTCGGAGCCCGCGCCGCCACCCCTCAGTTGCATGGGGAGAAAAACGTAGATGCGAATTGCTCTTTGAACCATGACAAGTCATGTGACTCGGCTTAGTCACCCTACTGTGATCAACGTGAAAGAGGATGTCGGGACCATTGCTGCTCGCGCTCTAATTGCGGGGACAGCCCACCCTTGGTGGAGCTGCTGTGCCCCTTTCAGCTTCTGTCCAGAGACATATAGCCATGGTTATCCTACGACCTACTATGCGGCCTACGCCTCCTACAGTATGTCCACCCCATCAAACATTATTCATCCTTCGTTATCAGCTTGACAAGCGTTCCTCGGCTAGTCCGCTGTAGTATCCCGCCGTGTCATGCACCTGTCATCCATTCTCTGTGCATGCGCTTTTCCTCCTTCGTTTCTGCTGACCAGCGGAGTCCGATCGTGATCCCAGTCCGACTTGCCCAAGTTGTACTACTAGCTGGTTCCGCTCGCTCACTTCAAGATTCACGTTTGTTTGCTCCCCCAGACATGGCTCAGGCTCGCAGCAACCAAGAAGCTAACACGCACTCGGACTCGGAGACATCCACACTCGGACATGATTCGGATTCTGACAAGTCCAAGAAATGGTTGGATGAATTTTGTGAGTGGCAGGCCTCTCTCGACGATGTCTCTGAGTTACCAGTGAGTCCCTTTCCTGTAAGTATGCTCTTTTCAATGTTTTCTATTCGTTCTCACCCTTTCGTGCACAGTCTAGGTGTGCATATCGCTTCCGAGTCGGGGTAATCACACATCTTCGCTCGTTTCCTCGTTCACGACTCTCGACATTCGAAAACACGCAAAAAACACGACATTCGAATTTCGGCACCTCGAAAATTCTGAATCCGTCCAACGGTCACAATCACAGTTGCCTTCCCCTCAACCCCTCGGTGAATCTCGACGATGTTCTCGGCGACGCGGTGTTTAGCCGCGAGTTATCTTGCGCTTGCGTTCGTGCCGGTGTTACCTGGCGTACGTGCGGCGGCCCGCAGACACAAAGGTGGACTGTTGAGCGGGTGAGTTCCGTTCCGTTGTTTTGCTGAGGGGTCAGGGTGGATGGGTTTGGGCTAGCGCGGAGGGTTGGGCTTGGGAGGGGGATGCAAAAGTCGAAAATGATGAACGGCACTCTAACAGATGCACCTTTCAGACCGTCCAACTCCGCCCACACTCGATACATCCTCCGTCTCACGCGAGCGGTTCGATCTCAAACGGTACGCATATATGCCTCTCCCTCGCCGCCGTTTATCCACTGAGTCGTTGTGCAGGGATGGCTATGGTCTCGTCTCCCTTTGACCTCGACGAGCTACGTCATCGAGGTCGAGTTCAAGGTTCGCTTCTTACCCACTCTCGTCTTCCATCCGCGACTCACTCGCCACGGCTCTCAGATCTCGGGCGAGTCGACCCATTTATGGCAATGGGATGGCCATCTGGCTTACGACCGTTGAACGTTGTCTCTGGGTACTACTGAGCACTCATTTTTCTTGCAGTACCCCAGTCCTGCTCCGACTCCGCTCTCGCCTGCACCCATCTGAGTGTTAACACTAGCACTCCATTCACTCCGTCCTGGAGACCGAGCCAACGGAAGCACACCGGACGCACGGAGATAAGAACGCATGAAATCGACTGATTGCTCGAACATATTCATGAGATAGATTCGTTCAGGGGCCGGGAAACGAAAGCAGATGTTGTATCGTAGGGGGAAGGATCGCCGCTGCCTGCCAGATGTTTCCGCTAGCTTATAAGCCGCTACAGGTCAACTGCATCCCTGTAAGCAAGGGCAGAAGTTCTCTGTGTTAGAAAATTGTACAAACTGTACCTGCAGGGCGTATATGAGCCCTCTCATTGCAATAGTGACTTACTGATGAAAAAGGCCCTCCTGTCAATTTTGTCCCGAAGAAACCTTGCTGATACTCTTTGCGAGTGACTTATATTGGATGGCAGGCTTAAGGGCGGAATGCAAGTAACTGCGCAAGTACCCCGATTCGCCAGCACTCTACATTGTCAACCAGTGGTGTCCAGGAAATTGAGATGATGCCAGTTACAGTTCCACTAAACACAATTCTGGTGCACATCGACATAACATGTATCTAGACATTCTCATTTGGGTGAAAATGATTGATCTTCGACATTTGTTCCTATCACGACATAGTCTTGCAGGCAATCACACAGTCATTTCGAGTAATGCCTATTCGGAATTGTTTGGCAATCACTACAAGGGCTCGCCACGCTTTCATGGTCCCTGTGATGTACTGATCAGTGGGTCCACCACAATGAGGCAGATATGAATTACTACACCCTCAACAGGGTTGAGCACGAACCCGACGCAGCCATCAAGATGTCGCTTCCAATCGAATCTCGCGAAGAACTGATACAAGCGGCCATTCAAGGTGGTCCCACGTTGATCATCCAAGCTCAGCCAAAAGTAATCTGACGCAAATCACGCAGCGAAGGAATTGGCGTAAGTACGCACGTTACTCCAACTTCCCAAGTTCCGTGTGGGTGCGGCCCTGTTGTACACAGATGGCACCGTGGTCAAGGGTGCGAACGTTGAGAATGCGTCCATTGGTGTGTATTGCCGTTAATCAAAGATGCATTTCGTGCGATTTCTCACCCGATCTTTGTAGGCGGCACCAAATGTGCGGAACGCACTTCGATCGTGAAAGCCGTCGTAAGTACTTCTCATATATGCTCCCGTCCATCTTAGCTGTATTCTTTCACTCACCTTGGATGTGTTCACGCGGGAACAGAGCGAAGGGAAGACAAAGTCGTAAGCCAACCCCGATCACGCCTCATTTGTCACGATCATCAACCACTGCGCACCTACAACCCTTTCAGAGACGTTGCTTCTCCTATTTCCCCGTGCGGTATCTGCCGCCAGTTCATCCGCGAATTCTGTCATATCGACATGGCTGTACTCCTGGTCCCGGCTGACTATCCTCAAAGGGGCCCCAATGGTGAGCCGCTTGAACGCGGTGGCGTAGTGGAGCAGACCGTTGGTGGGCTTTTGCCATTGAGTTTTGGTCCTGAGGAATTAGAAGCCCAGGAATCCGAATGATGTGTGAGTCGGATGGTGAGGATGACTGGTGCAGCAGGTACATGGATTGTCCGAGGATTTTGAGAAGGAAAGTAGGCTTGAGCAGGAGAGGCAGGAAGATCGAAGCTGATTAGCAGAACAGCATCACAGTGAACTGCAACCGGCCACCATATTGATATGTTAAACGTCTGGTTACGAGTAGTCTCCCGTAGGCACCCCCTTAGGTAGGAAGACAGTCGTTCCTACTCTTCTAAGGGGTTACGAGACTAGCAAAATGCTTGAAAAAACATATCACTACAAGAGTCATCGAAATGGAGAGATAAAACAGGGGCGTGAAGATAAGTGATATACAACGACGAAAAGGCTCGCAAAGTGTTCAAAAAAGCCGACATTTCAAACTTCAAGTGACGATCTTTAGAAAAATCTAAACCCTTCCACACTCCTCCCGAGTTCTTTCACCTCCTCGTTATCCGATCTCTGAACATACAAAGACCTGAGAGGAAACCCAGCCTTAATTCTGCTCATAACAACCTCGTGAATAAGGGTGATGCTCCCTTCCTGATTAGAGACGATGAGCGTCTCCAGCCGTGGCAACCTAACCGTGGGGTTGACTTGTCCGGGGGGTATATAGGCGCGAAGGAGGCGAAGAAGATCGGGCTGCTCGGGTACCATGGTTGATTCGGAGACAGTGATGGACAGTAATTTCAGGTTTTGGAGCCCATCATAGAGCACCTCCCAGCTGTCTACGTAATCCGAGTCGTCCCCGGGCCAGGCGAGCGAAGGGATATAAAGGTGCTCGATGCGGTTAAGCAAACTATACTGCGCATCGCCGTCTGCAAGTCCAGTGGGAACAGTCACTGGACCAGCGAGTAGCCCGATAAATATGGAGTAATCTTGAGCGGCGACATCAAGAGATAGATTTCGGAGAGCAGGCATGTAGACCGTTCGAAGTAGTCCTTCTGCGAATTCAGGTGTCTCGTTTGCGAGGACGAGCTCTGTGAGATTCAGAAGCGGGACAAGAGCAGCTGGATCCACTGTGTCATCACTGCCAGTCGACTCGTGATCCGAGCCGTCAGGACCCTCCTGTGGTCCCGCGGAATGAAGGACCAATTTCCTGAGAGCTGGGGAAGCGCGCAACATGGCAAAGAACTGTGACCAAGAAGGGAAACCATATTCGGAATGGGAATGTGACTCGAATTCGAGAGTTGTGAGATTGCTGAGAGACGAAATCCAGGAACTGGACCAGTTGAGGCAACAGTGTGAAAGGTGGATGCTTCTCAAACGGGGGGCCAGGGCACCAAAAAGGGTGATGTATCGCTGTTCTAAGCGAGGACGGTGAATTGAGACCTCGTACACAGGTGGATCAGCTTCGTTGTAATGGGAGAAGTGCGCGTCGAGAGGTAGGCCTTTGCTCCGTCCTAACATTGTCTGGAGTTGTTCAAACGAGTCCCAAAAGGCGAGACGAAGTGAGGTCCAAAGGGATGGGGTTGAGACGGCCACATTGTACCAGTGGTGACAAACCAGGGATACGGCAATTCGAAACGACGGCGGGTGACGACCGTGGACGGGAGCCATGAGCTCGATGGGATAGAAATCGAAGCCGTCCGAATATTTCAGTGCACACTGGTAGCCCCCTTCACCATTTTTTTTCCCACCACCTAACTCGAATATGCGTGAAAGCAGCTCGACGGGAAGGTTGTCGATAGTGCATGTATGGTCTTGCCGAGTCAAGGTAAGGAATCTGTGGTTGTTTATGGAGCTTTCATGAGAGTCTGGGGACTCCATAATTTGTATGTATCTTCTCAAACGACTTTGTCTGTGTGTTTGTAAGCGAGATTGAGATTGATGAAATATATTCACCTTTTTTCCAGTTGTGACGGTAAGTAGTTAGTAGTCGCGTACGGTTGGACAAAGAGTGCAGGAAAGTTTTGACTCGGTGTTCCCTCTTCGATCGAGTCGCATTTTACATAAAGGAACCTCCCGCCAGTTCCCGCCGCTCGTAACGTGGCTTCAGAATGCTTAGCTCGAGAAATTTACCGTGGCGTAATTTCTCTGTACTATCGTTGACCTGGCTGCGCAAAAAATTGAGATCGACGACAGCACAATGGTGGGATTTGGACAGGAGAAATGGAGGATATAGGGAGAAGTAATGGCAACTGAAAGTTCAAAAGCAATCAAAATGAAAGTCGAGATGACCAGTTGTAGAAAATCATGAGTGATAAATAATGGACCCTGATGTAGATGTAAGTTGTGATCAGCTGCGGGACAGTGACACCTACATTGTCTACAAGGGGCGCTCACCAGGAATCCGAGTTTAAAATCTAAAACGCCCCCAAAACGCCAATCGATCGAAATGCATGCGTGTACTAAGGCCCATGTCATAAAGGACATCTACTCCGTGTGCCCAGGTCAATTCACCGTAGATGTCATAGTAGAGAGTTTAATAGCAACAAAAAAAGTTCCGCGCCATTGTGGCGTTACACACCGTTCTTATCAGCATCTACATTCTTATCCAACGACGGAGACTCTCTGCTCACACTCCCCTCACTGTCGCTCTTGTCCACATTAGGTTTAGGCCCGGTGAACCAGTGTACACCGCATCAGCAAAAAGTCCAGTGTCTTTACCCGACTTTTGTGTCTTGTACAAGACAGAAAAGTCAAAAAGTCACTGGACTTTAAGCAGTTATGTCCTGTCTTGAAAAAGTTCGTCCGACACGGATTTTCACTTTTTCAAGGCAGTCAAGTCAACGGAAAAGTAACACAAGCAGGCTTATAGCCATCCGGACCAGCTTCTCCATGGGCCATGCAGCACACTGGGGTTGGGGGCTCGAAAGACATAGATATTGTAGGTAGCGTAAGAAAATACATTCCTTTGCAACCACCGTCACGGTCGGGGTAGTACTACCGTCATCCAAGTCCCCAGAACAGCCTGAGGTCGCACTGTTGACCGCGAACTCAGGCCGACGCTTCAAGCTGGCACCTCACACTTCATGCACCTGCACCTCAGGCTCCTCGGCCTCGCCGTCCTCTGCAAGAGATGCGTCTGAGTGAGTTCGGGAAGGACTTGAAGCATCACTCACCCATCATTTCCGAGTCCCCCAACTCATGGTCCGAGTCGTTGGGTCCTGCATCTCCTTCACCCTTCCTTTCGTCCCCAACCTCCGGGTCTGAAATCTCGGAATTGCCGGTCACTGAGTGTTCAATCTCTGCGCTGTCACTCTCCTCCGTGATGGTGATGGGGGCATCATCCGAAGATGCTACGATTAATCCTCGTTCATCATCCTCGTCGTCAGAGTGATCTTCACTCTTCACTCCTTTGGGTGTGCCGCGGTCCGGGCCCTTTCCCTTATAGTACGAACGTGCGGCGACAAATATTTGATCGAGCTTCTTCTTGCCGAGCTTGTGGACTGATTTGGCATAGCGGAGGGATGTAGCACCCCATACCTGATCGCAGAATTTTGATTTCGAGGTCACCTCGATGCCCGTCTTGTACATTGTCAGTGCGCGCTCGACCTAGTAGAGGATGTGTACTTAGTTGTAGCAATTGCGATTACGCTGCGTTAACGATGAGCTACTCACTGCAGTCAACGCTAGGATAAGCGCTCCGTGTGGCTCGCGTTCACCAATCATTTCATAGGATGTCACATTGTTCACAGAGCTGATGGCCTTGAGATGGGCTGCAAGTGTCTGCAGGATGAGAGGTCCCTGGAACGTCTTTCCGACCTCCAGGTGAACCGCTGTTGAGCCTCGTCGTCAGAACATGGGCGCGCAAATTTGCTTACCGACCAGGTGTCCGAGTTCTTACCGACCTGTTTCAATTCGCCGTACAAGAACAGGAGGCCGGGCCCAAGCGCTTGACCTACATACTTCTTCCGTTCCTCCGGATCTTTATACTTACTGTCTGATGCCCAGAGTTCCTTGACCGCTTCCACAGCAGCAGTGCCGATTTGGTTGCGCCACTCATAGACCCTTTGCATAGTCTTGATCACGGTGAAAAAAAGTCAGAATCTTGTCATTGTCGAGCTGAATACTTACCACTTTATATACGTCGTCGTCGTCCTCAGAAAATGAGTGTCCCCATTCCTCCTTCTCCTCCGTGAGCATGTCCCAAAATTCCTGCATTGGGATGATTAGCTCCTCAGTGCTCCAAGGGTTATCCAGTGTCCCCGCCCATCGTCGGACCAGTGGAATGAACTGATTTCTGAAGATGCGCTGAGCACCTTGAGGCAGCGCGTGAATTGTTGGGCGGGACCGCGTGTTTGACTCGGATGTCGCATTGGCAATCGTGGTGCTGGATACGAGGCGTTCCTGAGGAGCATTAGGGATAATCTTTGTGAGCTAGTAAGGTATCAGGTCGTCTCTGGAGCATCAAGTAATTCAAAAACCTACCACGCTAGCCTGAGTCCGAGCTGCCATTGCCACCTTCCCGCTCTTACTCAACGCAGCTGACACGTCCTTGGTCTGCTTGCCTGCCGTCACGATGAAGTTGGGGGTTGGCCACCCGCTTTCCTCTTCATCTGATAGTCCCCCAAAGCCCACGTCCATCCCTGGGTTATTCTCCGACTCAGCCTCTGCCGTCTGAGCCGGGTTCTCGGCATCTTCGGTCGCTGGTACCGGATTATCTTGAGGTGACGCTTTCCCGACGCTTTTCTTTTGGTACTGCGACTTGAGACCTCCGGGACCCTTCGTCTTCTTGGTGCCAGAGGCTTGAGAAACTGTCTTCTGCTGCTTGCTCGGCCTAGAGGTCTCAGGCTGTGCCTTGCCGGGTACAGACAACTCAGAAGCACCCCTATATGAACATTTGGTAGTAAGTCACCACGTGTCAAGCTTATAACGCCTGTATCTTACTACTCACCTTACGCCTGCCTCATCGCCGGCCTTTCGTTTCGTACTACCAACCTCGCTGGTACTGCGGTGTCCTTGGGCCTTCTCAGCTTGAGAAGTGTTTGTAGTGGGTTGTTTGCGAGCAGCCTCAATGCTTCTGCGCGTCGCCTTCGAACCCCTTTTGGTAGGGTTCTTCGTAGCAGCAGGGGCATTTTCGTCTTGTTCCGCAACCATAAGGGAGTCGATGGGGTTCCTTCCAACCTCTCTATTGTCTTCACGACAGCAAACTTGAGCTTAAGCATATAGTATTCCCCTCGGATCCAGAAAAACTTGCCTTTGTCCGCATTGGGGGGGCACTGAGTGGCCGTCTTGGACTTTGCCTTCTGACGGACTATCTTAGAGGTAGGTTGAACAAAGGAAGTGTGTAGTTGCTCTGACTTCTCTTGTAGCTCATTTTCGATTGCTGCCGCCTGTTGCACATTTTGCTGCTGGCGCTCTTGGGCTTGAGCTACAGACTTCTCGCGTGCAGCGCGCTCGCTCTGAATTGCCTGACTGCTTCGTCGAGAAGCAGGTTTGTCTGGGGCTCCAGGGTGACAGTTTTGATTGGAGGGTCGAGTTGTAATGAGACGAGGAGGTGCCATGGCGAGCAAGATGGCTAGGTCGGTGCGGTGACCTTGAAGGTATGATTTTTTTGCTGATCAAGCCACCCATCTGGCAACTATACAGTTATTCAGCCAGTTCATCCGTTTTAGGACCCTCAATTTTGCTTCCGTTCAGCGGTGCCCACTGTCACTGACTTTGCTCGCTATCCTCCATGCCTCCTGGTGGTCCATACCACCCCCGCTCGTTTATTTGCAGGTTTCCCGGATGTTTGAAGAGTTGCCATACACGTGGGGGGCTCAAGCGACATGCATGCATTCACCGATTCAGAGGTCTAGTCGCTCCGATTCCTGCGCCCGTTGAAATTCCTTTCGAGGACTATCCGGATGTTGACCAGCAACCTGAGGATGATGCTCCTCCTGCTGAACCTGATCGCAATGCAGACGAACCAGCAAGACGTGTTCGATTTCATCCGATCATTAACGGTAATGTATCTCGTTCCCTTCGACGGAAGGTAGCTAATCTCTGGCTGATGGACCACTCAGGCACCCCATGCGACCATGATGGCAATGATCTCCCTTTCGACATGCCGCCATTGCCACGAGACAATCCCCCTCCAGATGACTGGTCGCCATTTGACAGTCGTGCCGAATTCGAGCTCGCTGATTTCCTCTATCGCCGGGAACAAATGTCTGCTAGCAAAATTGACGATCTGATGGCTATCATGGACGCCATGTATGTTGATGACAACCCCCCATTCAACTCCCACCGAGGATTGTACAACCAAATTGATAGCATCACTCACGGTGATGCCCCGTGGCAGTCCTTTGCAGTTAAGTATTCGGGGCCCATGCCAGAAGACCCCCATCAGCAACACTGCAAAAAGTCTGAAGTTACTGGAATGACTGGATCAGTTAAATCAGTAGTCCAGTGGCCCAGTAACAAGTAGTTTCAGTAGTTTCAGTAGTTTCAGTAACCTAGTCACCCAGTCATCAAGTAGTTTCAGTAGTCTTAGTAACCCAGTGGCCTAGTGGCCCAGTCATCCAGTCATTTCAGTAGCTTCAGTAGCTCAGTCATTCAGTCATCCAGTAGTCTCAGTAGTCTCAGTCATCCAGCAGCCCAGTCATCCAGTCATCCAGTCATTTCAGTAGTCCCAGTAGCTCAGTCATCCAGTCATCCAGTCATTTCAGTGGTCTCATTAGTCCAGTGGCCAAGTGTTCCAGTTATCCAGTAGTTCCAGTAACCCAGCAGCCCAGTCATCAAGTCATCCAGTTACTTCAGTAGTCTCAGTAGCCCAGTCATTCAGTCATTCAGTCATTCCAGTAGTTCCAGTAACCCAGCATCCCAGTCATCCAGTCATCCAGTAGTTCCAGTAACCCAGCAGCCCAGTCATCCAATCATCCAGTCACTTCAGTAGTCTCAGTAGCTCAGTAGCCCAGTGTTCCAGTCATCCAGACATCTCAGTAGCCTAGTAGCTCAGTTTCCCAGTCATGTAGTCATCTCAGCAGCCTAGTAGCCCAGTGCCCTAGTCATCCAGCAATCCAGTTGTCTCATTACTCCAGCCATCCAGTATTCCAGTATTC
Source organism: Chalciporus piperatus (assembly GCA_038093975.1). Taxonomy (NCBI): domain Eukaryota; kingdom Fungi; phylum Basidiomycota; class Agaricomycetes; order Boletales; family Boletaceae; genus Chalciporus; species Chalciporus piperatus. The sequence goes on from JBBPTG010000003.1 coordinate 261,304, forward strand.
CAGTAATCTAGTCACTCAGTGGTCCAGTAATCCAGTCACTCCAGTCACTCCAGTCACACAAGTCACACAAGTCACTCCAGTAATCCAGTCACCTCAGTAATCCAGTCACTCCAGTAATCCAGTCATCCTGTGGTCCAGTAAACCAGTCACTTCAGTCACACCAGTCATACCAGTTATCCAGTTACCCAGCCCTCAGCTCACCCAATCACTCCAGTACTACTCAGTCATCTAATAGAGTCATTCTAATTAGTGACATTTTATAATCATTCATAGGATGGATTATAGCTAAAGTCCACAAAAATGTGTACTAAAAGTGTAGTTAACAATGTGGGAAAGGGTATTAGGATTGAGTGTAGTGAAGTGTACAAAAAAGCGTAGTAAAAGTGTAGTTACAAGTGTGGGAAAGTATAGCTAGATTGAGTGAGCAAAGTGTACAAAAAAGCGTAGTAAAAGTGTAGTCAAGAGTGTGGGAAAGTGTAGCTAGATTGAGTGTAGCAAAAGTGTACAAAAAAGCGTAGTAAAAGTGTAGTGAAATGTGTGGGAAAGTGTGTAGTGATAGAGTGTAGCTAAAGTGGACAAAAAAGTGTACTAAAAGTGTAGTTACAAGTGTAGTGATTGAGTGTAGCAAAGTGTAACAAAAAAGCGTAGTAAAACTTGAATCAAATGTGTAGGAAAGTGTAGCTAGATTGAGTGTAACAAAAGTGTACAAAAAAGCGTAGTAAATGTGTAGTTACAAGTGTGGGAAAGTGTATTAGGTTAGAGTGTAGCAAAAGTGTACAAAAAAGCGCAGTAAGTGTGTAGTTACAAGTGTAGCAAAGTATGTGGAGATCAAACCTATTGAAAGTGTACAAAAAAGCATACACAAGTGTACAAAAAATATGGTAGCTATCTAGTGTAGGAGATCCTAATAAAGTGTAGCCACATTTCCCTAATGCTCGGACTTGACACAAAATCCGCGCGAAAAAGTCACGTGACCATGTTGAATTTGCCGCGCCACCTCTTTGACTCTCTCTCACCACTACACCACACCTCAACAACAACAAAACGGCCGGCGAGGGCTCAAAAGCCCCGCCGGCATCGCCAGGTGAGTGAAAACTCGCTCACCACCATATCCGCTCACCTCGCAAACAGCCTGCTGCCACCTACCACCTCACTCTCGACACGAAAACGACGAAAACGCGAAAACGCGGCCGGCGTGGGCTCAACAGCCCCGCCGGCTTCACGAGGTGAGTGATAAGCCACCTGCTCACCCCGCAAACAGCCGCTTGCACTGCTCGGCCCACTACCACCTACCACACCACTCTCGACACGAAAACGAACGAAAACGCGAAAACGCGGCCGGCGTGGGCTCAACAGCCCCGCCGGCTTCACGAGGTGAGTGAGAACTCGCTCACCACCACATCCGCTCACCCCGCAAACAGCCGCTCGCACTGCGCGGCCCACTACCACCTACCACACCACTCCCGACACGAAAACGACGAAAACGCGAAAACGCGGCCGGCGTGGGCTCAACAGCCCCGCCGGCTTCACGAGGTGAGTGATAAGCCACCTGCTCACCCCACAAACAGCTGCTCGCACTGCTCGGCCCGCTACCACCACTTCTCACCACCTCAAGCTCAAACAACGAAGCCGGCGCGGGCTCAACAGCCCCGCTGGCTTCAAAGGTTCGTGTTTATTTGTTGACTAACACACCTACTCACCTCGTACATAGCTGCTCGTGTTGCATGGCACTTCATTAACTTGTAACTATTGTACCACAATACATGTAATAGTTAGACATAATATATTTCGCATTTTCTGAACTGTCATAAGGTGTGAATTAATCATAAGATATAGTGAACTAGTAATTGGGACTGGGTGACTGGATTACTGGGTGACTGGATTACTGAGGTGACTGGGTGACTGGATTACTGGGTTACTGAGGTGACTGGGAGTGACTGCCAGTGGTGACTGGGTTACTGGTGTCACTTGTGTGACTGGAGTGACTGGAGTGACTAGATTACTGGATCACTGAGTGACTGGATTACTGAGACTACTGGATTACTGGACCACTGAGTGACTAGATTACTGGAATACTGGAATACTGGATGGCTGGAGTAATGAGACAACTGGATTGCTGGATAACTAGGGCACTGGGCTACTAGGCTGCTGAGATGACTACATGACTGGGACACTGGGCTACTAGGCTACTGAGATAACTGGATGACTGGAACACTGGGCTACTGAGCTACTGAGACTACTGAAGTGACTGGGCTAATGAACCAATGAGATTACTGAAATGACTGGCTGACTGGATGACTGGGCAACTGAGCAACTGGCGTACTGGTTTAACTGATCCAGTCATTCCAGTAACTTCAGACTTTTTGCAGTGTTGCTGATGAGAGCCTTCCTCCGAGTCGCGTCTTGATCAATATCGAGCGCTCGGCGTGCGATAAATGTCGGACTTCGCCCATGGAATCTGATAACACAGGCTGGACACCAGTGAAGCCCTCAAGGCAAGGATCCACTGATGATAAAGACACGGGAAAGAATAACACTCTCGACTCATCGCGGTCAAGAGTTTTTCTCCCTTTCGTGCCGATTGACTCCACAACACGCTCGTCATTCAAAGGAAGTGGTGATTTGTCTTATACCACCGCACTACTTTCGAGACATCCAAAGACAACCTGAAAACCTGAGTATTGTCCTCCGTATCTCCCGTCTACACCACACTCTGACCCCGTACCCTTCACGCTACACACATTTCCCATACCCCCCTACTAGTTCACTAATCCAAACTGTAGATTTATTCACACTCAATCCTAGATTCCTCCTACTTGTACAATCTCGTACTTACTAGCTCGCCCTAATTAGGCTCTAATTAAACCATATGTGGAGTGTCACGTGGTAGTTGTGGTGGGTCTGGTCCTCGGGGTCTTGTCACGTCAACTTCTGCGGTTGATCTCATGAATTAGAGTTCTGGATGCCCCTTGATCCCGACAGGTATGGGTTATGAGGGAGTCGACTGTAGTAGTACTACAGTAGTACTAGCCTTGTGCGGTGTATGATATGATAGCCGGAATTCCCCACGACATCAGTTTGACCCTGAACTTGCTCGGAGCACGTCTAAGTCGTAGTCGTCCCCTCTCCGTGGTGTTGCTCCCTCTATGTCCTTACCATCATCCCCGAAATACCCACCGCAGCCAACAATACCAGAAGACGAACCGACTGAAAAACCCAAATCATTCGTGCAGCCGCCGTCTAGCTGGTCGAACCTCTGGCAATCTGTGACGCGCTCCGAAGTTGACTTACTTGTGTTCTCCACCGCGTTCAAACTTCTTCTCTTCCCCGCCTAGTGAGCACCATGGGCTCCGCATGTCGATAGACAGGACTCTGAGTTAGACTGTACAGTCGTTCCACAGATTTTGAGGTGCACCGCAATTGGCTCGCCATCTCTCACTCACTTCCTATCTCCCAATGGTATTATGATGTACGAGACCTTGTAATGACTATCATTGCCAAGATTTGACCAGTTCGGCAGACTGTATCTGAATGGAGTGAGAGGCTCTCTTAGTTCGACTTTGCACGGCATTGATCTGTGTGCGATGCAGCGCTCGACTACCCTCCGTTCTTTGCTTACTTTGAAAAGCTGTTATCAATCCCTGCTTCGTTCGTGGACCCCAAGATTGTGGACCTTCATAATCTGAACTACGACGCGTGGTCTGTCGTTGCATATCAGCGAACCACTGTGATTCTAACCGAGCTCGTCCTCGGAGCAGCAGTACTGAGGTATGCAACTTTCTGAACATCTTGAAACGCAGGAGATCGACTATTGCGTCTTAGGTTCACTCGCGGAGCTGTTGACCATTCGCGACAACGTTTACTCTCTGCCTCCCTCTTTTTCCACCCGGGCTTCCTCATTATTGACCACATCCACTTCCAATACAATGGCTTCATGTTTGGAATCCTCCTCTGGTCTATTCTCATGGCTCGCGAGGTACGGAATCCTCCGAAGTGCTGTCACTCCTGATTCAATTTTATTTCTTAGGGCAGAAAACTTGCAAGTGGAATATTGTTCGCTGTTCTTCTGAACTTCAAGCATATATACATGTACCTTGCGGTACGAATTCCCTGAGTTCACTCGACTTGAGCCTGATCCAATTCTTTTCAGCCCGCTTACTTTGTCTATCTCTTGCGTTCGTACTGCATGTCACCCTCTGGAGCGATCCTCCCGACCAAGTTCATATCGCTGGCCAATGCCGTCATCTTGGTTTTTGCAGTTTCGCTTGGCCCGTTCGTTTTGATGGGGCAATTACCGCAACTACTGTCGCGTCTCTTCCCGTTTACACGTGGATTGAATCATGCTTACTGGGCTCCGAATGCATGGGCATTGGTGACAGCCGCCGATCGTGTGCTCCTTCAACGTATGCGTTCATCCGTTCTTCATACCTCACCGTCTCCTCACTTCATACACTCGAAGTTGTCAAGCGTTTTGGAGTAAATCTGACAATCAACGAGCAAGGAGTCATTTCTACGTCACGCGGTCTTGTTGGTGATGCCACTTTCGCCATCATCCCGACGATCAAACCGATCCACACATTCGTTATCACCATCGCTTTCCAAATGGTACATAAGAAGTTCGCGATGGAGGCCTCTGTTGACACCTTCTCTAGGTTTTCCTCGCCAAGTTATGGAGAGCACCAACCTACAAATCTTTTGTGGCCGCGCTCACGCTGTGCGGTTACACCTCTTACATGTTCGGTTGGCATGTCCATGAAAAGGCGATTCTCCTTGTGCTTGTTCCACTCAGGTAATGTCGCAAATATACTCATCTGTTGGTGATGTTACTCATAGACGTAGTCTGCTCGCCGCTGAGGACTACGCATATTTCAAGACTTTCATGATCGCCAGTGTTTCAGGGATATTCTCTCTGTTCCCTCTGCTGTTCACACCTGCAGGTACGTCCCTTTCGATTGCATAAGGGAGCCAACGATCTCACTTCATACAGAGAGCTTGGTAAAAATTGTTTACTCCCTCGTCTGGGGTGTTATGGTGCTGCTTCCGTTACACAAGCAAGTCTACGAGTGAGTGGACATACCCCTGTGATTTACACGTCATTCTGACGATTCATCAGGTTTCCGACCACATTGCCCTCAGTCCTACTGGAGCAACTTGAAAATGCCTATCTGTTTGGCTTTGCACCATTGCAGGCATTCGTTCTCCTCTTTCCATTACTTTCGTGGGGAAGCTCTCAGGTCGAGTTTCTTCCCTTGATGATGACGAGTGTATACTGTGCTGTTGGTCTTGTGTGGGCCTTCATCCGACTGAGCACGATATATCTCAGACAGAAGTACTAGTACCAGTCTGACACATGATTGATATGGATCGACGTTCCTACTGTATCCGCTAATCTATCGTTTCGAGATATGGACCACTACTCAACAGTTAGCGTAGCTTTGGCACAGGGAATCACATATACTTGCCATCTTCGTCTTCCAAAACATGATCCAGACCCACTTTCTGTCCGCGTGTGTGCTTTGCGCTGGATCCCCACACAATGGCGCTTCACACCCGTCATCAACGAAGTACACGAGCACGGTAGCCAGTGAAACATACTATTTCATCTGTTTCGCGATCTCCTTGTGAATGGCATTGCAGAAATCCTCAACTGTGGATCTCCCGCGACGAAGCACAACTGGCGTGGAATAATCCGGTGACTTCCCGCGCGGTTTGGTGTAGACACGGACAAGGGCCAGAGATTCCCACATCTGTTCGATGAGCTCGTCGATGTTCATCCATTCCTTAGATGATACTGGCACGCTGTTGGGAATTTTGTACCTAACCAGAATGTAAGATGGGTATGCGAACCAACAAGCCGAGGCTCACAGCAGATCGAGTTCCTCTATGGAGATGGCGTCTATCTAGCAGCGGGGGGATGAGGAATATTGTATCCAACTTGCAACACACACTTACTTTGTTGAGAACCTGTCGTGTATTCCCGTTTCATAGGTGTACTAGGTTCTTATATTGGTTTGCAAAGCAATGCAGAAAACACGTCTGAAAATTCGACTTGTCGGAAACTGCCAGGGTGGCCCAGACCCTGAACGCACTGTAGCCTGTGTGTGACCATGACCTGATCCGTCTTGAAAAAGAGCAGGGATGTGGGATTTTGTGTTGTTGGACACGAGGTTGGAGGGCAAGCACCATGACAGAGCAATTTACCCACTGAAATGAGTGCCCCGGCAGCTTTCGACGAGTCGAATTTTCAGACACATTTTCCGCATTGCTTTGCAAACCGCTGTAACCTTGGAGTGGGCTTACATAAACAGCAGGCACGTAAACTCTGTTGACTGCTTAAGGTTCTGTGAAGTGGGAAGAAACTGAAGCTTACCTGTTGCCCTCGATCACATCTACGAGGTCGTCGGCGGTGCAGTTTGGCTCACGTACGGTAACGTCGGCGTTGCTGAGTTTGTACTCGCTCAAGACAGCCTTGATTTCGTCCTGGTCAATGTTGGTGAGCGGCACGGTATTTGTGATTGCAATGCCACCCCTTTCTTTCTTGCGGACTGTGATTGCAGGTGGGGTTTTGTTAAGTCGGAGGCCAAAGCCCTCCAGTTCAGATTCGATGATCTTCTTGTCTCCGAGAGGTTTAAGAACGTCGAGAACGATGAAGATAAGGTTACAAGTTCGCGCAACTGTTGAGCAGGGAATAATTCGTTAGCGATTTGTTTTTCGACGCCCGTGGTCTATTTCGTACCAGCGATGACTAGGAGGAGGGGGATCAGTAGAGAGCTACACGCAAACAAGACATACTCGCCTTGACGACCTCTGCCACGTCCGTCGTTTGCGCCCTCGATAATACCAGCTAATAGGTGTTAAGCTTCAGTCTTTCGGATGGCATCCAATCCTTACGCAAGTCTAAAATTTGTATCGGAGCACCGTGCACTTTGAGGGTACCAGGAACAGTGGTTAGAGTGGTGAAATCGATCTCCGAGACCTCTGAGTGAGTTCCAGTGAGTTTGGACATGAGCGTGGACTTGTGGATGGGGTTAGCACAAAGGATCGAAACCAAACTTCTTCGAACTCACTTTTCCGACAGAGGGGAATCCTACGAAGCCAACGGTTGCAACACCTGTCCTAGCGACATCGAAACCAATGCCTCCTCCCCCACCTCCTCCCCCGGATGGTGATATCAGCTCTCGGCGGAGTTTCGCGAGCTTGGCCTTTAGCTGGCCGAGGTGGTAGCTGGTAGCCTTGTTTTTTTGGGCTATGTAATTGAATATGGTTGACAAGCAGATGAAGCAAGCATTGATACGCAGACATACTTCTGGCCTAGAGGCTTGAGGTGAATGAACCAATGACAGGAAGATGTTACTGATTATTACCATCTCATCTTCGACTTCCTTCAAGCGGTCACATAACAGCGTTAATAAGCAAATGATTTACATAGGATGGTCGTACTTTGATTTTCTGTATTGTGGTCATGGCTGGTGCAGATGTGTTGCCTGGATGGTGAACGAGGTATGAGGAAGGTGATCGTCGTTTGATGACATAATCAAGTAGCTCTGTCTGGGGTCCATGGTAGTACCAATGGTAGCCTTGATACGATTCTCATGCATTACATAGCTAGGTTACTCTCTCCGTCCACCCTCCCTTTGATAGTCTCTGCAGCGCACGCGACGCTCTTTGCGATCCAGTTCCAGTTCTCTCATTTCCTGTCCACTCTTTATACGTGTCCGGTTCAGTTCTGTATGCGACTGTGTCGCACAAGTGCACGATACACTCATTGACCACCAATCTCGGCACTCGCTCGCCGTCGTGATCGCTCATTGAACACCCACGCCACTGTCCCATAATGCCCTCTGGCCCTGCATGGAAACGAGAGGTCGTACCCGACCACAAGGTACGGCCCAGCGAACCTGCATCCGAACTGTTATTCACTTTCGTCCTTTAGTTCGACTTCATCGACACGCGTGAATTCACCGACAATGGGTTCTTCATGCGGTTAAAGTAAGTCATGCTCGCGATATGGCGCAGCGTAATCGTGCTCTACTCCCCACTCGGAACATGCTGAGACCTGTTGCCCCAGGTACCTGTGGCTCTACATCATCATCCTCAAGTCATTTCTCGTTTATATCTCGGATATCTTTTCCGCAACTACAATGTTAACTACTTCGGCATGGTCAAATCAAATTTTCAACGACTGCCAACAGCAAGATGGTTGCTTCTACATCCCTTTTACGATTGGGAAGTGGTTGTTCGTAGGGTGTATCATTTTTGGTTTTCTCTTGGTGAGTTGCCATGTTTCATACGTGGTATTTTTGCTCTTATCTTTGGTCTGTAGTTGGCATACGAAGCGCGTAAATCGAAGAAGATCATTGCGAGTCGGGATATTTCATATGCTTTCACGAACGTGATGGCCAACCACTACTATTCACTCCGTATGTCTACGAGTTAGTATGGAACGTCGGTTATTGATTGTATTCTGTTTCTAGGCTCTTACGACCACTTCTGCTTCTTCGACCACATCAGTAATTCCACAAAGAAGAAGGATGACTTTGCTTTCTTCGTCTTCTTTACGTTCAAGAGCAAGTTATTCGTATATCTCTGACAACACATCACCGCTTACACGTCTGCTTAGGTTGGAAGCGGCTGCTTTTGTCTGATGGTCCTCGACAGACGATTAACGCACTCACTCTCTACAGTATCTATCTTGCCAAGAAGAACAATGGCCCTTGGTACGACGTATCGAAGTACTTCGCCCACAACAATCTGTCGACATCCGCCCTAACCGTCTCGACATTTTTCACATTTGTCATATTCGCCGGCTCGCTTCTTTTGCTTATCATTGCTGGCATTTGTTACATTCCCCTCCTCTGTTACATTCAGGGGAACTTGAAGGTAAGTCGCCATCATGATATTGATATTCGCGACGGTGTTAACTTCTTGCCAGGAATACGTCTGCCACAAGGTCGACAAGGCGAGCTTTCGAGATCACGGTCATTTCTACTTGTTACTGAATTGGCTCCAGCGTATCGCCGAAGTCATCAAGCGCCGCAACAAAGAGCGGCTGGCCAAAGCCGCCGCACTTGCCAGGAAGGAAGCCATGGGCGACTATTCTCATCTCAAGAACAAGAAGGGTGAGATGATAGCCCAGCCTTTACCGCAACCTACGCTCCCGAACCTCTCCGTCGACGACGACGACGACGACGCTGCTTCTATAATCAAGCGAGGGCCATCGCCAAGCCCTTATACCCAGGATTACCACTATGCCTCTGACAACAAAAGCATAGCGCCAAGTTATCACACAAACCCCACTGGAGTTGATCACTCCGATTACCCACCCATGCCGGCATTCAATGCGGGGTATGCTCACCAAGCGCCAGGCGCGTACACACCATACCCGGCTACCTTCGATGATGAGCCACCCCAACAACACTACTCGTACGACGATGATTACAGCAGCCAAATCAACCTCGCCGCAACTGCCGCTCCAATCTCTTACCAGCAGACAGGAGGTTATGGGCACTCAGCACTGCCAGACACCTACATCGCAGATGCTTACGATGTGTACCAAGGCAGGGCAACGCCTGCAATACGGCAACCCACACCCCTCGATGGTGCATCGAGAGTCGCTCGTGATGTGCAGGACTATCCGAGTCACTACATGCAACCAGCGTACGCCTATGACAACACGTCCAGTGATCCTTATCGTCAGTACCAGACGCGTGGCAAACAGGGCTCATACGAGTATGGACAAGCTATGTAGTCGGGAGTATCTAGAGGTGGATTGTTGTGACTTGTTCTTTTCTTTTGGTGTTTTATTTACTCGATTTGAAACGCATAGGACTGATAAGACTCACGCGAGCAATTGCTCCCAGGTGTGAAGAAGGCGACCCGCTCATAAATAACCGACGACTTGTGCCCCGAAAAGGCCGAGCGGAATGCCTAGGACTGCCGTGCGGTGGAGCTTATCAGCGAAAGAATGGAAGCAAATCACGCAGAATATCGCCTGCGGGAGATAGGAACATCCGATCAATGTGGTACCAATGAATTGGCCCTCTAATCTTGAGAGCTCCCCCATTTCCGGACTTCCGGTTGATTTGGCAGCAATCTGGCAGCGCTGCATGTGGCTCTTTATGGGGGAAACATCCTGAGGTGCGGATGAGCGGCGCATGTATCGAGAGCTGTCCGTCCAGGGGTCACCTAAATCGGCGTACTCGGTGAGTTACACAGACCTGGCAGGAACAGTCAAGAGCATGGATATCTGACTTCAGGCATCTCTCATTCGCCAGACGACATTTCGTGATACTTATTGGGGTTGATGACCCCTTCGAACAGGTCATGCGGATGCGGGAGCAAGTCTAAATACCCGCAAGATAAGAACCCTGTACGCCACACGCTGTCCGGTAGCACTCGTCATGCTTCCCCCCGAAAAGCAGGAGGTTTCATACGAAGTCAAGAGCGTCTCTCCAGAAGACCCTTCTAAGACTGTGGTAGATGGAGACGATGCTCTCCGACTTGTGGGTACAGAAGGACGTCAACGATTCAGCGAAGAATACAACCGCAAGCTGAAGAGAAAGCTGGTGAGCCGTTTGTTATCTCGTACATGCAAGACACCTAGTTAAACATTTTAGGACCTCTACATACCGACGATTGCAGCGCTCGTATACTTTACTCAGTTCCTGTGAGATCTTGATGTCTAGCCCTTTCCCTTTCTAAACCAAAACTGATCGTCTGGCATGAATCAGCGACAAGACATCCCTCAACTATGCGAGGTCAGTGATTATTGGCAACCCGAACCTGCAATCGTCCTGAAGCAGCTTGAATTAGTATCATGGGGTTCCCTATCACCGGGCAGGTAAGATGAATTGTTGGCTCAAATTTCGGCTGCAACTCACTGATTTAGAGGTACAACTTGACCTCCATGGCATTTTACCTTGGCAAGTTGTTCAATGCCTACTCCACACCATTCAAATAACGTGTGGAATGTAGGTTTCATTGTTTGGGAATTTCCGACTGTTTACATTGCCCAGAAACTCCCTCTGGCAAAGTATCTCTGTGAGTTGCGCACCACTGTATCTGCGTCGCACGCTGATTACCATTAGGTGCTAATATGGTTATCTGGGGTATCATCTTGATTTGCCATGGATTCACCACCTCGTTCGGCGCCTTCTTTGCTCTCCGGTTTCTCCTGGGTGCGTCAATCGTCTACTAGTATCCGCATGGTCATGTCATCCTACTCCTAGGAATGTGCGAAAGTTGTGTAGCGCCTATCTTAATTCTGATTATCTCCATGTTCTACAAGAAAAATGAGCAGGTCAAATCCCATTTTTTTCTTCCATGTTGCAGGGCTGACTAGGAATACAGGCCACGCGCATCGCCTACTTCTATATGATGGTCAGATCCATTTTCTTCGAAGTCGAGACCGATTTGAACCAGACGAATAGCTTGGAGTCACACAGGTAGTCGGTGGTTTCATTGCATATGTAAGTGTTGGAAGAAATGTCTTCCAGCCTGTCCCCAAAGTGACCATTCACAGGGAATCTCGTTCTATAGCGGAACCGCACTCCGGGGTTACCAAATAATCTATTACTTCCTTGGCGGTTCCGCGATCCTGGTCGCTTTGGTTGTCTACATTTGGTTCCCTGATTCCCCAATGACCTGGCGTCTGCTCACTGAGGAAGAGCGCATTGCCTGCCTGGAGCGGGTGCGGGACGATCAAGGCGGTATTACAAACAAAACATTCAAGAAAGAACAAGTTTTCGAAGCGTTGTTGGATGTTCGTACTTGGCTGATTGTACTCGCTACTATCCTAAGTACGTCCCGGCCCCAATGTCGTGGTAACACATTCTGATCAACCTACAGCTGATATCCCAAGTGGTGGTCTTACCAACTGTTGGTATTCTTCGCCCTTGATGGACACGTCTGTTTAACATGTTACGCTGCAGTCAGCAACATTATTATCAAGAACTTCGGTTATTCGTACGTCTGTGATCTGCGTTCACAGCGGTACTGCCCTCACCATCCCCCCCTGTCAGAGCGAAGCAAACCTTGATTCTTGCAACCCCTACCGGAGTTGTAGAGATTATTTCTGTAGTGCTTTCCGGGTGGTATTCTGATAAGAAGGCGGGTCGTTTCACTGGTTGGTACATGCTAGAGTTAATCCATCACCAGGGTGAGAGAATGCTTCCTGTGATCTGGGCGACGCTGCCAACGGTCGTTGGAGTTGGTAAGGTCGGAAACCTCTTCTGTCAACTCGTGATTCACTCACCTCGTCGTAGCTCTTCTCATTGGTTTCAGTCACACGGCGCAGAAGGGGGTTTTACTCTTTGGTGCGTATGATAAGGCGATTGGATCTGGCACTTGCTAATATTTTCACAGGGACTTATTTGATTGGAACATTTGGGAGTACCCTTGGTATCATCTACGCGTACAATGCCACTAACACGAGTGGTTATACGAAGAAGGTGAGTCCATACGTCTATCCCACTTGTCCGCCATGGGCTAAGAGTGTCCACAGCTTACGATCAACGCCATCACGCTTATATTCTTCTCTGTTGGAAACATCATGGGCACGGAGATTTTCCAACCAAAGGACGCGCCTCAGTACATTCCTGGAAAGGTTGCAATCATGGTCCTACTCTCGATACAGGTCGGAGTGGCATATCTTCTGCGTTACATCAATGTGCGTTTGAACCGCAAAAAACGCGAAGAATTCGAAGCGTTGAAGGTGGCCAGAGGCTGGACGGATGAAGAAGTCGAGAAAGAATCCGAACGACACGCTTTTGCAGATTTGACCGACAAGCAGTAAGTGACCACTGCCCATACCATGGCAGCAGCGACTGAAGGCACGAATTCAAACAGAAACCCATTTTTCATTTATACGATTTGAGTGGCTTCGCGGCGATTCAGAACTGTATGACTCATAGGATAGCGATGCATGGTATGTCGGAACAATACATAAGAAGTGTCTCTGGACGGTGGCAATCCCCATAAAATAAATAAATCACGATGCTCTCGGAAGAATAGAATTCTAGTGGAAAAGCTTCTCCCAAATGATGATTGCGATCAGGAGGACGAGCAGGACAATAATAGCGGCAGTCACTACACGTTGCTGATACATCCTAGATGCGGAACAGTCAATGTAAACCACTATCGAGTTTACCCACACTGAACTTACCGTCTGATCATCTTTTTCAATGTACCAGACGCACGGTCTATCGCCGAGTCAGCAGTCCGTAGCTGTGAGATGATTAGTGGCGTTCGCAAAATTGGGGAAGACCTCAACGCACGGTATCTCTTGCATTCTCGATTTGTTCTCTCTGAGCACGGAGGTTTATCAGGATTTCCGCACCCTGATCCTCTGTCTCGAGGGCAATTCGTTGAGATTCTTGCAATCGTCTCGAGCCATCTTCCAATGTCGCAGTGCCTGCCAACAGTCTCGTTCTATCGCTTGTCGTACCATAAGGCTCGTCCGATGTTGGAGTGCCAACTCTTCCAGGTGACGCAAGCAGGTCCCCGCGCGAAAACTGCGTGTGCAGGTCCTTTGACGTCTTCTTGAACCTCATGAGATCAGCCTTGGCAGTTCTAAGGCGTGTCTGATACTGAGGCTTGATGGACTGAGGGATCCCCTGGATCTCAATCTCCAATTGCGAGATCTGGGCAGCCATATGTTAATTATCGAACTATATGCGGGGATAAAACATGCCAGTTCGTCTGCCTCATCCAGCTCCATCTCCACCCGTCTGAGAGCAGTTCTTCTCTGTTCTGTAAAGGGCTGTCATGGGAATGTACATTGCGAGCAGCAATTCACTTTTACCTCCTCGTTCATCTTTGCCGTCTCCCTCGAGCTTGGATTGTATGCTGTCGAGGATCTGGCGAAAGTCTTGTTCGTATGTGTCGAACAGGGCTGTCGGGGCGTTGTCCATGCTTTGAGGTTACCTGCGTGGTACGTGGACGGAAGGAAGGTCGACTGCAAGGCTGCTGTTCTCCTGCTGTGTTGGTGGACTGCGGTAAAGCGCACGGCCCGAAAAGGCAAATAGGTCCATTACAGTGACTGACACGGTGACACTGGCTCAGAGTCCATTGACAAGCCATGTCTTCGAATGCCCCGTAAGTACCGCGTTGGTTGCTCAGCGCGTTATGTTCGAGTTGACCCACCGATATTGGTAGAATGTCACTGTATCTTGACCCTCAAATACGAGACTGGGTCCTCTTTCCAATCACCCTTGTTATGGTTGACCATTTCTGACCGCGAGTCGTGTCGCGCCTCTGACCGTATTCGTTCTATTTCCTAGATTCTTGTTGGTGTCCTCCGACATTATGTCGTTGTTTTACTGCAGTCGACACCAAAGAAGCTATCACGAGCAGCACTTCGTGAACAGTGCGTCCTTCCCCGCTACGTCCCTCCGTCGTCATTCATTCTCATGCACCTGAAGGCGAGCCTTCGCAAGATCTCAAATACTCCGGGCGACGTCCGCAATGTCACCCATACCACCGTTATACTACAAAACAATATCCCAGAACCTCTCCGAAGCGTTCAAAGCAGGCACATATCTCAAAGACGGTCCACCCAAAGGCGATTCACCCTCGTCTGCACCCAATCCCTTTTCCGACCCAGCTGCTATGGATGGGATGATGTCTGGAATGAAAACCCAGATGGTTATGATGGTACCGCAAATGGTTATCATGGGCTGGATTAACTTTTTCTTCCAGGGGTTTGTTCTAAGTACGTCACGCCGAGCTTCTGATTTTGCATGGCATTCACTGAGGGCTTGCTCGCCAGTTAAATTACCCTTTCCTTTGACGCTCGGTTTCAAGTCTATGCTTCAGCGTGGCATCGAAACCCCCGATATGGATGTCCGATGGGTTTCATCACTGTCATGGTATTTCCTCAACTTTTTCGGCTTGAATGGGTTGTACCGTCTGATCCTTGGCGGCGATAACTGTGCGTCATTTCATTGTCTCTGCTTCTATTTGGCACGTCTGATGGCAACACCCGGATCTTCCGTATTGATAGCTGCTGATGCAACGCGTGACATGACCACGTCACCGTTTGCGGCGATGGGGACTGGCCAACCTGGCCAACCTCAAGACTTTGCCAAGTTGTTCAAGGCGGAGAGGGACAATCTGGAGTTTGCGGAAGGCCTTTATACCTGGACAGGTGAAGACATGGACGCCAAGATTCTTCGGAAGTACGGGAAGTTGCCTCCGAACTCGGAGTAGAATCTTCGCACAAACTATTACGGGCCGAGACTAGCCTGGGAGCGAATACATTACAGTAGCAGAATCTAGAGCAATCAAGTGGTGCTACACCAACGAAGGCACACAAAAGCGGGGAAAACGTATTCAAGTCATGTGCTTGACGGTCGTCAGGCGCAACTAGTAATATATTGAGATCAATGGCGCGTTAGTACGGTGATAAGTACGGAAGCAGATTATGAGGAGATATCATACCTGAGCTCACTCCGCCGGCGTCAAACGGTAAGGTACAATTGAAGAGGTATTATACTAGGCCATCATAGAGCGATAACGCCTTGTTTGTGAAAGGGGTGAGTCGGACGAAACAGTACGAAGTGGAGAAGTGAGACACACCTGGACAATAGTCGGATCTTGTTTGCTTCCCTCTACAAATTCATCAAATGTCAACTTTGCGTCCTTGTCCCGATCCATATTTCTGAAGATTTTGTCTACCCGCTGGGAAAAGAAGGTCAACTTTGGAGGCGCCAGGGACAATGGCAAATACCTTTTCCGGGGTGTCTTCATCGGCTGGTAGCTTGACCATCTGACCGGTCATCTTGTAAATTGATGCTACAATTTGTAACATTTCATCGTATGTAATGAAGCCATCTTTGTCGATATCATAGAGCTGAAATGCCCCTGTGTCGACGTAAGAAGATAAATGACGGTGGTGGATCAGGTGGCGTACACTTGAGCTTCTCGTCCAAGCGACCACGGCTCGTGACGCTGAGAGCACAGATGAACTCTTTAAAGTCGATAGTACCGTTCTTGTTTTCGTCGAATACGTTGAAGACGTAGTCCGCGAACTCGCCAGGATCACCGAATGGGAAGAACTGTTTATATATTCGGCCGAACTCTGGTCTATCGAGTTGGCCTGAGGGACAGTCCTTAAGGAAGCCTTTGTACCTGGGATTGGGATAGGGTTAGACGGAGAGCGCGGTGGATAGCAGATAAGTGACGACACCATTGTTGGAGTTCACGCTTGTCAACTGGAAATGAAGAAGGGATTGGGGATGACAGTGAGATAAGTAGATGACCTAGCAGATGACCTACAATACGTGTTCTTCTGCAGATCTGCAAGTTGTTCCGGAGAGAGTTTCGAGTGAGACTTTCCCATTATCGCGGAGGGAGGGATTGGCAAGTGGCGGAGGGCTAAGATTGGTTTATAGTAGGCGCCACAGCGATCCTCATCGAGGATTCGAAGGGCCCACTCACACGGAAAGTCGCTCAGATCGATAGCAGGTCTTTCATGACGAATTACGCTCATGTATCAGAATTCCATGTGAGAATCGGCGAGAATGGATCAAGCTGCCTGATCTGCAGATAAACCCCGACCTTTTTTCCGGCTCGGTCGCGGTCCTCCCCGGACATGGGGTAATAACTTAGCGTCGTGCTCATCGTCCCTCTCTACGGCGAGGACGATGTGGGGATGAACGGGCTGATCGTACTATGCGGCAAGGAGTGTGCAGGACGATGAGCACCTTGGCCCTCGTTCGCTAGCTCGCTCAGCTGTTCTGTTCTTCGTTTACTCCTGTACACCTTTTTTAGTAGCCTGCGCTGTATAAGAATATCGTCCGCATCTGCCCCTCCCTCCCGACCTCCGTCATGTGTTACCAGTACAACTCACCTACCGACATCTCTGCCGTCCCATGTCCGATGTGCAAAGTATTCAAGCCAAGCGGTGCTCGGTACACTTGTCTACACACGCTCCCTATCACACTCACTTACACCACCCACTCCCAGCTGTCCCCACCTCCGTGATATCTGCTACAACAGAGCAAACCATCCTCGTTTCGACGTCGTTCATCTCAAGAACGCAGAAGGTATGATTTTCCTTTTCCACACCTCGCCAACTCACCTTCCCTCACAGTAAAGTCATTCAATGGCTGCGGTTACTGCAAGGTCTCATCTATTATCTCTCATTCTTTGCATCGGACCTCACCTCTCCTGTCATAGTGGGCTCGTTCAAACCCAAAATTGACCGTATACAACAACCAAGGATGGCCTGGTTGTTGTCGTCCCCCCACCTCAAACGAGCAGCGCCTCATACAGCCTGCGGAGTGGCCCACCGTCAGCATCGTTCACAGCATACCAATTCCTCCAGAAATAAAATCTGTTCTCGACTCCATCCTCTCGAAAGGAACGGGCCTTCCCACCATGATCACTTCTGCGTCTGCTCGTAATCAACCAACTCAGTCCTCTTTGACTGCCTTGGATCGCCGAAATAGCTCGAACAGCCCGACAAATAAATCTAGCCCAACCTCTTCAAAGAGCCAACCTGTCTCTATTCCCGTCCGCGGTCGCTCCAATGGCAGTCCTGTCCAACAAGCCTCCGCCCTCCAAGCTACAACCCCTCGTTCTTCGGCTCCTCTCGCTTCCTACTTCACTACCGATCAGCAACATACTCTTTCTCGACGCCAAACATATACCGAAGGCAGCAAAGATAAATCACGCACCCCATCTACTCGGAGAATTGCCGACCAAGAGGGGTCTGTTTCCAGGCGAAATGGTGCTAGCCGACCCTCTATCTCGTCGGTCGTCCCTTCATATACCCCATCCAGGGGTTCTAGTGATTCCTTGCCTCAGAACCATTCACTTCCGTGTCCTCCTGTCCCACATCCGTCCCCCGTTGACTCATACACGACCTCTTCACAAGATACTCCTTTTGGTCGAACCCTGTCTTCCAAGATGTCGAGTTTAGAGAGTGCCATGGCTGCGCTTGAAGTTTCTAGCTCTTCCGAGGGCAGCAGCGATAGTGGCAGCTCGCGCGGCTCGATCTCGGATGCGACAGTGATCTCAGATGGCGCATTCACTGATTACCTATCCGATGAATCCGAAGCAGAGCTTCAGCGACAGGCAGAGGCGAAAGCAGCTTTGGTTGCCCAGAATCAGGCCGAAGAACTGGAGTTCAAAGCAGCTAGGCAGCAACTCGTGGGTGTCGGATTGCGACCACCAAAGGCTTGGGATGATACGAACGAGAGCTTGCCTCGCTCAACCACACATGCTTCCACGTACACCCATCATCCAGCCTATCACTCTACGCCCTACGCAGCTGCACCTGTTGCCCATTCTGCTCGAGGATGAAAGTTTGAAGAAGTGGTACTTGTAGACTCGTTCAATATTTGCCATCGATCCAGTTTTTATGTATGCATTGCTGATACCTTTTGCCCATTGTTGTCGTGCTCACCGCGTCTCTCTCGTCTGGGTTTCCGTCGTGTATATCATTTCATCCATGCTTGTCGATGTAGAGCTTCAAATTTATTTAGCGCTGGCGGATGTGTTGTGCTCCGCCAGCCCGAACTTGGAGAGTGCTGTACCTAAGTTGGACCTGTGCCACCTTACGAGTATGCCTCTTCGTGAGTGCTGCAGTGGGTGGCCAACTCTTTATCACCACCCATGAATCTCGCTCGACATTCCATCACCCCAACGAGCCCAGTTCAGATCTTCGACGCCCGGTTTAATGCGGACTGTCAGATATTTACCACATCAACACCAGCTGGCTTCGCCGTTTACCAGTCGTGGCCGCTGAGGTTACTCCGCAAAAGAGGCACGTGTGACGTCTTCCTCAGTGTTCCAGTTGATACTCACGATTCCTCAGACCTCTCTGGCGGTACGTTGGCAGCGGTCGTGCCCTGCCACACATCGTCCCTGCTCTTCTTGCTCGGCGGTGGCCGTAGTCCACTCTATCCACCAAATAAGGTTATTCTATGGGACGATGCTGCAGAAGAGGAGGTAGCCGAGCTGGAATTCAGAGAGCGGGTCGGTGGTATCGCCTGTAGACGGGGCTGGCTTGCGGTGGCTCTGCGAAGAAGAGTCGTTGTCTTTGAAGTGCGCGACACCATTGTCAGGAAGGCGGAATATGATACTAGTGATAATCCACGAGGTATGTCTATTCCTTCGTGTTTCATGTCACACAGCTCAAGCCCACCTTTAAGGGATCCTTGCCATGGCTACTGCAGCCTACGCCACGTTGCTTGCGATTCCAGGTAGGCAGATGGGTCATGTACAACTAGTGCATCTACCCCCCTGTGCCCCTCCCGTGCCCCTTGGACCGCCGCCATCCATTCCACCCTCGAAGCCACCCCCACCCCCATCGAAGCACCCAGTCTCAATGATCGCAGCCCACGAGTCTCCTTTGACAACCCTCTCCTTGCCACCCTCTGGCCGACTACTAGCCACCGCTTCATCACGGGGAACCCTTGTTCGCATATGGGATACGATCTCGGGAAAGTTACTTCGGGAGTTCCGTAGAGGGTCAGACACCGCGGAGATCTATGGGGTAGCCTTCCGACCCGACGAGAAGGAGGTTGGCGTATGGAGCGACAAGGGCACTGTCCACGTGTTCTCCTTGGTTTCATCTGGGGCATCGTAGGTTGATTATCCTGTCTCACAATCCCTGCCTTACTTTCGCCTTGCAGAAATCGACAATCATCCTTGTCGCCACTTACCCCTTTCTTACCCCTTCCCAAGTACTTTGATTCTGAGTGGTCCTACGCACAGTATCGGATACCTACCCAGGCTGCCCATATCTCCCTTTCGTCGACGTCCTCTGTTCGCTCGTCGCACACAGATCTTGCCGCAGATGAGAAATGTGTGGTTGGGTGGATCACGGTTACCTCTGAGGCTGACAAGGCGGTTCCGGAGTTCCAACTCATTGCGTTGACGTACAGTGGGGGATGGTACCGACTATCATTACCCGTCAAAGGATCTCAGGCTCCGCCGTCTCCTTCAGGGGGTTCGCCGATAGCAGGATCTCCTCCGAGACCGTCATCGGTGCCTCGTCCGCGGACATCCAGTGTCTCCTCCATCGCATCTCTTTCTGAAAAGGGGAAAGGGAAGGAGCGGGAGAAAGATAGGAAGGGGGGTCGCGATCTAGTCCTGCAGGAGTATCGAAAGTATGGACGATGGGATGGTTGGGGCTAGAGCACTTTGCTATGTCGAGTTGCCTGCTATACCTCGAGTTTGCCGCGAGTGATTTGTAATCTTGTGTGTATTTGCACCTACACTTCCTCATGTTTGTTGCCTAGCTACTGTATGTGCTTTGGCTATATCATTGTCTACACCGTGGTTCCAACTTGCAACAAACTTTCTCATCGTCGATTCGTTCAAACGATTGGGCCAGCTAGTGCCCAGCTAGGAAACCAAGTACTAAATTACCATCCCTGCTTTCCACCCTCAGATTGTCAGATCCCCTAATGTCACCGATATCCGTTGGGACACCGTTAGGCCCTGGATGCTCCACTTGCGGTTATTGTGGACCACCCGGGCAGAGGAGTGCTGGTGAGACCAGTGTCACGAAGGCTGGCTTGATCGCATCTCAGCTGTCCTGTGGTGTAAGAGCTCCGCTTGTCCGAGGTTCATATTATGCCAATGGTTCATGTACAGGTGTACCAGAAGATGATCGATTGCGGCTGGAGAAGGTCCGGCTCATATTGCTATGCCCCCGATCTCCGTCGTTCGTGTTGCCCCCAATACACTATCAAGTTTGTGGGATTTCAGCATTCATCTGCCATGTCTCTATCTGAAGGGCTTTAATAGGCTTGATGCTCTGGGCTTTAAACCATCACGAAGTCAGCGAAAGCTACTGAACCGGTGAGGAAAGATGCCTTCATGGAAAGCATTTTGAGTGGCTCACGAAGTTTTGGAAGGTGGAACCGATTCGTTCGGGAGGGGGACAATGTTGATGCCAATGATGGCGCTCCGAATCACTCGAAACGGAAAGGGTCACGCACAGAGACTTTTGTCCTGACGTCTTCCATTCACAGTTCCGAGCGGGAATTCCTCCCTGATTTGAAGGAGGGACTATGCCACGATTTCAAAGTAAGAATCCATGTTCTTGGTTTGTTACGCAAAGCAAATCCTCCACTGGCAGGTTACACTAGAGCGAGCGTCGTACACCGAAGAAAAATACGCCCTTTATGTCGCGTACCAATCACAAATTCATCACGACGACGACAACACACGACATTCTTTTCAAAGATTCCTCGTGCAATCACCGTTAGTAGTGAGTATATCTCCTGTCTTCTCTGTCGGAACTACTTTACTTAGCGGATGAAGCGAGAACCCATTCCCTACGAAACAGAACCCCCCAAGCATCTTCCAACGTACTTTGGATCTTATCACCAAATGTACAGACTAGACGGTGAACTGATTGCGATTGGGGTTCTGGACATTTTACCAGGTAGCCTTTCCAGCGTGTATTTTATGTACAATGCAACATGGGAGAAGTTTTCTCTGGGAAAGGTATATACGTCGCCTCGTCAATGTCGTGGGGACGCTGACAGGTCGATTGTATGCCAGCTTAGTGCCCTTCGAGAGGTTGCTCTCGCCCGAGAGATCCACGAGGCTGGTTTTCCCTCGGTGGATGCGCTGTATATGGGTATGTGAGTGATGGCTTTTGTTTGGGTTCTTATCTACCACAATCTTGTAGGGTTCTACATCCATTCGTGTCAAAAAATGAGGTACAAAGGAGAATACTCTCCTTCTTTCCTCGTCGACCCGGTGAGGCGTGTTAAATGATCGTGATGGCCTTTTATTCATCAGTCACCAGGAGGATTTCACATGGTACCCCCTGAAAGAATGCACAAAGTTATTGGATAAATATCGATATGCTGTATTCTCGCAGCCAGATCACTCCCTTGAGGGTCCGGATGATCCTGGCGAGGGTGAGATCGTTGTTCTATCCAGATTCGTGTACTGAACTACTAAAGTCATCGAGGACGACGACGACGACGAAGAACTGGCGAGCGATGCTAGATCCATTTATTCCATCCAAGATAACGCTGTTTCTCTTGTCCCTACAACGGTGAGACTCTGATGGGATGGGCTTCCCCTACCGTTGTTCTGATCGTTGTTTGCGCATAGATGTCCCAGGGATGGGAAGTGGAGTATACTCGCTCAGAGATCGTGAACTGTATACGTGCTCTTGGCACAGAACTATCGAAGGAGATCATTTTCAGGATGTAGCTGATATTGAGTGATTTCTAGCTCGGTTTGGATTGCGACATTCTTGGGGCCATATACTACTACGATATAGTGTTGGAGCGGAGGACGATGGCATGAATACCACGTATATACAAGATTTCCGTAGCTTTCAAGTTCGGTACCGCAAAGATGACGCAACTGTTCTCAACTCAGACTGACTACTTACTAGTGCCGACTCACTAGGAGACTCATTCAAGTTAGCGTTCATCCCACCACCAAGCCTACAAGCTTTATTTGACGAAGTAGCAGAGCTTTCAATTGGACTGCAAAACAGAAGCGCCGCCGCATCTCGATGACAGAGTTCGCACAGCACCTCGAATCCTTGACCTCATCTCGAGGGAGCATCAACAATGAGCTGAAAACACCAGCGCTGATCGAGTGGACTAGGTACACAACCTCGGAGTTCTTGGTGATCTATCATGCTGACAGGACATCAGCCCGAAGACGTTCTCCCATGATGGTACGGAAGCCTCCAAGATCGCGTCGGATGCACAGATGTTTACTAGTCGAACGCGTAGACAGTCAGCTTCAAATTCCAGACCAAGATTCAACCGACGAGTCATGGACCACTGTTCTCGAGGTGTTCGGTGATGATGCTGAGTCGACCGCTGTAAAGATCGTCTATCAACGAGTGCTCGAGTGAGTCCTTGCGTTAAACGCGTGTCTTGAGCTACTGATTCGCCTGGTGCACCAGGAAACCCGACCCACGTCACTCACTCCAGGATTTGGTCGATTTGCTTTCCAGTTCACGCACGGACGTCGAGATCTCGATGGAACTCGCCGAGCTAGTGGGCTTTGATCACATTGAATTGGTGACGGAGCTCCTGCAGTCACGTCCATCAGCTGCAAAGCAGGTCAGCCCTGACGCATTTCTATCTTTCCCAAACCTGCAATAACTGGAGATTTCGCAGCTCTCTTACTACTTGAGCTCAGGAAAGGCTCAAGGCACGAATATCACCGTCTCTCAGTCATTGGGTGAGTACATCTACTTGGCGTCTCAGATATGATAGTGAACTATGTCAGCGGGAGGCCCGGTCAGTTATGCGCCCGAGGACGCTCGGCGTCGGGTTGACGAAGCATTGAAGGCGAATGCTGCTCGTCCTTTGTTCACCAAGACTGCCGTGAGTCCAAATGCAAAGTGTTCATCAGATACTGACGATCACCAGGAAGAAGCCCCAGAGGTTTTGCCTCATATTTACACTTCTTGGACGAACGCAGGTGGTGGAAGTGTTTTATCACAGTACGGAAGCAAGTACATGCTCCCAATGGGGACCACCAGACATGATCATGAGGTCAGACTCTTCGTCGCATCTTTTCTGATTAATCGGCTCACCCTCCTTCAGGATTACGAGGAAGTGATAGTGCCCCCAGCTAAGACTGTTCCACCACGAGGAACTGAGCGCTTAATCCCTGTATCCGAGCTTGATGATTTGGCTCGAGGGTCATTCCCGGTAGGCAACCTCGTCAACCTAAATTGTAATTAACTCAGACGCACTAGGGATATACGTCACTCAACAGGATACAATCGATTGTTTATCCTACCGCCTATCGATCCAATGAGAACATGCTTGTTTGTGGTGAGTGTTTATGTGGTTATTTTTTCGTCTCCTGATCAATGCCTCAAAGCTCCAACTGGTGCAGTAAGTTGTTTACACAAGGATTTTGTCCCTGAATGACTTGCGTAAATTAGGGAAAAACTGATGTTGCGATGTTGACTATCCTGCGTGTTTTGGAGCAGCATAGGTCAATGATTGCTCCAGGATCGCCTTTGCGAGCGTCCATCGATCGCGATCAGTTTAAGATTATCTACGTGTGAGTCCACAAGAAACCTCCTCGCTCCGAAGGAATTGATTTGGACACCCAGCGCACCTATGAAGGCCCTGGCCTCGGAAATTGTTCGGAAGTTTGGGAAACGGTTGAAATGGTTGTCAATACAGGTCAGAGAGTTGACTGGTAAGCCTTTTGACCTAAGACTCGGAGCCTGCAAAGCTCACTTATCCATCTGTGTAGGTGATATGCAACTCACAAAAGCCGAGATTGCGGAGACTCAAATTATTGTCACGACGCCTGAGAAGTGGGACGTAGTCACTCGAAAGCCAACCGGCGAGGGCGAACTCGCATCCGTATGTGTCCCTCTTGACATTTCTATTTGATAATAGAGTGCTACATCTGTGACTACCAATCGTAGAAGTTGAAGCTCCTCATCATCGACGAAGTCCATCTACTCAACGAAGAACGAGGATCTGTCATTGAAGCAATTGTCGCTCGAACGCTACGTCAGGTGAGCTGTTCGCCAATAATTTCCACTTGCACGCGTTAGAGCTTGACCAGGTAGAGTCCAGCCAATCTGTCATCCGTATCGTGGGTTTAAGCGCAACTCTCCCCAATTACATCGACGTTGCTGATTTCTTGAGGTCGGTCCCCCTACAATGAGATGAACTAGGTTTGACTGAGATTCGTTCAGTGTCTCTCGATATATTGGTCTTTTCTACTTCGACTCGTCTTTCCGACCTGTTCCATTGGAGCAACATTTCATTGGCATCAGAGGAAAGCCAGGAAGTCCGCAGTCAAAAAAGAATCTTGATCGCGTCACATTCGAGAAAGTTTCGGAATTAGTTCTCCAAGGACATCAGGTCATGGTGTTTGTTCACGCGCGCAAAGAAACGGTGAATGCCGCGCAGACTCTCAAAGATGCTGCAGCTTTAGATGGTACGCTAGAGAGCTATAGTTGTCAAGACCATCCACAGTGGAGTTTGTACCGCCGGAGCATTGGCGAGTCGCAAAATAAGGAGATGAAGCAACTCTTTGACGTCGGCTTTGGTATCCACCACGCCGGGATGTTGCGATCAGACCGTAATTTGATGGAACGGCTGTTCCAGGACAGAGTTATCAAGGTTAGGTCACTCACCAACTCATCCAAGATTGACTGACGACGTGCAAGGTTTTATGTTGTACTGCGACGTTGGCTTGGGGCGTCAACTTGCCCGCACATGCAGGTTTGTACTGGATCAGGGTTGTTAACTGCTGCTCACAACGACAGACTGTAGTTGTCATCAAGGGCACGCAACTCTACGATAGCGCGAAAGGCTCCTTCGTTGATCTTCCCGTTCTGGATGTCCTGCAGGTCTTTGGTCGTGCTGGACGTCCCGGGCTCGAAAGCAGCGGTGAAGGATATATCTGTACGACTGAGGACAAACTTACACACTACCTCGACGCGGTTGCTTCCCAGGTGAGTGTACTTCGGTCTGCCACGATCGAGTGGTGTTCTCACGAGATGGACTCAGAATCCGATTGAATCACAGTAAGTCGATCGCAGTGATAATTTTGAGCTGTCGGATGATTAACCCTCGCAGATTCCAATCAGGCATGGTAGACGCATTGAATGCAGAAATTGCACTTGGAACGGTTTCCAGCGTCGCGGAAGGTGTGCGTTGGCTTGGCTACACATACCTTTTCGTTAGAATGCGCAAAAACCCTTTCCAATATGGTGAGGCGGACACCACATATTCAGCGTTGTGTCTTACACTATAGCTAGGAATGTCGCAAGACACGGTGATCCACGACCCCGACCTTCATGGGCGGCGGTCAGAGTTGATCACGCGTGCGGCACACACTCTTGCGAAGCTATCCATGATCGACTTCGATGATGCTGCCTCAAATTCATTCACCATCAAGGATATTGGTCGGATATCCGCAAAGTACTACATTCGCCACCAATCCATCGAGGTCTTCCAGCCGCTATTCAAGGCAAACATGACAGAGGCGGACGTTTTAGCTATGCTCAGTAAGAGTACAGAGGTATGTAATTGTGTCATCGACGCTCGTGGGTGACATGGTAATCCCGGTGGCAGTTTAACCAGATCCAGGTTAGAAATTCAGAGACAACGGAACTAGAGCTCCTGATGAAATACATTCCATGCGAGGTTGGGGTGAGTATGAAATTCTCAGCAAATACCTAAGTACTTAATGACAGCACAGGGGGGTGCCGACACTAGTCAAGGGAAAGTCAACATACTGTTGCAAGGGTTCATCTCCAAACTTCCCATTCAAGACTTCGCGCTGGTGTCGGATAGCGCATATGTGGCTCAGAACGGTGGCCGTATTGTGCGAGCTCTTCTGGAGATTGCCATGAGCCAAAAGTGGGCAGGCGCGGCGGTCACACTCATGGGCATGAGCAAGGCCGTTGAAAAACGGATGTGGCCGTTTGACGAACCACTGAGGCAATCCAACTTGAAAGCGGAAATCATATATCGTCTCGACGAATCGCGTATGGAATATCATCCTACGGAGCTCGCTGCAATGACGGCCGCCCAATTAGGAGACCTCGTCAGGTTGAATGAATACCAGGGTCGTGCGCTACTCACAGCCGCCAAACAGTTTCCGTCTGTTGAGCTATCTGCGACTCTACGTCCCCTTGGTCCTGACACGCTAAAAGTCATTGTCACGGTGACTCGCGCTTTCGACTGGAGTTCCAAAGTGCATGGATCCGCCGAGCCGTTCTGGTTATGGGTTGAAGACCACGAAAGTAGTCGGATCCTGCAACTCGCACGCATCTTCCTCCGGGAGTCAACAGAGTCTTTCAACATTGAATTTATGATCTCAGTGTCCGCAAATACCCTCCCCCCATCTGTCACTATTCAACTCGTCTCCGACAGATGGCTGGGAGCAGATAACGAGCTCGTCGTACCGCTGGACAGTATATCTATGCCTGCTGTGTGTCATTCACATACACGACGGTTGGAAGTCGGCTTCCTTCCCCTTTCCTTAACACGCCTTCGCGCACTGGAGGTTTACTACTCCTTCCGCGAGTTTACTGCCATCCAAACCCAAGTCTTCTGGAGTCTGATGAATACGAACCTAAATGTCCTCGTCGCTGCCCCCGCAGGCTGCGGAAAGTCTTTCCTGGCACATGCAACCATTTGGTATGAGCCGTTTGCCACATTCTACGGTCAAAGATCTGAACGGTTCTGTAGGAATACACTTAGGGAGTCGAAGCCATCGTCCTGGGCCCTTGTTGTCGTCCCAAACAACCATCAGGCAGCAAAAACAATATCGGAGCTGCGTTCGATATCGGGAACGTTAAGCATCGGACTCGACCTCTCGACGGGCACTAGTTTGTTTGACCCTCCGAAAGGAAAACTAATCAGGGTAATCACTGCATCCAATCTGTTCGAAAGTGTTCGGAGCATCGGCGTCACTTCTTTGCGGATTCCTCCGAACCTTGTCCTATGCGAGAACCTGGAACAAATGGATGCTACATACGAACTTGCCATTACCCTCTTGAAACATGCAACCCAACATTCTCCGTGTCGGCGTATAGGACTTAGCAGGTCGCTCATCGATTCCACAGATCTAGCGACGTGGCTCGATGTCGAACCGATGGGGCTTCACAGTTTCCTGCCCAGGGAACGTGAGCAGTCGCTTGAATGTTCCATCCACCCCTACACGATTTCGCACTCGGGTGCCCTCTTCAAGTCCCTTGCAAAACCCGTCTATACCGCTTCACAAGGAAGCAAAGAAAGTGATTCCAGCATCGTATTCGTCCCCTCTCGCAGACACTGCCCAACTGTGGCTCAAGACCTCATCACACAATGTGCCTTGAACTCGCTCACAGATCGGGGGTTCCTCCCGAATTCTGTTGACCAGATCTATTTCGAAGATTACCTCGCGAGATTCCAGGATCAGACGCTTATCAACTACGTGTCGCGGGGCGTAGGATTCTTTCACCATGGCATCTCAAAGCCTGACCGCAACCTCATTCTCGAGCTCTTCGCGGAGGGGATCATCAGGGTTCTGATAGTTCCACGAGATGCGTGTTGGAGTCTCCCTGTTCGCGCGGACGTTGTCGTTGTCATGGGCACTCAATACATCGAAGGCGATCCCAGCAAACCTGAACGACAACTGAAAGATTACACCTTACTGGACGTCGTGCAGATGCAAAGTCGTGCGGTGCGACAAAATGCGTCAGGGAGATTCGTGCTGTTCTGTCCAGCGGAAGCGGCGGAGATGTTCACCAAGTTCTTGAATGATGATGGACTGCCGTTGGAGTCGCAATTGTTGGAGACAGACGTTCTAGAGAAGTGGTATAAGGAAAGGAGGAAAGATGGGACACTACGGGACAAGCAGGATGGCGTTGACGCGTTGTCGTTCACCTTCCTTGCTCGACGGATGATGAAGAATCCGACATATTACAGTATACCATCCACAAGCTCCGAAGGCACGGCGTTGTCACAGATAGTTAATAGCCTCGAGCAGTAGGGGGGGTGTTTACTTTTTATGTAGCAACTTGGTCATAATCCAACCCAAATCAATACAAACTGTCTGCACGATTCGTCGTCTACAGTCCAGTAATCTAAGAGAGGTACTTGGTCAATGCCTGAAGGCGTGCTCCAGCTTGCGTGAGCGTCTCCACATCCTTGCAGAAGGAGAATCGAGCGTAGCTCTCTCCGATGGTACAGTGCTCCTCGCAATAGAACTGACATGGTCAGCTGTGTAGGGAAACAGACATCAAGAATTGGACATACCTCGCTAACTGGAATAGTGGAAACGCCGATCTCCTTGGCTATGAACCAACATGCTCTAGGGTAGGTATTAGAAATGCCCGTCATATAGTAGTGGTGATACATACTTGAAGTCTCTTCCACGACCCTGGACGGATTTTGGGAAGGGGTAGTCTTCCGGGAACTTTAATGAAGAAATGTCCTGGGATGTAGAGTATGAGATGAAGCAATGTTCCCAATTTCCTTATCATACTCACCGCGAGGACGAAGTAAGCACCTTCTGGCAGACTGTACTTCAGGCCGACCTTGTCAAATGCATCGAGTAAAGTGTCGCGTCTCTCTTGGTACTCTTTGACTTGCTTCTCAAAGAATCCGAGAGATCGGGCTTGCTCGAGTCCTGTAGCTACAGCTTCTTGTAGAGGCGAGTTGGTGCAGAACACGATACGCGTGCAGGCGGCGAGAGTCGGCTTGATGATCGACTCAGGACCGATCAGCCAGCCAACACGCCAGCCGGTTGCAGCGAAAGCCTCTGACGGGAGAGATGGAACATGAGTGCTGGGAATGGCTGAAGCTCGTCATGTTACACTTACTGCCAGCTGAAAGGACAGTGACAGTCCTGTCCCACATGCCAGGGAGGGTCGCGAACCGAACATGCTTTGCTTCA
Source organism: Chalciporus piperatus (assembly GCA_038093975.1). Taxonomy (NCBI): domain Eukaryota; kingdom Fungi; phylum Basidiomycota; class Agaricomycetes; order Boletales; family Boletaceae; genus Chalciporus; species Chalciporus piperatus. The sequence continues at coordinate 290,674 of JBBPTG010000003.1, forward strand.
TCATAGACAAGGCAGTCATACTTGAAATGGTGGATCAATTAACAGGGGCGGCGGCCGGACGGGGTTGGCGTACCACTTCGTCAGACATTACGAGCAAGTTAAACTCTTCCGCGATTGCGGCGATTTTCTCGAGCTCTTCCCTTGTGAAAACCTTTCCGATCGGATTGTGAGGAGTGTTGACGATGATCATCTTGCAACGGGGAGTAATAGCGCGGCTATGACATGGTTAAGACTGAGGGAAGCAAGTGAAACAGATTCCACTTACCGCAATTCGTCAAAGTCGATTATCCACTCACTACTGTTCGGTTTATCGCCTTCTAGGTTAGGATGGAAGGGAACGTAAACAGGTTTTCCGCCATTGAAGGTGACTGAAGGAAGGTATTGATCAAAGAAAGGTTCGAACATGATGACTTCGTCGCCCTGTTCCAGGAAGGCGGTGAAAACAGAGTATTGGCCTTGATCGAGTAAGCGCCTGGGGAGGATGTGAAGGGTGGGACTGCACCTTCATTAGCACCACTGGTCACGAGGATTTCTGACTCGACGTCGAGCGATCTGTTGAAGGAGGACTCGTAGAAGGCCTTAATGGCCTGTCGCAAGCGAAGACGACCTTTCGGATGCGAGTAGTGGTTAGGGAGGGTCTGCCTGAGTGCATGTTCTGCAGCATCGGTGAGCCAAGATGGAGGGGGAAAGTTCATGTACCCCTGGCCGAGGTTGATACAATCATCGGGGAGATTTGCGGCACTGTAAACGGGGGTAAGTGGAGATCGGGAGGGTAGTCGGAAGACTCACTTGAAGATGGACCAGACATCCTCGGCCAGTGCACGCCCCTCGAAGAGACGAGAGGAGAACTGGGGGGGCTTTGGGCGGGTGACACCGTTTGGAGGAGGCTGGGACATGGAAGATGAGATGGAAGAGATGGAAGAGATGGGACGAGTCAGACGAGTTAACCGATGAAAAATTGAGATTACAGTCGACTCCCTCATAACCCATGCCAGGTATAACCCATACTCCCTTGTAACCCATACATTTTTGGATTTCCCGAGTTGGTTTGCAGGGATTTTGGGATCATATCCAATACCCCATACCCCATAGGTTTTGTGGGCAGGTATGGGTTATGGTAAGGGGTGGATAATGCCGAGGCTGTCCAAAATAGGAAATTATTGTTATTTTGTACGAAAATGTTTTCTTCCCGTTGGCTTCGATGAACATCACGGAACTTCTGAACCCAGCGGACGAGACACACAACATGGTTGGGGCGACGGACGAGGATATTTTCGAGTCCGTGATGGATGCAAAGAAGTTGAGGGAGATGAATAGAGGTGATGATGATGATATTGATGTGTCCACACCGGATCCCACACGTCGCGAAGTGGGCAGCAATAATTTTGTGGAAATATGTCGGGGCATTTGACGACTTGTTCGCCCACAAACTAGAGGTTATTACCTTGTGTTGGGGTCATTTGGATAGCAGACTTGGGCGGTCGAGATGCAGGATACCAAATTTACTGATTATTTTACTTAGCTTCATAAACCTACTATATCAATACTATGAAGCTTAATATGAAAGGGAGAAAAATTTACGAGTTCGAAGCGGTGGATAGGGGTCGTTTGCACAACCCATACTCCCTAGTAACCCATACCTTTGAGGCTATCCCGACAGGTATGGGTTATGAGGGAGTCGACTGTAGTGCCATACCAAATTGTGAATCTGATACATTCCGCCATCATTTTCCTAGTCCGAAACGTACTCGAAATCGGCCGAACTTACCCTATTCAATAATTCATTGACTTCTCGCCTTACTCTCCGACGCGTCCAACACGACATGGACATCGACGACCGCGTACACAACTCTCAATCAGACGACGACGACGACGTCTTCACGTACCCAGCCGGCGACGACGACGACGACAACAACAATGACAACCACAACGACCACGACGAAGCGGAAGAAGACTTTGTTTACCCTCTCGACTCGGCGGACGCGACCTTGCCCGTGACAGTCCACGACAGTGTACCAGAACCCGAAGTTTATTCCGTCGTTGAATTGTCCACCCAAGTTGATGCAGCCGTACCATCCCCAACGTCTCCCCCGACTCCCGCGTTAGTTCCGTCTCTCCCACCACCACCAGTCACCCAGTCCCACCCATCACCCGCTCAGCTCGAGGCATTGTCTGCAGCAGCCTCGCAAGGTGACTTTCAACAGCTGAAGAAGCTTTTTGCCACTGCGCAGGGAAGTAATCTCGAGGCATTCGCCTTGGCGAATGACCCTTCCTCCCGCACAGGATTCACCGTCCTACACACTGCCGCTAGTCGCGGCTATCTCGACATTGTCAAGTGGCGTAAGTCCTAGAGTGCTACTCGACCTTCTGGCTCTTTATATGCACCCCACTAGTAATCGAAGACTGCGGCGCAATGCCAGACATGGAAGACCGGGAGGGCGAGGTCAGTATGTCTCCATCCACTCAGCGAATCACTCTCTCACCTGTCCTTCAGACCGCTTTACATAAAGCTGCACTCAATGGCCACATATCAATCGTTCAATATTTACTGCCCTACAAGGCAGATGTTCATGCGCGCGACGCAGACGGGTGGACTGCACTTCACAATGCTTGCTCAAAGGTAAGTCATCTGTTTCCCCATATTTCATTTGTGTTGGTAGGTTGACTTTTCTTCATAGGGCTATCTTGACATCGTCCGATGGCTGTGCGAGAGCGGCGGCGCTGCGAACGAGCTTGGTCGCGTGCGCGGGGTCGACGTTCGTAATAAAGGTGGCTGGACTCCTCTCAGTGGGTCATTTGCTATCTTCCCATCCCTCACGCCTCGTGACCCGTTTCATAGTGAATGCGGCTTCGAAAGGGCATCTTCCGATCGTAATGTATCTGTTGTCCAAACAAGGTGCAGACCCCCTGGTTCGGAACAACTGGGGCGAGACAGCATATGACGTCGCCGCTTCAGTTTTTGAAGTTTGGATCTGCGAGGTATACTTCATGTGGCTTTCATACCTTGAGTTCTCATACACCACCAGATCCTGCAAAAAGCTGAGGTGGAGCGATGGTATGGTACTACTGCACCATACAACCCGCTATGTGTGCATACTACTGTGCCTTTGGTTCTGTACGAGAACCAACGTCTCGACACTCGATTGAAGACGCTCGCAGTAGCAGGAGGGCGGCCCAGGTTCTCTACATCCGGGCTTGGGAGACGTGGTCGACCTGCACCGTTCGAACTGAGGCTTCCTTCCGCCGACGAGGAAACGGGGGCAAAACTAGTCGCTTCATGGCGCAGCGACGTACAGCTACCCCTCGCATCCGATCCCTACGTGCTTCCAAATACTTCTCGTCGGAACCATTCAGTGCCAGACGGTGCAGAGCGAAGTCACTTTTGGTTGTACGTAATACAGTTGCTGCATGAACAACCATACAAAGCAATAACTTTTTGCAGATCTGATTGGGTTGTTGATGTCACGCATCCCAGAGTAAATGCCGAGGGCGGCTGGCAGTACGCCCAGAGTTTCAGTGCCCAGGATGAAACCTGGTCCCCCGAGCCCCCACCACAGCTTGAACGCCTCCTGTCCAGCGCTGGTCTCGTGACGGCAGGTTTGTCCTCCCCGTCACGAAGTCACGCTCCCGAAGGAAATAGTGTTCATGCCTCTTCATCTGTATCCTCACCTGCTCACATATGGGTCCGTCGCAGACGTTGGGTACGTGTAGTGCGCCGCAACCCTTTCCCCTCACTCCCTTTCATGGAGCCCGACGGTGCAATGTATGACTTGGCTCATGACGGCTCCTTGATCCCGCATGTCAGCGACGAGGAGAGTAATTCAGGATTTGAAGAGGGTCAAGAGTTGGGAGCAATGCGTCCCAATCGTATATCTTCTGCACAAGACTACGTGGCTCGTGCACGTTATCTCGTGGGGAACCAGTCGGAGAGCAACGAGGACGCCCCTTCAGCGATCCAAATTCGACGTACTATCGCCAAACTTGAACGGGCGACAACCGAGTTGCGACAGGGAATTTTGAGTATGCGATCTCCTTGGTTGTCATTGGGTTTTACTCACGGACTCACCAGGCGACGAAGACAAGGAACGGAAAATACAGGCCGAAGTCTTGTTAAATGCGTACGGCAGGGAGCTAGAACGCCGCAGACTTTCCGCGGGTGCCCAAGGGATTCTCGCCTCTAGTTCAGGCAACGAATTCATTGATGACCAAGACGATGATGACGATGACGACGACGACGGCGACGACGTCTTCCACTATCCTGGCTACTCTTCGTTCACTGTGCACCCACCCTCTGTCAGATCTGCATCGACTGAGTACTCTTCTCGTCTTCCCGTCGCTCGAGATCTCACGCCCGAGCTGTCGCAAGCACCCGACTTCCGAGTGCCGACCCGTGAAGCCCCTCAGAAAATGACCAGCTCAATGTGGCAGGCGACTGCGCCCCTACCCCTCGCGCGGTGGGAGCGGGACGATGATGTCAACGCTTGCAACGACTGCCAGCGTCGCTTCAGTTTTATCTTAAGACGAGTGAGTCCCATCTTCATCTGATTTCACTGCAATCTGATAGTTAATCGTTAACCCTATTCTCCCAGCACGTAAGTACCTCGGACTTCTGATTAGTACGTTGTCCCAATATCCCCTACAGCATTGCCGAAGATGTGGTCGTATTTTCTGTGACCGATGTTCGTGCCACAGAGTCCTTCTCGAGCCATCCGAAATCGTGCACGACCCAGCCTCACCAGCAAGTATTGCAACATCTTCATCTCAACGTGTTTGTCAATCTTGCTTCGATCAACACAACACAAGCACAACACGAGGGTCATCCGCGGTAGAACGTATTATAATTGATCAAGGGCGGTTAATGGCACCTCAACTCAGGCGACAGAATTCCAGCTCGCAATTAAGCGACCTTGCGGAGTAAGTCTAATCCTTTATTGAGCTTACCTCCTGGCTCACCTAGTTGTAGGTGTCCCGTTTGCGGAACCAACTTCTCGACCTTCAAGACTCCAGCAGATCAGGAAGCCCATGTTAGAAGTTGCTTGGAGGGTGGCACAGACTCCGTCAACCAAACCGTCAAGTATCTTGTGTATGAACTTCCAGCCGAAAGTGCCCTCGTCGGGGTTGAATGTGAGTCCTCCGAAGACGATTGCAGCCGCCTCGCTCATGTCGTTTAGGTCTCATCTGTCTCGACGAATTCGTGAAAGGGTCTGCTGTTGCAAGGCTAAGTTGCTTCTGTAGTTTCCACAATGGTGAGGGTATCGTAATTCCTTTCAGCGGAAAGTGAACTCACAACAAACTCCAGCCTGCTTAACGTCTTGGTTACAGCGGGGGCGCAGCTGTCCTGTCCATACTCGCTGACCTGGGTGAAGGAGATACACCCCTGAGACAATGCCGTTCACCTCTACAATCATCGCATCATGGATCGGATTAAACGCTGTGCGCGGGATACATTACAAACTATGGATACATAACTGTACATATCATCATTGTCTGTCAATCATTGTCTCGCGGCTCATAGAAAGTACTATAACGTATCCTGCTTTCGTCCACTCGTATGACATTGGTAAAGTCTTCCATGTCTGGAGGGACGATGTCTTGACCCTTGATCCCGTCGTCTTGATCGTCTTCAAACCAAGTGGAGGGGTCTTCGTCATCTGAATCGTCATCGTCCATGTCTTCAACGTCGGAGTCGGTGGGTTTGTGATTCCTGCTGTGTCTCAGTGTTGTGTCTCGGAAACGAACGCCACCAACTCACATGAAGGCCCATATGCGAGCATCCATCTCCTGTCTAGACAGCACTTCCCCTTTAATCGGCAGGCCGATGCGCCTTTTCCTATCATCAGAGCGTTGCTGCCTCGCCAAGTCAAGGGCATGCGCGCGCTGTTCCAATTCAACCGCCTCTTGCAAACTGAGCGATCCCACTTGGTGGTGATTCGCACCGTTGGATGCGAACGGAGACTATCATAATCAACGCGGATGTATGAGCCGACGTTGGGAGGGCTGAATCGTGATTGTGCTTACATATCGGGAGAGCGCCCGCCGTTTCGCATCGATGACATGAGGTTGTACATCGACGTGCATTGTATCATCGGAATTGATGTTCGTATTCTTGATACCATTACGAATTTCTTCAATCCCTTCAATCTCAAGTAACCGACCTTCTATCTCCCTCTGCTCTGCAAAGAGTCGTTGCGCGAGGGCCGATGTAGAAGCAATCCTACGCCGCAAACGGTACACATACGGTCAGATTCATATATTTATATTTTAGACCAATGCCGAGGCATGGGTCGGTGCATACAATAGAATGGACCTACGATGAGGAAAGCATTCTCGTGTTACGATCGTGCTGGTCATGCAGCTCCCTCGCGGACATCTCCGCGATGGGCTTCGACCTCGGCTTTGGTGGCGCTCTGAAGCCGTGAGGGACTGGTGGTTTCTTGGGACGCATTGGAGAGGTCTGGAAGAGGGGGCTGGTAGGTCTGGTAGGGCCCATCTGTGTGGAACGCGAGTGGCGAAATGCAGGTAGATATGACGAGTGAGGAGACGCAAAGTATGTGATCGTGCTCGCCCTCTTTATATGCTTCCAGGGCACACGAGGTTACCGCATTCGGTCAGCCAGTCAGAACCAATACACAGCATACAAAGGTCAGCGTCAAACTCAGGCTAAAAGTACAAGCAATGCAACAAAAGGTAATACACGTATGCCTGATGAAATAACTATTCCATTACACATTCGTCACCGCATCTCCTCACGAAAACATATCGTTCTGAAAAGAGTTCGTTCAGCTATAGCACCGGAGAGTGTGGTGGGTCCTTACCATTCCCGGCGGCATAAATTCATCGTTGTCAGGTTCACGTGTGTTGTTATTCCCGCCACGAGGCCTTCCGCCAAACGCGGGTCTCCATTGGTTAGGGTCTGGCCCAACAGGATCGAAACGAGCGCCTGGAGGTGCCCCCATTGGGGGAAGGTAGCCATCGCCGCCCCATGGTCCCCTGAAGTTGTCAGGTCTGCGGCCCCTGGCACCAAAGATAGGATGGTCGGGTCCGACAAACATTCCGTCTCCACCATGACGTGGAAAGAGGAAAGGTGGCGAAAAGGTGTCAGCCCCGAAGGGATCCAAATCTCTTCTCCCTATTTCCAGTGGATTATTGGGACGTAGAGGTGGAGGAAGGTGATATGGAATGTCTTCGGGGAGAGGTGGCGTGATAGGTCTCGGCCGAGCAGGAGGGGGGTTAACAGCCTGCGGACGACTGGCAGGTTGCGCACTGGCAGATTCCTCCTCAATTTCTTCCGTGTAACCATCCTTTCTTAGCCCTGGCACTAGCTTCTGTATAATCTTGAGCTTCAACTGAGATACCAAGTCGGTGATACGATTCGAAGATATGAAGCCATAGACGAGCGGTGGTGCGCCAGCTGCGGAGACGTCGAGAGGATAAAATGAGGCCGACGTGAAATTAACGGTAGAGATATCCAACGAAGCAGATTTGTCGGTCTGAGATAATGTCAAGCGAGAAGCATACAGGGGGGAGCGACTACGTACTTCGAGGGCGATAGCATTCACTAAAGTCCGCTGACCCAGTTTAACGACCTTTACAAGGAACTCGAGGCTGCTTTGTTCATGCCTATATCTGAAGGTGTGATCTGAGGGACCCTTGGAGTTCCAATCCTCTGGTAAGATGTTGTCAGAGAAGGATCTTGGCGATGAAGCATCGTCGATCGCAATCAAGCGGAACCCGAGGGTTGTGAAGACTGCGTGAATGAGAGCTGATAGACCATCGTGAGTGGAGGACAAGCGTTTGTTAGAGGGAGGGAGTAAGGCTGCAAGCTGCGCAGTGAGTGCAGCTGGATCCAAGATGTTGTTGGCCATGAAGCAAGCCGCCCGAAGCCTGACAGCCACATACGTAATGGCCGTGCTTAGTCATCGCCTTGCGAATTCAACATTGCCAAACAACACCTTTTAAGACTTAGCACATTACCACCTCCACTTCCTCCCTCTTTTTCCCCATACCATGGCACGTAGGGAGAGATCATATTCTCCGGACAGTTCAAACAAAAGGGTAAGACCTTCTCACCGTTCACCTCGGTCTCCTTCGCCGACTAGGCGGAATACCCAAAGACCTAGCAGGAGATACGACGACGAGAGGGACAGAGATCGGAACAGGGACAGGGATAGGGACAGAGACTGGGACAGGACCAAAAACAGAGATAGAGAACGATATAGGGATGATCGCTACCGCGACGACAGACGACGGGATGTTCATCGGGATGATGGAAGAGACGACCGCCGTGACGACCGACGGCGTTCTCGTTCCCCTGATCGCAGGGACCGCGACCGTAGACCTCTTTCTCCCGCGGCAGCAAAGCCACCCACCGATGCTACGCCCACACCACCTCCAGCGCCTGAGGACGATAAATTGAAAGCTAAACGTGCTAAACTCGAGGCTTGGAAGAAGGATCGTGAAGCTAAGAAAGCCCTCGACGAAGCCAAAGCCAAGGCAATGGCGCTTGCTGGAAAGTCGGCTCCAGGTTAGTCTATCATATAATTAATTTCTGGTCTGGTGAGGTTTCACACCACTTGATCTTGCCTTTACAGCACCTCCGGCACCAACGCCGGCGAAGCCCGGAACTTCCCTGAATCGCGCCGCGTTGACTGGGCTTGGCTTGAAAGGTCTCCCTTTGAAGCCTGAGGTCTTGAAAGCATCCAAAGCCGCTGCAGCAGTGATGGACGACTCTGTCGAGACGAAGCGCAAGCTGGAAACCCTTGGTGATATGCCTGCTGTTGATATGACCATGGCTGACGGAGAAGCCAGTGTCGGTGATCTGGAAGTGGACGACGACGACGAGGAAGCCAACCGGATGGACCAGGCATTAAAGAATAAGGCTACGGACGCCATGGAGGAGGATGAAGAGGCGGATCCGCTTGACGCCTACATGAGTGGTGTAAAGGAGGAGGTGAAGAAAGTCAACGAGGAAGATATACTGAAGATGAATGTCAACGGCAGTGCCTCTCGCGTTCGGCTTGACGATCGCATGGCTGAAGACGGTGCTGAAGAGGAGACTGAGCCTGTTGTCGCGGACGAGCTAGACGCTACCGAATTGAACCCGGAGGACATCCTTGCGTTGGCCGCCAAGAAAGCGAAGAAGAAAGATATTGCCGCCGTGGACCACTCTCGGGTCAAATACGAGCCCTTCAGAAAAGAATTTTATATTCCACCACCAGATATTGCCTCCATGACCGACGAAGAAGCTGATCTCTTACGCCTTGAACTGGATGGCATCAAGATTCGTGGTATCGATTGTCCTCGACCCGTGACAAAATGGAGCCACTTCGGTCTCCCTGCCAGTTGGTGCGTATTCGGATTTTCCTCTTTAGCATGGCTTGCTTATCTGTTACAGTCTGGATGTTATCAAACGACTTAACTACGTTGCACCTACCGCTATCCAGGCGCAAGCCATACCTGCAATTATGTCAGGCAGAGACGTCATCGGTGTCGCAAAGACGGGTTCTGGCAAAACGATCGCATTCCTCCTACCCTTATTCCGACATATAAAAGATCAACGACCGCTTGAACAGATGGAAGGTCCTCTGGCCATAGTCATGACTCCCACGCGCGAGCTTGCTGTGCAAATCCACCGGGAGTGCAAACCATTTTTGAAAGTATTGAACTTACGGGTACGCTTAGCCTACATTGCTGCAGTCTCATTTGCTGAATGTTTTCTCTAGGCTGTTTGCGCATACGGTGGTTCTCCTATCAAAGACCAAATTGCGGAGCTTAAGAAGGGTGCAGAAATAATCGTCTGCACTCCGGGACGGATGATCGACCTTTTGACGGCTAATTCTGGTCGTGTGACCAACCTGAAACGGGTCACCTATGTCGTGCTCGACGAAGCGGACCGAATGTTCGACATGGGCTTTGAACCGCAGGTAATGAAGATCCTCAACAACGTTCGACCCGACCGCCAAACGGTTCTCTTCTCCGCGACATTCCCGAAACAGATGGACTCTCTTGCACGAAAGATCCTACAAAAGCCACTCGAAATCACGGTCGGCGGTCGTTCTGTCGTCGCTGCTGAAATCGAACAAATCGTGGAAGTTCGTGTAGAGGACACGAAGTTCAACCGACTATTGGAGATTCTGGGACAAATGTATAACGAAGACCCGGAGTGCAGGACGCTCATCTTTGTCGACAGACAAGAAGCTGCTGATAATCTGCTACGCGAGCTTATGCGCAAGGGGTATCTGTGTATGTCTCTGCACGGGGGCAAAGATCAAATGGACCGTGACTCCACCATCGCCGACTTCAAATCCGGGGTGGTTCCTATCGTCATCGCCACATCCGTTGCTGCTCGTGGCTTGGATGTCAAGCAGCTGAAGCTCGTCATTAACTTCGACGCTCCCAATCACATGGAAGACTACGTTCACCGTGCTGGCAGGACGGGACGTGCCGGAAACAAGGGAACGTGTGTCACCTTCATCACTCCCGAACAAGAGAGATATTCGGTCGACATATACCGCGCTTTGAAAGCCAGCAATGCAACAGTGCCAAAGGAACTCGAGGAGTTAGCCAATGGTATGTTCAACCCGGTACTCATCGTTCAATCATGTTTGCTGATTAATAATGGTGGTGATTTCCATAGGCTTCTTGGAAAAAGTCAAAACCGGCAAAGCGCAGGTTGCTGGCTCTGGTTTCGGTGGGAAGGGTTTGGATCGTCTCGACAAGGAGCGAGAGGCAAAGGATCGCGCTGAGCGTAAAGCATACGGCGAACCCGAGGAGGAGAAGGCCGAGGAAAGTCAGAAGGCGTCGACTACTGCTGCTGCTGCTGCTGCTGGCGGAGATGATATGACGTTCGGGAACTTCAGGGTGGAGATTAGACGTGGTCCTGCTCCAGACACCTCCAAAGGTGGTCTTGGCATTGGCGGGTCTGTCGCAGCTGCACGCCGTCTCGCCCATGCCAAGGAAGAGGAGAAGATCCAGGCTCAGATCAAGACTGCCCAAGAGGCTGCGAACCGCGCCGGGAATGACTCTCCTGCCCAGAGACAAGCTCTTAGCGCCGCCGCTAAGCTCAATGCCCAACTCAAAGCTCTGAAACTGGTTCTTCAGTCTCAGATCCAGCACGAAGAAAGCGGTGGTAGAAAACTCAACCCAGATTCGACAGATTTCCACGCCATCATTCCTATCAACGACTACCCTCAAAAGGCCAGGTGGAGGGTCACGAACAAGGAAACAATGGTTCAGGTATGTTTTGTCACTCTTACCGCGAGGTTGCGCTGACACCTTCCCTATCAGCTCATTGATATGACAGGGGCATCAGTGACCAACAAAGGTGAGTTGAGTAACGTGTATTCAACTAGAGCAGAACTGAGACCATCGTTTGCACAGGTATATATTACGATTCTGGAAAGGAACCGCCCCCCGAAGGTCCACCAAAGCTTCACCTTTTGGTCGAGTCGAACGAAGAGTTCAGGGTGCGTCTTCCATCTACCTCACCAGTAAAACGCAGGGTTAATGATCACCGCCATAGGTCGAGCAGGCGGTTCGAGAGATCAAACGTCTCCTCATCGAGGCTTCCGCCGCAGCACTCCAGGCGGAGATGCGGAACCCTACAGCCACCGCTGGACGATACAGCGTTGTTTAGTATGGACTTTAGAATACCAGTCGCTCTAACACCGTATAGTATGCTTCTTGTAGTGCACCTCTCAGTAGGTTACCGTCGTCATTTTAAATTGTGGTCACTACCTGGTGTGATCGTCAACAGTATCGGCCCGATTGGTAGGTAACATGTAAGCATTCGTTACAACTAACTTGCAGGTTAGTACGTATAGTGATCGTCCCCGATCAGATGAGAAGGCGCGGTACAATTTTTAGGATGGCGGCCTCAGTCGAGCCCACGGTGATACCCTAACTTGCCAGGTGGACCGTGACCCTTCGATGACATGTCGGATCGATCCAACGGAGATCGACTTATCTGACTGAAGCGGCACCGGAGAGACCGTTTCTCGATGGGTCAATGGCACATTAATCATGTGGTCATGAGTTGCGGCAAGTTATTAGCGGAGTGGGAACGTGTTCAGAGGTACGTCTAGTAGTAATGACTGTTCTGTCACACTGTCTCTAAATCGCGGCCGACGTCGACCATGTGCTATAAAAGAAGACTCACTAGCAAGCGATGATTGCCTGTTCGTCGTGCCCACCCCCCTGCTCAAGTGGAGATGTCAAAGTCCGAGACAGCCTCACTTGCAACGTCGCACACTCAAGTTGGCGACCATGCACGCACGGGCGAGTTAACGGAGCCCTCGACTTTGGCCGACCAGAGCTTGCCCACGCCCACCATTCCTGACGAGAAAATGACCAGCGAGGACACCAAGGACGACTGGGATACCAGTCCCGCTAACCCCCGCAACTGGTCTCCATTGAGGAAGTGGACCGCGACTACACTCGTCGGTATTTACTTTCGTGCATTCTGCTTTGTCTCAATTACTTCCTCCAGGTGTCGCTCTATACTTTCGTCACTCCCCTCGCAAGTTCGATGATGGCGCCCGGTCTACCATACCTCGCAGACAGATATGACATTACGAGTCCCACCATTACCGGATTAACGCTCAGTATTTTCCTTCTGTCCTTTGCTGTGGGTCCTTTGTTCTTGGGTCCCCTGTCAGAGATGTACGGCCGTGTATGGGTGAGCCTCCACCTCCGCACAAACTACTTCTCTTGACCATCTTCAGGTATTGCACATCGGAAACTTGGTTTTCCTCTGTCTCAATTTGGGGTGTGCTTTGGCACCGACTGCCAATGCATTTCTCGCTCTTCGTTTCCTCTGTGCGTGACGATTGTCAGGCGTATGACATTAGAGCTGATGTTATTTAGCTGGATTTGCTGGCAGTGCACCCATCGCATGCGGTGGGGGATGTATTAGTGACCTCTTTGAGGAGAAAGAGCGTGCATCCGCTATGGCGATATACAGTCTTGGTCCTTTGATCGGTAATTGTGCTGTTTCACCAGGAAGTTTTATGACTGACACCCGAACGGCAGGCCCAGCAGTTGGTCCGATTATGGGTGGCTTCATTGCTCAAACCATCGGTATTGAATACGTCTTCTACGTTATCGTCGGTCTGTGTGGTGTCGCTGCTGTGTTAGGGATCCCTCTTTTGAGAGAAACGTTCGCACCTGTCATTCGTATGCAACTTGGTAAATGCGCCATGGATCCCGAAAAAGCGTCCTCGGGGATCGACAACTCGGTCCAACCCCGGAATAATTTGAACTTTCTCTGGGTCAACCTCCAGCGGCCGATGGTTATTCTCACTCGAAGCCTCGTCTGCTTCATGCTCAGTTTATATATGGCCCTGTAAGTCAACGCTTCTCTCGAACTGCCTTGTGGTGAATTAACTGAACCTTTGTAGCCAATACGGTCGGTATTCAAGAAGTTATATCGTACATGAAGACTAACCCACTCGTCGACCAGGTATCTACTACCTCATGTTCGCTACATTCCCCAGTATGTTTTCCTTGTCGTTCACCTACAAGAAAACTGAAATCTCTTAGCTCTCTTTTCCGATGTGTATCATTTCAGTGTCGGAATTGGGGGTTTGGCATATATTGGCCTTGGGTTTGGGTTTATTGCGGCCACTCTGTTCGGTGCTAAGATATCGGACAAGATATACGTTCGGGTACGTGTTGTGTCTGCTGTCGAACGTAATTGGCTTAGTTGTTGGTCAGATGGCATCCAAGAACGGGGGGAAGGGTAAACCTGAGATGCGTGTTCCAGCGCTGATCTTCGGCTCGTTCTTCACCCCTATCGGATTATTGTGAGTACGTACATCTAGCCGCTCACACGTCCTGACTGGTCCTTTTAGCTGGTATGGCTGGTCAGCGCAGGCGCATGTCCACTGGATTATGCCTATCATCGGCACTGGTATATTTGGTTTCGCATTGATGACGACTTTGTGCGTATTCTGGGATATTCTATCTTCAGGAGTAGTTCTAATTCAGCGGCAGCCTTCCGATCCAACTGTACCTCGTTGATACCTTCACGTATGCTGCTAGCGCATTGGCAGCCGCTTCAGTGCGCCTTTCCGTCTTCGTCGCTGAGCAATTTTTCAATACCTGTCTAGGTTTTCCGATCCGTTCTTGGATTCGTTTTCCCGCTGTTCGGGGCACCGATGTTTGCCAAGCTAGGGTATGGTGGCGGTAACTCGCTGCTTGCAGGACTTGCCATCGTCATCGGCATTCCTTTTCCAGTGTGGCTCTACTACAATGGCGAACGTATTCGCACGAGCAGCTCGCTGAGCAAATGAATAGGAGCACATCCGGACCATTAACGGTGTTACGAAAAACCTTTCACAGGGTCTGCAACTCATTCCCTGATACCATAATATGTATCATCATGTCGTAACGACATCCTTAGATGATTCGCAACGGAGTCCATCGAGCTTACGAGCATCTAGATTACCCATAAAGCATGTACAACCGGCATATGTAAACAGTAGAGCAATAGACACTGATATGGGATCACCGGGACCCGAAAGCCCTTTGTTTGCTGCCTGTGCTGCTTCCTAGCGCATGGCCGTTCAAACCCACGTCTCGTACGCGTCTCTCCACTTCATTTACCTTGCCCTCTACCTCACGCGCCGCACCGTCAATCCATTGTAAGCTTTCCAGATGGCTGCTCAGTATCTGCGATATTTGCACCATTGGATCGGAACTGCCTTGTGTGGCAGAACCGTTGCTGGCTGGCGTCAATGACAGGGCATTGACGGAATCGATCATCTGAGTAAGAGACCCTGATAGGTCATCAAGGTGTGCATGCAACTCCGTCGCAAGCATATAACTGGGGAAAAGGCAAATCACGTCAGCTGCGATGAAACATTACCAGGTTCAAAAAGGGAAAGTCGGTTTACTTTTTATCCCGCTCCGTGTCAGCAGGCCCTGTATCAAGGGCTCGAAGGCTACCTCCTTGTCCGCCTAGAACGTCGTCAACGGACCGTTCGTAAGCGTCCAACGTGGACGAAAGATCTTTCTGCTGTTGCTCGATATGGTCGAGTGCTTGTTCGATGTCACTCTGTTCTTGCTCGACAGCCACGACATGACTGTATATTACGGCCAGCTGCATAATAGGTCTCAGGGTCTGCCAGCGGTCATATGTCCGTTGAGGGGGTAGGCCACTCACGTTGTTGCCGTTCTCCATCAAGGCGCGGTCCCAGACTGCCACTTCGCCCGCGAATTTGTTGAATTCCCGGACGTGCGTCTCAAGGTCGGACGTCCATTTGTTGACGATTTCTTCGATGGTCTTGCCGCGTAATACAGAGGGCGGGGGGACGGCAATTGTGGTTACAGGGGCAGCTGCTGAAAGCAAGGACCTGAAGGACTGTTGAGTTGACAAGGCGTGGGGTACTAACCATCCTTTGGTCTGTCTGTTTCCTTCGCTGGTGCGAATGGTGTGCTACCCAAGGAGGTCGAGGCGAACAACGACGGCTGGGGCTGACTTGCACCTGTGGTGGCAGGTGGTTTGGGGGCAAAGAGACTCGGGGCTACAGGACAATGAGCACGTCGAGACGAGACTCCTGAGGATCTCACATACCTGCGGTCGCGTCCTTCCTCTCCGTCGAAGCGTTGGCGAACATTCCGATATTGTTTGAATATTATTAGAATATTACCATCGACCTCGAAGTCGACTTCCACTTCAAGCTCCGCTCATCCGAAAGCCAAACAATGCGAACATTGCAAGTACATAGACAGCAAGTACATAGACATCGGTGTAAGCTACATCAAGTAGAAAACTACAGAACTACCCATTCACTTCATCTTGCTCCCCGTCACGTTGCGACGGCGAACGACCGAGCGATATATCCATTTTAGCAGCCAGCTTAATTATCTCTTTCTCCAACTCGGCAATCTTCGTTTTCCTGTGGCAGTTTGTTCGTCAGATAAGCACCACGGATTCAAGTACCGCACGTACTCGATATTTGACCGTTCTCCCAGTTCAAAGGCCTGAGAGACACCAAGCGACTGTAAGTTATCCGACAGCCGCTGTCGCCTTTGCTCCTCTTTCGCCACCACATCCTTCAAGCTCGGCATGATCCGTTCATACTCGCGCGTTAGCTACCGCCGGACGATTAATGTCAGCACCTCGTCGAATGATCCATCGTCAAAGGAGAGCACTCACCAAGGCCATCCTCGCCTTCAGTGATCCTTCATCATACCTCCCACCAACAACCTCTGCCTTCATTCTTCCCAGCTCCTCAAACCACTTCATCTCACTTTCACTTAGCTCAGGTGATGCACCGCTCATCATCGCTTGCAACAGCCTATCAGCTCTTCCCATCAACTCCTTGTGTTTCTCCTTCATCTTCTCCACCCTCCCCACCACCCCTTCCTCCTTCGACCCCCGGACAGTCTTCGCGCTTTCCTTGAGAACATCGATGAGACGCTGCATTTCCTTGCATTTATCTTGTATCCTGGCAAACTCCGCTTTCTGAAGTGCAAGCCGATCCTCGACGCTTTTATATGCCAGCAACACTGAGCGAATGTGTGTAGCTATCGATGTGATTTGTGTTCCTAGGAATCGAAGCGTATCAGGCGTGAGCATGAATTCTCGGGCTGGCGTTGTCGGCGTGCCCGAGGAGAGTCGGGGTAGGGAGGTGGCGCGAGTCAGAACCTCTGGCGGCAAGAAAGGCTCAGTGCCGAGAAGGGAGATGTAGGCAGGTGGGCCCTCGACAGGCTTGAGGAACTCGTTGTTCGGAGCTGAGGAAGATGAACTCGTGGTCGTCGTGGGCTCTACGGAAGTCGGGGGTGCGGTAATTCTGAGTAAAGGGGGCTCGGACGAGGGAAGGGGTGTTTTATAAGATAGGGCGGTGCGGAGGTTCAGGGGGATGGACACAATTCGGAAGACAGAGGTGAGGATGAGGATGCTGTAAGAAATGTAAACGTCGTTGGGCACACATACGGCTATCGCTGGATTCGAGCACCTAGGAACAAAATGTCGGCGGAAGTGCGTATATACATATTTTGTCACTCACTGCCGCTGGAAGGAGAACGTGTTCAGAATAGGGGAAACATTCGTTCCAGCCAAATTTTCGAGCATGCTGGAGAGTGTTGCTCCATCGTCGTCGTCTGCACGAATAGCCGTCGCGAGGCTATGAAGCAGAGCGCTCAGATCGAGTGTATGAACACCAAATGAATGGTAAACGTATATCGTATCGTCGTGTATTGGATCAGGAAGGAGGACTGGATGGTTCGCTTGCAGCAGATCGAGCAGCGGGTTAGCTGAGGTGGTCGGTGCTTTGAGCATGGACACAAGACCAAGATCAATCGTTTCGTATACGGCGAACATAGGGAGTTCACTGCTCCTTTCCTGGAAGAAGTCAACCTCCTTACAAGTCACAGTAGGGCCAAGAATGAACTATACCTTTGTCTCCCACCGTGCTTCAACCTTTTCGACATCCAAATATACATCGACCTTGCCGTCCTGACATGTTACAACAACAATTCCGAGTCTCTCGGTCTCTCCTTCGTGGTCTTCTTCATCATCGTCCACAAATGCCAAGTAAGCGATGTCCGTAGCGTCTCCGCCATCACTACCCTCAAGCGTGCGTGGAGAAGGTTGGAGGAGGAACGGACCCTGCCTCAGTGGCTGAGGTTTGATAGTGGTAGGAGGATGCACAGGTACAGAGCGCGACACAGAGGGGAAAACAGTCCCAGGAGGAAGTTGTTTGATGAGTGCTGAAACATATTTATGTTGATAGTCATAGATCGTGGAAAGATTGGACGTTGCTGCTGAGCTGTCTTGGGAGAGGAATTCTCGTTTGGCAGCAATGAAGCATTCCAACGCGTGAATAAACGATGACGGGATGGAGCTGGATTTGAGTTCCACTCAGTCATTTCTGGGATTGATCAAGAACGAAAGGAGAGAGCACTTACGCATTACGGGGCATATAAGGACATATGGCATAGACATCCCCTGAGCGAGTCAAAGCATACACAGTCAAAGGGCCCCAATCAGCCCTACCCTTGCCAAGCGTAAAGGAGGTAACCTCGCGTTCTGCAGGGTCCTGAGCAACAAAAGTTCTCGACTTTCTCTCTGGGATGAAGGAGAGCACCTGTTGGGGCTCCTCAGAGTCAACGGAGATGTCGTATTCCCTAAGCGCGACAAATTGGCAGATGCGCAAGACAGGAGCGATGAGAGCTTACCGGAGTTTTCCATCGACAGTCATGACCAAGAGTGTTGATCCGGCCTCTCCCCAAGGATGCCAGTCAATCTTGGCAATGGGTGCTGAGGACGTCGTCCCATGATAAAACTGACCGACTTGCACGGCCCTATACAAAAGGTAAGCGGAGAATATGTGAAAGGAGAAAACGATGCATGCTTGCAATCAATTGACGAGGACACTAGCTTGGTATACCCTGGGCGGGGTAGAACGACAACGGCGATTTGGTAAGCCCCTGCCACTGCAAGAAGCTTGCCACTTGGATTCAATGCAAGCTGGTGTATCTCAAAGTCCACGTTGGGGACGTGAAGGACCTGGTGGCTCAGTTAAGTGAGATATTCCTGACTCAAGCCCGAGCGATCTTTGACGTACCTTGTACGACTTTCCTGTATTGCGGCGAAGCCTGGTGTCCCAAAGGGATGTTATTCTAAGTTCTGAGCCGGCGGCCACGATGAGATCCGCGTCTTTCAAGGCCATAAGCTGGCGTCGACCGGAGAGGTGATATCCATGCTCTGAATGACCGTCATAGGTGGACTTTGGGAGTGTATTGGTGGAGAGCTCCAGAGCCTGCTCATTGAGGGGCTTTCCCCGTGAGGAGAGAGACTGAGCTGGGATGTTGAATATGGGGTGGGACTCGAGTGCAGCGTGCCAGTCGTCGTGGGCAATGGTCTCTGGTGGATCCATCGAGTGGAGAAATGGTCGTGGTCGAGGAGGACGATGAGCTCAGTGAGCCAGCTCGTCGCGCCCGGTTTGGTTCACCTGCTCTTTCTCACGGACGCGTCAGACTGGCTTGCGCGTACCAAGTCCATCTACTACTTGCTCATCATCATCGACGACAATGACCTCCATCGGTACAGGATACGATCTATCAGCGAGCACCTACTCTCCAGATGGTCGCGTATTCCAGGTAGACAACTCATTCATCATCACCCCCATGTCAAGTTCTGACATATGTGGGCCAGGTCGAGTACGCTAACAAGGCGGTCGAGAACTCGGGGTAGGCTAGCGTCGATTCTATAGAGATCGGTACTCATGATCCATACCGGACAGCACCGCGATAGGTCTCCGCGTCAAAGATGGCGTCGTGCTTGCCGTGGAGAAACTCATTCATTCCAAACTTCTCGTCCCGGGAGCCAATCGACGTATTCAAACGATAGACAGACATATCGGCATGGTAAGTGCTGCAGCGCATCCTAGACTTTCCTTTATCCCATCGATGCTAGGCAACTGCAGGGCTCCTTGCAGATGGCCGCAACATCTCGAACAGGACACGCGATGAATGTGCATCCATCCGTGAAAACATGAGGGAACAACCAACTGTCAAGGTATCCTTGTCTCCGATTCAGTATCCTTATTCTCTGTAAATAACTTACAGCTACTTCTAGGAAGTTTCGGCCCGCTTGGCACAGTATGCTCAGCTGTATACACTGTACTCCTCTGTCCGGCCGTTCGGCATCAGCACTATCTTCGCAGGAGTGGACAAGAATGGGCCATCGTTGTATGTTGTGGAACCTAGTGGCGTCTGTTTGGTATGATCTCTACCTTTCCGCCGTCCTAATCACTGACATGCTGGACAGGGATACCATGGCGCAGCCATTGGCAAGGGGCGACAGTTGGCCAAAACTGAACTGGAAAAACTTAAACTTTCAGAGCTGTCAACCCGGGAGGCAGTCATGGAGGCTGCTAGAATGTCTGTGTTTTATCTCGTCTCGCCCTTCCTTAGCATGCTGACGTCACCCCAGAATATACCTCGTCCATGATGACAACAAAGAGAAGGAATTTGAGCTCGAGATGTCATGGGTAGGCAGCGAGACGAACGGACTTCACCAGCCAGTGCCGGCTGATCTGTTGGGAGAGGCAGAACGCAAGGCAAAGGAAGCTCTGGAAAATTTCGAGTAGTATTGTATGTCTGCATATCAGCACACTTGTTCATCATGAAATGCAGCCCTGTATTCTTAATCTTGCTTTCTTGGCGCTCGAGGTAAGATGACGCAAAATTCCATTTTCCAGGAAATCGTGTAATGACTGGTGTCTATACAATCTGCTCAAGCTCGCGAGCGTACAACAGGTTAGCTGCGATGAGTTTCTGCTTTGGAATTTCCGTCTGTTCGTCATTCTTGTGTTCAAACTTGATTTGCCCCCCGGTGAGATCTACTTGCCAGCCGCGCTAAATGACTCAAATCAGCAACCAAGCCAGAAACGAGTTGCAATGGCTGCATACCTGTTGTGCGAACTTGAGGAGTTCGGATTGCGAGGTGAAGAAAAGGAGGGTAGCGGCATCCTTCAATGGAAGGCTGTCGTATGCCGACTCTTCACAGCTTGCAATCTCATTTCTATGTCCTCATTAGCACAATGGGCGACCTTCCTGGTCTGACGCCGCACCTTATAGTCCCCATGAGGCTGTCGACGAAGAACTTGTACTCCTCCGCAGGGGCTTCCTCTCTGGCATTCCATACCTTGGAATAACTGCCCTCCATGAGCCATCGTTCAAGGTTAACTGGATGTGCGATATAAGGATTGGAACTGATTTCGTCCGCTGGGAGAGGGAGTGATTCGAGGGTCGTGTGGAAGTCTGCGATACGGTTCTGTGTGAGAAGGCGGATGAGATTCAGTCCTCGGACGGGGAATTCGCGTTTGGATGGGGGAAGGACAGATCTGAAGGGTAGAAATGTAAGACAACCAACGGAGACATCAAGCAAAGGAGTGCAAACCTGAAGTCGGTGTAGAAAGTCTGTAGTTGCGAGAAATATCTGTCGAACGAGGGGATGTCCTTTGCCCGTATACTACAGATTGCGCCAATTTCGAGGATGTCGCCTGTATGGACGTATGAGATCGGACAGAAATTGGTAGGAGCAAAGCATACGAGCAACGGCCAAATCTTGCAAGCTCGCCTCAGCCGTTGGTATGAGAAGGCCTGTTTGTATCAAGCCGATCTTGGGGAGGTTAGAAGGATGCGGGGAGGATGGAAGGGAGAGTGTACCTTGAGCTGGGCAAGTGATGAGCCACATTTCTTGAGATCAGTTGGGCGTGCGTTGAATGCGCGCTGTAGTTCGGTGTAGAGGGCGGCCAATTGTCTAGCAGCCATTGGGGTACGATGAGTGGTGGAGGTGAAGCTAATAAATGTTGACACAGCTCTACGCGTCGACGCGTCAGCCTTGTCTCGCCTCTTTCAACTACAACCAACTCGCAATGGATCACATCGACATGGACAGACTCAAGACCGGCGAGGTCAACCTCGGCGTATGTATCCATCCTATTCTCATCTCATTCTCATACAAACCATTCCTCATAGACATCCATCATGGCCGTCCAATTCGATAACGGCGTCGTCCTCGGTGCAGACAGTCGCACGACCACAGGAAGCTACATCGTTCGTTGTTGCCCTCTTCGTCCGTCACCATCTCCTCACCTGCTTGCACGATCACTCAGGCCAATCGTGTGACGGACAAGCTAACCCACATCCACGATCGCATATATTGCTGTCGTTCAGGATCAGCAGCTGATACACAGGCAATAGCTGATGCTGTCCACCATCAGTGCCAGATCCTAACGTACGCATCTTCTTCTCTCCATTGGCACCTTCTGACATGGAGAACAGACAGTTGCGTGGCGCTCCTCCTCCTGTCGCAACGGTCGCAGCTACCTTTGAGAAGCTCTGTTACCAAAACAAGGACCGACTATCTGCTGGAATAATAGTCGCAGGCTGGGATAACGAAATCGGTCCTAGCGTCTACAACATCCCCCTTGGTGGTGGCTTGTTCCGTCAGCCATGGGCTATTGGCGGTGCGTCATCACTCGGTCTTTCTCCGCCTGGCACCTCGCTCATGGATCCTCTTCGCGGAGTATAGGGTCTGGGTCAACATACGTGTATGGTTATTGTGATGCTACTTATGAGGAGGGATGGGGGAAAGACGAGACCATCGAGTTCGTCAAGAATAGTGCGTCCTCCATTTCAGCCAGCTTAACCATCGAGGAATGCTCACTCTGCTGCAGCCCTCGCTCTCGCGATGTCCAGAGACGGCTCATCGGGAGGTGTCATTCGTATGTGCGTCATCACCGAGGAAGGGGTCGAACGGCTGTTCGTACCTGGAGACCAACTTCCTAGATTCTGGGAAGGGAAAGAGGTCCTCCAAACACCTTTTACGAAGGGTGTTAAAGATGTGCCAGTACCAATGGCTGTCGAGTAATTTGTAGAGTCCATATTGTAATGTATTGTGCTCATCCGCGAGCGAGGGTTGCTGAGTGATTCAAGCATTTGACAAAAGCGGATCACTACAGACGATTGGCGTGGTGCCGTATCCTCCACTCCTTCCCGACCTCCCATCCATCTCCTCCACCAACGAAGGAATCACCCTCCCACATCCTCAGCCTCCAGAGTGCAATCGCGAGCGGTGCCGTGTCTGCACGTTTCACCGTTTGTTCACTCGACATGAACATAAACGCATGACTCCCCCGTTCGTCACCCTTAGCACGCTTGTGTTCACCGCGATTCTCTGAGAATTTGGGGCGCAACCCGCGGAAATGTCGCTCGTCGTCTAGCAGTTTCGTGAGAGCCTTATGCAGAGCAGCACGATGTGATGAGGAACGGAACAAGGCGACGCCATTGTAGAGGGGAACTTGTGCGTTAGGCAAGAAGTTTAAAAGAGGCGTCTCCTGGTCGTGTTCCGCCGTTTTTTCCAGTGAAGCTTCAGGGGTTCTTACCTCGTGAATGGTCGAGAGTGGCGGAGGAGGTTTCAGTCCAAGGGCTGGTACAGTACCAGATGGAATCTCTGGCTCCTCGGAGGGTTGAGGTCGCTCCTTCGTTTTCGGATTGCGGTTGACAGGAGGAACAACAAGCACTGCTGCGGCATTTGGGTAAGGTAGTACACCGGTTTCGCGCAAGGCCTTGAACTCTGCGCGAGTGAGACGTCGGAGTATGGTGGGGTCCGCGTCCGCGTCGAATTCGAGTCGTTGACGTCGGTTCAGTCCAAGCGCGTCAGTCAACACTTGCAGTTCTTGGAGAACGCGAAGGCGAAGGAGATAGGAGATATGTGCACAGAGGTTCTTGGATGCCGATGGGTTTGCCGTATGGCGAGAGAGCGAGACTAGAAGTGACATATCAGTGAGCTCGGTGATGAGAGTCGGCACGGGGGGTCGAGGTAAAGACCTGGTGATTTCATAGTCTGGACCGCGTCTTTCCAGCATGACACGTAGACCGAGACGCGTGCTTTCCTCCGCTTAAACTTTGGGTGCTCGAGTCCGTCTGGCATAAGTATCTCCACGGTGCGAGTGCCTTGCGAAGCGGATAACCGTAGCACCGCGAGTCTGATTAAAAAGTCTAGGTAGGAGATTAGGATGAATAGCTGTCAGGTTCGAAACAGACATGCACCGTTTGGTAAATATTTCCTGGAGATTGCACATTGTCGGAGCGGCGTAGAAAGCATTCTGACTGTCATATACAAGCCTGCTTGAGGACGGGCTTAAAAGTCAAAGGCGGGACTGACGCACGGTATGGGCTTGACCACCACTCGCGTTCTTCGCGGGTCATTTCCCTCGGAGCATCGTGTCCTTGGTGTGTCTGCGTTCGAGGACCCAGACGGACTCTGGGTGGAAGACGCTTATGCCTAGTGAATACCTCTTTGTCGGTTATTGGGTTCTCGTCGAGTATAATCGACCGAGTCCGGCCTGCAGGACTGAAAGTTGGGACGGTGTCAGGCAGAGGTCTGTACAACGATTTTCTCTTCCGAAAAACGACATGTTGCGACTGAGGGACGCGTTGTGAGAGGGGTGTTTCTTGGATAGCTTTGAGCAGACGCGGTAAGAGACGAGGCATGTTCCAACTCGGCTGGCTTGTTCCGTCCGAGTCGTCGCACCAGGATGTCGTCCTCATCTGGCGCGACCACGCTGGCAGTGGCTGCGTGCCTGGCCCAAAGCACTATTTAATCAGTCACATGGCTTGGATTCATAACCCCAGGGCCCTCTGGTCTCGCTCATCAAAGGTAAAGCTGAAAGATACTACGATGACCTCCAACGACACCTCTACCTTACCCATCACCCTCGCCGTTGTAGGCTGTGGCCAACGCGGAAAGGTATGCACCTACTCCACTCCCCCTGACTGGCCAAACGAAACGGTGCACAGAGCTACGCACTGTACGCACGAGATCAACCCCATCAATGCAAGGTAGTAGCTATCGCAGAGCCCCGCGCGAACACTCGGGCACTCTTTGCTGAAGCCCACTCTGTCGATGACACACTTGTCTTCGAAACATGGCAAGATCTTCTTAAAGCATCTGCAGAGACAATCGAGACCGTTGGAAAACGCCTCGCGGATGCTGTCATCGTCGCTGTGCAGGATCATATGCATAAAGAGGTTGTCTTGGCTTTTGCTAAGCAAGGATATCATATCCTCTGTGAGAAGCCGATGGCGACAGACCTGCGCGATCTTCTTGAGATGGAGAAGGCGGTGAAAGAGGCAGGGATCATCTTTGGAATGGGTCACGGTAGGGTGCTCTTTGACCTCTGCACTGCAGATCGATCACGCTTGTGCAGTGCTGCGATACTCGCCCTACAGTAGCGCTCTTACAGAGGTGATTCGCTCTGGACAGCTTGGAGAACTCATCAATGCTGTTCATGTCGAGCCGATCGGTTACTTCCACTTCGCCCATTCATACGTTCGCGGGAATTGGTCGAAGGAAGATGAGAGTTCCTTCTCTCTCATGACCAAGAGTTGCCAGTAGGCTTCTTCATCATCACCGATCTAACTATGTTGCTCAATCATTAACGTTACCCAGTGATATCGATATTCTCTGTCACTGGTTATCCCCTGCCACTCCCACCAGAGTTTCTTCATTCGGATCTTTGAAACATTTCAAGAAGGAAAACAAACCATCAGCTTCTGGGACTGCAACCCGATGCCTCGAATGTCCTTTTGAGCGCGACTGCGCATACAGTGCAAAGAAAAGTAAGCTATTCGCGGAAACGTCTTATGGTGCCCAGTGCTTCACTCGTCACCCAGTATACCTTGAACCCGTGTCCCAAGGAAATACCCAATGGCCTGCAAGCACAATCGTGGATGGGATACCCGACATCGAAAACATAACGGAGGCACTTCGCAACGGCCCTTACGGAAAATGCGTCTATGAAAGCGACAATGACGTTTGTGACCATCAGGTGCGCACCGTTGTACTTTCATGGACGAGATGGCCTACTGATTTTATGCGCAAGGTGGTCAACCTCGAATTCTCCACGGGAGCGACGGCCTCCTTCACCATGGTTGCATATACCTCTCTCATTTGCGAACGTCAAACACGCCTTCACTTCACGCATGGCGAAATAATCGGCGATATGAAGACGTTCACGGTCACCAATTTCCAAACAGGTAAACAAACGAAACATAATCCCCCCAACGAGGGCGGCGGTCATGGAGGGGGAGATCTCGGCCTAATTCGGACGTTTATCAACGCGGTGCGAATGGGCGACCAGAAGATTCTTGGCACTGATGTTGCGGAAGTGCTGAAAAGTCACCTTACGGTATTTGCTGCGGAGAAGAGCAGGAGAGAAGGGAGTGTTGTACATTGTGCGGAGTATGAGAAGTCGATCCGGGCGGAGCTGAATCTGTAGTAAGGTGGAACTGCGCAATGCAAACGTGTAATCTATGTGATACTATCAGAAACGTTGCTGTTTTCTCTGCTTCGTGAGTGCGGATTACACGTTGAGCTATTATCTCTCTGGACCGAAAAAGGTCAAAAAGAATGCCCACTGGCTGGATTGAACAACCGACCTCATCATTACAAGTGACGCGCTCTACCACTGAGCTAAGCGGGCAACTGCTTCCCATGTAGCCTGTGTACATCTGTCAGAGTGTACCAGTTCTGCTGCGGTCCTTAGCCCGTTAACTCAGACTGCGATCATCCTCGTGCGAGGACTTGGCGACCAGCCAACATATCATAATTTGCTGATTACGCTCTCACCTCAGACCTGCGGATCCCAAATCCAGGAGACCGGCTGTAAGTACTGCCTGCTGCGTCACGTATAAAGACTCGACCGACCATGTCTCGACCTGCACTATGGACAATCCTACCAACGAGAGGAAGTTGGCTCTTGCTGGTGGACGTACGTTGGCATATGCCACGTCCGGCAATCCATCCAGCACTACCGTCCTCCTCTACCTCCACGGCGCCTTTACGATCGGAGAGACGTCCAAAGTCTCCCGCACCGTCGCGTCAAAGAACGTTCATTTCATCTGCCCAACCCTTCCAGGTTGGGGAAACACCTCTCCCCCTTCACCATCCACGTCATACGTCGATTGCCTTACCAGCGACATGACTGTCTTGCTCGACCATCTCTATCCGGAGAGCGGGAGAGAAATCAAGCTCTACATCTCGGGCGGCTCTTTTGGCACGGTGTCAACGCAGATATTGTACGGTTCCCCCTATGACAAGTTCCCGTATGGACGGTGCATCGTCGGGGTGTTGCTCATGGGATCATTGACACCTTTCCGCTATCACAACGATTACGCGACGCATATGACCTGGAGCAACTACTTTCTGGTCGGACCCCCGACCCAGTGGTTGCCGTTCAAACGCTTGCTCGTTAATCTCGTTCAATATGGGATGGCGAAGAAAGTGTCTACGGTGGATAACGCGGAAAAGTTTCTGCGCGATTTCATATTTAACAAGATGGATGATGCGGAGAAGGAGGAATATGCGCAGTGGAGGGCTAGAGAGGGAATTGCAGAGGGCGAAACAGAGAGGAGGATGGCTGTAAACGTCGCTCGCAGCGTGGCGATTTCTTGGGAGGGTTTCAAGCTCTCGGGTCCAATCTTGCACTCGGACTGGGGATTCCGGCCAGACGCATTGGACGAAGAGCATTCTCGTCCATTCGTCCTACTCGTGACGACTCCAGGAGACAAAGAAACCCCTGAAGCTTGGACGAAGTACCTCGCCACTTGCTACAGGAACGCCAAGATCAAGACTTTTCGTGGTGGACACATTGGTATTCTGTTCCACTTGGATGATGTCTGGGCGGAATTCTTGCACGGGATTCAGTGACTGGTTTTATAATGTAGTGTACGTGGTTGCGCTGTGCGAACTTGCCTTTGTTACTATTCCTGTGCATGTCTCCATATGACGGTCTGTTTAGATAGCGACACTTAGAGCTGACCGCATTTCCTGGCTAGTGTGAGTGTACGTGGCAATGAATGCGGGATTGCAGTGTGGTACAAGGTATCGCGAATAAAACGAAAACAAATCGAGGTAGGTAGGAGATATAGGAGATATCGCAATAGGAAACGAAAGTAAATGAAAGCACTGTGATCAATCGTGGAGTTCTAGCTCCCGCCGGATTACTTCTCTGACCTCCCTTATTCCTCCCGCCTCGCGCTTGACTCTCCGAGGACTTCGAGTAAGCAGTACCCCTTCGCTATCCAAACGCGCTTTGGATCCAGGGCTTGGTGGCGGACCGCTTCCAAATAGTTTTGAACCTGGGCTCGGGGGAGGTGCCAGTTTGCTTGACGATGCCTTCGACGGGCTAGAGAGCGAGCTCTGCTTTGTGGGACTTTCGGCGGTGTCCGAAGTCGGCGCGGTAGTGGGCATCTCGAACCATTCTTCACCACTGATGTCGAGTCGTTTGAGGAAAAATGGACAAAGGGAAGTAAGCAATTTCAGGGACTCGGACGCTTCCGAGGTCGACATTGGGACGGGAGAGGATTTCACGATGGCAGTCAAGACGTCATTCGCGGGGAGAGCCTTACGCTTCCGAGTCGTAGGTGTCGCGGTCGATCCAACTGGAGATGAAAACAACCTCGATACTACCTTCAGCTTTCGGGTATCGGGGATGTAATGTGGGTTCACACTTACATCCATGTGCTTTCAGCAACACCACCGAGCCGACCGAGTAAGCAACGTCGTCGAATTTCTTCCTGACCCAGTTTCTGAATTTGGTCTTTGGTAAGCTTACCGCCAGCAACTTCTGCACTCTTCGCTTTGACCGGAGTAGACGTCAGAGACTTGAGCCGTACTCGATCATACAGGGCTTGACGTCGAGATGTACTGGGAGTTGGGGGTGCGGTTTCAGCGTCGGGGCCACGTTGGTGGACGGGTGTGGTAGGGAGAGAGTCGGATCCCTCGCTTTCCAGCCGTTTACGAGCAGGTGTCTGTGGTGTGAGGAGTCCCGCAAGAGGATCAACACGTTTGTGACGAGAGGAAGGAGTCTGAGGTAGCTGCCCAGAGCTCTTGGATGACGAGGGCTCTTTGAAGGGCGATCTCGGGAACGGAACGGGGAAATCCAGAGCTGCACTGGACCTTTGTGCATGCGACTTGGAAGGGCACTTGGGGGGAGACGTCGGACTCGAGGGGACCATGTTTTTTAACATGGCAGCACCCTTGGGTGATGCAGATGCTAGTGCCAGTGTCAAGGACGAGGCTTTGACCGCATGATTGGGGAGTTCGGGTAAGGCTGCCAGGGGAATATCTGGGACTGGGCTGGTACGAGGATGGAGCTATCAAATGACAGGTGAGTTACGGGAGAAAGGCACAGGGTATAGGGACCATCCACCTTGAGCCAAGATTCAAGCTTGGATCGGAACTCAACACGTCTCTTATCTGCATCAGCAGTCCATCTTGCCACAGCAGCCATACCTCCGGCCATGCTCTTGTCTATGTCCATTTCGACCTCGATTCCGATGCCATACACTGACACGCGTTTTCCAGCACTCTTTGAGAAATGAGTGGTGGGGCTGATGATGAATCCCATTGATCCACGTGTCCAGTGCTTTTGGGGAGCAGGCGCAGGCGAATCCAGGAAGGGGTTAAGATCCGCGGCCTTGGCAGTGTCTTTGGCTACTGGAATGGATTGGCCATCCCATTCCCAGACCCAGCACATGCGCTTAAGATCGTCGATGTCAAATTTAGTGGTCAGACCCGCATAGGTGGAGACGGAGATGTGATTGAGCACATTGCGAATGACACCTGTGTCCGAAGACGGAGAGACTGCACATGTTGCCAATGCGTGTGAAAGGGCATGGTGAAGTGCAGTTTGGAAGGCGTTGAGTCGTGAAAGATGGGAAGGTAAAGAGAGTGATTGCTTAGGTGGTTTTTGAGCGGATCTTGGTGGAGTGGGTGGCCTGACAGGAGAGGCAGTGAGTGTATGAAACGAGGAAGAGCAGAAGGATGTGAGTACGCAATGCGGAGTTTCTTTGGAGTGAAGGTAGATTCGTCGTCTGAGTTTTCAAAAGCGCGTTTCTTTCGCGGGGAGAGAGCGAGGGATGAATAGATGTCAGACATGAGAGGTCGTAAAAGATTATAGGGAGGTAAGTAGTACTAGGGACACGAACCAAATGATCGAGACGCGTACATGTAATCAGTTCCCACGAGCGCGTCTTCGTGGTCGCAGCCAAAGAAGCACCAAGTCGCAGATGCCTCGTGCACCGGCGTAGAAACAGCAAAGAGAACTCCACAGGAACAGATTGGGAACAGCCCATTAGGCTCTTGCGCCCGTTATTTATTTCTCTCACAATATTCAAGTTGTCACGGTCTCCTTCTCTCTGACTCTCTCCACCCACAATGGATGACGTACAGAATCCTGAGTATAACGGTCTCCAGCACCAGCACCCAGCGTACGTTTTCCTCCTCGTCCTGTATCCTCACTTACTCTTCGCCATTTTTGTAGTCGTAATAGTCTATACCGTCTTTCAAGTATGTGTCCTTTCATTCTTTCCTGGCGTCGGCTAACTCCCGACGAAAAGGTGAAATTGATGCTTTAATTGCGAGAGAAGATGAATACCGTGCTCGCATCGAAGAACTATCCACTAGCTTGGGTGCTTTTCGAGCAGCCTACACCAGCTCCCAGGAAGAGATTAAAAGGAAATCCGACGAGGCAACCCTCCTCCTCGCGGAACTCCAAGCATTGAAGGTTGCTCGTTTGTCCCCAGCCAAGGTTTCGGTGCTGACAACTATCATTAGGGTCACGATAAACGTGTCATCTGTCTCTTAGACGGTGACGGTACCATATTTTCTGCTGACTTGATGAACCAGGGTCAAGACGGCGGCCTTGAGGCCGCAAGAGTCTTGACCGAAAAAGTACGCCAATACCTATCCTACGACCACGGGTACGAAACGTTCCAACTATGGGTATACCTCTTCTACAACAAACGTGGTTTGCTTGAGACTTTCGCAAGAGTCGGACTCTCTGCGGCGAAACAAAAGTTTGAAAAATTTATTTTGGGCTTCAACCAAGCAGCAGAACGCTTCGTCATGGTTGACGTTGGCGGTAGCAAGGAGGCTGCAGATGCGAAAATTAAAGGTCTTCCGACTTCTGCTGGACGTAACGTGCTTTCTCACCTTTTCACTTCCCACTCTCCCTTCCAGTTCACCTTGAAGATAACATTCGTCTTCCTCAAACCCACAAGATTATATTTGGAGGTATCCTCGACTTTTGCCTTTCCTCGGTCGCCCACTAAATGCTTCGTCAGGATCCCACGACAACGGATACGTCAATGCTCTTCGTTCCGTCATCACTGAAGGATTCCGTGACAAGCTCATTCTGATCCCTGGTTACAATGAAGTGGCTGTCGATATCAAAGCTCTCATGCTTCCCGAACTTCGAATCCCGGATTTATTTATGCCTACTAAGCTCGTCCCCCCATCTTATACATCGATCGCGTCTGGTCCGCCTCCCGGTTTGCCAAGGGCGGCAGGAAATACCCAGGTCCCCAGTTCAAATATGTCGTCAAGTCTCTCTCCCGGAGATATTTCCGGGGCCAGTCTCAGACGCAACTCAATTCCAACTTATAAATCAGCACTGCAAAGTGGCCGCAATGAGGCCGCATATGAAGCCAGCGAAAGCAGCACTTCGACGGACGCTAGCGATGTTCAACCGGCGCAACTTGTTCAGTTCACGCGTGGAGTTTCATCACCGGGGAAACAGCGGCGCTTTAACCCCAAATTAGTTGAGTCAAGACAGTTCCACTGACGACCAATCGACTGAACCTTGTCTGATGACATTATCAGCCACTGTCGAAACGTCTGTGGATTTGCGCCGGCTTTACCGGGTGAGACGCTGACTTGTCAATGCAGAAAACACGCCACCGTGCACTCTGTTCTACTTGGCACAATGCCGACATGGGTTGGACTGCAAATACGCCCACGACTATATTCTTGAGTCGGAACATTATCAAGAACTAAGCGAGAATGCAAAGAAGACGCCTTGCAAGGTTACGAACGATGGTGTGCTCTAGTGCTGTCCTGTTCTTTCCCCTTTTTTATTCTCTACAGGTGGGATCTGTACATTCGGAGAAGACTGTGTTTATGGACACGTATGTCCGCAAGGAACGACGTGTTACTACCTCAAACTGGGGAAATGCAAATTCCAAGCTGGTGGGTGTTGTATTACGTACATAAAATGGAACAGTTGTTGAACTTGCGCAGCGGTTATGCATCGGCTCCCAAACACTTGAAGCCCATGTTTTTGGTCTGTCGAGGTTGAATGTGATCACCAGCTATGTGGCTTTTTCCAGATGAGAGGTTTAGTCGTCCGGATCTTGGCTCCCAATGTATTTGTACATATATGACCTTCGAATCAGCAGGGCTGAGTTTTTTTTTTTCCTTCTCAGGGCCCGAGTGTGTTGAGTTTAATGAACACGTTATTGCTGATGGAACTTTCCATTGACGTACTCGAGATGCATGATGATTCGCGGACTGAGGGAACCGAACACTTGAAAATTTGACGAGACATGTTCTCGTGACCACCATTACTGAAAATGTATCGTCCTTCTGCAGTTAGAGTTCTTCCCGATGGCGCTTTCCGTTATCGGCTGGTGTTCTCCCTGGCACTGAGAACCCCGCGATCTAGCCTGATTAACTACTCATAGAAGCTGGTAATCATCATGACCTCGATTCTTTAAAAACGACCGCCCTGCTTTCGTCCGCCAAATCCTTTTCACTCCCTACTTGCCTTTTATTATGGCAACGTCCCCCGTCACTGAGGTCAGCCAGCATGCGTGGTAAGTGTAGCAGATCCTGAACGTCGTATTACAGGTCTTGATCGAACGCTGTCGTTCTTTTGCAAGGGACGAAACGATCACGCGGCTTCTCAGTACGTTTCACTCGCATGTCAACCAATCTACTAAGTTGGGCACTCTGACCAGTTGACGCGACAGACCTTTCCTCGGCGACAGTTAAGCGAAATATTGATCTTGAAAACCGTTTAGCGGAGCTGGAGGTCGAGCTGGCAGTATGGAAGCAAGCTCATGCCACAGCTCTCGAGGGGGGGGAAAGAGACGCCAAGGCCCTTAAAGGGAGACTTGCCTCTCTCAATAGTCAGATCGCATCCATGGAATCGCTCATGGTAAGGCCCTAGGCTCCTTGAACTCTTCTTTGCAAACTCTCATTGTCAGCAGAGCCAGAGCTTACTAATACTCTGTGTCATCGACGGCGATGCGTGTGTATTTACTGAATCTCTGCTGCGGCAAGGACACGAAGGTGGTCGCCTTGCTGCTCAACAGTTGACAAAGGCAGTCGCCGACTATTTAACCAATGAAGACGTCCATGCATTGGGACGGCTTTCTTTTTGGATTACCATTTATTATAACAGGATAGGTCTCGCTAGCGTTCTGGAGCGCCACCAACTATGTACGACAGAACAACTGGATGCCTTCATAATGGGCTTCAGCCAGGCATCGCCCAGGTTCTTGCTTGTGGATGTCGGGTACGGCAAAGATGCCGCCTTCACAAAGATCACTGGTACGTCGCCTTCTTTGGGAGTTCAGGACAATCGCCTTAATCGAGGTGATCGAAGAGTACCTACAAACCTACATCCGCTTTCCTCAGACACAGCGGATCTTCCTTGCCGGTCAGTCTCGCACACCTCGTGATCCACAGGTGATTAACATCGAAACAGGTGGCACCGATGCCGCATACACGTCGACAATAGCTACGCTCCAAAATGATGGGTTAGCAGGGAAACTCACCTTCCTTGAAGCAAGTGGTGCTTCTGGCAACCAATCTCCTCGATTCCGCTTGCCTACCTTGTACATCGACAATTTATTCATGACGCGGCGAGCTACGCCTCCTCCTGTCACCCATCATCCCCCTCCTTTGAACACAGGCCTGAGTCCCTCTCATGCAACTGGTGGTTTGCCAACACCACGTTCGTCTCCTAGTATGCCAACACCCTCCACAGGCAAGTTGATTGACCCTAACTTAGTAAGTACTGATTGACGATACTACTGAGGTCGATGTGCTGATTGGTGTATTACAGCCTCTTCACAAGCGTCCGTTGACTCGGCTAACCTTTGGGAATTCCGGACTAACCTGCGTGATTCCAGATTCACCTCCACCTTGTAATGAATTCTACTTGATGTCCTGCACTAAAGGCGTGAGTACTGATCACTATCTGATCTCGCTCGAGGTTTGACGACATCCTTTACACAGGGGACGTGTAAATACTCGCACGACTATGTGCTAACCCCAGAACAACTGGCGACTTTGGCTTCTAATGCAAAAAAGGCTCCTTGTAACTTTCTCAAAAATGGTAAGGAACTTGTTGAAACGCCCTGATGCTTTCTCATAAGAGCCACCAGGCCTCCAATGCCCATATGGGAACCGCTGCTGCTGGGGTCACGTATGCCCAAATGGTCCTAAATGTTTCCATCTAAGCAAGGGCAAATGCTGGTTTAAAGGCGGTGCGTGAGTGCCTTTGAAGCCGTTGCACATGTGCTGATAGTAGCGTTGGTCAGAGGGCATGCATGACCTCCCCTCTCCGCAGCTGTCGAGCCACTGATACCTGTACTTTGATGCGAGGGCACATGTGTTATCTGTGTGTACAATATTTGGATTTCGCATCCTTGTGCTTTAAGGCGTCCACTCTTTTTTCTGTTGCAGATATACCTGCTGCATTATACCACGTTCGTTTGTTTTCTTGTTCAGAGGATCGAATGTAGGACTGGCTCTGTTTTGTCAATTCATTCACAATAGCGAATTCCTTTTTGGTGCGATGATTAAACAGCCGTGTGAAATCACGATAACTACCAACGCCTCACCCTGAACGCCCTCCCTGCCACTCCTGCTTTCATATCCTAACCTTTTCCTCCTACCAGCATGGCTACAGTCAGTCCCCACTCCTCCGATACCTTCTACAAACTCACGCAAGTCCCCATCTAGCACGATGAAGAAGATCTGAAGCCAACCACCACTCCAGGTCGGGGCGCGCGAATCAGGGCTTCAGATTCCTCTAACACAGATTTACAGGCTACAAGCACAGCGCTGCCAAGACCGTTGAGGAGTATGCCGAGCTTGATGCAGACTCTGAGAGTCTGAGAAAATGGAAAAAGAGTCTTGGTATCGTCCCTGGTGCATCCACTGGTGACACAAGTCTCCCAAAGGTATTGTCTATCATCCATACACCGCGTGGCGCTCATTCGCAATTCGACTTCAGGTCACCGTCGAGACCCTTGAACTTGTCTCGCCTACCCTCCCGCCGGGCAAGAAGATTATCTTTGACCTCTCCGACACGGAGAAACTCAAGAAGAACTCCATCACCATCAAGGAGGGCGTGGAGTACAAGTAAGCACACTGTTGTTTTACATCGCCATTTATCTCATCTATCATCAGTGTGCGCATCACTTTCAAGGTCAACCACTCGATCATCTCCGTACGTCTGCCATTCGTTTGTATTACTAGATACCTGCTCACAATGCACTATTGATAGGGCGTTCGCTACATCCAAGTTGTGAAGCGAGCGAGTCTCACAGGTGATATCCCAAGTACACCGTTCAACCCAATTCTCCGTTCACTAACAATCATTCAGTGGACAGACTGGAACAGATGCTTGGCTCGTATGCACCTCACCCCAATAAAGAGGCATACACCAAGAACTTTGATCCT
This sequence comes from Chalciporus piperatus, assembly GCA_038093975.1. Lineage (NCBI taxonomy): Eukaryota > Fungi > Basidiomycota > Agaricomycetes > Boletales > Boletaceae > Chalciporus > Chalciporus piperatus. The sequence continues at coordinate 325,733 of JBBPTG010000003.1, forward strand.
GACCAGTCACCTTCAGGCGCCATCGCTCGCGTGGGTACATTTTATGTCAAGAGTCGTGTTGTTGACGATGATGGCGAGGTCTATGCTGGTATGTTCCATCGATTGTCACATACATAGACAACTGTTTGACGTAATGGCTACACAGATTGGGAATGGTCATTCAAACTTGCAAAGGAATGGTGAAATTGTGAATAGTTACTGTTTTTTCTTTCTTTGTTTCGGCATCATTATAGGCACTCCCTTTGCATATTACTACCCCGTATCGACCTGCATGTACTCCCTGCATCCTTGTCCTACTCTGTACGTTTAAGAACATGTCTGATTTTTACCTTTGATTGTGGGTTCTGTCGCGAGTTGTGCCGTGGGAGGTGGCCTTTGGAAAGTGTCATGACATGGTCACCTTATTGCCAGCCAGAACACTTCCACTATTGAGGTCAACGCGAAACCTATCGTTCTGTTACCGCCAAAAGCCATCTCATGGAGTAACATCAAGCCATGCACCCTCACGGAAGGCTGTCGTGCCCCACACGCTGAATAACCAACTCATTCGTTATGCCTCTGCAGTCAATACCCCTCCAACAACATGGGTCGATCGCCTTCCGGCCGGTATACGGCCATATGTCTACCTGACAAGAATTGACAAACCTATCGGGACTCTCCTGCTTTTCTATCCCTGCAGTTTGTCTTGTTCCACCAATTCTAGTTCCTAACATTTATGCGGCATGATTAGCGTGGTCAATTACAATGGCCTCGTACGCGCTCGAGGCACCACCGACGATCCCACTGACATACCTCGGCCTTTTCGGACTGGGTGCGCTCGTGATGCGAGGTGCAGGTTGCACCATCAACGACATGTGGGACAAGAACCTCGACAAAGAAGTCGGTCAGTTCAACCATCCTTTCCCCAGCATGCGTTGTCGTATTCACACCTAGTCTGTATTTTAGAGAGAACACGGACGCGACCGCTTGCTCGGGGCGACATTACACGCCGTCAAGCGCTTGGTTTTCTCGCCGGACAGTTGACCGTCGGTCTGGGCGTACTGCTCCAGTTGAACACTTACAGGTATCACGCACGCGTTCTGAGAGTCTCTGTGGGATGTGATGAATTGACAAGTTTTCGTTAGCATCCTTCTCGGCGCGTCCTCACTTTCTGTGGTGATCATATACCCATTGATGAAACGCATCACTCATTGGCCCCAAGCCGTACTCGGTACGCGTTGGTTTCAGCCGGAAGTCGACTCGTTGATTTTACTAATCGTTGAACAGGCTTGGCTTTTAACTGGGGGGCGCTCCTTGGTTGGTCCGCAGTCGCAGGCGCTGTCAACTGGAGCGTCACCCTCCCCCTCTACGCAGGCGGGATATGCTGGACGCTCGTCTATGACAGCATCTACGCCCATCAGGTACGCTCATTAGCCTAGACTTTTTTCTCGAGGGGGATCATTAACCAACGACGTCACAGGACAAAACCGACGACGTCAAAGTCGGCATTCGCTCCACCGCGCTACTCTTCGGCGAAAACACCCGCCCGATCCTCAGTGCCCTCTCCGTGTCGACAATGTCCCTCGTCACCTACGCTGGCGTTCTGAACGCTCAGGGGGCACCTTTCTACCTTGGTGTCGGTCTTGGAGCCGTACAGCTCGCTCGAGTGCTTTGGAAGACGGATTTCAACAGTCGTCCGAGTTGTTGGAAAGGTTTTGTGGGATGTGGGTGGTCTGGGTTTTGGATGTGGATGGGGTCTTTGGCAGATTATGCGGTCATGGCGTCAAGTATGGCTGTCTGATATCCATAGATTCCGTGCATATTAGCATCACAGTAAAAGACTTATCTTTTTTTTTTTTGCAGCGGTGGATCGATTGAATGAAGTTGTTCACACCGCGCAGAGGATGATGGGGTCAGAATCAAGGATAATGATTGGATCCCTATCATAGCTAAGCAAATTGATAACACTAAGTTATCTGGCTTGCGCTCTCTTAGATGTTCGACAAGTATTATGGTAGCGAGACCAGGCATCTGACAACAAAGACCTTGTACCTCAAAACCGTACACGTACATTATTATGTCCGATTTGGAAACAGTAACGGGCTCGAGCGGATTTATTCTGCGAGCTGATACGACCAGACGATTCTGACGGGGAGAGTATGGGGAATGTGTTCAATGGAATAGACAGCGATCAGTCGAGGCTATGACCCGAACACTGACCGTGGATGTCGCAGTGGTCTTCCTGCACCCCCATGCACAGAACAACAGCTACTACGCTGTGCGATAGACATTTGTTCTGCAACTGGCCACGCGGCTTCCCAGGTGTACTCTCTTCGTGGCAGAGGTTAAAGTGGACGCCCTTCCTCGTCCTTGTTGTATATCCGGGATATGGTTCGTCGTCCCGAGCGGAGGGGACCACGAAAGAATATTTGCGGAGAGTCTCGGAAGTCCCATCAACTCGAAGATCGTCTTCAGGCCCGACTTGCTCGTCGATTCCATTCCATTAGAAAGCGACTAAGATTGGCACGTCGGCCGCCGAGGTGATGAAGTGATGGGCCAGAGGGCTCGGTACGTCGGCCGCTCCGGTGCTTTGAGAGCTGATGCAAATGATCTAAAATGATCCGATTCATAACAAGGTTGTCAAATCTGAGAAATGGATGAAAGGGGATGCTTGTTGGAATACAACAAAATATTAGCGAAGAACAACAATGAGACTGCAAACCTTAGAGGTCGTCATGAAATATATGTGCAAAGTATCTACGTATGGTAAATGATCGGAACCGAGAACCGCAAAAAAAAATCATGATCAGGTGCATATGCTATGCCGCCGTTTTCCGAGCCTTGAGCCATCCGTTGAAGGTGATGACGGACAAAGTCCAGGAGAAGGCTAAACATGTGACAGCGACTGCGACGTTCAGGAACATCATCATGTCTTTGAGTGGAAACACCGATCAAAACACGTTCCGTAATTGGACGGCCGACTTACCGTCACGACCTCTCCTCATGGCTGCAACCGTAAGCTCTTCTGTGCTGAACATGAACATGAGACCACCGCATGCCAGGAAGAAGCTTCCCAGAGCTTCCGTCGGCGGCCGGGAAGGGAGCACGGAATTGGGCGGACCAAGCCAAAGGAAGAAATACGTCAAGCACCTTAGCACCGAAAATCCGACCAGGAGCCATCCCCATAGCTCATGAATCTGAACCTGCGCAAGGGTCAGATATGATGTGGGAATGAAAGACCAACCCCACCTGGAAAACGTAAGGTTGTGCGTGTGCGCTCATAGCTGCACCCGTTACGCCGATCACGAGGGCCGGGAAAGGATTGAAACTGGCTCTGTAACTAGGTGGTTCGGAAACCTTGGCAGACTGTGCAGGACCCAGAGATAAGGTAGCGGAGGCAGCTAGCCAACGCCGTACGCGTCTAGATTCCATTCCCATTCCAATGAGACCGGCGAACCAAAACATGACCTTGGAGGTATTTGATTAATGGAGGTAGATGGATGTGTGTTGAATCTACTTACCGCGATGCTGATGTGCTGTAGCTGTTTTGTCGAGTACGGGTCTCCAGGCTTCGCGCCGAACCTTTCCATCCAGGTGTTGGTGATACCATAGAGGAAGATGACGGACGATTCCACGAATTCGGCGGAGATGGTGTTACCTATTGGGGAGATGTTCCATGCCCAACCCATTTCTGAATGTGATCCCAAGAAACGAGCAAATGTGAAGAGACCGTAACACCAGAAAATTCCGCCCTCTGAGTGTTGTAGGGATGAGGAGTGAATCCCGCGAGGTAATATGCCACGTACTGATGAGATGAGCGAGACAGCCATTGATGTAACTGTCGCGGCAACCACCCGTGTAGATGACTATCCCGGAGAGGACCATAGCAAAGGCAGCGAATACGAGGAACCTTTCCAATGTAGCGAATGCACCCTTGGAGATGCGACTGAGCAAACTCTCTCTCGGACGAGACAGGGGTGTGAACACAACATCGTGAAGGGTGTCTTCTGAATGTCTTGAATATGTTGGTGAAGCCGCATCGAAGACAGTGCGATCTGATACAGCGGAGTGAGCCTGAAGATCGGCTGGTTTCATGTCATCAAATTCTTCGGGATCCTCTGCTACGAGGCCAGAGTACTCTGAGGGGGGGCTATATGACTCTTGTTGACCAAGTACGACGGTACGCCAGAAATTCTTGACGGTGAGCGTTGAATTTCCTCTGAAGAAGGAATGTAGGCGAACGAAGAACGCGGCGATGTCGACTGCGGACAATGAGAGGCAGAGAAGCAGTACGATGTAACCGTGGGTGGAATGAGTTGATCCTTCGTACCTAGGATCGATGTGAGTGGGAAAGCGACCGGAGAGAGAAGAAACGTGCATGTCTGGGGTGAGTTTTCTGTATAGCCCGCTGGAAGCACAGCCGAGTGCGACCAAGGAGTAGAACACGATGGTGGTGACACCATGCCAGGCAGGCTTACTAGAGCGGAGGGCAATTCCTGTTGGGGAATTAGAGGAGAGTAAGATGAGCGCGCGTAAATTTAATATACCTGCTGGTAGAGCGACGAAAAACGCGAGAGAGAGGAAGATGGCATGGAGTGTGATGAGACCAGGGTAGCGGGCCGGGCCAGGTTGCTCGCCGTCGATGTCGATCGACCAATAGGAAGGGGGGGTTGGGAGATGCCACTCTAGAATCAGAGATTCGTTCAACTGTGCCATTGGCTGGCCAGAGTGCATGTGCATGTGCATGTGCTCATCGTCGCGGGAATGAAGAGAAGAGTGATCGAGAACAGGGGTCGCATAAGAACATCGGGACAGAAGAGATATAGTAAATGAAAATAACAATGCAGTCGAAGACGGACGCATGGTCGCCGAGCAAGGGAATGAGAGCAACGGTCTGCGATAGTCTGCGAACAGTGTTTCACTCAGTTCTCACCTCAAGCTCAAGATTGTATGTGAGTGTATATGAGCAACAACCTGGATGACACATCAGCAATCCGAATTAGATGATGACTAGTAGGAATTACTACACTAGGAAATGTATTACCTTCGATGACTCATCGACGTCATTCGGGCCAAGCGCGCTCAGCTCAACTCCGCCCGATCACGTTGCAACAAGTTGGCAACTCGTCATCTACCCGATCCAATATTGACAATGTCTCAGGTCAAAATAGAGACAACTGCTGTCTCAAGATCTCATGGTCGGTCGATTTCCTCACCGGCCCCACCAACTCGTTCAGCTCGCTTAGTACGATGCCGTACCACCCTAGACCTGGATGGGGCAAACGTGGAATGAAACAGAACTGAAACACATTCACCGTCGGGATGATACCAATCTCGTCTTCTTGACGTGCAGCTCATTCTTCCGGAGTTCTCACTTTCTGGTAATCCAACCACTTGTCTGTACATCAGAAATAGTGCCATCCTCCCAGTTCCAGTGGGACAATCGGTAAACGCTCCGGCATATTCACAAGTTCAGGGCTCGCTGGAACACTGTAAGCTATAGCACATCTGTGCATAACCAGCAACTGATTTGTTTAGATTGTCCGGCGTTCTCCAAGCAGCTGTTTCCCACTCGTATTAGTACCGACCCCTGGTCATATTTCCTCAAGACATCTCGGAGTCGCGGCCGAAGCAATGAAAGAGATTCGTGGTCAGCTCATATCAATACCTCACAGATTATTACCATCCGGTGTGATGGCCTTTGGAAGGGTATCTACCGTACCCTCGTCTGGACAGACTCCGAGTACACACGTTCCTTGCTGACACCACACACTTGGGCCAATCAGATGTGCGCCGACGATGACCGAGACCGTGATCGTTCTGGCCTCCATGAAGCAAGTGTTTTCCCATGCTCTTCTCTTTCGCTTGGTTGCAACTTAGCCCTTTTCAGCATGTGGAATAATGCGGTGAATGCCTGATGGCCATTGTTATTCTAGATATCCCGCCACAGGGGGATGATTACCATGATTTGTACTGTTGTCACATGGTTAGTGTGGTTCCTAGAACAACGGCACCGACGTCGACCCATGGATATCTGGATGACGAGGCCAAGATTACAAAACAGGCGGCCGAGAAAGAAACGGAGAACAAGTAGGGCCTAAATTGTATCGCTTCTCTCACCATTTCATTCACGCTGCGTTCGACGTTACATTCACACCCAAGTAAAATAAACAACATAAAAAACAGATCCGTTATTCAAGATATCGATACAATCACTTGACTCGGACGGGGTGAGAATAAACAATTGATAATGACAAGGATTCAAATCTCTGGATACGCACAGCAAGCCAGGATAGAAGAAAAATGCGAGACAAACGGAGCCGTATATGTGCCATAAAAACAGAGTGAAGAGATAGCAATCATTCAAATCCAACATCGCTCGACAGCACGAGGAAATCAGCGGTGATTTATCAGGGGAAGACCAGCATCAACACCGACAAGAGGGGGGAAAGGGTAAATATGGAAGGGGGTATCTGAATGTGGATAATTTAGTACCAACGACTCGCCGCAAATAGTTCAGCGGCTTTTTTGGGTATTAGTCAGACCATGTTATCATTGCGTGCAGGGAATCGGGAGTCTCACCTTGAAGACTTCCGAGTTGGCACTCTTGTTAAAGGAACGCTTTCTTCGGAAGTCTAGTGCTGGTAGAAAGACGACGGGAGGGAAACTTGGGTGGCGGAGGGATTGTACGTAGGGGTGGACAGGAGCGGTGGCACAGGTTTACGATCCGAATACTTGCGCTGGAGATTCGCACCACCCTGTGCGGCCGGCTGCGGAGGAGCAGGCGAAGGACCCTGGTACGGAACTGGGTGGTTCGGAGAAGGTGCACGGTAAGGAGCGGCACTAGGGTATTGTCCATAACCAGTCGGACCATAGTAACCTTGTTGAGGTGCGGCGTACGCAGGCTGAACACCATAAACGTAACCACCGTGACCATGACCCGAGGAACTACCACTACTGAGACGATGTTTCTCGATAGAACTCTCCCGTTCTATTTCGAAACGGTCCCTCACTGTAGGATCGAAGGTGACGGCTGCAGCCAAATCCTTTTCGAGACGGTCACGACGACGCTTGCGCATGGTCCACGTGGCGATGACGAAGATAATAATGAGCACGGCGATGCCGACGAGAGTGAACACGGGGCCCTCCTCGGAGGGGTTCTGGAGGAACGACTTCGCGGCTGGCGCCGTGGTAGGGCTAGCAGACGGTGTACTGGTGATGTAGACGATGTTGGGCCCCTGAGTGGTGGTATAAACCACATCGGATGAAGTCGATCTGGGAGTAGGGGTCGAGGAAGTAGTGCTAGATGTCGTAGACGATGATGTCCTAAATAATCTTTATCGGAGCTTCGTACGGATCAATTGAGGGACTTACGATGTAACCTTGGAAGTAGTTGAAGTGGTAGTCGAACCAGTCGAACTAGAAGAATGAGTCAGGGAGGTACTTGGGGTTGTAGATGAGGAAGGTCCCAACGGCAAGAGGAGAGATGGCGCAGCACCGACGAGGCTGGTGAGACCGCCAACTATTCCACCAAGACCCAAGGGGTCCGCAGGAGTTTGCGAAGCCGCCGGGGTCATTGCGCTCGTTGGACCACCACCACTGGAGTGAGAGATGATTTCTTAGTGATCAAGTACCTTCCTACAGATCTCCGGGACTCACAAAACACCTCCCAGGACTGTGAGGAGTGGCCATTAACGCATTTCAACGTCGATGCCAGATGATTGTACTCACCTCCACCAAGGCCCTGCCTTTTATTGAGAAAACGACGGTGGAAACCGCTGTGTCCGTCCATGGCTGGATGGTTGATAAACGAGTGAGGTGGAAGGAGTGACTGATAATCTGAAGTTAAACACAAAGGATTCTCTCAAATGCGACTTGCTGGTAGCTGGTAGCAAGCCTGTCTAGTGCATGAACGTTATACAGGCAGGCGTTGAGGCTAAGTCAGAGAAACGAGACGAAAAAAAGGCGTTTGTTCGCTCCAACTAGTCCCACTCCACAACTTGATGACGGTACTGAGTGGTTGCCGTCGCGACAAGTCTGCGGACATGACAAGCACAGCACGTTCGAACACCAAGAGTACAATAAAACCCAAGCCTAGTGGTATATGAAACATGATACGAAAATTCACAATCAAATCTTTCTATTCCATCTCAGCGAGAAGACCTCGTCACCAATCCATAGCTCTCTCCAGCCGTCCGCTCCATGATCTCCCTCAGCGGCCCGAGCAGTCGCGTAAATGATGGCGCATCCAGTGCCGCAACTTTCAGCTTGGGCTGACAAGGGTCATTCCGCTGCACTGCACTCACTGTGGCAGCTCTTGGCGAGAGTAGGAGCAAAGAAAGTTCTGTCATAAAAATCCGTCAGCATTGAACAGCGAACCGATGCTCCAATGACGGAATGCTTACCGCCAAAGTAGTCCCCCTTCTTGAGGCGACCAACCGTGATCTCCCGCCACTCGTCATCATCGCCCCGCTGCTTCTTCGTGACGATGGCCTCTCCCTCCTCCACGAAGAAAAAGGTATCTCCCATCTCCCCCTGACTAACAACCGCCTCTCCATCAGGGTATATCCTGCTCACGAGAGCATCTGCTATCTTACTTCTTTCCCCAGGCTCGAGGGAAGAAAGGAGCGGGACGTTAGATAGGAATTGTTCGTACATGGTTCGTCGCCTATGAGCAGCTTTCAAGATGATCGTACGGAAAGTGATACGATCAAGTTCCCAAACCGTCGATGGCTCAATCGCCTGGACAGTTGCTGCACGGGGATGGCCATACATCAGAGCAAGCTCTCCGAAAGAATTTCCTGGCTTGCACTCCATGACCTTGCGACCATACACAGGATGGTAACCGGGCTGCAGGAACTTCTCGGATTGAGATGACATAGTGGATGATGGGTTATCGGTGATCCATGTGGGTGGCAGAGGTTCAGGGTGGATGTAACAGTAGAAAAGGCCAGATTCAACGACGTAAAAGTATTCTCCTACGTCACCCTGCCGGATGACGACATCCTCTTTGTTCACGTGGAGCTCTTGCATAGCGTTCAGCACACCAGTCTCCTGTTCTTCATCGAGGTCACGGAATATGAAGTTGTTTGCGATGGAGGTTTTGATACGACGAAGTTGATCAGGTGTTTTGGGGTAAACGGGTAACGGATCATCGTAACCACTGTCAACGGCAATCGGTTCTGCGCTAACAGATGTCCGACGCGCGAGGATGGTAGCCGAGGGGGCTTGTAGATAGTCGCCTGGACTCAAAGAGAGCGAGTTGGACATCGTGGGCGTAAATGTGGGATCGAACCGTGCAAAAGAGTTGGACGGGTCAGTGGAAAGGGGAGACGTAGGAGGGAGTTCGCGACCGTCGAGTGTGAAAGTGGGCGGACCCATGCCGTTGCTAGGACCGTTTGGATCGAGGGAGAGCAGGGCATTCCCGGGCACATTGAGCGTGCCAAAAGGGCTGTGGGAGAAGGGGAGAGAAGATGCGCGACGTTGCGAGGGGATGTTTGAGAACGGGGAGAGGGATGCAGGGGATGTGCTATGAGGAGCAACATTAACCGGAGTGTCAACGTAAAAGTCTGCAGGGAGCTGCTGCTCGTGAATGAAGGGGAGGCCATGGTGGGCTAGCGCGTCCCGCGTGCGTGTGCGCTGCTCCTCCAAGCGTAATTGAAACCAATTCGCACAAAACTGGAGAGCATCCTTGGGCTGTACACGATGGACGTCGCGGGTCAGGTCACCCACTAGGGATTCAAAGGTCGACATCGTCGTGGACAAGGACAAGCAAAGTCTGCTGAATTTCAGGTGCCTTTGCCTTTGCCTTGCTTTATGGAGAATCAAGACAAGACTATCCCACGTGGTCGACGACCCAAATGGAACCGATCAAAAACTACAACAGACGGGTCCAAAACAATCTACATCGTACAATTACAATTACTGCTCTTGCGCCTCAATCGGACAGTATAGAACAAGGGGATTCACGTGCATAAAAAACACTCGAGACATGCACCAACTATCGGGCGTGCTGATATTGTGCCGGGTACCCACTCGCCCCGTAGGCTTGCTGGCCAGCGTGCGCCTGGGCCTGGGCCTGAGCCTGGGCATGAGCGGCTTGTGCTTGTGCTTGCGCCTGAGCTTGCGCCTGGGCCTGGGCCTGGGCCATAGCCTGAGCTTGCGCCTGCGCCTGCATACGTGCGGCGTCTTGTTGCCCGTACATTGCTTGAGCATGAGGGGGGTACTGAGCTTGCTGTACTGGAGGCTGAACTATAATCGACTGTGGTGGCTGGGGCTGCTGGGGTTGCTGTTGATGATGGGCGTGAGGATGAGGGTAGTTGAATGGAGGGGGCGGCATTAAGCCAGGCGTCGCAGATGGACCGTACGATGGGCTTGCCGTCGATGTAAAGTAGGGGTGCGACAACGCTTCAGTGGCAGTGATCCTCTTGCTAGGATCAAAGTGCAAAAGAAGCTCCAGCAACTCAATCGCTGCCGAGAGCAAGTCAGCCCAAAAAAACTGACCAAAAAACTGGAGGAAAAGTACCTTGATCCGTTGCTTTAGGAAGTACTTGTCGGAAGGAAATCTTTGGGTATTTGGGGTATTGCTTGATGGTGATTTCTGGCTGTTAGGAAGATGAGCATTGGATGTAAACCCAGCTAACCTTTCTCCTGACTTACTGAATCGGTAGCTATCTTCCTGAGTACACGGTCATCTGGAGTGCCTATGATTCGCATGATGTGGAGTAGCTGATCCTGATTATCGCGACCGCGGAAAAGAGGCATTCCGGAGATCATTTCTGCGAATATGCAGCCGCAAGACCATACATCGATCGACGTGTTGTATGTTCTAGAACCCAAGAGCACATCAGGTGCACGATACCACAAGGTAACGACCTATAATTCGCGTTCAGAAAATGGGTAGAGACAAATATCCTGAAACACACCTCGTTCGAGAAAGTGTTGACGGGGACTCCAAAAGCCCGCGCCAATCCGAAATCACCGAGCTTGAGTTCGCCTTTGCGATTGATAAGAAGATTCTGTGGCTTAAGATCACGGTGCAAGACACGGTTCTCGTGACAGAAAGAGGTCCCTTTCAGGAGCTGGTACATGAAACTTCGAACTGTCGCAGCATCGAGGGCGCCGCGGTCACCGTGTTGATCCATATACCGTTTCAGATCTTGGTCACAGTACTCGAATATGAGAACGAGCTTCGTTTCGGTGTGGATGACATCGTGGAGGCGCACGATATTGACATGCTTGAGCTCTTTCATGAGGGAGATCTCCCGGATGGCGGTGGATGGGGTGCCTTCCTCGGCATCGAGGTGAATTTCTTTCAGAGCGACGATTTCATTGGTTGTCCTCGAGCGTCCCTAACCAGAAAGTGAGAGAAGGTTCAAGGGAGGTGGCGGGCTAGTCACCTTGTAGACAGTAGCGTATGTACCCTCGCCTGGGTAATGTACAGCTAATTGAGCCATGGTTGCATAACAAAGACAAGATCATTACCTAGTTTCTCTAACTAGACGATGTTAGTATTGAAATGCAGAGTGGCGATAGTTGGTGCACACCTGAATGTAGTTCATATTCGACGAGATCCGCTGACCGCGATGTCAATGGGGTCACTGACTTGAGAGATCACTGCAAGTGTTGGGAGATCGTGCGGTGGAGACGGCTAGCAGACAGGGTACTGGTGAATCCGAAATCAAAACTTGAGCTTGAGGGGGAGTTGGTGAACAAGTTGAAGGATCCAAGTGGCGAAGGCCGTGATTGCCTCGAGATAGCACCCGAGCTTTGCGCGAGCTTTCAAATATTTTGCTCTCAACGGTCATACCTCAATCGACGGCAGGTACTAGACCCGCAGGTATTCGTGTGCACGTCGTTCTGATCACCCACCAGTCTCATTGACCATCTCTGCTAGGTCTCTTGCTGTTTACAATGGACTCTGCCCCGAAATCGAAAAAACCGCGCACAAAATCATCCAAGCGCAAGACTAATCAGCCTGCACCTCAACCCACCGCCGACCAAGTGTTGATACAAAATCACTCCCCAGATGCTGTGAGTAGACCGGAGTCCACGTCATTTATCGCATCTCTTATAGATCCAGGTCGCACAAAAAAATGTCCGCTATGCAGAGTCCTCGACCCTAGCTGTACATTCCGGCGTAGAGCTAGGACACGATCAAGCCCTCGAGGACCTCGCAGCTCGCGACATCGAGGGGAACCTCGACGCCGATCTCGCCGAACTAAGTCTCGGTCAACGCCTCTCAGCCTTGAGCGGCGCCGACGCTGAACAAAAGGGCTCAGAATCGGATAGTGACCAAGCAGTGGGCACTTCTTCAAAGCCCAAAAAACAACTAGATTCCCCCAATATCGTACCCGCGCATTCGCTAACACGGACACTTATACAAGCATTACATTCGTCCGACTCGCGACTTTTGGAAACCTGTTTAGCACATTCTGATACAGCACTCATTCGAAATACCGTAAGGCGCCTCCCACCCCAACTTGCAGTACCACTCCTCTTGGCTTGCGTGGAGAGACTAGGGAGGGGTGCCAGAGCTGCGAATATGAAAGGTGGTGGTGGTGGTGCTAGCTCACAAAGAGGCACAGTCTTGATTACTTGGATAAAAACAACGCTCACCGTACACAGCGGCCATCTGATGACGGTGCGTCTGAATATCTGCACGTCCTTCTTTGATGTTTCTCACCTATATTAGATGCCGGACTTGGTCGCCAGACTAGCAGGGCTCCATGCTACACTTACATCACGACTGGCACTACAAGAAAGCTTGCTCTCGTTGAATGGAAAGCTCGACATGGTTTTGTCGCAGATAGAAATGCGATCGTCCACGGCACCCGCGTCATTGCCATCAAAAAGCCGTACTGCTAACCAGGCAAGCGGCGTTCGACAGCCAACTCGATATGTGGAAGGAGAAAGCGAAGATGAAGGAGACCAGATAAATGTAGAACCCCCAATAGAGAGTGGTGACGAGGAGGGCAGCATAGAAGATATCGAGCTAGGAGGAGAGAGCGAGAAAGAGGATGCGGGAGAAGATGAAGACGAGGATGATGTAGGAGAGAAAGATGACGATAACGACGAATCTGACGACAGCGGACCTGCGCTGAATGGATTTGTCGACGATGAAGACGATGAAGACGACGAGGATGATGAGAGCGAATAAAGCTCTTGTATCCCTCTCTCAGCGTGTGCCTACTCCGTGCAGATGAATGGATATCGATTGGTGCATATATGAAAACGTAGATACTCATCTACCCCTCTATTCCTCCATCCAATCATCGCCCCTGACGCGATCAATGTACTGCTTGACCCACGTCGCCCGCTGAGAGTGTTGGAGCTGGAGCTGTTGTCTCAACACCTGTCTCCTCTGCTCCTCCTCACTCAACGGCTCCCTATCGTTTCGTGTTTCCACCTCTCGCTCGATCGCATTCATTTCGGTACGCAGCCGCCCTTCCCGTTGGCGAAGAGCAGCTCTTCTTCGATTATGCACCTCCGGATGTAACGTGACTGCGAGAAGCGACAGGAAGGAGGTCGCTTTGTGGAGTAAAGTCGACGGGGCATGACTTCTCGGGGGTTGTTGCAAGGGCCAGAGCAACTTGTTCTCGTCGTGAATATTGGTCAGAGCAAGGCTGTCGATAATCCCATTGGACTGCCTCGGTATCGGAGGTCCCTGGACTTGCTGGCCGTCGCGAGTTGCTTCAGCGTTTGGGATCCGTCCTCCGGGTCCTGGATGGTTAAGCCCATGATCGTTGCCTAGACCTGCGGCGGGGGGTACAACAGGAACAGCATCCGCCGCTCCTCCAGCATGCACGCCATTGACCCCAGCACCATTCTCACCCGCCCTCTCCGGTGGACGCAAAAGGAGGATGAGAACATGAGTCCACATCTCATACACGATCCATGCGATGAGGCAGAGTCCCAGTAGGGGCTTGCGTGTGGGAGAGAAGAAGTAGAGCAGGAGTACCGTTCGAAATACTACCATCAGCAATGGTGCGAGGAGGGCCCGAATGGGGATCTCCCTGAGAATGGCCCCTTCAGCATGTTCAGGGAGTACTGGTGCTCCTGCGATGTCAAGCTGAATAGCAACATCAATGTTGGCGTTTGGTACAGCTCGAAGTGGTGGAAGACCAAGCTGTTGAAGTAGATCATTGACATGTGGGGCGACGGTCGGGGTGTCTGCGACGGTGTGAGTTGGTGTAGGTAATACTTGTGATGGCGGTGATGAGAGGATTGAAAAGGTATAGGTGAGGATCTTAAGCGCGTGCACTTGCGAGGGGGAGGGGATGCTACCTGGGGTCAGAAGTGAAAGGTACAACTTGCCACTGAAAGCACATTTAGACGGAATGAATACTTTTCCAAATGGAATGAACGTACTCGATTGTAACAATCCCGTAGTCGAGGGTATCGGTAGGGGTGGGTTCCGTCGAGGGAAATGGTGCATCTAGGATATCTGGCCAAATATATCCCAATCGCTCAAGAGCCAGTCTCGCCTCGGTCCGCTTCATTTCCATGGCCTCGAGTGGGTTAGGGGAGGGCAGCTTGGAATTGGAAAGACGATGGAGTGCCTGCGAGTGCTTATAACGAACATATGCGAACATATCGTTTGGCTCTGGGAGCGGAACTGAGGAAGAGGATTGTCGAGGCCCCGTCAAAGGACCATTATTGATAGAAGAGGTTGTGGAAAGTAAGGAGGGGGATGTAATTGCGTCCGGTGGGCCACCGATCCAAGCTGACGGCCGCACCGAAAGATGGACAATACGTTGGTCGTCTACGGACTAGGGCAGAAGTAAGGACAATAGCTGTAATGGAGCCAGCTGTGCTCTTCTTACCGGCCATAGCTCGCTTATGTTCTCCCGATCATCCAGGTAACGCCCTCTCCAAATTACACGCTGGCTCTCTGGCCGAGGGTGACCAGCACACACGGAATATATGGCCTGCTTGACATCAAATACCGTCGAAGTTGCCGGGACTTCAATGCTGAAGGCGTCTGAGCATGCAGGAAACTCAACGCGGATGACAACGGTGGGGACGGCCATGGTGGTGACTGTCAAAGACAGTGGCCAAGCTCAATCCTGAACTCCCCAGACGAGCTACGTGGAAGTCACGTGAAGGTAGTCGATGTCATCTCAATGGCACAAGTCGAATGTAACAACGTTGTTTTATATTATAGTTAGCCCATACATCGCCTAGTTCTACATACGTCAATTTTACAGAGCAGGAACATCCAAAGTACGCCCTTCCGCAGAGCTCTTGTATACCAGCTCGATCATTTCAATGACTTGCGTGGTTTGCTCCCACTTGACTTCCATTTCCTCATTGTTCCGGATAGCTCCCGCTAGGTTACTGAAGAGTCCAATGTACTCCCCGGGGGCCTCTGAGGGCCAACTGGAACACAGTCAACCTCCGATTACGACGAGTAAAAATAGATTATCTCACATGGTTTTGGTGATAGTCGCACCGTCCTCACCGAGGTTCTCGACGGTACCATAGATTCCCTCGGGTTCTCGACCGTATCCAGGTTCAAAGATGCTGCTCACGGTGGGCATTGCCTTCAATTGGTCTTCTTGGGTGTCAAGACCATACTTTGTGAACATTCCTTTCGTGCCGCGAACGGAGTAGCGCAGCTGAGGTGTTTTCACAGATAGGATGTGGGAACGAAGCAGCACAGTGAACTGGTTGGGGAAGGGGGTTCCAGCGTTGTAGTGAAGATAAATCGTGAACTGTGAACTCCGATTAGATTTTACTCATGAGGAGAGAATCTGGAATGCGCGCACGATATCATCAACATCAGGTCGTGTCACACCACGGATGTTTTGAACGAATGCGGTGACCTTTGCGGGTCGGCCAAAGAGATCGAGAGCCTGATCCAAAAGGTGGGATCCAAGGTCAAACACAGCACCAGCACCATCCTTCCAGGATGCTCTGATGCCCGGACGGTATCGATCGTAACTGCGAACCACATGTCATTGATGCCGAAAATAAGTTTTGGGGGTGCTTACTGAGACTCGAACTCTAGGAGATTACCGAGGGACTGCGGAGAGGAGGGAGGAAGAGCAAGGAGCTTCTTGAGGGCACGGTGATCGGAATCCCATCGCCTGTTCTGGTACCCATAGAGCACTAATCCCTTCGCTTTCGCGATTGCAGCCAGCTCCTTGGCATGAGCAACATTCTCAGTGACGGGCTTGTCAACGAGGACTGCGAGAGTGTCAAGAAAGACTCGGAAAGGTAGAATAAGAAGAATGCGCACCGTGCTTGCCAGCCTCGAGGGCGAGCTTTGCAAGGGGATAGTGGGTGTCGTTGGGAGTGCCGACAACGACGAGTTCTATCTCCTCGTCATTGACAACTTCTTCGATTGTCCGATAGATCTTCGTCTCGACGCCGAAACGTTCCTTGACTTTACCTCCAGGAGTCGTGGGGTTACGCTCCAAGACAGAGTGGAGGGTGAAAAGCTCTGGAAGAGCAAGGACGAAGGGGATGTGGAAGGTCAAGCCGGCGAGGCCGACACCAAGGACACAAGTATTGATGGGGGCCATCGATATCTACGACGCAATTCGATGGCCCAAGCCTGCTTATATAGATATGCCCTTGACGGTTAGATCGGGCCGTCCCCGTCATGACGGAGCGGAACAACCTCTGTCGCGATCGACCGATGTCCGATCCGAGCATACCACGTGACCAACGCCGACAGTCACGTGATGGGCGTGTGTTGAACAAAGACAGCGGCGCGTCCTACTCAGCTGCCAGTGGTTGGTTGTACTTACGCATATCGTCAGTACACCGCTCATGATGTGGACACCTCTTCCCCTTCTACTTCTCGTCAGCCATGCCCTGGCACAGATACCACTACCACAACCTCCGTTTATGCCTCCAAACGTCTCAGCGGGAGCCATCCCGTCGTCCGTAGGAGGATCTGTCCCAAATTCACAATGGTCGAGCC
Organism: Chalciporus piperatus; assembly: GCA_038093975.1. Lineage (NCBI taxonomy): Eukaryota > Fungi > Basidiomycota > Agaricomycetes > Boletales > Boletaceae > Chalciporus > Chalciporus piperatus. The sequence goes on from JBBPTG010000003.1 coordinate 342,645, forward strand.
TTCTCGGTGATCTCCTTTTCTTTTACGAAGCCCAACGTAGCGGTAAACTCCCGGAGAGCAACCGTGTTAAGTGGAGAAACAACAGTGCCCTTTCTGATGGTTCAGACGTGAAACTTGACTTCACTGGCGGATATTACGATGCAGGAGGTACTGTTCCAATAGTCCTACACAATCTATATATCTCTTATCTTCTCTGCCAGATTACATTAAATGTACCTTTCCTTTGGTCAGTATCCCATCTTCCATTGCTCCATTTGCTTACCACAGCTGGTCAGTCTTTCACACTCATGTCTGTATGTTGGGGAGCAACCGACTATGGGAAGGGTAAGGCTTGCGAATTTGTCTGTGACCGTAATCAACCAGTTGTCCTACAGGCTACGACTTGGCAAACCAAACGCCATACCTTGATGCCATGTTACGATGGGGCCTTGATTGGCTCATGAAAGTGAGCCAAGCCAGTAGAGTAAGCCTACCGTGCCGAAGAGCTCACCTCCTCCAAAGGCACATCCAACAAACAATACTCTTTTTGTTCAAATATCTGATGGTATCCATCTCACTCTTAACATCCAATTCGTCTTCTCATGCGGCTACCTAGTTACCATAGACAACAACTATTGGGGAGGTGACCAGAATATACCTGGTCCGCGAAAATCCTATCAAATCAATGTCACTAGGTAAAGTCATTTTAATACTTTGGACCATTCGTGCCCTTAACTTCCCGTAGCCCAGGAACCGACGCTGCTGCAGGTGCTGCGGCTGCTTTCGCTTCCTGCTCCAACTTATACCAGAACCGTGTCTTCTCAAATGCCTACTCAGGGCCTGCGACACTTCAAAATTCCACGTATGCATCCCTACTCTTACAACACGCGCAAGCACTATACATTTTCGCTACGACCGCTCGCAAGACTGAATATCAAAACTCTGTTCCGGAAGCGGGGGAGGCGTACCCATCTTCCGGATTCGGAGACGAACTTGCCATGGCAGCTTTATTCCTCTCTTGGGCCACAAATTCGTCTGCGTTGTTCCAAGAGGCGCAATCCTACTATTCACAATATAATCTCACTGGTTACCAAGGTGTATTCAATTGGGATTCGAAAACTCCCGCCATACCTGTATTGTCCGCACAAATCGCACAGGCTAACCCCACTTTCGGCAACATCTCAACATGGCAAACCCAGGCTGAAGCATACCTCGACGGAATTGTATATGGGGGTGGAAATGGATACACTACTATGGGTAACATGTGTTGATCTCTACAGGGCTGGCGTCTCATTATTTGACAGGTGGCCTTCTGTACTACCCAGGAGACTCGGATGAAGCTAGTCTAAATCCTGCGCTCAACGCGGCCATGCTACTGAACCGATATGTCCCGCTTGCTTCGACACAATCCAGGAAACAAGATTACTATGTAATTGTCTCGTTTCGTCAACTTCCTCATGACTGACCGCTGCTTTAGAACTTTGCAAAGAGCCAGGTGGCATATGCTTTGGGCAACAATCCCATGTCTGGTAGGTGTTGTGCTATCTCTTGCTAGTGTGTTCTTGATGTGTTTCCCGACATTTCAGCTCCATACATTGTTGGCGTCAACCCTAATTCACCGCAGAATCCGCACTCAGCAATGGCAAGTGGTGGCAATAACATAAGCGACATCAACAACGATCCTCCTCAAGAAGCCTATGTACTGTATGGCGCTGTCGTCGGTGGTCCCGACAAGTATGATCGCTTCTTTGATATCCGCGGAGATTGGCCGGAGACTGAGGTTCGTCGTTCGGCGAGCCGACGATGGATGTCAATACTGATGTTCTCCTTCAGCCAGCCTTGGATTACAATGCCCCCATGCTGACACTCGCGGCTATGCACGTGCTCAACGATACTTCGGATCCATATTATACATCATTGCAAGCTGGTGTTTATCAGTCCAAGCGACCTCAGGGCATGCCGTGCGACGCAGCGTACCAGCAAGGCTGCTCCGGTCCAAAACTTAGTCAAGGTGGGCAGATCGCCATGGGAGTCATCATCGGCCTTGCAGGCGTGGTTATATTCTCCCTGGCTGGCTGGTGGGGATGGCTAGTATTCCGCCGAGACTACAAACCAGTCTATTATTGATATTCATTTCTCATCGTTCATCATTTCTCCCGTCTTGGCATTGCACAATATAACCGCTCATCTTGCAAATGTTAGGCTGGACACTCTATGACGCAAATGCAGATATACCTCGGGCCCAAATATACACGTCCCGGTTGTTTGAGAGCTGCGCTTTTGTTTGGAAATGGACTTCCATTCGGCCGTCCGACTTGCACAACTTTTCGAGAACGAGGTGAAGGGCATGACATGATGCATAAGGTGTAATAGTCGGATAAAGTGTATTCTTTCCAATTCCTCTAAGTACTGTAACGTCATAGGATATATGTGAAGCAACGGTATCAACCACCGATTTAATAAACTTCGAGCACATAGCGTTCCTCTTCCTTGAGTCCCTCAAGGAAATTACCCGCCGACTCCCTCGTCATGCCTTGATTCTTTACCAATGCGCCGACCAAAGCCTCATAGACATCTGGTACAGGCCAGGTGGGCCCACACAGGTAGAAGACGCCGTTCTTGTTCTTCAACATGTCCGCCAGCGTCTCCGCGTCCTCCAACATCTTGTGTTGAATGTAGACTTTCTTGGGGCCGTCACGGGAGAACGCTAGACCGGCTTTGGTGATCGTCTTGTCGAGGATGTAGGCCTCTATCTCCTCGCCGTATAGGTATTCTTGGTGTTGGTGACGAGAACCGAAGTAATAGTATGTCGGACCGACTTCGATGCCTTGTGCGGAGAGCCAGGCACGGTGTTGAAGGAAGGCACGGAACGGCGCAGCACCGGTGCCAAGACCAGCCAGGGTGATGGGTTGCTTGTCGTCTGGTGGCAACTATGCGAATGTCAGTACTGGAGAGAGTGGGGATCTTGAGAGGATACTCACTTTCATGACACTGGGCGTAATGGAGACCGTGACTTTCTGCCCGATCTTTAAGCCGGCCAGATACCTGGTGCATTGACCATAACGGGATTTCCCTACACAGGCATTCAGCACGCTTGATCACAAAAGAACAGCGGATGGGCTTACCGCTCGGAGCCGTCCATTCGACGGTCACAACTAGGAGGTCGACGCGATTGCCGACGACGCTCTGTGCACTAGCAATACTGTAGTGCCTAGGATTGATATCGCCGATCATTTCGCAAAGCGTCTCGATGCCAGGCTTGGCAGTGGGATAGCGCTGGAGAATTTCCGCGAAGCTAACCGTGTCCTTCTCATTAAGCTTCTTGAACGTCGACGAGCCTTCGGGGGAGCCAATAAATTGCAACGCATACTTCTCGACAGGCTTCGTCGCGTATGGCGCGAGAGCAGTGTAGAATGATTTTGGTGGTTCTCCGAAAAGGTCAATCTGCTGTTGGAGGGCCTGGAATACAGTGCGAGTGTGCATCCTATCTTCGCCGTGGGCAGGGATGGTAATGACCCGGTTGGGGTCAACGCCGTACCATGCACAGAAATCCAAAACCTCTTGTTCATCATTCCAACCATGCACCCCAAGCGCTTCTCCAATAGCGTACTTGAGACCTGTGCCCGTACTGTCGAACTCCAGGTGGAACACGTTGCGGTCGTAGTCAAGAGGCGTAAGCCGGTGATTGACGGTACAGGTCACGAGATAAGTGCGATCTGAAAGCTCAGGACGGAGGGAAGGGATCTGCGGGAATTCTTCCTGTTCAGGCGGGACGGGAAGAAGAGGCGTGAAGACGGAAGGGAATAGGATGTGTTTGGCAGCTTCGTGCCAAGAAGTGACCTTCGATCCATTGAAGAGGGTCTCTCCGATGCCGGTATCAACAGCGATTGCATTGAACTCGAAGGACCTAACAGTCGGAGGAGCTTTGGAGTCTCCATCGGCCGCACGAGAGGAGAGTTCGACGGGTAACTCGACTTGCAGCAATGATCCCCAGGTACGAGCATTGAGCTTGGCGAAAATGTCGTCACCTAACTCGCCTCGAACCGCGTCCTTCGCTAATTTGTAAACTACAGCCTGGGTGGATGCTTTCCCGAGGAATAACCTCAAGAACGCGAGATAGATTACCACGTTCTCTGCACGCTCCTTTTCCGCAATATCGCTGGCTAGGTCTGACGCAATAGACTTGGCATCGAGGGTGTACAGCCTTATCTTTCGTTCCAGGACCAGCTCCAGTGCTTGGGGGGAAAGGCTCTCGAGCAGTTCCGCACCCGACCAAGGTGCGACGACAAGAACGGCAGAGCCAGGTCTGGCGGAGTTCAGGAACGCATGAGATTTGAGCAGGTTAGGCTCAATCAGGCACACGAAATCCGTCAGGCCGCTGCCGTTGAGAGGGAACGCCAAAGAGACGGGTAAGAGATCACCGCCAACCTTCCTTGCGGAAAGCACGACGCGATCAGCGGTAATTCCACCTGTTTTGCTGAAAACGTCGTAGTCGGTGAGTCGACGCATATTGATCCCGTTAGAGAGTGTGTCTGCGATGAGCTGATGGAAGAAAGAGATGTCGTTCGACGGGGTACTAAGAAACATGAGTTTTGTCGACGGCGTATCCTCCAACGGAAGATCAGCGAACGAGGGGTCAAGCAACGATGCCAAGTGGGAGCGGAACTGGTTCGGGTTGGAGACAAATTCCTTTCCCTTTTCCGGGACTATTCGTTGAGCGCGAATGATTGGGCCGCGACGAGTGGGGTCATACAACGAGGAGAACACGTCGGAGAAGAGGGGACCTCGAGTGGTCTCGTCTGGAACATCGTCGAAGACGTGAATTCGCTCCGCAGTGGAAGGAACCACGCTTTGGAGTTCGACGGCCTCCCATGGCCGAAGAACTCTCACAAGTATGACTGCCACTCCCTCGGCCTTGGTCGCCAAAGCTTTAGCGATGAGAGCGAGTGGGCCGTTCAAAATGACAAGCACTGTACGCGCATTCTTGTCGCCGACGAATTCGAAGGGTGCATACCCAGCCAAACGGACGGCCTCGGATACCGTCAAGTCGGAAACGTCCTTTACAGGACCCGCAATGAGAGCATGGCCAAGCTCGCGAGAGGCGCTGTGGTGATCAAAAATGTGCACGACATGCTGATTCTTGACCCTGTACGCGATCGTTGCGAGATCGACGGACTCTTGCGGCGTCGCGGACAGTAAAACTGCAACGCTTTCGGGGAAGATATTGAACGCCATGGAAAGGGAGGCGAGTGTAGGGGAAAGCGCGAAGGTGTCTCCTACGGGGGTGACTGCAGGGACTTGAATGATCAGCCTGCTGTGGGGGGAAGCAGGGGGGAGGTGGGCCAGCGATGCAGCCATGGCAGCCAACCCAACTGGAGTGGTGTAAGCGGTCAGGACGGAGCCGTTGACGGCGTCCTGGCTAGTTCCCTCGGACAATCGCCCGATGAGACCCAGACCAGCACCTGCCCTCGTCTGCTGGGGGATGACGGGAGCAGAGTGATTGGATGAAGATGCCCATGTCTTTGTGAGGGTTCCGAAGCCGACTTGCTCGGCGACGTCATAGACATAGACCGCGGAGCTGACCTCGGCGCGAGAGGCGACGAACTCAATGATATTTGACGCGGAGCTGTGTCGTGGGCTGGGGAGGGAAGACTTGAGGTCCTCGTTCGAGGAAACAAGCGTGCTGGACGCCGAGCAAGGTGTCGCAGACCCTGAGAGTGATTCAATGGCCATCCTGGAGATGGACACGAAAAAAAATGAAACTACTGTACCTTGAAACTGGCATTGATCTTTTATTTGCCAAAGCGGAATCGGATTGGTGTGGGATACGATTGTGCGATGTCATGCAATCCATGATGCAATCCGTCATCACGTGGCGGCGACGGAACGGAACGACTCTCCCGGACGCCGAGGATCGCTGTAATAATAATATACATTCATTTGACTTTCATACCCAGTACTACTCTTCGTACGTCGTTTGCAGAAATCATTCGTACTGAGTATTCGACAAAGTTCAACCTCTATCGATTTTCGCGATTACTAGGCGGAATTCCCTCGGAGCCTCGAAGCTCGAGGCATCACTCCCGCTCTATTCCCGTGTTAAACAGGCGATCGCCCTGTGCGAACATCAGACATGCTCTCAGAAATCCAGTCGGTTACTTACGGTATCACCTAATCCAGGTGAGATCAATCCATCACTAGTCAAGCTCGGATCAACTGCAGCAACCCAGAGCTAACGGGACAACTCAGTCCATCGTACCTGGAAAACGGAAGCATACGACTCTCACCTCGAGGTCTGGGTAATTGGCTTCAATGTGGCTCAAGCCTTCCTCAGATCCTAGCACAACCAGCAACTTTATCTTGGACACTGCATTCGTGTGACTTCTAACGCGGGTCGAAGTAGCGATGAGACAACCTACCAGGAATTCCCCAGTCGACCAACATGGTCAACGCTGCAATTGCCGTCCCACCAGTAGCAACGAGCGGGTCCAAGAGAAAAACTGCGTCGACCGTTGGAACCGATGGTAACTTGGAATAGTCTGATGCCGGTCCGGTCATCAATAAAAGTCCATCGCGTGTAAGTAAGTGCTCACACTCCACTGGCTGCAAAGAAACTTTCTCCCGGAACAAACCAAGGTGATACACCGGTGCTGTCCTGTATCCACATATGAATCATGCCTTATCTCGCAGCGTAATGTGAGTACACATACGGGAAGAGCCTCAAGAGGGCATCCGACATCCCTAACCCGGCTCTCAGGATAGGAGTGAGGCCGATTCGTGGTTTAATCGCAGTCCCTGTGAATCGTCCAACGGGAGTGTTCTATTCGATATCACCTCATCAGCACCGGGGTAGGTCTATGGAAAGATGAAGCGATGGGTTGTTGGAGCGGCTCTTACCCCTTCAAATGATACCTCCTCCAAATCTCGGGATGCCTCCACCCCTAAAATAAAACTGATGTCGTGGATGCCCTATGTACATCTCAACTGCCGTCCTCTCGGGCTGTTCGCATTACGCACCTCTCGGAAATCTTTAGAATTGGTCGCCACCAACCGCAGCTGTGACAAGCGTGCGTTGACGATAGGGTGAGATAGAATGTGTCGCTTTCCCGTCATTGTGATGGTCTTTCAATGAGAGCAAGTTGAGGAGACTGATGAGGCTGCTTCTCGCTGACCGCTCTAACTCAACTCTAAAGTACTTACCAGAAATGTACAAAAGGGGTTTTCCTTATCGAGCGACGAGGCAGGTCAAACCACCAATCCACGTTCCTTGCACGTTCCTATGTAGACTATCCCTCTCTCATCGTCTCTTGTACTCGCAAGGCTTCAAAACCTGACCCCGAGAAATTACAGTAGACCAGTCTTGCTCTGCCATCGCTGCTCTCGCTACCTTTTTAAATTTAAACGACGTGAAATGGCTGTTGCGATCATCCTATACAGGGCGTGTCACTCATGAGGACTGGTAGCACAGAAAGGAAGCAAGTACCTTTTTCTGGAGCTTGAAGCCAATAGAGCATACCAACGAAGTAAAGTCGTTCACACTTGTAAAGCGGCTTGCAACTTCGGCAATCTTTAACTCACCCCTGTCGGACCAGTGAGTTTCAAGCTGTAGAAATTTCCGTATGCTGCGTACCCCGGACGGAGGATTCTCCAGGCCTCGCGTATGCATTTTGGCCAATTGGTGCTCATGAGGCTGAGGGCACAAACCACCACATCGACGATCTGAGCCTCGCCTTGGGTGGATTGTGAAGTCTGAGGTTCAGAACCAGGCAAAGGGATTCGTAAACAGATGTCAGCCTCCGTCACATAAGCACCATCCGACACCAAATCGAACGATATAACAATGAGGTTCTTCGGAAGGAGACCTCGGGCAAGCGCCGCGTCACCGCACCCCAAGTCCGCGATGACAGTCTTAGAAGGGTACGATTCCAATTCTGAGATGTAGTGCGAAACGGGATTTGAAGGCCATGATTGTACTTGATGTCTGAATCCAACGTGGTACTACAGTTGTGTGAGCTCGCGATGATATCGTAGGTGCTTGTACTGACGTCTTCGAAAACTTCTGGATCTTCCTTCATCATCTTGGACGCCTCGAAACTAGTCGACTTGTACAGCGCTTCGTTCAGCAACCTACGTCGTGCGCAGGTCAAACAACAAATCACTCTCGGGTTGATAACATACCTGAATCGGGCGCCATCCAAACTTTCCTTCATACTCCGTTGAAGTGAAGTGAGGCCAGCTATACCCTGAGTAGGTTCGGATGTCTTTTTGGACGTTGCTGGCTGGGCGACATTTTGCTTCGCGTTTTTCTTCTTCGCGTTTTTCTTTGATGGAGTGTCCGTGTAGGGAGTAGTGTTTGTGTCTTGGGGGGGAGCTGGAGCTGTCGGCTGACTACGACGCTTTCTTGAAGGATGAGACTCCTCTTTCCGTTGATCGTGATGGGACCCTGCTGTAGCCTTCGCCGGCTTTGTCTTTTTCTTCTTTTTAGTTGACGATCCGCCGTCACGGTCTTCGTCACCACCCAGACTCTGTAACAGTTTGTCCAAGTTGACCTGGGCAGAGCGAAGGAGCTCATCTTCTTCCGTATCCACTCGCTTGCGCTTCTTGGAATGGCGCTGGATAGAGACTGGGGCCGATGGCACAGACCAGCCTGGAACATCGAACAAGGCTGCCATGGCCAACAGGAGAGTTTAGGTTGTAATGTGTTGTATCGGTAAGTACCAGAAGTAGTAAATTACGCCACTAGTAATGAATCTGCTAATGATGTTAGTCTGCCATATCCTCGAGTATACCTCGAGCTCGCTGAATTCAAAGTTGTACACCGAACAACTCGTGCCAAAAAGGTGCATGGATTCGAGCCCCCTCGACATGCGGACGTCGCGTTTTGATTCTTCCCACATGAGCTTTACACGCATCGTTGACCTACTAGTAGCAAATCGTACTTAAGAGGCCATGGACCCACCTTTTCCCGTTCTGTGGTCTTCCTCTCAAGCTGTGATCCTCTGCGTTGCTATCCTTCCAAGCCTGAGGCGATGAACGACGCGGTCCCTAAAGGCCACAAAACGGGCAAATTCCAGAAGCCACGCCCGTTATCACAGATTGCCCTTAATTCTTTGTCGGATCCTCGTCCGCACACTCCGGCCTCGGTTCTTTCTCAGGTATTCGCACATCAGTCATGATCGTAATCGCTGCCTCAGATCTCAACACGGTTGCAGAACTCCTCGGCTTCCGTGTCAGTGAGTGGAAGTTACAGCGTGGATCCAACATCTGCATCGCCCAGACACTCAGCTGTACATCCGAACAAGTCGTCCTCAATCGAAGGTGAATCATTTTTTCGCCTCACTATAAGACCGAGGGGGTTTCAACTCTGTCCCTGCATCCTCCACAACATCAGCTACGGCAACCATGCCTATTCCGACAATGAATGCCGTACGAAGCCATGCAACCCATGTACGTCCCTCACTTTCCCTTTCACAGGCGGAATGGCACCGCGCTTTAGCTTTCGTACTAACTGTCTTCATTTTAGAGCAGCGAAGCCGCCACGAATAATGGCGCACCCGCATCTTCGGCAGCGTCCGATTCTACGTCTGTATATGTGCGTATCTCATCTGTTATCTTGAAATCTCTTTATGAACCCGCTTCAGGAGGAGCTCGCGCTCCTTCACGACAACACGACCGCTGCGCGTGGTCGTAGTAAGGATCACGAACTGCGAACTGCGCCAATTGTCACTCGCGACGCTTATGTCGCGGCTGGGTACCGCGAGAATACAACACAGTACGGCGTATTGGGCCGTACATTACAGATATTGTATGCCCGCGCTTGGGATTCATAGAGTCATCCTAATTGACGATGTTCTTGTTAAGTAACAAATCGCAGGGTTACTGTCCGACAGACCCGCGTCTGTATATGAACACAGTGAGTCTAATTCGTCGCTGCAATAAAATATCAACCAATCTCTGGGAGGACAGAATGCTCCATTCTCCGCCGTAGTATGCGGTGTACAAGGATCGGGAAAGTCGCATACGGTGTCGATAATGCTAGAGAGTATGTTCATTCCAAACTTGCGACAAATCGGCTCGTTGCGGAAGCCTCTGTCTGGCCTTGTCCTCCACTTTGGGGAGGGTGGACCCAGTGCAAGACCCAGCGAAGCTGCGTGGATTGCCGCATCCGACATCCCGACGGTGCAGACTCCGAAAGTCAAAGTATATGTATCTCGATCCTCCCTGAAGACTATGACAGCCGTATACGCGCCTCTTGGCGATGGAGTCACAGTCGAGCCATTGCTCCTACAAAAAGATGAGCTAGACGCTCAAGCATTCTTATCGATGATGGCGGTTGGGTCATCGGAGTCTGCTCCTCTTTACATCCAAGGTATCTTGGTGAGTAATCTCTCGTGCTGCTTCTGATCTGTCTGATCACGTTCTAGGTAATACTGCGAGACCTTGGGGAGAATTTTTCTTATGACGAGTTCATGAAGCGTCTCGAAGGCAAGAAAGAGAGTTTCAATCCCGCACAACTGGCGGGTCTAGAGCAACGCATGGCGCTGCTGACCTCGTTTTTGGACACGGGCCGCCGCACCAGTCCACCAGCCAGCCGGTTTGCGGCTGGACAACTCACAATCGTTGATTTGTCAGATCCGTTCATCGACCCAGCCTCAGCGTGCGGGTTGTTTGAGATCATTACCCGTATCTTTGTTCGATCCGAGGTCGGGACTGGAAAGGTTCTCGTCGTGGACGAGGCACACAAAGTGAGTTATTAGCGAAAAATTCTTCCCTTCGTTCATGGACCTTCTCTTTTGTAGTATCTATCTCCCCACAAGAGTGTGTCCGGACTCACAAAGTGTTTACTGACGCTTGCTCGCGAACAACGGCATCTTGCGATGCGCGTCATAATCAGCACGCAAGGCAAGTACTCTGCGGTCAATCTTGTTTTTCTTTCTCTTACCTTCCTCCCTAGAGCCGACCGTCGTCCCGCCGGTCCTACTGGATCTCTGTACCGTAGCTATCCTTCATCGCTTCTCCTCTCCGTCCTGGTGGGAACATCTCGCGAAACATGTCTCCGCCGACATATCTGCAGAAGATGCCTTTGATCGCGTGGTCAGACTCGAGGTAAGCGTTTGTTATCCAGTGACTTGTCCTCCCTATTACGTGCTCAATTGGCATGTCGAACAGACTGGGGAGGCCATCGTGCTTGCTCCATCCGGGTTCGGTGTGTTTCCGGACGGACCCTCTAACGGGACACCGAAGCCCACCCCAACTCAAGTACCGAAACTGAATCAATTCGGGAGACGGTATATACTAATGAAAACCCGTCGTCGAGTGACGAAGGATGGAGGTGCCTCTGTGCTCGTTGTAGACGAGTGAAGTGATCATTGCCATTATGTAAACCTGTATATCTGTATATCTTGTCTATGTCAAGCAATCACCGGAATAGAATCTTGTCTCTATCCCAAGGATGGCGCGAGTAGGCATCCACAGACTGAATATTGTACGTCCACATCATCTGATTAGGACAGTGACACGAGGTATGTAGTCTAGGTACAACGGACAACAGTAGTTTTATGATAGAATACAAAGTGCGAGTTCATTAAGAACCTAGCTGCGAGACCGTGTGTCCTTCACCTGTGATGTCACTCACAAACCTTTATGTGAAGAAGAGTACAACATGCGAATGAATGAAAGATATGCACTGCGAAGAGGGAAGACTGCGCGATTCGACTCCATGCTAGTCCTGGAGTATGGCAAGGGGAAAGTGTCGTGGTACGTGCGTAACGCAATAATATTATGTCGACAGATGACGAGTGGAAATCGGGTGGCGAAAAAAGGGAATTAGAACGACGACCACATCATTCTACGCGCATCGGGCTTCCTGGAGGGATGTCGTTTTGTGCTAGGGGGTTGGCGACCTGCGACGCTTTCTTGTTGCGACGACCAAGCAACGTTGCGTTGTCAATGTCCAATTCGAATCCCTTGGAGTCTCCTGCGCGGCGCCCTCGATCGCGGGGTCCCGCCCGGCCATCCCAAAGATTCTTCTCTGGGACTCTATTGACAATGCCCACAGGACCTAAATCCTCGTTCCGTGAACCAACCGTCTTCGACATTGCTACGTCGCCGTTCGGCTGTCCTCGCCTGTTGCGAGCCTCGTTGACTATACTCTCGTCATCCGCGTCAACACTTTCGTCGTCCTCATTGAGTCCCTGCAAAAGTCCTCTAGCTCCCGCCCCTCCTCGTCCATTATAGGCGCGACGACGTGCACCCTCTTCTTCCATTCTGTGCACTGCGTAAGTGATGTCAAAAGCCTCCTTCAAGGTCGCCAATCCAGGAGAGCGTGCTGTCTCGATTCCTCCGTGCGCAGCGGTCAGGAGGGGTGAGTCGAGAGGAGGAGTTCGGGCGTAAGCGTTCGTGTGCGGAGCTGGAGCTGGAGCCGCATTGCACCAGGGATGCGCCAGGAATTCGTCTATGGTATATCGCTGGGCTGGGTCCACACAAAGAAGGTGTTCTATAAGGTCCTTGGCTGGGCAAAAAACACATTGAAATCGGGAAGAGAAAAAACAAACGGCGAATATACCTGAACTGCTGATATGATCCCAGAACGGGCTTAAGAACGTGTAGTATCCGCGAGCGACCTTTTCAGTTAGGACATTGATGCTTTCATCGTAGAAAGGGGGGAAACCGCAGAGGAGGGTGTATAAAACGCAGCCGAGCGCCCACATGTCAACGCTTTTGGAATATCGTTCATCCTTGACGATTTCAGGAGCAGTGTAGCCGACTGTTCCGCACGGCGTCATGGTTTCCTCGTTCCAAACTACTTTGGACAAGCCAAAGTCAGCAATTTTCACCCGCCCAATGCCACCACCGCCGAGACCTGGTGTGAATTCACCCTCGTCTTCCTTTTCCTCGTCATAGGGTCGGCGTATTATAACTTTGGAAGGGATCGTGGGTATTCCTTCGAAAAGAAGATTCTCTGGCTTGATATCACTGGCAAGGGCAAAAGAACACATAAGTGATCGCCAGGTTTTCCTTGTTGCTGGGCTCACCGATGTACCACTCCACGTTCTTCATGCATATAACGAATCCCATGGGCAACCTGGAGGATAACGTGCCTCGCAAGATTCTCACTAAAGTAAGTTAGTTTAACAATCTGATGGAACAGCTCCCCGCCTTCCATGACTGAAGGTGAAAGTAAGCCCGAGCTCCACGATGAGTGAGAGGTAGCGACTCACGCTCGAGTACAAGAAAGTAGTGGTCCGTAGATTCCGAAAACGATATTAACTTGACAATCGACATGTGATTCATTCCACGCATTATTTGGACCTCTGTCTACCCGTAAGACTTTATCTTGTCGGAGCAAAGTTGCGCGTACCTTTGAGAATGTTTGAGCGCTTTGGAGCATGAAAAACATGATGAGTACCACAGTATCAGAAAAGGGACAGAAAATAGAGATGCCACCTCTGTGACGCGCGGCTTTTTCTTAAACTGAGGGCTGAGATGTTTTTCGCCGGCCTTACAGAGGGACGTGATGCATATGTGCGGAGACAAAGACCAGGGAGTGGTGGGGGTAATATGAACTACTGAGGATCGGCTTCAGGGAGTGGGCACTTACCTGCGACGCGTTCAGCTCGTGCTTCCGAACTACTTTGACTACACAGGGCGTTGAGAGTAAGACGAAATCCGCGATGTACGATGAAACCTACCCGCTACTTTCTCGCCGGTCGTAAGGTCGATGGCTTTATAAACGTCAGAGAAAGCGCCGCTGTGACCGATTGCGATCAGCGCTTTGATTCTTGAGTGTACACACCGAAAGCACTCACTCTCCCATCTTGGATAAGAGCCTGAAGCCTTCAAGTCCCTTGTATGTGGGCATTGACTTTGAAGGGCGAGCATCGGGTACGACTGCTGTGTTTGCTTTCATATGCGTTTCCTGCGGGGATTGCGAGGGTGGTGGCTGCGCGTTCTCCACGGGTTTCGGAGGGATCGTCTGTGAGGACGGCTGGACGTGAGACGGCTGTGGGGTTGGTTTCGAGGATTCGATTGGGTCTGAGTCAGGCTGGCGGTCACGTTTGCGGATAAGATCTGGCAGACGTGGTCGGAGTTGGATTGAGACCTTCCAAATGGGTGATGATTGGGTACGTACTCTTGAAGGCGGATACCACGGTGGGCATTGTCGCTGTGTGTGACGACGCTGTGGATGGGAGAAGGAGGAAGGGAGTGAAGAGGGCGAGAGACTTGATGGGGGACGTATGCACTCCGTCCTTTTTGTCGCCTAGGCCCATTAGAGCTCCGCTGCCTGACGTCATATATACAGCCATCCATTCCTGACTATGATGCGAATAACTCCCGATTCCATAACACTTTTCTGAAATAATGCGGTAAATAATTAAAATGGCTGAGGTATATGTTACAATTTCCTTTATAGAACATGTCATCGGTCCCTCGGTGGTGTGTGGGCGAGCAGCATGTTTTGCACCGGCGTGTAGCCCACCAGACTCATCGCACTTTGCTTGTGCCTGAGCACTGGGATCTCCCGCGCAGCCACTCTCGGCGTTCCCAGGGCCGAATGACTTTGTGCCCCCGTATTCACATCAATCCTCGAGGCCCCCTCTCGCCAACCTCCTGGTTCACGTCGTTCTTCATCGTGTATAATTTCGTTTGAATCCCCATTCGGGCTCCTGGCAAGTAAGGAAACTCCACCAAACGTCGCAGCACAACCATACAGGAAGGTCACCATTTCGTGAAAAGTTGCTCGTCGAAAGTCTCCGTAGAGCACGGCAGACCCGATGATGGCCGAAAGCGTGAAGAATACAAACTGGGTTGGGATGACGACTTTGGAGTCAAACCGTTTCAGCGCCCGGTTAAGATACCGGATCTGAAGGACACCTGTGACGACAAGCACCTAGAATGGGCCATCGGATGATCAGCGGAAGGACTCCATACAAAAAAACCGATCATGCTGACTGCGATGATGGGGTATGCAATCCACTCGGTCACCATATTCACTCCCTCCTTTGTCAAAAGCGTGGAAATTGCCTTGGTTGCCAGAACTGTGAAACCACCTACCCAAATGATTAGCCAGCGACAGTGGCGGATAATTTCACGATGCCGTACCGAATATTGCGCAGAGGGCCACGTCGATCACCACCACCCGCCTCCCGACGACACCTTCACTGAGGCCGCAGAGAATGATGGCGGACACCAAATAAACTATTGAAAACACGACAAATGGACGTTTCGTTATTGCCTCGAGCAGAGCATCGGGTGTCAAAACAGGTGGTGCAATATCTGACGATGGAGCAGCAAGCACCACAGTTGTTGCTCCAATGACCGCAAGCAGGATGCCGAATACGTCGCGCTACGTATGCTTATTGAGCCCGAGTTAACGTAGTGGAGAGTCTCCTTACTGGGCGAAAGCGCTCGTGCAGCATCAGAGGCGCAAAGAAGCAATTAGCCACCAAAGCAAACTGGAGTTTCGCTTAGCACCGCCCATTGAAAACGGAAGAGCTGGCGATCTCACTATCCCAAGAGGTGCAACAACAGAAGCAGGGGCAAACGCGTAGGAGATGAAGTTCCCAGTTTCGCCGACGTTCATTAGAATGAATCCAAGCCACCTGTGCGACAAGTTGGAGCAAGACTCAAAAGTGCAAGAATGACGAACCATAGTTTAGAGTGGAGATAATCACTCTCCTTCTCCTCGTAATCGGACCGAGATGAAGGCTTCCGTCGATCCATTGGTGTGTTATGTTGAGGAAAGAGATCATCAACTGGTATCGCTGATCCATCCGAGCTGTCTACCCGATGACTTGAATCCCCAAGACCCAGTCGCAGAGGTAGAAACCGCGAAGCAAAGGTTTGCTTCCGTTGACGTCGTTTGGGTCGCACACCCTTACTGCTCTTTCGGCTTCGATCATCTTCCATGGCAGCAGAAACGTCATATTGGTTCAGACTGTAGGCAGTTGCCGGTGGTTGGCTAGTAGATCGGTGGGGTAGGAGCGGCTGGGTTTCGTGGCTCCGAGTCTCTGGCGTGGGCTGCGGGCTGGTCCTGATGCGGCCACTGCTATCTGAAAGGGTGATATGTCTTGTGCTATTGTCGCGCCCTGGCCTCCTGCTCTCCCTCTCCGTTTCCTGACTGTTTTCGCGTTCGCGGTCTAGTCGCAAATGGGCAAGTTTTTGGAGATTGAGCGCCAACGATATCACCACATTCCCGGCAATGGCTACGGTGATGCCGATGAGAGTTTGGAGGGTAATGTGGGGGAGGCTGATTCCCGGACCGTCCATTGAGAAGGAGACCGAGAGGTCACGTTGCCAAGTCCTCTCGGTGGTTGAACGTTGACCTGCACATTAATATCCATTTGTGCAAACGTTCGTTATGCACACCTCTGGCGTATTAGTCAGACCAAACCCAAGCCGTGTCAAGGACTACTTACTAGTACTTACTACCAAACCGATATCCCGCCTGGCTAATGCGCGCACAACACACTGCTCATCCTTTTCCTGCCTTCCCAGTCTACTCATGTGCATTCGTCGCAGATGACCAGTTCATTGCCGGAGGCGGAGGCGGCGCTTCAAGAACAGGCATAAAGAACAAACTAGTACGCCACTCCTCAGCGACGCAACCTTTCACTCATCCTCGACTAGAGACTATGTCGAGTATCCGATGACAGGCAGCTAAACATTCTCAGCGAATTGGAACTTGACAAGGGCGAGGATGCACCCATGAGCATGACCGCTCATCCCCAGGTACCACACCTCCAGTACCTCCTCCGACTCACAATAAGCCATTTCTGCAGAGTCGGACTCTCGTGTGTGGTATAAATAGCAGTGTAGTGAACCTGGAGAAAGGCCAGAACGAGAACTGTAGGAAGTTCCTCATCAGCACCGACGAGCACAAGTACGTGGGGCAACCCCGAGTTTGTGCCGACTCGCCGCTAACCTGCCTAATAGGCTTACGCAACTCGCGACCCGCAGTACTCTGACCTCCAGTGACCCGGAGGATTATCAAGTTCGTCGTTCATCTTTTTGTTGCGCCCTTGCATTGATTCAGGTACTAGCGCGTGACCGTTCTCTCCCCAGATGGTAGATATCTGGCTGTTGCTGGCTCTCGTGATGTACATGTTCCTTCATTCATGTGTCAAACTCATGCTCATCCGAATAATAGTTCTCTCTTCTAGATTATGATTCACTCTCACCGGTCGCTGCTTCGGTACACATCAGCAGTGGAGAGATATACGACGCGACATTCTCAACATCAAATGTTTGTCTGCTCCTCTTCCCATCGCGGCATATTTTCTAATCTCTCCCCTGTGACTCTAGCTTTTTCTAGCTACTACCTCGAAGCTTTTGGTATACGCTCTTCCTATATCTGCAAAAGATGGCTCAAAAAGCCCCACGTCAAAGAAAAGAAAATCCTCCGCCTCGAATAAGTCATTGCAGGAACTCAAGGAGGTCAGAACCATTGAACTCCCCAAAATATCTGGGGTGCCCTCTGGTTCAAATGTCACTTTTCGCGCTGCACGGTCCGTTTATCCACCAATTGGATACATCCGCTAATTATTTGTCTAGGTTGCACCCCAATCATCAGGACACTCTGTATACGGTAGTCAACGTTACTCTTCCTCGAGCACGAAATGCAAAGATGGCGAAAAAGCGGGCGTATGTTCTGAAATGGAAGATCACCGCGAAAGACGATACCCTTGATGTTTCCGTCGACACCGTGCGGAAAACATATGAAGGTAACTTCACGTGTTTCGACCTGAGGTGAGTCCGACCTTCAGACACGTGTCTTGACCAACATAGTGAGGTTTTTGTAGCTCGGACGGTAAATTTCTTGCGTTCGGTGCATCTGATTACAGCCTGGGTGTCCTGGATTCCACCACTCTCGCAGTAAGCCGCTTTTCGGCTCCACGTTCATAACTAACATAAACGACCGGAAATATCTAGCCCCTGCTTTCGATCTTGAAAGCACACGAGTTCCCCGTTACCACCCTTCGATTCAATCCCACCTCCAAGCTGCTGGTCTCTGGTGGGGTTGACAGTTCTCTGCGTGTCGTCAGCATTCCAGAGAACCTTGGAGATCAATGTTGGTCCTTTTCCTTTTTGACCATTCCTTGCGCTGACTTTTTCTCCTTCCCAGCATGGCGCTCCATCATTCTAGCCATCGTTGCTATACTTGTTCTCATCATCGCCGTTATCATAACGCAAAAATGAATGGGACCATTGGGGTATGTACATCGATCTTGTGGCCAGACGGTAGCCCAGTCATAATCACTCCGGATATATTATCGTATACTGCATCATCCAACCCTCGCTCTTTGTCTTTATGATACATATTAGATCGTGTTAAGTTAACCGCTAGAACACATGTCACTCGATACATCTGGAATGTAGTTCCTTAATCGTAATCTTCCTCTTCGACCAGTTTCCGTTTTACTCCGCTGGAAGGTGTGCTGGTAGTCTGCACCTCCTCCATCGCCTCATCCGCGTTACTTTCTTCCTCGTCCTCATCTTCCCCTGCTCCACCAAACAAATCAGCTTCCTCTCCATTCTCACTTCCTTCCTCCGGTACGTCACCCGCAATGATAGGAGCAGGAGTACTTCCCATCTCGACGTCGATAGGAGTTATCGGCACATTCGGGAGCGGTATTGGAGCAGGCTCCATATCAGCGTCTTCTTCTTCTTCATCTTCTTGTGCGGCTGGCACCCCCTCCTCTTCCTCGTCCTCCTCTATCTCTTCTATTTCCTCATCGTAGAGCTTGACGCTAGGCGGGGGCTTGTTGGGTACGAGGTCAAAGTTTACAGAAGTTAACGTCTCCGATGCAGATGGTAACCTGACACCAAAAACTTCTGGTACGGTTGGAAGAGGTGTCGCGTTCGTTTGTGACGCAAGCGACATCACATACTAAGCACGAATTATTGCATGAGTTCCGTACACGTCATCGAGTGACATTGCGAGTCGTGAGGACATGGCCATGTTGGCTGGATCAGACTCACCTCCTTCGGCACGCGGCCTCCAAACTCCCATCCGACACGTGCTTGTACAGCCAGGACGACGTCGTCCATCTCAATTTTACTGGCTCCAGAGCGACCAGCATGTTCTGCGTACACCTGTGCGTCTGATAGAACTTGTGTGGTGTAGCGATGGGCGAACTCTAGAAGTTGGTGAAGAACGCCGGGTTGGGAATCTTGGACTGTGGGGGTCGATGCAAGCAGAAGAGCAATCGCTCTGGCTGTTGGTGGGAGTGTTTCAGAAGGTGCTTGGGCATTTTGTGGTCGGGACATGCTGCATCGATGCTCGTGTCTATGCGAGACGCGTGGCCATGCTGTCGGGAAGCGGAAGTAGTATCCCAAGCCGCAGAAGTCGAGGTCGCCATTATTACGGGGAGATATACCATGAACACAGGAAGACAGTAGAACACAGAAAGACAGTAGAACAAAATGCAGCTGCAGATCAACACATCTCCACCAAAGAGTAAACCGCTACAGACAGAGAGAGGGAGAGAGAAAAGAAGACACAAAATGAAAAGTGAAGACGAATCTCATAAAGATCTAAAATATAACTGATATTTCCACAGACATACAAACATATCCGGTTGTCCTTTCGTCAATCAGCGTACAAGACATGCTTCTCCGTGCCCTCCAGCCAGCCTCGTAAGTCATAATCGCCCTCGAGTCCAATGAACTCGTGGCCGAGACTATCTCGGTATCGCAGGTTGGTTACGTTTCCACCGAGGCGAGCCTGTACCTTGCTCATGAGTTCAACGTGTGTGACCTTGGGATGAACGCGGATTGCGATCAGGTCATCGGTGACGCGGTCGAAAATCTTGATCTTGACGAAGGCAGTCTGGGGGTTTCCGGCAGACATGGGAGGTGCATTTAAATTAGTAGTTGCTGAGGATTGGGAACGCGAGCGTGATGTGAGGGAGGGTTGAGAGGAGTGATGTGATGATGGTGATGATGCATAGTCGTTCCATTGGCTGGCAGTCGACCCACGTGATGCCCGCGAAATGTTCGCGTGACCACCATTGAACTGTTCACCGGAAGAGGCATGTGATGATGTCTCCCCGTTTGGGCGACTGAACGGATCGGCTCGGTGAATGGAGGAAAGTGTATTGGATCGCTGATGGTGAGGACCACTCGCTGTGTTATACGAATGTGATGGAGGCGTATGCTCCTCCCCATAATCCGAGCCATCACTGCGATCATCACGGTCATATAATTTCATGTCGCCAAGTGTGTCCCGGACTTCTTCTTCAAATTCGCGCGTGACGGAATTACCATTCACCTCCTCCGCTGCATCCTCTCCACCGTCAGAAAATAGTGCCCTAATTTCGTCATAGCGAGGTTCGACGTCGTTTTCCACATCTCCCGGTTTTAGTGACAGGAAGTTGCGGATGATTTGATGCTCCAAGATGTATGAAGCACCAACAGAGTTCAGGTCGCAGAGTTTGCGAATATATTGATCGAGCTCGGCTCGTCGTTCCGCGGTGACGTTGTCGTCAACTGATTCGGCGGGGCCCGGCATGAAGGGAAGTACGCGGTTCGAGCCAGTCTCACGGCCAGCTTCTCGAGGGAAAGTCTCCAGAAGATTGACTTGAAAATCATAGAAGTCATTGTACGGTCTGAAAAGGACGAGTTGCTTAGCTTTGGGAAGAACGTGGGGGTCGTGGGGATCGTAGGGCTGGAAGATTGCATCGATGCGGAACCAATACTCGTTCATCTCATAGTGGAAAGAGACGACTTCGGCGGAAAGAAGAATGCCATCCGGTAACGGCACTAGCGAAGGGGGGCGTCGAGTTGGCACGGAGGCTTCGGGGAGGGGAGGATTGGTTTGTGTGTAAGGACTGTTTGGGACAGAGGACTGACTGTCGTCGATTACTCCGAGAGATATGGAATTCTGCTTGTAATTAAGCATTGCTTTCTTCCAATCCTCGACTTTTGGGAGATCGCCCCGATCTATGAGAGTATCCACATTCTCGACGGCAAGGTTGGTAACAGGATCACGGAGCTCGACGAAGGATGCCGGAATTAATCCAGGACGACCGAGCCTGCCGATCGGTTTGGCGACGAACCACTCGCGGTTTGACTGGGCTACGACTGAGATGGGATCTCCTGCTTTAGCGTCGAGCTCATCGGCACGTTCCGCGACGAAATCATGGAGGACAATTGCATAGAAGACGCATGTCTTTCCAGACTTTTGAGGCATGACTGGACTGAGTGGACTGATGATCGCTTGTGAGGCACGAGCACTATTATGACGGGGGAGAAGTGAGGACTGAGGGGGATGAGGTATTGGGCCAGACTCACGTTGTAGGACTCTTGAGAAATTCTTCGAACAAATTCTGTGGGACAAGGCCCCGTGCGCCCGTCACGGGGTTGTGGGCCTGGTACCAAGGGCTGTCGTTGTCTGGATCTCCGGTGACATAAAAGAAGTCACCCTTCTGGAAGGGGAGATGATTTGGTGTCTGTGGTTTGTATGAATCGAGTGCTCGTATGACTTTCTGAGGTGGTAGGGGAGTGGAGGGGGGTTTTGCGAGAGCTGGTGAGGGTAACGGAGTTGATATCTGGAGGCGATGGATGTCTTTGTTTCCGTTGAGAGACTTGCGGAGAGCCTTCATCGTGAACGAGGCTCAGAGACTAGTTAGTACACTCTAGTAATTAGTAGAACCCAAGGTGATCTAGTGCTTATGTAAGACCTACAAACAAAACACCTTCTGTCGTCGCTGTTAATAAACTCGTCATTAACCATGGCGGCTAGGAAACTACAGAGCAAGTCCAGGATCATTATACACTCCCATACACCCGTACTCACCACATGAACCACAGCCGAAATCGACAGAACCCTCAAAAAGGTCGCAGAGGGTGTCGAGCTCTTCGAAAGCATCTATGAGAAGATGCAGGCCTCCACAAACCAGACACAGAAGGAAAAGCTCGAAACGGATCTCAAGACACAGATAAAGAAGTTGCAGCGTCTACGTGACCAGATCAAGACATGGGTAGCCAGCAACGATATCAAGGACAAATCTGCCCTTCTCGAAAACAGGAGATTGATCGAAACCGTGCGTACATCCCTCTTTAAGTCCTTTCGACCAATGGCTGCATCACCCGGAGCTCTACCGCAGAGTTCCGTATGCTGTCGCTCTCTGGATGACGTCCGACTGACTCGCCCCATTCAGCAAATGGAGAGGTTCAAGGCATGCGAAAAGGAAATGAAGACCAAGGCTTTCTCCAAGGAGGGTCTCACCCAGTCCACCAAATTAGACCCAAAGGCACAGGAGAAAATGGAGGTCACTTCTTGGCTACAGCAATGCGTCGAAGATCTTACCCTTCAAGTCGAGCAGTCTGAAGCAGAGATCGAGGCTTTACAAGGAGGTGGAAAGAAACGTGGAAAGGGTCAGTCGTCGACAGCAGGGAGACTAGACGATCTGGAACACCTCAACGAACGCCGGAAATGGCATGTCAGTCGTCTCGAACTTATACTTCGCTTACTCGACAACGGCTCTTTGACCGCTGACCGCGTACTCGATCTCAAAGAGGACGTGGCATACTTCCTCGACAATAATACGGTTTGTCTCCCTGTTTCCGCCGCTTTGAGATTCTTATCACCCGATCAGGAAGAGGGATTCGACGAGGACATGGGCATTTATGACGAGCTGAACCTCGAAGAGGAGGAAGAGAAGTTCGGCTTGGCAAATGACGACGAGGACAGTGACGGTTCTGACGCTCAAAGCGAAGGCTAGTTTATCATTACTTTAACCCTGACATACTTCTGAGGTGCTCACAGAAGCGCCATCGAGAACAACAAAGAAGCATGATAAAGACGAAGACAGCGTCGCCAGCGGAAGCAGACGCGACGATAGTCCCGTTCAGAAGAAACCGACATTGCAGCTGCGAAGTAGGTTTCGACTTGATCATCCAGGTTCACACTCTAACCAATGTAACAGAGGCTTCATTAGTAACAGAAAGTATGTTGGCTTTCCGCCCATGTATGTCTAATCTTATGCGATTGCATCAGCGAAACCGCCGCCAAATCCCAACTTCGCACAACAGCCCATGTCCAGCATACTGAAATCAGGTTTACCCCCAGCCCCTCGTCCTCCAGCGTTGCCTCCGATCCGTTACGCCGCAGCGGCAGCAGCGGCGGTATCATCGACATCCTCTACGGCAACGATCCCTCCGACTCCAACGGCTCAGGCAACGTCGAATGCTGGAACGAGTTCTGCTCCGATGTCATCGACAACTCTGTCAATAGTACCGTCCATATCACAGAGCTTGCAGCAGGACTCCCAACTATTGTCTTCTCCAAGTCTCACGCACCCTTCAGTAACCAGTCCTATGCTGTCATCTGCTTCTGCTTCACATCAACAGGATGGATCTTTCTACTCTGGCCAGGATTCGCCTGCAATCTCCGAGGCTGTTCCAAGCTCTGTAAGTGGTCCCGCAGCATCGTCTTCCCCACAGCGCACAACGAGCCAGAAAGGTATGTTGCTCGTTTCCACGTGCTGAACGTTAGGTAAGAATCGTTGCAGAACCCGTGTCCTCGCCTATGCTTCCAAGGGCTACATCCCCTCCTGTCCCAGTACGTTTCCCATCGTTAATTCGTTGGAATGAATGAATCTAACGTGTTGCTGCAAGCAGCAAGTCGTGCCTCCAGATATACAACAGCCTCCAACCAATGGCGCAGCTCAAATAGCTCTGATCTCTGTGCCACAACCAACGACGACTGGACCCCCACCACTGCCACGGCAAGTACAGCAGCCCCCGACCTCTGCACTGCCGGCGTCTTCCAGTACATCCTCGCAGCTCCCTCAGTATCCCCCGGGTGTTAAAATACCCTCTACTGAGCAGCAATCAACCCACGAGCAAGCTAGCACAGGGATGGTCAGGCCACCCTCAGCGAGCCCTAGCCAGCAAGCTCCAGGTCGACCAGCTCCCTCTGCGTTCCCCGGATCGTTGTCAGATCTAGTCGCGTCATTTGAGACTGTCAAACAGAAGGGTATGTCGTTCAGCCTAGTTATTTTATGCCTCAGCTGAACTTCCGTACTAGCTCCTCATCGTATGAACAACCTGGGAGAGGTACACAAGCTTTTGGAAGGTGGATATGCGAATGCTCCGCAGCCTATGGATACGGAGAAGTAAGATTCGAGGTTCATCGTATGGCATAATTCTCGCTCATCCGTTCCCTAGGCCAAAGTACTATGTCCCTCGACACCCTTTCAACACACCCTCGTTTTACCCGCAAACGCCACATCCTGTCCTCAGTTCGCCTGCGCTGTTCTCCCAAATCGATACAGAGACTCTTTTCTACGTCTTCTACTACCTGCCTGGGACATATCAACAGTGCGTGTTTTTTCTCCAGTTACTGTGACAGGCTCTTATGCCACTCCATAGGTACCTTGCTGCTAAGGAGTTGAAGCGTCAATCTTGGCGATTCCATGTCAAATATCTGACTTGGTTCCAGCGACACTCGGAACCCCAGGCAATAACTGAGGAATACGAGCAAGGAGTGTACGTCTACTTCGATTGGGAAGGTTCATGGTGTCAGCGCAAGAAGAGCGATTTCCGGTTCGAATATCGTTACCTCTCGGAGGAGTAAATGCTATTTCCGCACTTCTGACCCTCTTTATTTCACCGCATGTTTTGCTATTTTTTTGCTACTCAATGTAATAATGTAACCCGGTGCACAGCCCTTACCAGTGGTGGGCATTATGTACTCTAATGGATATGCATGAAGTGCTAAAGTGGGCTATGAGATCTTGAGATTGAATTACTCGAGTGCTACGACCGCTCCAAGTGCTTCGAAGGTCGCCTTTAGTTTATCTGCGTCCTCTTTTGGAAGATTTTCTTTGAGCACTTTTGGCACGGACTCCACGAACTTCTTCGCCTGTGAGAGATTCATGGAAATAAGCGCGTCAGTTCAATGCGAGAACGACGGGACTCACATCAATGAGAGTGAGGTTCGGTACTAGCGCCTTCACCTCGCGGATGATCTTAGGCTTGGCCGCGGCGTCGAACGACTTGAGCATGACATTGAAAATCGTCTTCTCCTTGGGTTTTTCCTGTGGAGTGGTGAATCCATGCGCTCGTATGTATATTCATGAGCAAGATTCTCACCTCAACAGCTGCTTCCTCTTCAGGTGCTACAGGCGCAGGTGCAGAAGCGGCGGGCATGGCAATTTCTTGGATGTTTAGCCGAGACTATAGCACAAAAGGTCAGAGAACGGGCATTGGTGCGCCTTGAGAAAGGATACACTTGCCTTGAGCAAAGACACAAGGTCAGCTGCTTGGAGGAGAGTCAAACCGGAGATGTCATCGACTATCCGACCAATCATGGGGTCCACTGGGCCGGGTGGAGGAGCACTTGACGATGCAGAGGTTTCAGCTGTCGTTGTCAACCATCTCGACCGACCAGCTGGTGAAACAAGCCTTTATTGGAGAACAAGGCAGTTAAGAGACAGGTTCCGAGTTTGTACAAACAGACGAACTCACCGCGTTACAGAGGTCGACCTGGAAGTAGCCCGTAGAGTGGAGAAGCAGCGACTCTATGTTTTTGCTGAGTCCTGCGACGAAGGTTTGAACGGAATGCACTTACTGCCATGTTGTTCACTTTGCACTTTTCAAGTCAAGTCTTCTTTGGACGCGTACAAATTCGGAGGCGTTGTTGTTGGTTGTTTGTCACCGAATTGCCAAATTGACGGCTAGTTCCGTTTGGGAAAGGCACAACTTCCAAGTACAACCAGCTGTGGGTGGATTGGTGGCCATTGACCACACTTGCTTGCCCCTACTTGCCCCAGGTTTGTTGACCATGAGTAATAAGTTCAGCGGTTGCCACCACTATATCCGACTGCGGGTTGACCATTTTCCGCTCCAGGGTGAGTATCCTTCCCTGGACCCTGAAGGCCTGACCCCCCGGCGGGCCAGTGTTAAGGGCATAATTTTCTGATCGGGCAATTGACGAAGTGACAACGCTGCCACCAATTCCATTGGACACAATGTCGCGAAGCCAGGATGATGTCGGTTATCGTGAAGTGGCAAGTGATCACTGTCAGAGTCAAACATGGCGGAGGTTTCCAACATACCAACGCGGCCACCCATGCCGATGACATCTCAAGCCAATCAAGTAACAATCAATGTCCCTTACAAGTCTAATACAAGGTCGATATGCGTTTGCAGTTAATTCGAATCACTCTAACGCGCTCATACTAGGACTGGACAAAGTAATGCATGAAAGAGGAAAGCGATGAATTCAGCCACTGGCGTTTCATCCAACTCAGCTTGAAGCGAGAATGTAGACTAAGTACGGGGGCGATGTGCTAACTATGGAAGTATGCAACGTACGCAACCCAGCCTCAGGATCGGGTTCCGTCTCAATGCGAGCGACATGCGTGCGAAGTCCCCCAATTATTTTGAAAACCTTCAGCTAAGCAGTTAAAACTTGGGGGTGTTTAGATGCTTGCTGACTTGGCAATCATGTGCGTTCAATAGATTAACACTGTGGCGTGCACAGTGTATGGATAACACCTGGATCAGCTCCATTGTGGGTGTCTGTGTGCTAGACTGCTAGCGTAGTGTACGATGCGTATCTAATGTGACGGTTTGGCCCAGGGGTCGATGTGTGCCAGGTGGGTCTACTAATCGCTTACGACGAATATAATATGGAAGCCAGGGAATTGGAGAAGTCAGGAAGAAGAATATTCTAAAATTGGTTTGTCAGTAATGTGTACGGAAGCCAGGCTAAGCCAGCTGTCAGATCGGGAGATCAATCGCTTCTTCCGTTACCACACTCTCTTCCAGAACTCCCGGATCCCGATCCGCCGCATTTGCACGTCACTCAAAAGGCCACTCGACGATGAGTTCAAGTATCCGTCCCCCCTCCCCGTCCCCACCACGACAGAGTCTCCATTCCCCCTTACAATGTCAGAACCGGTTCAGTTGCATTTGGATAACACGTGCGTCCATTCCCCTCTCCTTGAACTCCTCCTCAACCCACCCCAGGTTTGGTGCTCTCTTCCTCGGAGTTGTCTTCTCCGCTATGTGAGTGAATTTCAGTTTCCTGGACACCATTCACTAAACGTTACCCCTCAGTCTGTATGGAGGTGGGTGATGATGATGTTTCCCCGAGGATCCTCGTCAACCTATGAGACGTCCAGTTACTTGTGTCCAGACTTGGTACTACTTCGGAAGATACCCCTCGGACCCGTGGTACATCAAACTTTTGGTGAGTTTACGAGAACATTGCTCGGTCCCGTGCCAACCTCTCTTGACTACTACAGGTCGCTGCTGTCATCATATCAGACACTACCCATCAGGCTTTGATCACGCATTCTGGTATTCAAATCATTATCACAAGCACAGTATCCATATTCATTTGATCCTAGCTTACACATACTTCGTCACCGATTTCGCGATTCTTGCTGATCTTGGGCTTCTCGTTTGGTAAGTCAAGTCTTCTTTGCCAAACGATGATTACTCATTTCCTTTCAGGAGTCTTATTGTAAGTAGTCTAACTTGTACCGCAGCAATTGTTGACACATCAACCCAGGTCGAAGTTCTCTTTAATGTAAGTCTAATTCCCCCTAGTGTCCCAACTTGACTCACCAATGCAATCAGGGATTCACGGCTCTCATGGTTCAGAGCTTCCTGGCAATGCGGGTTTACAGACGTGGGTTTTCTTCCCTTTCTTACTAGATATTGCCATTGACGCCCATCATAGTCAGTAACAAGAGTTGGTGGGCAACTGGCTCAGTCGTATGTGTCTCCCGCATGCCGATGATGCAGGCTGATTCTCAGTCATCTATCTGTAGCTGATACTCGTCGCCGGAGAGTTTCGTGAGTTATTTCTCCCGGATGTTTTTACTTTAAACTAATCCTTGTCTACAGTTTTGGTCGTCAGTGAGTAACAGGTTGCTGTCTCCGAGTAACGTTGACATGATATGGCACAATTCAGTTTTCTCAGCCAAGGGGTACGTTTCATTCTCAGTGTTTACACACGCTTTACTGACGTGCACCTAGTATTCATTTTCAGACCTTCCTCCAGTTGGCCGAGCTCAAGGTACATGCTCGAACCCTGTTTCATCGAAGAGGCCGCTGACATACACTGCAGGCTCTCTCGATGTCGGTCAATGCAGTCGCTGCAGCAGGTGATGTGCTCATTGCCATCTACCTGTGCACGTTGCTTCAAAGGTCGAGGACGGGTTTCCGGAGGTGAGAAGTTTTCTGACGTCACCCCTGATCGCCACTCATTTCTATTTCATGTCAGGTCTGACAACATGATCAACAAATTGGTAAATGTTTTCTACTGGTGCCGTGCTTCAGTCTCAGACGAGTGTGGGCTAGATCATGTTCACCGTCAATACCGGTCTCTTGACCAGTCTCTGCGCTGTTGCTTCCCTTATCTCGGTGAGTGCGGTGGCATCGCTTGTTTCGATTGCCGGTTAAAGGTGATTCGTAGATCACCGCATGGCCAAACACATTCATTTACATCCCGTTCTTCTTCTGTATCGGTCGATGTAAGTCGTTCCTCGTGCCCAAAGAATATCATTGACACTCCCTTAGTCTACAGCAACTCACTCCTTGCAACACTGAATGCTCGCAAGGGTTTGAGGAATGAAGCTCGTAGCGATGAGATGTCCCTCTCGCTGCAAGGTGTACAACAACAAAAGAACAGCCAGAGCATGATTGGAGCATCACAAAAGGTATATCCCCAAGGCATGACCTGGATATCGTCTGACTGTTCTGTCAGCGTTTGCCGAACAACATCTCGATCAAGATCGACACCACGCAAGAATATGTTCGTGATGACATCCGTGATGAGGTGAGTCCTGTATGAAAAGTGATCTTCCCTCGCTAATGTGGTCGATAGTACTCTTCGACTGGTGACGATTTGAAGAGCCCAGAAGTTGTTTGAAGTTTGAAGTATGTTTTGGGAGGGTGAAGGACGGAAATGTACCTCAGAAGCTGTTTATTTGGTCACACATTGCAGACACTCTTTCAACACTCTTTTTTTTGCTTCAATCATTTACATTTTTTCTGCTTCTTGTTGGTCACTCAAGACCTTGTAGCATAGAGTACGCGACTGGAACTGGAGTCGGTCGTGATATAGATAATTCGATACTTTTTTTGTGTTCACACATAATTTTACATTGCTAGCTGAATGCCGTTCCGTGACAGGGTGACCATGATCAAGATGGCAACCCAAACAAACCACCAAATCATTCAAATTATTGTGTTGCAAGATGAGAGACTGTCATTGGTACAGTACTATGGGATATTTACTTAGCGATTCGACTCGGAATGAGCGCGTCATTCAGACCGTTGGATACCTTTGTTACTTGATTACAATGGAGATTTACGACCGTGGCTGAACGCTTGGCTGATAGGGACCGTCGGCTAAGTGAGATCTGGATCGTGCCTCGTGGGCTTAGCCGATCGGCGTGAGTTATAATAGGTCGAGTGATAAAAGTGCCGTTGACATTTTCATTCGCGAGAGGGTCAATTGTGCCAAGTTTGTGCATTTCTTTCAGCCTGAATGAACGGTTGCGCCACCGTTGAAATGGAGGTGTTCGCTTGTTATAAACTGATCACTGTGTTGCGATGCCGCGGAGAACAAGGTCACAGCCTCACAGGGGTGGTCACAGACGGCACAATCCCGGTTCAGGCGCCCGTTATGTGCGGTTGCCCGTTATGTGCCCGGTATAGTATACCCGTTATGGATAGAGCGATCATTGTCGCCGAGGGGGTGCAACTACGGAAGCTTACATTACGAAGCCCAGAATATGACCCAGACTATAAGCAGAAGAAGGCCATAAGCAGATATAACATCCCTCTGTCGCACTTCTGTCGCCCACAACCGCAGCCTCCCATCTTCCCTGTCAACCCGTCGCTCTTTTAGTCTCCTTCATCGAATACTCCGACAAACTCCCCTTTTCTCCCCCTTCTTCCCTCGTGCCCATCATGATCACCAACTTCACATGGATGGACCTGTGTCTTGCAGGCGTCGGTCTCTACGTCGTTAAGCAGATTGTGTCAAAGAAAAACCCTGCTCCCTTCCCTCCCGGTCCCAAGGGCCTCCCCCTCGTCGGCAACATCGCCGACATGCCCTCTGTCAAGCCCTGGCTCACCTTCACCGAGTGGGGTCAGAAATATGGCGAGTCACGATCTTTCTAATCTCCCATCGTTCTTCTCATTTCTTCTAAAGGCGACATCTCGCATGTCGAGGTCCTTGGTCAGCACATCGTGGTCTTGAACAACGTCGAGGCCGCCATGGAGATGCTCGACAAGAAGAGCTCTTCCTACTCTGATCGTCCGGTCCTTCCCATGGGTGGTGAACTTGTCGGCTGGAAAAACACTTTGGTTCTCCTCCCGTATGGTGACCACTTCCGCGAATACCGCAAGAACTTTGCTCGTGTGATCGGCAGCCGCGCCTCTATGGAGACTTACCACCCTATCGAAGAAATGGAAACTCGTCGCTTCTTGCAACGTGTCCTCGCTAAACCAACGGAACTCCAACAACACGTTCGCCACACCGCCGGCGCTATCATTTTACGTATCTCCCATGGTTACGAAGTCAAGGACAACAATGATCCTTTCGTCGATCTTGCTAATACGGCGGTTGACCAGTTTTCGGTCTCAACGGCTACAGGTGCTTTCATGGTCGACGTGATGCCATCTTGTACGTTCATGCAGTCTCGAAAAGCCCTTGACTAAACCCATATCTAGTGGCGCATGTTCCTGATTGGTTCCCCGGTGCTGACTTCAAGCGCAAGGCAAAGGAATGGCGTGCTACGCTCGAAGAGATGGTTCACCAACCATATCAATTCGTCAAGGATCAGATGGTAAAATCATAGCCCATTCGAGAGCTTGTGAGATTAATCATTTGTCCTAGGCTTCTGGTATTGCTCCCGAGTCATTTGTTTCCAACTTGCTCGAAGGTCGCACTTTGTCTGCTGAGGAGGATCACATCGTCAAATGGTCTGCCGCTTCCTTGTACTCTGGTAAGTTTGAACAAGAATCAGTTGATCAGCGAGGTTGACAATATTTCTTTTACAGGCGGTGCCGACACCGTAAGCACTTCACAGCTTTGCGAGTTTCCCTGACTGATGGGAGAATCGTTAGACCGTGTCTGCGATTTACTCTCTTTTCTTGGCTTTGTGTCTGTTCCCCGAGATTCAGAAGAGAGCGCGGGCAGAAATCGATGCCGTCGTTGGCTCCGACCGTCTTCCTACCTTCGCTGACCGTGGCTCTCTTCCCTACGTCGAGGCTCTTGTAAAGGAGGTTCTCCGCTGGAATGTTGTCACGCCTCTCGGTTCGTATCTATTTGGCCTTGAACTCGATTGACAGCTGATTTGCGAAATAGCTGTCCCTCACCGTGTTACTGATGACGATATCCACAATGGCTACTACATCCCCAAGGGCACTCTGATCATTCCTAACGTCTGGTTCGTATGCCTTCTTTTCGTCTATTTAGGTTCTTCATCCCCTTTGTTTATAGGTCTATGCTTCGCGACACTCGGACTTACACCAATCCCAACGAGTTCAAGCCCGAGCGATTCCTCGGCGACAAGCCAGAGACTGATCCTCGCACTATCTGCTTCGGTTTCGGCAGACGGTATGTTTTCTTTCCTGTTTTGGAATTCCGCTGATTTACTGTCTGACATAGTATTTGCCCTGGTATGCACTTGGCTGATGCATCTATATGGATCTCGGTGGCAATGTCTGTGGCGGCATTCGATGTCTCCAAAATTATTGAGAACGGTGTTGAGATTACACCCGAGGTAGATCCCTCCTCCGGGACCATCAGGTGGGTCCTCTCATTTGAATTTCCGATAACGATTCTGACGTCGGTAAAGTCACCCCAAACCCTTCAAGTGCTCGATCAAGCCTCGCTCCGCAAAGGCCCTCGAACTGATCCAACAAGATCCTGTTCACTGATAGTCGTGCAATTTACTGACTGGACATTTCATCCCCATCCACAATGATTCATGTGCATATAGCGGTTGATATACCCACGATGAGCATCTATACCGCGCTGGGAGTAGCGCTGCATTAGTGTATACGTTTTTTGCTTCATGTTCGCAATTTTTTCTTTGCTCTGAACTCAGCACAACGTTTGGGTCATGGTATGCGCGGTTCTAAGTTTGGTGACTTCAAAGGATACTATGGTACGCTATGTTTGGGAGATAGGCTTGGCTTATCATCAAAAGGACTGTTCTGGTCTCCATGGCTTCCACTGGTTAGGTGCTTTTCCCGCGGGGTTCCAGCTCTACGTAACACCAAAGTTGAGAAGTATCAGAATTCTCCGACTCGGAGCTGTTCAGGAGATAGCGCTACTATCACTACGGGAGTCGTTTCCAAAGCATGTGCATCAAGTTGAGAATCTTCATTTGTAATGACCGAGTATCTCCAACATGGTGCCGGAACCGGGGTTTCACGGGGCAATGAGAAGGCCCCTGAAAAAAAAATCAGAAAGAACATTTCCCTTATTCAATGTTCGGGGACACGACAGCCCTTTCGTTCGGTACCTACACGTGGTTGATGCGTTTGAAGGAACTCGGAAGCTTTGACCGACTCAGAAGAGAATGGCGACTGTCCACGAGGCTCAGCGCTTCAGAATTCGATCCTGGTGTCGCGGAAGGAAGGAGTCTTTGTTGCAGGCGCAACTGGGCGGATGCAGAAGATCGCTGGAAACACTCGGAAAGCTCCAAAGCGCTTGCCTAAAATTGCGAGGTTCGAGATATCGATCGAGGAAACTAGGTTTGTTTCACAGGCTCCGAGGGTGGCCCTGCGGCTCCAGTCCAATCGTCGACCAGACTGGAGCCCGTTGGGGACAAGTCTATTCGCTGATTATCGGTAGGGCAAAGAATGTTTTACGTCTTTGACCGATCATACCAGTGCGTTCATATCATGATGGTTGACCATGCATCCAAAATCAGAGCCATGGGCGTTGGATTATCGGCATCTAGTGGTGCTACTGAGTTGAAGACGTCGCCCGTGACCGGATCTGATTTGGCGTGAGGGGCAGAGAAGATAAGTACCAGCGAGCTCGGGATGGATATTTCACGCATGTCATAAATTTATCATGCTACCTTACAGATTTGACAAGGTGCGTTTCTCGTATGCTCCGTCCCCACCCAGTGCCTCATGATAAGGTCTGGCAGTGTAAAGTAGGTTCATTCTATTCTTGTTCGCTTGGCTTTCCCGACATATCCAAAGTATCCCCGGGGAATACCTCGTGGAATCGTGGCCATGGCTCTTGTATCTCCCCGTAAGCTCGTTGATTCGAGGGGCATCGTTTTCACCTTTTTACTAACTTTACATAGTAGCGGTTTATGCAATGGTTCCGTGCGGAGCCGGAGGCGCGTCAGGACTCGGACATTGAGCTCAGGATATCAACGGTTCAACACGGCCGCTCAATGATATGCCGAAGAACGGAATGAGTGAATTGGAGGTTGCCTATGCGGTGTCATCGCCATTCGGCGCATGAATTAAGACGGTAAGTTAGACCTACCACCCTGCATAAATGTGGTTTGACTTCAGGGTTGTTCAGACCGCAGGAACCTTGAGCGCGTTCTTCCGTAAGATAGGGCTCATGCAGTTTCAGCCAAGGTCACACTGTGACGCCCGCCAAACCTTGGTGGGAATGTGACGGCCCCACAATCCTTCCAAAGCCATCTAGTCGCTTAAACTTGCCTCACATTACATTGTCGAGAAAATGAAAACTGTAGAAGTAATTTAAATAGTCGTACACACAACTCATCCGTCGGCATTTTTTACAAAATGCTGTTGTCAGCTTGGAGTAAGCTTTGCCACGCCGTTGGTTGAAACTGCATGAGCCCTATCTTATGTGACTCGGACTTGTTCATGACTTTAGCTTCTAAGCCGTACGCGCTTCACTTCCCCGAAGTTATGAAGAAAGCCCAAGCCGAGTTGGACGCTGTCGATGGGGACGGAGAATTTGTTCGTCGTTTGCATCTCTAGTCGCATAAATTATTCATCCTATTCCACAGGCCCCGGCATGCATCTCTCTCTGAACTCTTTGGGTATACAATATTATCACGCCGGCGATTGATGCCGATGGGAACAAGATCATTCCAAACTCTTGGAACTACACGGATGGATTCAACTCTCGCCCTGTTAGTTTTGATTGTACGTTTACACCAAGGAGTGAGTGGAATACGAGAACGCGAAGGGAGGATAGGTGACTGGTGTACACCATTGGCCATTGCAACGTCTTCTTTAGTTCGATCTCCATGAAGTGGTCGTTTTCAGATTAGAAGATAAAGTCTCAAATAACCCACTGACATTGACTTCTACGCTTGGATACACAAAGAAA
This sequence comes from Chalciporus piperatus, assembly GCA_038093975.1. NCBI lineage: Eukaryota > Fungi > Basidiomycota > Agaricomycetes > Boletales > Boletaceae > Chalciporus > Chalciporus piperatus. Next base: position 376,942 of record JBBPTG010000003.1, read on the forward strand.
GCTACCGGAGATCAAACACCGTAACTTGATCATAATGGAGGCGACGGCCTGTTTCGTCTCTCCAATCTCGATAACAGATCCTTCCCCTAACACCATCGAATAGATTATCAATTGAGAACAAGTATCCAGGGATCGATGTCGCATCAGCGACTACAGCCGTGCATGTTTCCCCGCTGGCGTCAATTGAGAATTTACAACAATCATAGCACCGGGCATTCTGGTTGGGGTTGGAGATGACGATCCCCCTCCCATGTCCATCACTAGAAGCATCTAGATCGGAATCCTCTATTTCCCCAGGAAAAACGAAAAGATCTCGTTTATTGAACATCAAGGGAAGAGGTCGCGCGGAACCGGGGTCCGTGGCTGGGATCGTGAAGTCGACGTAGAAGAAGCGAGTCTCGTATTCAGAGCGCTGGCTGGGCAGGCTGAGGAATCTCAGGGTGGTGTCACCAGTGAGGGGGTCAACGACGGGATCGCGAAGCGGCGCAAACAGGTAGGGGACTTCTCCGGGATCGGCAAGGGTTTCGTGAGTGACGCGAAGTTCACCCATGGTAGCGTTGGTTGAGGGTAGAGTGGGGACAACGTATATCTGGACGAGCGTACCCAAGGACTCGAATATTCGCAAGGAAACGATATATGTCCCTGAGAGCACTACTTGTGAATCTAGAGGGTCGCCCACTATGCCTGTAGGCTGTGTGGTGCGAGCATGGAAGCGATGAGATCCTGAAACTCGACGCTTGTGCCGGTACTCACAGGACTAAAATGAGATGGCGGGAATCTATACAGAGCATACGTCCGAGGGTCGATGACCATAGGAGCAACGGAATGAGACGCCTCGCACACACTATCAAAATACAAAAGCGCAGGGGTGAAAGAGAGGGGGAAATGAACGTCTGCTGGGAGGTTCATTTCGTAAGTCACGGGGCCCAATGTTGAGCTCGTATCGTCGTTGTGGGAGAACACCAAAAGTTTGCTAGAAGAAAAAACGTCAATGGAGATCGACCGGTGAAAGAAGACTATACATGCATTTGAGGATGCTGCTCATCATGCTCGGGCGAATCGTTAGCCCTAGATACAGCGAGAAAAACCCGCAGTCCGTCAGGAGTCGACAGAGGACAAGCTCGAATTGACACTATCGGCAGATCGCCGTTCCATACTACTTGACGGTGCCCTGTTTCGATATCTTCACAGAGAACTTGGCGATCATCGTACCAGATAAGAAATCTTCCGAAGAGAAAGTCAAAGACTGACTCTAGGTCAGTTGTTTTGGGTAGCCTTGGACCATTAATCCGTGAGACAATGTTGAGGGACTGCGAAGTCCAAGTACGGGCAACACGTGCTGAGTGGACCAAGGTGCGTTCAAGAGAGCGAGTAGATTGCCATAAGAATGGTCCAGGTGGGCGAGGCAGCCGAGCACTCGCATACAATGTCCTCCACAAGTGTGCGTCGCGAGCCACAACGCTGAACCGCTTTGAGACCTACGAAGAGAACATCTCAGGAGAGCTCGGTGACTACGTAGACCAATGGTCGTAGCGACATTGACAGCCGATTGATTGGACTCACAAGACGTAGGCGGATGACCTCGGAAGGACTCAGAAATTGGAAGATGTGAAAGATCAATTCATCTGGGATCATGATGAAAGCCTGGAGTGTTTGAGCCAAGCTTGAACTTCAATTTTTGCCCGGGTTAACGGCGGGTCTCGACTCGACTATATTGAAGGACTTGGTAGTCGTAGTAAGGACTCGACGATTGAGAGCTGTGGACTCCGAGTCCGTCGAGGGTGGACAACTCGTTCCTTGATTTGGACTTGATTTGGCAGCCCTTACACCGTTCTATCTACGACCACCGAGTTGACGTTGAACGTTGAACGTTTGAACCCTCGTCGCTGTTCCCAGCACCACTGAATCTCGTTCGGGAGCGCTGGAATTTAGTCCGAGTATACAGATTCAGACACAAAGACATGGTTGTATCACTCTGGAACGTAGCCATGGGCCTCGCGGCGATGTCCTAATACTTGGCCCTCATGCATACGTCGTCAATTTCCCCACCTTTGTGCGCGGCCAACCAAAGCTAAACGAGCAGACCCCGAGGCTGAGCGATGGATATACAGTACATCATGACCGTCTTCCAACTGCCAGTGGGTCGTTCCCAGCTGAGGACCTTGACCCTTACCCTGACAGACCGCGGATCTGCTTCAGGGAAGACGGCTACTTCGCATTGTAGAAACGAATGGATACAACCATTCGTGAGTGCTTCAGGATCTCAGTTCGTTGGGGGTGCATGATTCACTGGTATGCGAGAAACTTCCTGCGCTTACCCGCGATCCCGGCTTCTGATGTGATCTGAGTATTTAGCACGAGGAGGAGACTCTTGCAGCTGGCAGCACACCTGTTTCTGCGACTCCGTTGACTTTCTTACTATCGTTCAGGATGCGTTGGATTGAAGCACGGATGGTCTCAGCGAAGGACGCATCTGAGAGTAGCGGTGCTTCTGAGATGGCCCGTTCAAGGATAGGATACCTTGTCGACAATACAGTTCGTTGGAGACGGAGACGGCAATATAAGATGCAGTTATACCAACCTGTCGATTTCACCCATAAGTTCGCGGTAGATCCCATCGTGGGGCATATCGAGCAGTTTCTGGTCAGAGGCTAGTCGTTGTCGGGCAATATCATCAACCCGCGACCGGAAGCTTGCGATCCGCTCCTAAAGACGTGTGGGGGGAAGTGTCATTCCGAAGTGACATTGGATACCCTGAAGCGCGGCATACACTGCGTTGAAACTGTGTCAAGAGTTCTCGTCTCAGCCGGTCAAACTCTCCAGATTTCTTGAATCTGAAATTAGAACATAAGTGAGCGTTACTAGCGACCGCGTAAGGATGAAAAGATGGTACTTACTCGTCAATTAATTGATCTGGGTTTGACATCTTACCAAGGGGGTTCGGGTGGCTGTGTCGCTACCTCCTCGACTTCATTGTGATCAAGCAAGCTCGCGCTCTCACCAACTCGAACCTATTAGAGATCGTCATGGCCGACAATTTCCCCCCTCTCAAAAACGATCTCATCCTACGTGCAGCTTGGGGTCGACCTACCGAGCGTGCACCTGTATGGGTCATGCGCCAGGCTGGTCGTTATCTACCAGGTCATCAGCACGTCAATTCACGCCCGGAAAGCCATACTCAATCATGTCTTTTCCAGAGTTTAGAGAACTCCGCGAGAAATACGATTTTTTCACACTTTGTCAGACACCAGATCTTGCAAAGCAGGTCACCCTGCAACCCATCGATCGTTACGAGGGCCTCATCGATGCTGCCATCATCTTCTCTGACATCTTGGTCATCCCTCAAGCCATGGGTATGAAGGTGGAGATGATCCAAGGACCCTCCTTCCCCGATCCACTCGACGTCCCTGAGGATATAGAGAAGAAACTCAAGCCTGGTCGCGTGAATACAGAGCTCGCGTATGTGTATGAGGCAATCAAGTTGACGCGTAAAGCCCTGGATGGTCGTGTACCCCTCATCGGATTCTGTGGTTCACCGTGGACCCTCATGTCTTACATGATCGAAGGAGGGGGTAGCAAGACGTTACAGAAATCCAAAACCTGGCTATTCAAATACCCGGAAGAGTCGAAGAAATTGCTAGATCTCATCACGGACGAATGCATAGAGTTCTTGGTCGGCCAAGTGGAAGCTGGAGCGCAGGTACATCGCCCACCTCTTCCCTGCCGTTTATGCATCCTAATTTGGCTGCAAAATATGATAGCTGCTCCAAGTTTTCGATTCAAACGGTGGTGACTTGTCACAACATGACTTCAAGGAGTTTTCGTTGCCGTACGCGAAAAAGATAGCGGACGGCGTACGAGAAAAACTCCAAAGTCGTGGTATCCCACCAATTCCCCTCACCTTCTTTGCGAAAGGCGCCTCACCGGCACTTGCGGCCACAGCTGGGTATGACACCATAAGTCTCGAATGGACAGTCGATCCCACAGACAATACGATACCTCCGAATGTGACCCTTCAAGGAAACCTAGATCCGGTGGTGCTCTACGGCGGAAGGGACGCTATCGAGCGAGAGGTGAAGAGGATGTGCACAGAGTTCCGTGCTGCTCGTCCCACCACCCGTTGGATTGCCAACCTGGGACACGGGATCACGCCTGGCGTGAATCCTGAAGATCTTAGATGGTTTTTCGAATGCGTTCACAGATATTCCAAGGTGTAGGAGATCTCGCTTATTGAATTCGACATGAGATGATTCAGGTGATATGCTCCCGGAGCTCAGAGTTGAGATACTGTGAGTAGATCAAAGGGATATACACAAAGACGACAAGGGAATGCGGGTGGGGATGAGGAATGCTAAACGTATACAATGCCAGGAGGGTACGGAATTGCATAAATACTGTAACCAACGGAGGGAACAGAAAGTATGGCACTGACGAAAGCCAGATTAATGACCAAATGATGGCAGATTGGAAAAAGATAGCCAAAAAGCAGGACGTAAAGCCAGTTTACACCTTAAGAATGATCGCTATGCCACCACGTCGGCAGCGCTGAAACTACTCCTCCTCCTCCGCACCGGACGTGGACCGGGCCGTTGTGTGCTTTTGGAGGCGGGAACAACTACGGCTGATGCGCCAGTGGTCATCCAGGCATCAGAGGAGGGCTTGGGCTTCGCCCTTGCAGCCATCTCTGCTAGCGTGCTGGTGGCATTATTCCGTTTTGCCAATGTGGGTAACCTTGAAGGAGTTGGTGACGGTGGTGGCTGGGGAACTCTACGCGATGAAGGGGCGCCAACCACTCTGGTTGCAGTGCTTCGCGTGGTAGACCCAGCAGCGAGTCTTGGTATCTTGTTTGGAGGCTGCGCAGACGTTTTGGCAGTTGTGCCCGTCGTGGCGGATGGGGGTTTACGTTGGTTACTTGAAACAGCAGATCGTAGTACGCGCGTCGGACGCTGCTCTGATGCGGTGCCTCTCGTTGCTGTTGGCCGTGTATTTGTCTTCGCACGTTGCCGTGTGATAGGTGGCGCCGCGCCCAGGGCAGGCAGGGTATCATCTGCTTCGTCTGCCTCGTTCTCTTCATCAGATTCCACTGCAACCCTCTTCGCCATGGGTGTCTTCCTCGGCTGACCTGGCGGTGCAATCGCTTGTGCTTTTGCCGCGGCCGCGGCGACATGTCGACTGGGGGTTACAGGAGGTAAAGGGATCGCAGACGTAGACGGAGGAGTCACTCTGCCGGATTCGCCCATCTCTTCATCTTGCTCCGCTGGTGGTGTCACCGGTGCAACAACCGGCGCTGCAGCCGCAGCCGCCTGCGCTCGTCTCATCTCATCGATTGCTGCCCATTTTGCCCATTCGAGTTGCTTGAGATACATGTATTGTTGTTGTGGACCCACTACACTTCCAGGCCGCACAACACGCATGAAAGCGATCGCTTCAGCCGCGGTGAAGCCATATTTCCAGACGAGATAGGCCCCGATCAAAGTGCCGGTACGTCCCAGACCTGCTTTACACTGACGGAAAATGTCACCATGCACCCGCGTAGAATCGACAAAGAGATGGCGCACATGAATAGCAATTACCCCACCGCTCTCCACTATAGGATCGGACATATCAATGAAGGTCCGTACGATTTCATCTGTCGGGTTGGTACCATCGTCGAAATAGAGATCTTGATGAGTTATACCACGGTCGACGAACAGTTGCTTATCGTAAAGTTCCGTGTTCAAACGAACGACGAGTTTGACACCTCGTTTCTCGAAGTAGTCCAGGCAATTGCAAAACGGTGTGGTTAATTTACGTTGGAGGGCAAGATTGAAGGCGGGCGGCCGAGTTGGACTTGTGGTGCCAGGTCGAGCAGGAGAGGAGGGTTCTGCAGCAGCTTGTTTTGCTTCCTTCTGACTCTTTATCCATGCCGAGTCAACGGGCGACGCGAAAGCAATGAAGTTTGGCGTTATCCAATTCCAGTCTCCATTTTCCACCTTCTCGTAGAATTCGTAGTCCTCGACACTGAATTCATTCATATCGAGTAGGCCATTCTGCATTGCCTTCCACATTCCCCATAGACAGTCCTGTATATTGAGATTGAAATCGGAGGGTCCACGACCCGCATCACGGAATGGCATGAACTCGACTTCAGCAATAGGATGGAAGGCTTCCCATGGAGCGCGGCGTTGAACAATCATCTGCGAAGATTGTGAGCAATGATATGAGCCGATAATGAGTGACATACGACATAAAGAGCCATCAAAAGTGCTGCATTCGCTTTCCGCCGTGGGTCGTCAGAAGAATACAGAACGAGGCGGTAAGACTGCAGATCCTTGTCCTATTGCGGAAGTCATCAGCGGACGGCCACAAACGGTTACTGTGACGCCCGACGCCAAACGGACCTCTAACAGTTCGTGGAGGAGTATGCAAGCTTTGTAGACCATTGCAAGGTTCAGTGGGCCCCAGTCTTGAAAGAACGATAGGTATAGTAGTTGATCATCGATGGTAAAGTAGAAATAAGTGGCATCGTCATCTGGAGATGCAGATGGACCTCCTCTGGGTCTCGCGCGCACAGGTGGGTTGTTGCTCGAGTCCGAAGGTTGGTTATTGAGAATATGTGGGCTGGGTGGTGGATGAGGGAATGTTGTAAAGTAGAGCCTGGCAAGAAACTCGCTTAGCTGATGGTGTTGACATGTCTCAGCCTGAAAGACATACCTGTCTCCGAAATGACATAGTGGCTCGCACTTTGGAGCCATCAATGTGAACTTGTTTCGCGACGCAGGGAGGATACGACAGGGGGGATGAAAGGAGGGGGATGTCTGGACGAGTGAGCGCGACGATAATAAAGGGCTCGTAAAGGGCTCGAGGTGTGGCAACGTGCCTCGAGGTAGGCGTTTGGAAATTGGAAGCCAAGAAGAGCAACTTGGAAAAGGAAACAAGTCCCGTGACCGTCGCGTTTGGTACAAACACGCCAAAATATGTCCATATGCGGTAGACGAAACCATAGTCTAGGGTTTGTGGGTGACACCAACACTCCAACGTACTGAGACGGTGGAACAAGGGGGAACCATTCCGAGGAGAACAGGGTCCTGGAAATGGGCTGAAGAGCTATTAGGGAACGGGGTGTACAGGACACGCGCCACATCGTAATCACAGCATGTCTTGCATGAGGCCTCAAAAATAACCCCTGCCAGTGAGCAGGGGAAGCATTGCAGTACTCGTAGTCAAGGAAGACACATGTTTTCGTGCATCTGCATCGACGTGTTCCATTTCTTTGGGAAAGACTGCCTCGGTGAGATGGGTTGAAGTCAAGATCGTCGCTCAGGGGATAATCGCGTTGTTTGTTCTTGTTGGAGCACGCGTATACTACGCCCACGCAGGAAACCATCACTAGTCACTCCCAGCGCCAAAATTCATACCGACGCCAGCTGTGACGTTCAGCAATCCGTACGCGCACATTGCCTTGGACAATGCCCGACAATCAAATTTTCAAGGTATCGTTCCCTTTCATCCGCTCATCGTCATGCCCTTGCTTATACCCATCTCCCATACCCATAATAAGGCGACTTACAGCGGCATCCCCGTGTATGAAATGTTCGTCATATTGCTCGCCATGCTCGACACGTCCTCATCTCTTTGACACGTGCAGGATGTGCAAGGGTGTCGCTGTTATGCGACGCCGCTCAGATTCATGGCTTAACGCGACTCAAATACTCAAAGTCGCGGGCTTCGACAAACCACAGCGTACCCGGGTCTTGGAACGAGAAGTTCAAAAGGGGGAACACGAGAAAGTCCAAGGAGGGTACGGAAAGTATCAGGGTCCGTTTGTTTTCCTTCTCTCCGGTCACTCCGTCACGATCCCCAAACAGGAACGTGGATACCTCTCGAACGCGGATTCGCCCTCGCCAAGCAATATAACTGTGAAGTGGCTCTCCGTCCTATCATTGAATTCCAACCCGCCGCGAAAAGTCCGCCTCTTGCTCCCAAACATCTCGTGTCTTCCGCGACTGCCGCGAAGCCTCCTCGTCGTGCTGCTGTCGTGGCAGCCGAGCCTAGTGTTCCACCCACTGGAACACGCTCTCGCCGTCAAGCTGACGCAGAAGAAGATTCGGAACCGGAAATTTTCTCGGAGCCCGGTTCAGAAGATGGGTCGATGACATCATCTCCTTCGAGGGGATCATCTAGCTCTCGTACACCCTCCCCAATCGCTGATACGTACGGTCCAATGGACGTGTCGGAAGAGCAGAGACGTGGCGTAAGACGCAGAGGATCACGACGCCACCCTCACGAGCGTCTTGGCGACGCATCGGACGACGAGGAAGCCACACAGGCCAACGGCACCGACGACCCACGGTCTTATAGTGACCAGATCCTCGAATATTTCATTTCTGACACGAATCAAATCCCTCAAGTTCTCATCTCGCCACCTGCTGATTTTGACCCGAACATGGCCATTGATGATGACGGGCATACCGCATTGCATTGGGCTTCAGCGATGGGCCGGCTCCGTATCGTGAAGTTCCTGCTCACGGCTGGTGCTGATATTTTCAAGGTGAACAAAGCTGGTCAAACCGCACTCATGCGTAGCGTCATGTTCGCAAACAACTACGATGTCCGAAAGTTTCCCGAGCTTTATGAGGTCCTTCACCGTTCTACACTCAACATCGACAATTACAATCGAACTGTTTTCCATCACATCGTAGATGTCGCCATGTCCAAGGGGAAGACACATGCTGCGCGCTATTATATGGAGACGGTGCTCAATCGCTTGGCCGACTATCCGAAAGAACTCGCCGACGTGATCAACTTTCAAGATGAGGATGGGGAGACTGCCTTGACGATGGCTGCTCGGTGCCGAAGTAAGCGCCTCGTCAAACTCCTCATCGATCACGGAGCGGACCCAAAGCTCGTGAACCGTGATGGAAAGAGCACGGAAGACTATATCCTCGAGGACGAGCGTTTCAGATCATCTCCAGGACCAGCTTCTCGTATTTCAGCCATGTCTTTCCGCAACGCCCAAGCCGCCTATCCCCTCTCAACCGCTCCCCCTATCCCCTTGGGTGGCGAGCGCCCACCATTACATCATTCCGTCGCCGGCCAGAAAGCCAGCACGAAATGCGTGAACGAAATCACGAGCATGCTTGATACCCTCGCGGCATCCTTTGATCGTGAACTCCAGGACAAGGAACGCGACATGAATCAAGCGCACTCACTCTTGCAAAATATTCAGCAAGAGATTCTCGAGAGCCATCGAGCCGTCAACCAACTCAAGACACAGGCGGAGGGCCTGCAGCTTGCGAAAGGGTTGTTGTCAGAGCTGGATAGCCAGCTGCTTGACAAGATGGGGAAGAGGTATCGATTGGGCTGGGAGAAGTGGATAAAAGACGAGGAGAACCGAGAGAAATCAATCCGGGATGCAGCGGACGGGGAGCTCAAAATTACGTCTGCGACTGTTCCCTACCGGACGGACGATGATGTTGAAGACGAGGGGCCAACGGAGACTGGGAAGGACAAGGATAAAGCCAAAGGGAAGCGGAAGGCGTTGCCGCAGGAAGAGGACATCGCGGATCTTCTTGCACTGTATGCAGATGTCCCAAGCGATCAAGACGCGATAAGGGCGGCTTGTGAGGCGATAAGGGAGGAACAGGGACACCGTCGAAAACGAAGGAAGGAGCTATTTGACGAATTGACGGTATTTCAAGCGGAGGCAGGGACAGGTGGACGGATGGCTGAGTATAGGAGACTTATCGGCGCAGGGTGTGGAGGTGTGCCACCGTCAGAAGTGGACAACATTATTGGGATGCTTCTCGAGGTTGGTCTCGCTAGTTTTTCCCTGTCATTCTGGTCTCATTGCTCTAATTTTCAGACGCTGGAGTCCGAGGAGTCGAGTACAGCTTCTGGGGCGTGGGGCGGGACAAAGGCTGCCCCAGTTCCAGCAGGGTGATATAGCGCTCTGTATACATGTTTTGTGGTGCTCTTGTTGTATTTTTATTGGATACATCCGAATCCTGCGAAGAAACAGGGGTAATTGATTAGTCAGCGATTTTCCAGGACAAGTATTTCCGGTTTCGCGTCTCATTGCAAACGTTGAGTGATCCTTCACCATGTCGTCGCTAGCACGCAGAGAAGTTCTCAGAGCGACAACCCGTGCCCCATGGACCAAGCACTTCCGACATCTCCTTCCTGTCCCGAAACCCTGGCAGGTCAAACAGTCCCGCTTCTTCCCCGGTATAAAAGCAGTACCAGTCAAGGACCGTATCAAACACTGGAATGTCGTTCCTGGTGACAAGATACGCGTTCGCGGCGAAGGAACCAAGCTTCATGAAATCATGAGTATAAACAGGTTTACAAACCGCGTGTACCTCAAGGGTACCAGCAGGGTACGCCAGGACGTTTTTGTTGAAACAGGTGCTGGATTACTCATTATGGTCGCAGGAGGTTGGCCCCAAGAAGACGCCGGTCAACCGAAGTGTGCACTACTCCAGGTGTCAACTCTTTCTGGGTACTCATAAACTTCCGAAACCTCAAGGCGGAGAAAAGGACGTAGAGTGAGTACGGCTTCTTATGTTCAAACCTAGTGGTGAACCAAAAACAATGATAGGGTCTTCGCGCAACGAGTTGGAGTGAGGGATTCATGTTGGCACCCAGGACTTCGTCGCTTCGATTGGAAACGCATCGCGCTCGCGACAATACCCGCGCATTATAAGAAAACCATTAATGGGCAAATCGTAATTCCATGGCCGAAGGAGGAAGTCCCCGAGCGACCGGCAGGTATGTTGCGAACCATGGCTCGACCAGTTGAATCAACTCTAACTGTGTTTCCTCCGTTTGATCAGCCAACCAATTTTATGATACTACCCAAGAAGCGGTTCTTAAAATTACGTATCAGCCACCAAACCTCCAGAAACCCACTGCCGCTGATGAGAGCGCCTACATCAGCACGTTGTTCGCCCCTCAACCTCGTGCTTTCGACGAGTCGACGCCGATGGAGTTCCACCTTGCAAAGGAACTTTCAAACCCACACAGTCGAGCGAAGAAGCAGGCCCGCTGGCAAGCTGCCAAAGCCCGTAGAACCGACCTCCTCAAGAAGTTCGTTGAGAGGGAGCTCATGCAATTAAACGGTCGCTCTGGGACGGCGGCGCGTGCCGAGGGTGTGTTCAAGTTCCGGCAGAAGATCGAAGAGGAGCGCAAAGCGGAGAAGAAGAGACGGTGGTTCACGGCCGAACGTTTGACGAAGATAGAGAGGAAAGTAAAACGCAAGCAGAGGAAAGAGCAGAAGCAGAAGGAGAAATTGACTCAGCTAGTCTTGAGGGAGGCTTCGAACCAGGTACTCCCTGCTGCAGGACCTTCAAAGCGAAAGTAGCTGTAGGCATGGGACTTGGGCTCACGCGCGTCACTTCTTGTTCTATACCTTTATCGTACTTCACGATCATTTGAGTCGTCTAAATGTTTTAAGATCCACCTTCACACCTCTGTTGAGCCAGTTTTGAGTTGGTTCCCCGCTTCATTGCCACTCTCGAACCGAGCCGCTTCCAAATAACTTCGGTGCTGTCCGTGACGGTACAACGTCGCGCTCTTGCTCCGACCAACAGCATGACTGACTCCCGCGCAAAGTATCGTGCCCTCCCGTCTTCCGAGGACGCAGCGTTGGTATCCGAAGACCTGACTGATGCGTCTGACTCGGAGCCTTACTTAACCAACGAACCCACCGCAGTTATAGACGTTCGAATCAAGTGGACCTATTTCCTGCTGGGGTGCGCTATCCTGTTACCTTGGAATGGTGGGTAATCACCCCCAAAGTAATACGTGCGCTCGTGCTCACGGATGCCTAGCCTTGATCAACGGAACACCGTTCTTCTTGTCCCGGTTGGTCGGCTCCCCCTTCTACCCGACTTTCAGCTCGTCCCAGTCTAGTGCGTACACATTGACCAATGTAGTTGCTCAGTTTTACTGCACCATCACATCGAAGCAGGTTCGTACGTCACACTGAATGCATGGGAGCATTAACCTCTCAGCACATCGTAGTCGTCCCCATCTCGCCGAATATTCACCTCCTCGACTGCAGTTATCCTTCTGGTCGCCTCGTTGTGTCTCAGCACGTTCGTCCGAGGGACATCATCAACGTTCTATCCATTTGTGCTCTTTGCCTCAGCTTCTTTGGCCATTACTTCAGGATACCTGTCAACCTCTGTCTATGCCGGGGCAGCGTTGCTCGGGGGGTCATACCTCCAGGTTGTCTTGTCGGGACAGGCAGCCGTGGCCGTTGCAGTCAGCGTTGTTCAACTTGTCAGCTCGGTGGTTTCTCTCTGGAGCTCATCTCCGGGATCGTATACCATAAACGACGAAGCCCAGGCCGAAGAAATGGCTGCGCGAATTTTCTTTGGGATTTCTGCGGTTTTCATGGTCGTCACATTGGTTGCCTACACGTGGATGACGAGACAGTCTGCATATACCTCAGTTGTTGGCGTTCTAGAACGTCCCAAACCTGCAGATGTAGATGCGGAAGAGCTTCCTGGGAACATCGCGGATCACAGTAGAGACGTCCGGACGGATTCAAACTCGCACATAATCAGAGTTTTCAAAGAGAACTTCATCTTCATGTTCTCTATCGCGTATGTATTTGCAGTCACCTTGGTAAGCCCACGTTTCACTGTTGTACTCACCAACTGACTTGTTATATCTAGGCAGTCTACCCTGCCATCACAGTCACTGTTCGGTCGACAAAATCGAACATTCATCCTTTGCTGTTCACAGCCCTACACTTCTTACTCTTCAACCTAGGAGACCTGGCAGGGCGGTGGACCTGCTCATTCCCTCGTTTGGTTATCTGGTCCGCAAAGAAGATATTGGCCATGTCCCTCATGCGCACGATTTTTATTCCCCTGCTGCTCCTCTGCAATGTTCATCGGCCTGCCGCGGCGTCCCCCATCTCTCCGGTCATAACCTCTGATGCCCTTTTCATGCTCATATTGCTGATGATGGGATATTCGAACGGTTATGTCTCGTCGCTATCAATGCTCGCTGCTTCATCGCTCGAGTATAATCCTAGACTAAAGGGGCGTCTCGAAGATGTCGATGTAGCAGCAACACTGTCCGGTTCATTTGTGATTCTCGGTCTCGCTATCGGGGCACTGTCAAGCTTTGGTGTTCAAGCCATCAGTTGTGGCTGCAACCCATTCGGGATTTGATTCGATGTAATCACGGATCCCTTGCAACTTGAGAATAACAATTGCGGTGACATTAGGATGTGTAGACAGGTATATGTACATGTGCGATATAATGGCCTCGGTGTATCTAGGACAAGGCTCCGCTCGGTGTGCCTGGCAAACGAGGTGCAAGGTCTTTGGCTTGGGCAGCCTGTCTCCTTCTGCGGTGATCAGAAACTCTGAGAGCGAAAATGTCACGATGGAGAATGTATCGTTCGTGCGTCGGTCGCGGGGGCGGTTGTTCGACAGCGCCCTCGGGTTTCTTAACCTCCACTTTCTTATCGCCTGCTGATTCCTTCCCATCCTTTAAATTGTCCTTCTGTGCTCCATCCGTATCTTCCCCTTTATCCTTGTCGTCCTGTCCCGCTTTCTGTTTCTGTTTCTCCTTCGCTTTTTCATTCTTCTGACGTTGTTTCGCTTCCCATTCCTGTTTCACTTTAGCGACCTCCTCAGCGCTCACCCCAGGTTTCTTGGGCTCCGGCTCCGAATCAGCTGCACGTGTTGCAAACCCGTGGTCTGTGAGGTGGACCGGACAAGTGTAGAAGAAATCCGCAGTGTCAATCGTCGTGAGGACGATGACTGTGGGTTTGTAGCACACGTAACAAGCCTTGGCGGTTGCCGCAGTCTGTGAGACATGCGATGTGAGTTAGATACGGAGCTCAGCGAGCGGGAACGAAACGTACACGTTTGTAGTAGAGATTTGGAAAGGCCATCTGCCAACAGGGAGGACGCTGGATGACAGTTAGATGCCAAGGCTGGACTCTTGGCTAGAGTCGCCCTAATACACAGCAATCTCATTCGGTGAGTGACAGGGGCCGCCGCGTAGATGATCAGCAGGCTGATTCTTTCCTCGCTTGTCCGAAGATATAGACAGAACTCAGGGATCACACTCTTCCGATCCGTACTACAGTCGCACTAACAGCGTTCGTTATAAAAGACTTGCGGGAGCAAACGGAACGTCGATTTTATTTCCCTTCCCTTCTCTCACGTCGTCGCACACAATGGCGAGCACTGTCGGTCAAGTCATCAAATGCAAGGCTGCCGTTTGCTGGGGTGCAGGCGAGCCTCTCAAGATCGAGGAGGTCGAGGTCGCTCCTCCAAGGGCAAACGAGGTGCGGATCAAGATCCTGTACACCGGTAGGCGGTCTAGGGCTCACTTGTGCGGTACACATACTAAATTGTCTGATCGTGACAGGTATCTGCCATACCGATGAGTACACTCGCAGTGGTAAGGATCCCGAGGTGCGTAAGTTAAGATCTGGGTTACGATGTGGTTACGATCTTCGATATATCAGGGTTTGTTCCCTGTGATCCTTGGTCACGAGGGTGGAGGCATTGTGAGCGATCCCACTTTGTCCTCTATACCCAACCTCACTCTCAACAGGTCGAGTCAGTCGGCGAAGGTGTCACCAGCGTAGCTATTGTATGTATACCCTCCATTCCTTCCATTCTCTTCTTCATAGAATTTTATATCGACCCCGTCCTAGGGTGACCATGTCATCCCATTGTACACTGCTGGTGAGTTGCCTTGTGTCATGCGATGGCATACGTGCTAACTTGCACCCCAGAGTGTCGTGAATGCAAGTTCTGCAAGAGTGGAAAGACAAACCTATGCGGGAAAGGTGACTTTTCAGACAGCCACCCACTCCACTCAAGCACTCACATGCACGTTCAGTGCGATCGACCCAAGGTCAAGGTCTGATGCCTGATAACACCAGCCGTTTCACTTGCAACGGCAAACCAATCCACCACTTCGTGAGTCCCCACTTCGTCTTATCTTATCGGACACAGGCGGAAGTATCGTACCTGATGACACCTCCCCTAGATGGGTACTTCCACCTTCTCGCAATACACCGTTGTCGCAGATGTTTCCGTTGTTGCCGTCAACAAGGCCGCTCCCCTTGACAAAGTATGTCTCCTCGGATGTGGAATCACCACTGCATGGGGTGCTGTTGTCAAGCAGCCTGGAATTAGTATGTCTCCCTGCCTTTTTTTTTTGCTCATCACTCGATTTAAGTGATTCTGCGTACACAGAGGGTTCCAACGTCGCCGTCTTTGGCTGCGGTGCCATTGGTCTTGGTGTCATCTCCACCGCTTCCGTTGTCGGTGCTTCTCGCATCATCGCGGTCGACACCAACAACGGAAAGAAAGAGTGGGCCACGAAGATGGGAGCGACCGATTTCGTGAACCCCCTGGAGCTCGCAGGAAAACGTATCCAGGACTACCTGGTCGAGATCACGGATGGTGGTCTCGATTTCACCTTCGACGCTACTGGTAACGTGAACGTCATGAGAGCAGCTTTGGAAGCTTGTCATAAGGGTTGGGGTGTATCAACCATCATCGGTGTCGCAGCTGCTGGACAGGAAATTTCCACGAGACCGTACGTGCCGCTCTATGATCTTGACTTGCTGATATTCACGAGATCGCGTAGATTCCAATTGGTTACCGGTCGTACCTGGCGAGGCAGTGCATTCGGTGGTGTCAAGGGTCGCACCGAGCTTCCTGGTCTTGTCGAGGGTATGTCTCTCCCGACTGCGTCCCCCCAGATCACCTGTAAATGACCTGCTGTTAGAGTACCTCCAAGGCAAGCTCAAGATTGACGAATACGTCACTCACTCCCGTAAGTTTGAAGAGATCAACGAAGGATTCCACGACATGCATGTATGTTACTTCCATCTCCCTGTTTGGCCCAGTATCTGATAAAACGTTAGGATGGAAACTGCATTCGCTGTGTCGTGGATATGCCAGTTTGAGGCGTGAATGAGTAGGAATGTACCAAAGTTGAAGCTGTACAAGCTGTATTAGTAAACCGCGTTCTTATCGTCATCCAAATCACGCATTCTGTGTCACCGTTTAGAATGGTATTAGTTCGATAGATAGCAAGCAGACCCAACTATAAGGTATAAGAAGTCACCAAGAATCACATCCTCAAATATTTCCCTCCAGGGATTCTTTTCTTCCCCCTGATAGCGTCCGAAAGCACAATCAAGGCAGCCAAAACCTCTCTTCGCCTGGTCCCCGACTTCACCCAAGCCGTCCTCAGGATTCCCAGTACCATCATCACGAATGAGATGTCTAAGCAAAGCCTCCGCACCACAATCATGACTGGGGACCTATCTTGTCCACTTGTGAGGAAGAACAAGAAGAACTGCCGTAGGCAAGAGAGATTACGAATCAAGGGTTTCAAGACAAGCGTCCATAGACCCATGTCCTCAATATCCCATTCAGAGCCCTGAACAACGGAACGGGGGTCCGCGGGACTGCCACGTCCCGAGGAATTGCGCGAGGGAAGCGAGGTGGAACTCTGAACACGCGGGCGAGACACAATGGACGATTCGAGGGTATCGATGCGTTCTGTAAGGGCTGCAAGATGCGCTTGCATATTCTCCACCGCATGCTCTAGCGACACTGACAACGCCCTCGAGGGGGGTCTTATCGGTCCTCCCGTTGTGGCGTAATGTCGAGGAGCTGAAGGCTGACTTTTGTAGTGGGGAGTGGCAGATTGGACTTGCGGTGCTAAATCGCGGGAAAGCGATGGATAGGTCTCTGAATAGGAAGTCGGAGATGGGTATCGATTGACCAAAGATGTGTTTGGCTGTTGATCTGCGAATGCAGATGGCGTTTCGAAATTTGGAAGGGGTTGCATTGGGGGTACACTTAATCGGCGCGTTGGAGGAGAATGCACAAATGAGCCCGTAACGGGCGTCCTGTATCGTGAGGAAAGAGAGGAGAGTGGCCGTTGTTGTTGAGCGACGTCGCGTACAACTGGAAGATCACCTGTTTGATCACCCGCTTCCTCGTCTTCGGAGTCGTGGTCATCAACATCGGAGTCGGAGCTAGGATGTTGTATCAATGAAGGTCGAAAATCATGGACAAGAGACGCGGGCATCAGAGAGTTGTCCTCTGATGCTGTCGAGCTCGATGATGAACCCCGGGATCTCGTCCTGGTCAGGGTATCTGGAAAGTAGAACATTAGGGTGCAAGGGAGGAGGAATACAAACTCGACGTACGACTGGAAACAAGGTTTCCAGGATCCCCTCCATAGGACTGCAATTCGTCGATAAGACCCTTTGCCATAGTCTTGTCTGAATATTTGCTCAAAGCCTAATGCACTGTCGTGTCAAAGCACAACGAGGATAGTAATGGGATCCATGTACCTTCAACAGGGCGTCGACATAGAGCCATTTCGCCTCATACTGGTCCAAATCCTTGTGCTTTGCCCAAGCATCCCTGGGGCGAACAATAAATCATCAGTATTGATATGGGAAAGGCGACCAAGGAAAAAGTGGATTACCATTTCGCTCGTCCTAGCATGTCGAATATACCTGGGCGAGGACCGGTGACATTTCCGACAGTTGCTGGAGGGACGTGAGTAAGTTCACCCATGGAGACTGGAATGCTAAGAACCTTGTTTGTAGAGACTACACAGCAAGAGGCGGAAGCTTCAGTGCAAGGGAAATGTGTGAGACGAGCGAGGTGCGAACCTATACATAGTGAGCTTCTCCTCATATCCCGTTTGGATGGGACCTGTCTTTGGGAGACTTTGCACGATTTCCACTGCACGGTCAAACTGTGCATCGATGAGCTCTCGGGAATCCATTCCAGAGAGCAGCTAGCTATGGGCTGCGGTGAATGCGGTGACTACGAGACAGACACGGAGCCGAGAAAGAGGTAGTTTCGTGGATATGTACCATAGTATTAGTACCGGTTTGTACACCGTCACGTGAAAGCCTACAGACTAGTACGACTACCATTGGACTACCAGTAGGCAATGTAATACAGCAATCAAGAAGATTTCCATCTGATCGAATGGCCTTAGCCAGCTGGCCGTGTCCACGAGTCTCACACAGTACGGGCGGGCAAAGTGAATAGAATTAATGCTGTGTTCTAATGAAAATGAAACGAGAGCATGTGTACCGCAAACTTCTACTCTAATGCGGGTAGCAGATCCAACGCAAAGCTGAGAGTAGCCCATCAGGAAGAGCCGTTAATGACCATGGAAAGCGACGCACATAGAATCATGACTTCCCCGTCAACCACTTGTATTTTAGTGTTCCAGGTATTCTCTCTTCGTGTTGGCTCACTGGTTTTCCTTGAAATCACGTCTCTCAACCCATCGTTCCCTCGTGGTCGGACGTCGCCAACTTACCTCTCCAAAACAGTCTGCCCCACGTCTTCCCATGCGTTCCTTCGTGCTTTAGCACCGACCTCGTCACTTGCCAATAGCAGTTCGCAATGCTTTTCTCCTTCCACCTTGTTTGGTGCACCTTCAGACCTACGCCATCGTTGGGATATCGAGAAAGGAGCTGGTAGAGGTTCGCTGGTGTGGTCCGGAGAGACGGAGGAAGGGGAGATGGGAGTAGTTTGAGGAAGGCACGCGTCGCTCCTTGATTCATCTCAGTAGGATTCTAACAAGGTCACAGTGTTGTGTAGGTTCGTCGAAATGACCAAAGTCAAGTTACCCACGGTCCCTTCCACCCATGTTTGCGCGAGTGATTCACAGCGCAAAGCTCATCCAGCCACGCCAATCGCTCGGAATTGCTGTTCGAACCAGACAACTGGGTTCAGATGCATGTGGAATACCGCTGAAACCGACATGGTCTGTCAAGGAACTCTTGTCTTCTTATCCCTCGCCATCCATCTCACCAGACAAATTCAAACGTCTCCATGAACTCTCTGCTCTTCTCCCACCTGCACAAGGCACACCCGAATATAACACCGTGAAGAAAGAATTAGACGAGCTCATCAGACTTGTCGAGGCTGTCAAACTCGCCGACATAGAGGTCCCAGCAGATGGCTCCATCCCGGATGGGCGCATATGGGCGGAGGGCGCCGGGATTCCCCTGACAGACCGCGGGGTGGAGGATGAAATACGGGGTACCGAACTACTTCCACATGCGAAAGAGGTAGTAGAGGACATGTATGTCGTGGAGACGGCGAGGGAGAGATAACTGACAGGGTGCAGGTTGGTTTTTGTGTCCTCCCATAACCAATTTCATCTGAGACTTTGGGTAGCCAGATGAAGCAAAGATCGTTGGTTATTGGTAAAATTTAACTTTCATCTTGCAGCTATGAACATGTCCGAGGAATGATCAAGGCATTCGTGGCATCGAGTAGCAAAGTCAGAAAAGATGAACAAGATATCATACACCGTTTGATAGATGGTATATCACGACGAGCCAGTCAGTTGACTGTGTCCACCTGTCGAACCCCAGCCATTGGCACCTCGAAGAGTCTCGCCAAGATCCTGTCCAGAACAGGTTAGAGAGTGCGACTGTGTACTGCGAAAGGGACCCACCTCAACTTCCAGAACGTCAGGAGTACAAATCTTTTCGATAATCAGTTGAGCAACGCGATCGCCCTCTTGCACTGCAAGATCCTCAGTATTTGCTACCTCGGTACAGCTACGTCAAGCTCACCCTCAAAGTCCTTGTCGGACAAGTTAAAGAGCAGAACAAAGACGGTGCCACGATAATCCGCATCAATGACACCAGCGCCAGTATCAATCATGAATTTGGAGGCTGCATGGTACATAATCCAGATAGGGACAGAAAGCAGGAAGGACAGCGCTCACCAAGACCACTTCGAGGAGCGACACGCCCATACGTACCAACAGGCACAGCAATCGAAAGCTGGGTATCGACGAGTGCCTTCCCATGTGCAGGAATGGTTTTCTTCTCGGCACTGGAGGTTAAGTTCAATAGAACGTACAAGGACACAGAGGCGGAGAGCACCTGTAGAGGTCGTATCCTGCCGCGAGCGCTGAGCCACGGGTGGGTAGTCTGCCTTTATCTGACAGTCTCTTGATCAAAAGTTGGGTTGGGGGTGCGTGTTGTGTCGACTCTGACATTTTGCGCTTTTTCAGTTGTGGTTCGACGTCGACGGTCATGTAGGGCTACAATGAGCGACGCGTGACGCGTGTATTCAGTCTTGATGGTCGGACTTTGAAAGCGTGTCAACTCCGATCATGCCCCGATCCAAAATCATTTATTTCCGTTGACAGCCTGCAGTGGCAGGTTATTCGTCCCTTCCGTCCCTGCCATGGATCTGTCTCAGCAGGAACTCCCATTAACAGCTTATTTTCATAAAGGAACAAGAAACGCAAGACCTCCCGACGCCTCATCAAAGAAGGGGAAATCCTCCGAGGCGTCGACGACAGGGGGTCTTTCCTCGAAGCGGAAAAAGAATGCAGAGGGGTCTGCACGTAGCTCGAAGCAATCAATCGCGCAGCTACCCACTCCTGCAAGTTCCGCTAGGAAGCGCGTGTCTTTGCGCGGTGTACGTGAAACTGCGGCGAACCACACAGTGTCACCCAGTATTACACTCTTTGAAGGGAATGCGGTCCTCCCGGACGAGATAGGTTCTGAACGACCAGAAATTGAATCTTGCCCTTCTAAATCCACGCCGACACTACGGCACCGTACAAAGGACTCTCTGGTTCAACTCGCGGATCCGCACCCTACTACACCCGTCGTCGGACAGCGGAAACGACAAAGAACCGATGCGCATGGTTCAGAGTCGTCGTCCCATTGTCGCTCGTCTTTGAAAGTCGCAGATATTGCTCTTGCAACACCATTAACTGCGTCCCGTAGAAGGTCCAGGCTCGTACACGATGTTGAGGAGCAGTCCCCGACAGAACCCTCCTCCCACCATTCTCTTCCTCCAAGGCCAGATTTTGAAGCGACAAGACTACTTGGCCCAGCACCATTGCATAACATCCCTTCCCCCTTAAAGTTCTCGGCTCAATCTGCCAACACTCTTTCGCATTCTCGCGTAGGCTCGACCTCCTCGGATCCATTCCAGACGCGTGATATATCCGCTGTCTCTACATCCCCTCGATCGGGTGCTCGGTCTTCGAAAGTTCCTGATATACCTATGGTTCCCGTCCCCTCCTCTCAGAGTCAATACCTTCTCCGTATTGATGCTACGCCTAAGCGTAAGCGAGTTTCTCGGCAAATTGAGCATGTCGCTTCCTCCCAGACTCAAGAGGAAAGAGAGTTGACCCTGTCGATTCCCCTCGAAACTTTCGAATTAGATACGACCTCGGTGGGAGGGTCACCTAAAAGGTAAGGACATACGAAAAGGCTTTCTGCATTTTACTTACTTACCATCTCCAAGGCACCGGTCACTGGTCATCGACGTACGTACACCGCGGTCGCACGCGCGCAACCTACGCCCTGGTCGTAGCGAACGAAAAAGTCAGCACGCTTACACGCTCGGATCTACTCCCATTGCATCGCCTGTAACTTCCCCCGCTGGCCCATCTCGCTCATTCTTTGCGACGAAGAAGGTGATGGATGTACTACCATTGCTCAAGACTCCGCGTGCTTTGCGACACCAGACCAAGACGCCCCAGAAATTTCCCCGCAAAGAGTCCATCACAGACATACCACAGATACCAGACGACGATTCTCTAACGGAACCTGAATCTGAATTGGATATCATACAGATGAAAGGTGTCACACCTTCATGTCACCCCGCTTCGCAGGGGATGGACCAGGTTCCCTCAGCCAAGTCACGCTCTCAACGATCACGCAAATCTACGCAAGGAAGAAATCCCAATAGTGTTGGAGAAGATTCTGCGACAGAGGCGGAGTCCGACACAGAGATTTTGCACTGCTTCGCAGAGATTAGCAGGAACCAGGGCCGGGAACGCCGTTCGCGAGTACCGAGTCATGATTCCCCATCTCGTCCAGTTATCTCGCCTCTCATCACCCCTGCCAGATCACGCATTGCCGCGTCTACCCAATTCTCCATGCAGGAGGGTGCTGGATTAAGCATACCACTGGATATATCTCCATCGCGTCCTTCCGCGACTTCGAAGCTCACGACACACGCGGAATCTGTCCCATCTGCCGTTCGGAACTTCATCGACATGTTTGAGGGGGATGAAAGTTACCCAGCAGACTTCCCCGAATCATTGCGCTTTTAAAGCGCGACTCCTTTATGATTTTATGTTATAACGTAACACTTCAAGAGGTCATAATATTATCATGCCAGCATGAATCGTGAATGAGGAACTACCTCTACCTCGCGTACATTAGAGATGTTCTTGTCTGCCCCTCCACCGTTAGCAGAATCCTCCGATCCCCTGAGCGTCATCTCTGAGTTATCAATGCGATCCATAAGTGCAGTTGCAACTCCCAGCTTGGTCGCGTCTGCACTCTTCTCTGCCTCTGTCCGTACGATGCTATCGTTGTCCATAACCTTGTCTCCGAACACTTCGCCAAGCTCTTCGAGCGTTCTATGCGCAGTCTCGGGGTAGACGAACCACACCACCAAGAGCGAGATGATGCAGAAGCCGACCAAGAGGAAGTAGTAACCAGCCTTCATGGTGGCGAACAGCGGAGGGGTGATGAAAGCGATGATGAAGTTGAAGAGCCAGTTGGTTCCTGTGCTCAAAGACATCCCTTTAGCGCGAGCGCGAAGGGGGAAGATTTCGGCTCCAAGGAGCCAAGGTCCGGGTCCCCATGTAGCACCAAAGAAGAAGAGATAGAGGCAAACACCGAAGAAGAGACCGTCAGCCGCGGCGAGACGTTCAGGTCCCGCTGGAAGGCTGTCGGCATAGTACTGGAGACCGCCGACGATAGAGAGGGATGCCGCTAGGACGACGCTTCCGAGCATAAGGAACTTGCGGCGACCCCACTTGTCGATGAGGAACATCGCAGGAATCGTACCCGAACAGTAGACAAGTGCGCAGGCGCCTGCGTAGAGGAGGGAACGAGAGGTGGTGAACCCGGCACGGCTCAGATTGGACGGAAGGAAGTACAGGATAGCGTTGATGCCGTTGAGCTGGGCGAACATCTGGCATGTGATACCGACGATGGAGCGACGGGTGTACTGGCAGAAGATTTGACGCCATGTGGCTTGACCCATTTTGCGCTCAAACTCGACCGCGGCGGCAATCTCGACGTACGTCGCAACGATCCTTGGATGTGTCGTATCGCCCGCCCCGTGAAGATCCGCAAGGGTGCGCAAACCTTCTTGATCGAAACCGTTGGCCACGAGCCACCTTGGCGTTTCGGGAAGGATGAATGTCCAGGCGACGAGGATGGCAGCAAGCGCAGCTTGTACGACATAGGGACCTCTCCAGGAGATCTCTGAGGGCATGGCAAAGAAAAAGCCGTAGCCGACCCATGCCGAGACCGCGTACCCGAGGTTGAGACATAAGTACTCGATGCAGACGAAGAGACCACGAGCATGACCAGGGGCAATCTCGCACTGCAAGACAGGAACGGTCATGGAAAGAATTCCGACACCAATCCCTTGGATTGATCGACCAGCGATCAAGACCCCGAGGTTAGGCGCGAAGATCTGGATGAAGGCAGCGATGAGATACATGATTGCGCCGAGACGAACGGACATCCGTCGGCCCATGATGTCGCAGATGTAGGCTGCGAGAAACGACGCGAAGAAAGCCGTGATGTTCAGACATGATACGGTGATGGCTGCACGACGTCCGTGAGTGGAATCGATGAGAGGAGGGAGATGAGAAACGGACCTTGGACCCAGGGATCAACACCTGTGTTACCGGTCTGGATTTGGTCCATCGTCACGGTCTTCCCGAACATGCGGTGAATGAAGGACGGTTGAACCTGAACCGCGGCAATGATGCCCTGACCGTAGCCGAACATCGCATCGCCCAGCGACGCGAGTGCGGAGGACATGTAGAGGAGTGGTCTACCGACCATCCATCTTGGATAACGAGCGGAGTATACTCGCGGCCGCATGCGGTCTGTGAGCGTCATGGTGTTGGGCTAAGGGAGAGTGGACAGTGGGTGGGGACGGGTGATGGGGAAATGAAGTCAGAGAACTGAAAGCGTTTGAAGTTCATGGAGGAGTATTTATGTAGTTCGGAGGGGGGACAAATCCGAGACTGACCTTGGCCCGGATTGAAACTGGCCTACATAGTCCAGAAGGGGAACCCGATTGCAGCAGAGGATGACCGAGCCGTGACGCGTCTCCGTAGAAAGCACTGCGATCTCCATGTCCGACTGATACTAACTCGTGCGTTGGTGCGAGCTGGGCAGGCCGATATTACCCTACAGCAAACGGCCCGAGTTAGTCTTAGTATTACCTTGCTATTGAATGATTATTCTCATCGGGAAACGCGTTTCTGCACGTCGTGGTTCGATGTAAATGAGGTTCTGCCTCGCTTCAGGCTAAAAGTTAGCTGGCGTAGTACCAAATTAATATTTACGTCAAGTACATAGAAGGTATAGATGATCGATGGGTCCTATCATCCCCATCCCTTCCTTATCAGTGAACCTGCAAAACGAACATGCCTGGTCGTCTTCAGTACAAGGTCAGTCGTTCTCTCAACAGCTCACTCACCCTCGACCACGCTGATCCAGTGACAGTCAGCACTTATCACCGGTGCCGGGTCGTAAGTCCCCTCTGTGACGACTCATGATGCCGATCAAGCTGACGGTCGCTGACAGCGGCATTGGACTCGAATCGTCGCTTCTTTTCGCTCAAGAAGGCGCGAACGTCCTGATGGTAGATATTAACTTACCAGCGGCCGAGAAAGGTGCTGCTTTGATCAAAGAGCGCTTCCCAAATGTGAACGCAGTGGCAATACGCGCTGATGTTGGCAAAGAGCAAGATATCAAAGATGCTGTTGAACGTGCAGTTCAAGAATTCGGTAGACTCGACATCATGGTGCGAGACCTTCCCAAGTCACTGGGACCTTTCCATTCACACACGATCTCTAGTTCAACAACGCTGGCAAGTCCGAGATATTCAAGATATATCCCATTCTCCTCTGATTTAAATCCAGGAATCATGCATCCAGACGATGACAATGCTCTCAACACTGAGGAGCGCATCTGGGACCTTACGATGACAGTCAATGTCAAAGGTGTTTGGTGGGGATCCAAATATGCTATTCTTGCGATGCGTCAGAATCCTGTGGACGAGTCGAAGGGTCTCCGAACCGGAGGGAGCATCATTAACACAGCGAGTTTCGTCGCCATCATGGGAGCTGCGACGCCACAGCTGGCTTGTGAGTTTGCGAGAGTTCTACTTCATCCTCTCGCCAACTTCTCTCCACAGACACAGCTTCCAAGGTATATTATGTCCTGGGGTCATTGCTTCACCATTCCTGATGCACACCCGAGGGAGCCGTACTCTCGATGACCCGCGAACTTGCTATGGTGCACGCTAGAGAAGGCATTCGACTCAACTCTCTTTGCCCGTGAGCAATCTTTTCTATCACCGTCGCACTTGTCACAAACCGAACTCGCCGTCAGGGGACCTCTCAAGACGCGTGAGTCATGGTTTGTGAAGGATGCGCGAACTGAATCAAATCCGATCGATAGCTCTCCTCATGGATTTCCTTAATACTGACGAGAAGAAGAACCGCCGCCTCGTTCACCTCCCCATGGGGAGGTTCGGTGAAGCGGTTGAGCTGGCGAAAGCTGCCCTTTTCTGTATGTCTTTGCCAATTTGGAAAACGGAACTTCCTAATTCTCCGTTTTTCAGTGGCAAGTGACGACAGTAGCTACATGACGGTCTGTCAACACATTTCTGGCCACACGACCGGGATTGCTTACAATATCTCATAGGGGACGGATTTCAAGGTAGATGGTGGTCTGACATCTTGCTATGTCACTCCTCTTGGGGAGCAGATTCTACCTCCCCCAGCCAGCCAGGTTTAAAAACGAAGCAGCTTGAGAGCTTGATTGGAGCTCCGCTGCTGATGAACGATCACCAGTAGTGACGCCTGTTGTATTAGTGACATAAGAGAGCTAGGTTTGATCCCGCAAGTTGAATCCATTAATTACCATCTGGTCACAAACATACCGGTGTCCATACTACTACTGTCCATCGAAAAAGTAGAGATGTTGAAGACCCTGGAGGCTGTTCAAATCCACATCCTGATACCATGTCCCAATAAGGAAGATGCCCTCCGAAAGTCCAGGGAACAACCAGGGAATGAATGACAGGCAACCCGTTAATCGGCCTTCTTCTCCGCGGCTCTCCGCTTCTCCGCTTGCTCTCTGCGCAACCTCGCAATTTCCACGCCGACATCGTTTGTAAGTTGCTTCTGTAACGCAGGTCGATACCCAAGCATGAAAAGCAATTCCAAGTGAACGAAGAAGGGTGCAAGCACGAGAGCTTGAACAGGTTTTGAGAATCGAGGACAATTTCACGTGACAGGTCACAGAACACATACCACCCAGGAGATTGTCCAGCAAAGCTGGTGCACGACCTTCTGCAACTCCATGACCGATGAATTGCGCAATCCAAGAGACAACCTGGACAATAATCGCGTTATGAATGCCATCAGGGCGGAATGCATACGCTGTCGCCGACAACAACGAGAGAATTAATTGTGGCGCATAGAGGAGCTGATCCGAAGAGGGTGATCAGTCTTTGATCAGAATTATGAAGTATAACCTTACAGCAGCAATAGGGTCAAGGAGGATGTAGTAGCTAAAGTAAAAGGCTGTGACGAGCGCAGGTGCATTCATCTCGAAGATGAGATGTTGGTTGAAAACATATCGGACGGACGGAAGGAACGTCGGTGCGGGCAAGAGGGTGTTAAGCACGAGAGCACTCCTGGGTAAGCACGTGGTGGTGGTTAAGATGGGTTAAGAAAAGAAGGAAGATGAACGCACCAGAGAAGAGCCGGGACACCGAAGATGTGGATGAGAATGTTGATGGGATGAGAATGGTAGGAGCCATAGAAAGTGAGCTAAAGAGCCGCGCAGGACGGTGAATTGAGTAAGGAGTCGAATCGGGAGCTAGATATCCAAAGTTACTCACTTGTTTTCGTACATCGAACAGGGAGGACATGATGGTAGTTAATATGGTCGTGAATCCACAGCTGAGCGTGCGCAGTGTCAGACTCAAAGTCCCCACACATGCAATGGCAGGAATCAGCTGAGTCTTGCACAGCCCGGAACATCCGGACACGGCTTTCGCCGGTGCTGCGTGACTCTCCCCGTAGCACAGTCGTCAGGATGGATTCTACCTAACATGTGCATGACAACCCGGCAGAATTAGATGCAGCTTGGTCAAATCAAGTTTCCTGCAGATCTAGCATTACTTCTCTACACTCAACATTTACTCAATATCAATATTGTTGGACTCATTTAAGTCACGTGATTTATAATGCCCACGTCGAACTTTACACCATTGAACTCGGATTCGTTCACTCATATTCAAGCATGGTACGCTCAACGATAATTGTACGCGCAACGGATGCGTTGCCACTCGCAGCTAGTGTCGATGATGAGGAGGTGCGCTCAAATTCTGATTCATTACCATCTACTTGACGCACTCCACAGACGGAGCAAGCGCTGCAGGAGCACAAGCAGCAGGCGAAGCTAATATTCAGACGCATATCACCCAACTCAGAACCGCGTTGCTCCATCGAAAGCGGCCAGTATACACTTCAGTGAGCTTTGGTTTCCTCGAATGCGACCCCACACTCAACAATTGTTCCAGCTACATTCTCGCTGACAATGTTGTATTCCTTACTATTGCGGACAAGTCATATCCGCGAAAACTCGCCTTTTCGTACCTCGAAGAACTATCCAAGGAGTTCTCTTTGTCATACGGCTCCAAGATGGAGTCCGTGCGGAAGCCGTATGCCTTCGTTGGATTCGGTCGGTGCTAGAGATTCAATTTCATCCTGACATTCATTCACATATTCTACTCAAGACACCTTCATGTCGAAAACTGCGCGATTGTACCGGGATACCAGGGCTGCCAATGCCTCAGGGGCTTCAGGTCTGGATAAGCTTAACGATGAGTTGCACGACGTCACGCGGATAATGACGAAGAACATGGAAGAGCTTCTTTGGAGGGGTGACTCGCTGGATAGTAAGACTTTCGACCTAATCGCACGTGCTGGGCAGTTCTGACATTCCTGACATCTTTTCAGGAATGTCTCACCTTTCTACGTCACTTCGCTCGGAGTCCGAGAAATACCGCAAGGCGGCTAGGAATGTCAACGTCCAAGCTATGATTCGACAATATGCACCGTTCGGTGCTGTCGCTATATTATTCATCATCTTGCTCTGGTGGCGATTCTGGTGAAGTGGACTAGGATACATTCACAGGTTCGATCTGGACATCTTACATACATACAGGATAATCTATCCGGTCTTTCCCGAACAAGTTTTGGTGGAAGTAGCTATCCTATGACAGGCCTCAGCCTCGGATTCCCAAAAATTAGGTATCTTGATGCGACCTCCAGGCCCGGTTTGGAGCGCGGAATCGTGAATTCACCACATGTACTGCAAGCGGATGCCTTCCACGTACTGGTGTATATGCGCTCATGTTACTGACATGCTCAGCCACAGGCACAGGGAAATTCTTTTGCATTCCTACTCATGCCTACATCTCTAGCAGTCACCTTGGCACTGCGAGAGTTCACCATTTCATATGAGTGGTGACAATGCGATGTCCCCGAGCCACATCGTTGCATGCTGGATCGTTCAGAAACGTACGGATTGTTCTAATCTCATTCGTGCGAATGTTTCCAGCAGGTCGGCGACCCTGGCATTCTTCCTTGCTATGGTGTCGTCCGCTCAGGTACTGAGGAAGTCGCGAGATCTAGGGCTTGCACATAGCACGAGGCTTCCACCTCGTCCTCCAGACTCCTAGTACCTGCCGTACTTAGGGGGACCTCATGATGGCTTCGCGTCGCACCCTCGGTAAGCTCATTAATTTTTCTTCGGTCGGTCGAGTATCTATCCCAGATTGCATAGCGATTCCCAAAGGAACGTTTGTCGTTCCCTAGGCATCTCGCCTCCCTTCGACGGCCATGCTTCCTGGCAAGTCCTTACTCCTGAGCACAAGATGGCTCGGACTTAATAGAGGCGCCTTCTGATCGGTCCTTCAACAATCAAACTAGAGCCAGCACTTCGGTAGGTGTGAGCACAGCAAGTCATACCGCATTGCATACAGGTCATTCTTATTCAAAATGGCACATGGTTTGACATCCCCATCCAAGTGCACGGTAGAACTTTGGTCAACTGTCATAGTGAAGCAGATTCGCTTCGGCCACGAGGCCTTGTCTGATTCTTGGTCTGAGGGTTGGTCATAAAGGTTTTGTGCCACGAAGAGCTACATTAAATATAGCTTCTTGGAAGTCGAGACTACTAGTAAGAGAACGAAGACATCGCGAACATATGTCTAGTTCCGTCTGGTAATCCCTTGGCCATTGCTTGACCATACCTTTTCTTTTTTGCGATGCCCACAAACATCTTGCAAACATCTCACAAAACAGGCTTGTTGGGGCGCCTGATGCCAATCAGCGATGGGCTCGATATAGGTAGTGGCACGAGGCACCGTGGATCTCGTTTCCAGGTCAGTGGGAGAACAAAAAGGGACCAGCATCCTCTTATCGCAGAGCTTCCTCCTTTCATTCGCTTCCTCACCCCATCATGAGTACCGTAGGAGGCTTCGATATGCCCCAGCCCTACTCCCCGCCTCCTGGTGGTCAGATCCAGCCTGGGGCCATCACTTACACCACATCCACGGGCCCTGATGGCCAAGTCGTCTACCACCCATTCAGGTGAGCTCTAGGTCACCATAAGGTCGTCTTTTGCATTGATTGAGACGACGTGTAACGCACAGGGCTGTTCCTGCCCGGTAAGATATGAACGTGATCAACGGTCAATATCTCATCTTCAGCAGCTATCAGACGCCACAGGGCGTGGTTCATGGTATCCAGTGGGTTCCAGCTGAGGCCACGCAGCTCCTCCCTGCAGGCGCCACTCCAGCAAATGCGGTACGTGCACATCCAATACCGCATCGTACCAACTCACACCATCTGCAGGACTTCGCTGCATCATGGAATCGTGGTCATCTCTCAAAGGATGATGAAAAGGCTCTCGAGAAATGGTAATTCTACTTTGAAATGACACAGATGAGTCCGTGCCTCATCGTCAATAATAGGCAGAAATCCGAGGAGAAACGCAGGAAGAAAGAAGAAAAAGGCTCTATAAGGCGTCTCTCCAAGCAATTCGACAAGGATATGCAAGAAGTCGAGATGCGTGCGGCACGCGACAACGTGATTCAAACTAGGGAGCGCCGCCGCAGTTTCTATGGCGATGCCCCTCCTCCAGGCCCAGGTTATGGCGCTTATACTCACAGTCCCAGTCACGGCAGTACCGACCTTGATCGAAAGTTCACCGAGCTTGAGATCGAGAGGGAAACAAAGTATTCCAGTCGTCAGAGGAAATACTCGACTGGCGGTGGAGATCGTACCTCTCTTTACGGACCACCTTCAAGCAGCGTTTACTCGTCTCCGGTGGCAACATACCAGAGCCCCACAGGCTATCCAACCACGGGAGCCAACCCTTATCAACGCGCTCCCTCCCCTTATCGCGCACCGACAGCGTACACTACCTCGCCTAATACACGTCCCCAGGAAGTTTCCACGTATCCTGGCGCTCCCGATCCCATCGCTCGCGCTTCGTCTCCCTATGCTCGCCAAGAGTCAATTGCTAGAGCGGCTTCCCCATATGGGAGGCCTGAACCCATCGCAAGAGCAGCGTCTCCCTATGGTCGCCCTCCTGGAGAGCCCATCGCTAGAGCGGCTTCGCCATATGGACGTCCCCCGACAGAGCCAATCGCTAGAGCAGCCTCACCCTATGCTCCGGGATATTCCCCTTACAATCCTCGCGCTCCGTCTCCCATTCCGCCTGCAAGAGCACAGTCTACCACTTCTTCCTACGCTCATCGTGCACCTTCTCCATACATCCCTCCCGCACAAATGAGCGGGGTTTATCCTGCTGGGCACGTGTTGGAAGGTCAGCCTTTCTCGCGCTCTCGCGCACCATCGCCAATGCCAGGACCACCTGGCGCCGTTTTCGCAACGTCGCCCCGCATGCCTAGCGCGGTTATAGGCGGAGAACACCAGCTTGCTTCCCCTGAGGCATTTTCCCGGCCTGCCAATGCGGCTCAGTCTTATACGCCCTTCAACGCTATGAAGATCCAGGACATGGAGCAATTCTATGATCAAATCCCCAGAATGCCTTTGGTTCTTGAGACGCATGATGTTTACCACCAGGATTGGATCAGATTCATGAATGTATGTCCGTTCTCCCGTGATGTGCGCTACACGACGCTAACGAATAGTCAGGATCTTGCTCTTGCCTGGGCTGGAAAGATGCCAATCCCAGAGTTTAGCCATGGACCGTCCCCCAAGCGTTCTACGCTTGTGGCTGATCTGATCGATCTGTGGAATTCGAGTTTCTTCCTCACTCGCAGACTCGAAGTTGTGTTGTACAAAGGGCGTGAGCGCCGCTCTGGCCCTAACGCTGGTACCGTCGACCACAACCTCGGATTTAACAACGCCGAATCGTCCTCCGACTCTTCGTCCGAGTCGTCGTCTGAATCAGACTCGGAAGACAATCGGTACTACGGTCGTGGTGCTGATTTGACAGAATCCAGGAGACGGCAAAAGGAGAAGAAAGAGGAAAAGAAGAGGCGCAAGAAGGAGAAGAAGCTCCGGAGGAAGGCCAAGGAACGCGAAAAGACCTACTCCCTTTATCTGACATACGTCCATCCCAGAGACATCCCCGGGGCCAACCAACACGGCTACTACGCGTAACGCATTCTCAAGGACGAGATATACCCTTGCGATTTCCAGCTTGCTCAACAATTTAGTCAGAATTCCGTCAGAATTCCAGCCATCTAACGAGAAAATACAAGTCTTTGTGCAATCCCTGTATATCATTTTGTACAATAGGTGAATGAACAACAGCTCTATGAAATATGTTACCATTTCATAGTCCATGACATTAGCGAGAATATATCGATAAATTACAATGTTTACCAACCACCACGGCCCCTACCTCTCGGTGCACCATACTGTGCGTTGTACCCACTACCTCCATGTCCACCGCGACCGTAGCCGTTGGAGGAGCCATTACCACCACTGCCCCCATGGCTAGGTCCTTGATTGCCTTGGCCGCCACCACCATATCCTCCCCCTCCCCCTCCCCGCCCATGTGATTGGGGATAGCTAGGTTGGCCATAGCCGCCTCTTTGACCGCCACCACGGTACGGGCCACCTCGCGGAGGACCTTGACTTTGATACATTCCACCTCCTCCCCCACCGCCGTAATTCTGGCTCGGGGGCCTACCACTCCAGCCATGCCCGCCAAAGCCCAGTTGGGAGGGTGGGTGTGGTTGTCTCTGCGGTTGTCCATACTGTGAGGAGTATGATCCAGACGAGTATCCGTTGGAATGGTGGCCCTGATTGCCGGCCTGCCCGCCCCCATACGAGCCGCGATTGGGAGGTCCTCCCCGCCCACCACCGCCTCCTCGGTCCATTCCCCCGCGGCCTCCACGGCCTCCGCGTCGTGAGCGGGGATCCAAGTCTTCCGCAGTGAGTTGTGGCGAAGGTTTGCGCAAGCCAGGCAGCAGCATAGAACGGTGAGGAGTCAGTTGTTTCGGGAAGAAATAAAGAACTGATAATGATCGATCGTTCTTGATATCGGGTTGGCCCATCGCGCTCAATGGAGAGTAGAAAGTCGATCCTGGGATACAATCAGGATTCGGGAGTGCAGTACCACTGACGCCTTTCGAATCTTTGATTGGCAGTGGAACCGGCTGTGGGCAGATGAGATGAGATCCAATCGTCAATCCATGCGGGGTTACTGACCTGTCTCTCTTTGCGCTTCCCGTAAAGGCTCTCGAAGAATGGATATAGCCTATGCTCGTCCGAGACATACACCACGTTACTGCCCCAGCCATTCCTCCGCACTTCGTCCTCTGTAAGTCCCGGATATCTCTCTGACATGGCATCCAAGAGTCGCTTCTCATCAATGAAAGGGAGTAGAGCTACACCCTGCCATAACATTTTCTTCCCATTCATGTCGACTTGGAAGGACGCTGGGTAAAAGTCAATTATAGGCGAAGTAGGGTCGGTCATAAGGTCATGGAAGACAGCTGGGATATGCTTTTTTGAGGCGGGTGGGAACACCCCCATAAGTTGTTCGTAGGGTTTAAAAGGTTGTCCGAGGGTGAACTCCAGCTGCATGGCCCCGAGATCCTCAAAATCGGAGGCAAAGGGTGCAAAGTGGAAGGGATAATACCACTGCCACGAGGGCGTCTGACGAAGTGGATGAATTAATGGACCAAACGATGCCAGGCTCGCAGCTCACCCCTTGATAATAGTAATGTAACACCCATGCAATACCTTCCACGTAATGTCGTGTTATCCTAGTAATATGTTTTAGCGAGCTGTCTTCAGAGAGAAGGACGCCGCACATTTTCCTGAGTTCGACATTGGAGCTCGAGACATTAAATTTTTGCTGATAGTAACGTTCCTTGTAGCCCGGTTCATATAACCTGTGCAAATGTTCGTAGCCCGCAATGGAACCTCTCGAAATGTCATACCTGACACGGTCCACTTGCTCGACCGAACCGTCAGCCCGAACGACCATCGAAAGGGAAGGCTCTTCGTCCTCTGCGCTCTCTTCCTCGGGGACAACAACCATGTCTTCTTCCACATCTATTTGGGCATCTTCGGCTTCAACATCCATTAAGCTCCGCTTGCGGCTAAAAGGCGTCGACCCTTGCATCGGAAGCTCGTCCATCGATTGCGAACGCGATGGAAACGTTTCCATCGGACTAGATGCGACTGGTGGCTCAGCATTACCAAGACCCGGAACATCGAAATCAGAAGCCGAATCTGAGATATCAGGCTCGGGGGGAGCCTGCGCTTTTGCAGCGGGCATAGAAGATGCACTCGGTTTCACGGGCACCAGCCCTGCCAACTCTGCCTTCAGAACTTCTGCGGCACTCATGTTCGCTAGCCTGATTGCTGCACGATTGGCGACTACATCCCGGTTGCTCCCTGCCAATGCCTGTGCCGCAGCAGGTGCATTGAACTTGGACTGTGCTGTCGGCGTGGCGCCAAGGCCTATCGAGTCTGCTTTGGCCGCAAAATCTTGATGAATCGGACCAGTGAGTGCAAGCGCAGGGGAAGGACCAGTTGCATTGCGGATGTCAGAAGGAGCATTGCCATTTTTGTTGTTGGTCTCAATACGTCGCCGCTTGGATTCATGATCCTGACGGTTTTCAGCTAGGAAAGGCGGGAGGGTCAGCCTTGGGCACCGAATTCGAATCCTTCCAGAGGCTTATCAAAGGAGGAAGTCAATTGAACTCACCTTCCTGCCTTCTTCTGAAAATGTCATCTTCTCTTTTCGCCAGTCCCTCGAGGATAATCTCCGCCCGCTCAAGCACCAGGTTGCCATGGTTTGTCAAGTATCCACCCATCCTTGGTAGTTCCATTTTCCATATGTTTAGCAGTGTGTCGATTGCGCCTTCTCTGATTTCCAAGCTAGGTAGATGTGGCAGAAAGTCGTTGCCCACGAAGAAAATTAATAGCACCCAGTCATCAATAGCTTGTTCGACGTTGAAAGAAAACGGTGCTCGTGGTACATAAAGCTCCGTTTCGAGGTATTCTCGCAGAATGGAGACATCGAGGAATATAAATGGTTTTTTCTCAGGTGGCGTCGGCTTGGGTTTTTCAACGAGAGAACCAGGTTTGGGTCCGGGGCATTGAGCAGCGTAGTGCCCCTCTTCACCACATATCCGACAAGCAGATGATTTGTCTTGAGCGAAGACATCTTCTCGGAGTACGCGAAAGTGAGGCTCGTGCGTTGCAAGAGCAAGCATGATGAGATCAGCGTCCTGGATGGGATCGAGCTAAGTTCGAAGGGAAACGAAGGTATTATCATGTGAACTTACCAAACCGTAAATGACATGCTCGGTGTTTGGATCGTGACCTTGGTTCGAACGTTGTCTCCGTATGAAGTCCATGATCTTGTGCTCTCCTTCTCCGGGTACACTTGCATCTGATATGATCACTTCAAGCTGTGCAATACATATATGAGCGGGTATGATCAGATAAATAGTGAACTGAAACGACCCACATCCTTCCAACCAGGGTCCGTGTTGAGCTTTTCAACGACCCAGTATCTTAGTGAGGACGCAAGGAGGTCCATAAATGGAGTACCTGGCGTGATGGCATTCGAGTCCCACGCCTCTTTGTCCTTTTCTTCGTCGCTGATGACCTTACCCATGGCTGCAGGGGACGAAAGATGTAAATGAAATACGGCGCGGAAAACAACTGAGATATACCTTCCCATTCAGCAATCGCAAGTTTGCGTGCTTCAGCTTTGTCTTTCGCTTCCTGAGCAGACCTGAATCGACGCGACCGTTGCTGGTTCATCTTCGCACGAGGCGCAACTCCGTCTGAGATAGACATGTGCGTTACGAGTGAGACCCATGAACGGATGAGCTTTAGTGCGTACCAATTGCCATGAAGAGAAGCTTGCGAGGCCTGACCATGTTCACGACACGGTTGGTGTACTTGAAAACTTCAAGGATCATTTCCTCTTCTGTCTCGGGCGCAGGCTTTATAAAGTCAGGTCGGTCATTCGGTCATTGAGATTTGTAGCACAAGTCAAATTACCTTGCCCTCCGGGTGGGTACATGGGTGAACCTAGGTGAAAGCGCGAATAAGGTGACATTGACGAAAGAAATAAGGAGTGAACAACGCACAATACCGTTCATATCGAGGTAGAGGTTGTCAAACTCGACTCCATTTGGATTGGGAGTGGTAATGTCAACCGGGAGCTTAATTGGCTCGCCGAGTGCATCTGGTACCTCGACTTCATCCTCTTCGCGGACAGATGTCACTGGGATGGTGTGAGTTCATTGGTAAGCCTCCAGGGAAAGTCCGGAACACATACCAATCCTTGGATACTTTTTGCTGAGCCAACGGAATAATGCGGGGACACCCTGGCAAAGAATGAGCGAACGAAGGAAGACGGTGCTAGCAGGTGTAATTACCATGACTTAATAGGTGCCAGGTGAGCCGGTGGGGTGTATGCCTGATTGATGTCGCCGTCGTTGGAGATGAGCTCGTCGCTGTGGACGTAGAGCGAGTAGAGAGTTGGCGCGACGAAATGGTGCGCACTTGGCGCAGCCACAAGTAACCCAAAAAGGAAATGCTTATATGACATTTCCCACGCTTTGGGTAGATGACTCGCTCGATCAAAATTTGGTTCAGCCGATCTAGAGGGGTACTCCCAGCCATATCTCAAGATGTCAACAACGACAGAGACGATTGCAGTGCCGCCTCAGACCAAATCTATCAAACTTACAACATCTCAACAGATGTCCGCACCATCGAATTCCCCCGCTCCACCAAAGTCCCAGAAGCAGATGACAAAGGCTGAGCGGCGCGAGCAGCAGGAGGCTCAGAGAGCAGCCAAAGCTGCATCCAAAGCCACTGGTCAACCTGCTGCCTCTTCCTCCAAATCCGCCCCGAGCCAGAAGCAGAATGCAACTGCGAGCGGAAAAGGTTCCGCTCCACCTGCTGGTGCTCCCAAAAAGCTTGGAAGGGAACCTGCCACAAAGCCCGTAAAGGGGGAAACCAAGGACAGCACACACACCACTGCACAGTTAGACGAGACTCCTCGCGGCCTACGCATCTTCTCGCACTTTGGAACCCCGAAACCGCTCGCTGTCACCAAGGGCGACATCCATCCTGCGATTATCCGACTCGGCTTACAGTTTGCAGAGTTCAAGACCACCGGCGCGAATGCCAGGTGTATCGCGATGTTGACCGCCTTCAAAACCGTAAGTACTCTCGATTGATCCGTTAGGAGCGGAGGCATTTCCCCTTGTCGTATACCTGCCAAGTGTCTGAATGACGTCTGATTAAAAGGTCATTCAAGACTATGTTACGCCGCGCAACAATACGCTTTCTCGTCATCTCATGACGCATCTTTCGCCACAAATCACTTATCTCGTATCAGCGAGACCAATGTCGGTATCTATGGGGAACGCGATCAGGCAACTCAAGCTTGAGATCAGCGGCTCGGATATTGACTTGCCAGAACAAGACGTTCGTTCGATCTCTAACCCTACATAATCGCTGCACATATTGACTGTTTGTAGGCGAAAGATGCGTTGTGTGATACAATCGACAATTATATCCGCGATCGAATCCTTCTCGCCGATCAGGTTATCCAAGAAACAGCCGGAAAGAAGATCAAGGATGGCGACGTCATATTGACATACGCACGGTTAGTACAGTTCAACGTGACGCCGGGCGTGATATATTTACTGGTGTCTAGGTCATCTGTGGTTGAGAAAGTGTTTTTGCATGCCTGGGCGTCGGGAAAGAAGTTCTCTGTGATCGTCGTTGACTCACGGCCCATGCTTGAAGGTATTCATTCTGTTCGCCGGCCTTAAGGCGAGCGTTGATGTTTTCCGCACACAATAGGCAAATCATTACTGAGATCGCTTACGGCTGTATCGATTCCTTGCACATATCTTCTGCTGCCTTCACTTCCATCTGTCTTGCCGCATACGACGACCATATTCGTTGGTGCTCATTCTCTACATGCAAATGGTGCCGTCTATTCACGGGCTGGGACGGCCATGGTTGCAATGATGGCTAAATCGTGGAATATCCCTGTTGTGGTGTGTTGCGAGACGTACAAGTTTGCCGAGGGAATTAGATGGGACGGAGTGAGCAAGAATGAACTGGGTGAGTAAAGACGGTGCACGATGCTTCGTGGGTTGTACTCACACTATTTCACGCAGCGCCGACCCCGTTCCCACCTGCATCGACGGCAAGTAGTAGCGTGAAGGCCAAGTCTAATTTGTCAGTTTTGAGCCCGCTATATGACTTGACGCCGCCGTCGAGTATCACTGCAGTTGTGACTGAGGTGGGAATCATCCCACCGAGCTCGATATCATCTATACCTGGTGCTCTTGGCAGAGCGATCATTGGTGCTTGATACTACGTAGTTTCGTGTCATACTGTAGATGAAAGCAGACACGTTTGCGTTGTCGTAGTGACCACGTTCGAAGTCGATGAAGTCATGTGAGTGCGAGAGGGGTGTCGGAATGTTCCGGTGACCCCCCTGTTGTTGTAAACGGACTCATTGTCAGAGACCTTAAGTTGTCAGAGACCAGATCCACTGAGACCAGATCCGTCTCGTTCAGAAAACGTACTGTCGCCCATGTCCCCCCTCGCTATCCCTTCCCCACCCCCCGCCACTGCACCCATAACCCCCGTCGACAATGTCCCCACCGACACTCCCCCCACAAGGATCAGCGCCTACTACTCCCTCGTCTTCCCAAACATAACCTTTTATCTTCAGACTCTTTCCGTCACCATCGGCAGGAGGTGTATCCCCCCGCCCTCAGCCCACGCTAACGACGCGGACAGCATCCCCCCGAGCCACAGTGTCGACGTCGACCTCGGCCCGCTCAAGAGCGTGTCACGTCTCCATGCCAGGATAGAGTACGAGGAGGAGGAGGAGCGCTTCGTCTTGGTCGTTATTGGTCGCAATGGCGCCTGGGTCGATGGTGTCTGGTCCGGCGCCGGTAGTCGGGTGCCACTGAGCGAGAGGTGTGTTTCATCCCTTTGCCTTCTTTCGAGCATCCTCACGCCCGCCTAGGTCTCAGATTCAAATAGCTTCGCGTACATTTCACTTTGTGCTTCCTCCCCCACCAGCACCAGAAGACTCCCCATCTCCCTCCTCGATTTCCTCCGTTCAACGTGCACGCTCACCTTCCGTCGACATTACCTCCATATCCCCTCCATCCTCCCTACCTTCGCATTCACCCTCACCACGATCAGCTCCTGCTTTACCATCACTAAAGCCTCCCCGTTCTCCCGAGCCACAGCTTCCGAATTCCAATGCTATACCCCGTTCGAAGCTCGCCTCAACATCTACACCCGCATCCACTTCTAATCTCCCATCCACGTCCACCGGCCCAACATCCAAGAAACGCAAGAAACCATCCAACCCACCGCCCAAGCCAGATGTGATGCCTCCGAAGCCTCAGCTAACTTATGCACAACTCTGTTATCGCGCCATCAAGGCGATGGGTGGGAGAGCAACCCTGCAGGATATCTGTGGTTGGATGATGGATAACTACGATTGGTATCGGTATAACGAAGGTGCCGGTTGGGAAGTGAGTAGCATGCTCTATTTTATTGGTCTTTTCCCGAGTATCTCTCTTCGTGGTTCACTTGTAGCTTTCACGTTCCTTCCAATTGATCTTCAGCCTTTCCTTTAATCATTACCCTTTCGAGCTTCGAATGGACACACGCTAATACACGAATTTAGAATTCGGTCAGACATAATCTGTCGTCAGGACGCGCTTTTAAGAAAATGGAGCGCAGTACAGGGGAACATGGTAAAGGCTTCTTCTGGTCGGTGGATGAGCAACACGAGCATACATTTGAAGAGCAAGAAGCCCGCGCACTCGCTCAGGCCCAAGCTCAATCCGCAACTCCGTCATCGCTTCCTTCAGCGGGAGGTAAAGACGGAAGTGCAAAGGGTTCGAGGAAGAAAGAGAAGACGATCCCGCTAGATCCCCCCCTCAAGCGCAGCGTGAAGAGCGGGATTGGCCCACTACCGCCACCACTCACTTCCACCCCGCTGGCATTCCCCTCTAAATCTGCGTCTGACTCGAAATCTCCTGCAACACAGCCTGTTGGCGGGTTGGGGCATGCGCAGGCGCTCTTCACGACTGTACCGAGGGTGATCGTGGCGAGTGCTGGAACAGCGATACAAGCGACGAAGTTAGAACCTACCGAACCACCCCGGATCACTCCGGATCACATGGGGGGATCGAATGCTTCCACCAGCTCAGCATACACGATTTTACCCACGTCTGGAACAAGTTCCTCATCGGCGACGTTATCAGTTTCCTCTTCAGTCTCGGCCTCTCCCCTCGCCGCTCTCCCCCCTTCCGTCTGCTTGCCTATAATCGTTGGTCCTGTCCCCCCCTCTCATCCTTCAAGCGGTACTCCGGACCCCCCTCCTATTGTGTTACACAACAATATTCTTGTTCTATCTCCAGCTATCTTCTCCTCGCTCACGCCAGAGCAACTCAAAGCCCTTGAAGAGATGGGAGCACAGAAAGCGTTGGAGGTATTGCAGGCACACATCGTACGGTACTTGAAAGAACGTATGGGAAAGAAGAAGAGAAAGAAGGCCACCTCATCCTCGGACAAAGGTGCGACCAAGGGCGGTAAAAGCGATGTTCCGGAGCGGTCGAGTCCGTTCACCACTGTTCCATTGCCCCCGAGAACAACACAGACTACACCACAACCACCAACACAACCCTCAACAGCCCCACATCCACTTTCTCAGCCGCCAGCTAGCGCGGCCGGCTCGTCAAACCTGTCGGATTTTTGCACGACGTCGATCAAGTCCGTCGTCCCTAATATGGTAGAGGTCAAGGATGGCGTCCCGTCTCCTGTGGACAGCAGACCTCCTGTACCCGTACCAATCAAGGGCGTTGGACGGATGGAGACCCCCAACATTGTTGTCGATGAGGACGCTGAGGAAGAGCGGGTTGCGAAGAGGAGGAAGCTCGGAAACAGTACGGAGTCGGATGCGCAAGTGAAACAGTACCTGGATGCCACCCGGGTTTTGCAAATCGTCGATGAGGACATCGAAGTTGACGTATGCTAGCTCTAGGTGACGCAGCTTAGTTTCTGTTTTTCTTTCTCAATTTCCGCATCATCCGTCTGCCTTTCCTTGGGATATTGGATTTGATTTTCACTTTCAACTCAGGGTTCAGATCTTCCTGCTTCTCGCAGCTGGTAGCATTACAATATTGCATCGTCCACAAATATCAATGACATCGCACGTACTTATTATATTACGTTACTTTTGCATAGTTGCGCTGAGAGGGCAGCCCCTTCAGCAATCCCGTAGTTGTTCTTGGATATCCGGAGGTCTTGTGTCTCATGCAACATTTGTACCTCGACTCTTCGCCAGAGACGTCCGTTACGACTACACTAGTTTATTCTCGGTGATATGAAACTCTATATCTAATACAACTTCAATCAGAAAGCATACAACTATGACAGCTGTGGGTGAATTATCCGAGTGTTATGCTGAGTCACTATTGGAATGCAAATTCACAA
Source organism: Chalciporus piperatus (assembly GCA_038093975.1). NCBI lineage: Eukaryota > Fungi > Basidiomycota > Agaricomycetes > Boletales > Boletaceae > Chalciporus > Chalciporus piperatus. Next base: position 418,072 of record JBBPTG010000003.1, read on the forward strand.
AGCCACAGCTAATGGTAAAATACATAAAGGGTAAAGGGGATATACATAGGTTTGCAAGCTATTCAGTGAATGCCACCACCATCATTTTCGCCAGCTAAAGCGCTCATAATAAAAACGCTGGCAAAAGTTGTCCACAAGATCCTCAGCAAGGAGCTTGCTCTTTGCATCTTTGATGTTATCACTGGCACAAGTTTCCAACACTTCAACAAGCTGGTTTGTTAGCATGGTGATTTGTTCCTGAGATTGCGAAATCTGAAACTTGTGTTTGTTGATTTGTTGTAGGATATTGAGCAGCGATGTTGAATCATCTGCATTGGGCATTGGAGTCTGAAAAACGTTAGATGTGGTAATCTTAATAGCAATAAAACATATGCTTACAAAAGAATCACCAAACAAATCATGATTGAACTTTGCCTTGCGAATGTCGCAAATATCCTTAACTGCAGCAGCCCAACCTTGAATTTGCCGAAGAAAATGATCACTTGTTCTGTGTGAGAAGGCCGCTCTCTGCAAAGTTTAGCGATGATATGCAGTGAAATCAAATAGCACTCAAACCTGATGAAAAGTCCCTCCTGGTGAACACTGTTTGCCCCTTTCAATGTGAGATTTTGGAAGAAAGACAGAATATGGCTTTTTGTGGAATGATTGCTTTGTCGATTTCGCTACTATGAAATAAATAAAACAACTTTGAACCAAAAACAATATTCATACCGATGTTGGTGCCTGCAACAATTAAATTGTTCTCTGGTATAGGCGAATGAGCAGATGAAGTCCAGTCCACAAAATCTAATATATTCATCATTAGTAAAAATCGAATCTTAACATTTACAAAAAATACCTTTGAAAGTTGATTGTGTTTGAGAACAATCTGTTGCAGGCGAAGCATTGACATTAGATTGGGTGTCAAGATGAATAAAATCATCATTCAAAGTCTTGATAGTTGACACATTGTCTGCGAAATAGATGAGTTAACTTCTTTATGCTAATAGATTTTCCCTACCATCTCTAGCCTTTGCAATTGAGAGATCAGAGACCAGATTGGATTCAAGTCCTGGATAGGTTGTCAAAGTCTAGTTGAAACAATTTCAGTTGTATGCTTATAGCACAACAATATACCAGCACTTACTTGTTCCATTGGAGTCTTGCTTTCAGTTTCTTGCACTGCATGAGATGCCAAAACACCAATAGGACTTTCTATTAATGTTAGCTCATTGCATGACTGAGCTAAGCTATTGAGGCGATGAAATTCTTTCTCATGCCTTGTGTTTACCATGAGAGCCAGCTTTCTACTTTTCAAAGTGCTTGCATTAACAATGACATGCTTAGCAATACCATGAAAAGTGTGCTTCTCAACACTGGACTGAATTGTATTATTAGATAATCATAAGCAGGTAAATCAGACACTAGACTTGCTTTATCACAAGGCATTGAGGCATGGTATAGAGGTTCAGAGGTATACAAGCTTGGATCACAGGGAAAAGACCCCATGACAGTGATGGTGGAAGTATGAGGACAAGAATCAAAAGACCATGACCCTGGTATGCCATGGCTTTTATATGCTGACCAATTTGACCATATGACTCATGTAGCTACAGCATTACAAAGCAGGTACACCATGGCAGTGCTGCCGGCATGCCGAAGGACAGGCAGACGCAAGGCCGCGTGCATACGATCAAAGAGCGTGCATAGTGACTACAGTCACAGGCGAACGTGCTAGTGTACATGAATTGCGCAATTAGATCGTGGCCGTGGATAGTTGACCAATAGTTGAATGGATCGGGCGCTCGGGAGATACCGATATGACGGGAGAGCGTTGCGGCCGAGAATAGGTCGAGATTCAGTCGCAAGCTCAGCTGACTTGGCATTAAAGTTCCGTCCGTCAACTGTCCGTTGTCATTCATCGCGAAATTGAAAATCGATGAGCTTGCGGTTGTAGCCTGGATGGGGATAGCGGATCTGGTCCAGTTGGTTAGTGCCAGTGATTGAATGGGTTCGACGACTTGAATACATTGCGAAGAATCGAAGAGGATGAAACACGTTGTCAGAAGGAGATGTGGATGGTGTTGAAGGATATATGGTTACGAAAGTCTGAGAGACCATGTTGCGGGCGATGATTGGACGTTGAGAATTGGCGTAGTAAAGGGAGCCGACGAAGACAGTTTGAGAAGAGCTTTAGGTGGACAAACGTGCGCAAGGACCCGTGGCACCGCGTGGCATCGTGGACGATAGAATGCAAGAGTAGAAAAAGTCCGAACGGCAAGGACCACGATGCTACTTTCTCTCCGCTGGTGAGTTTGACTGTACTTTGTTGGCCATCATGATGCAGACTGATTTCTGTTCGACGTAGACTGGCTTGAAGGATGGTGACGCTGACTCATCAGCGAGACGATCAAGTTTCCGAGGTCAAAGCACGTGTCTCAGTCGATATCGTCATTTCTTTTCAACTCTGACCGGTCTCGACAGCAACACTCAATCTACTCTAGTCCTCGTCCTCGTCCTCGTCCACGTCCACGCCGATCACAAATGCGGCCACTCGCAGACACAGACATAGCCAACCCTCCCACTCCCCCGCCCACATCCCCAGACGTCTTTGCCATTCCCTCACAACGTCCTCAGCCCCCTCATCAATCTACTTCACCCCCACCCCGCTCCTCCGCTTCCCTCGCCCACCATAATCATCCCCCTGCAGAGCCCATAGAGGCTCCTCGCAGACGTCTCAACCCAAATCGCGCACTCACCCTCCCTTCATCTCCCCGGGATGCCATACCTGATCGCCCCCTTTTCGTACAAAAGCATCCGCAAGCACGTCGCTTTTCCATTTCTTCTGCTTCCTCTTCCACCAGTGCTTCCGACCATCGTCCGTATCAACCACTCCCAAGTTCAAGTTCGGGAATCGGTCGTAAAGTTGCAGAGTCACTCCAGCTCTTCAAAGAGTCCGAAGAAAGACCGCGAGACAATCCCAAGTCTGAAAAACCAGCTTCGAAGCGTCGTCTCACAACCTCCCCAAACGACCCTGTTGCGGAAGCGAAGTACGAGTTTGTGAAGCGAGCAGATTGGCCTGATCCGGAAACTGCTGCCCTGCGAAGGGAACGTAGCTCGACTGCCTTGGAGAGAGTCAGAACCCGCGAAAGCGTCAGCTCGCACGGAACTAAGGAGCCAGATGCCGTCCCTCTGAGGCCCCTCCCTCGTGACATTCCGTTCACTGATCCACCTCATTGGCACAAGGATCTTGCCCGGCAAGAATCACATATTCGTGGCAGGCGCGGCCTCTGGGATCGCGCATCTGACATATCAGTATTCGATTCTCAACCGAGTTCCAGTGAGACGTCACCTGTCATCATACCAGATTCCCCTTGCCTTCGACCCCACTCCCGAGGTTATCCCCCATCTCCCACCCCCTCCCGTTCGCCCACACATCGGATACCTCCCTTGGCATTATACAACCCTGTAGTGGATGCCAGCAACGCTTTGGAGGATCGTCAGTCACTCCCAACGCATTCTATTGGGGCAGATCGATCTCGCTCACGGTCACCTACCCCCACCCATGTATCATCATTTAGATCCACGATCATTTCTCCGTCGCCTTTCCTTCCGGCTAGCGATCCCCCTTATTCGCCATGGTCGACCGATGATGAGTCAGCTTGGGAGACTTCATCAATCACGTCGGACGCTTCTACCACCTCTGGGACCTCGGAGCATCCACTGTCCCTTGTCCAGGGTGGGGAGAAGGCATATGATGCGTACGATGATGAAGATGAGAGGAAACACACAGCATTGAGCTTGCAGTCGGAGGGTGACACCTCTTGCGGTGCTAATGCCTGGAACGCTGACTCATTAAATATGACGTTCAGTGACTCGGATGAGAGCTTACCTCACATCCCTCTCCGTCCCTTCCGCAACCAGGTTGGCGGCCACAGCGCAATATACAAGTTTACCAAGCGAGCTGTGTGCAAGGTCAGTTTGTGTGACAATGCAGTAAACGTTTGGCTAATATCGACCTTTCTAGCCTCTTGTGTCGCGAGAGAACCAATTCTACGAGGCAGTTGAGCGAGAAGCCCCACCGTTGCTTGGCTTTATCCCGCGATACTTGGGGGTCATGCTGGTAACTTACCGTCGGGTTCTCAAGGGTTCTCCTATTCCAGATCCATCAAACACGCCTCCACTTGCTGCATCTCACTTTTCTGGTAGAGCCACCAGCGAGCCATACCGCCCATTTAACACCACGGTCTCGGGGCATTTTGCCACCAACAGTCTAGATGTCACTGGATCGGAGACTACCGAAGAAGCAGAGTTGCCGGAGGTTGCCTTGGATCGTAACCGTCATATCATCCCAAAATGGCTTCTTCACAGGGGCCACCGTGCACCGTCTCTCGGCCGCCGACCACGTGTATCTTCGACACAGCTTACCCCTGCGACGGAGTCCAGTCCCGCACTCATACAAAACCAAGGCAATATCGGGCAAAACGGGTCAACTTGCAAGCGGAGTCCTCTTACTCGGGAAAACACCATTCCCCTTGATGAAGATGATCCCTACTCTGGTAGAGATACACCGTGTGTAATGTCGTCTTTTTCCGACTCGAGGTCTGCTTGGAGGATGGTTACCTCGGAAGATCCCCACCGTAGTCGGCCTGATCTGCGCCCGTTTCATTCAGAATTATTTATCGGCTCGCAACCACCTCCACAAAGCTGGTTCGGAGGCACTGGCTCCACTACTGTAAACACCAGATTAAAGGACCACATCTTCAGCACCATTCTACGTCGTTTTCACCGTCGTTATAACCCTCGGTGGGCGAACGGTTCCAATACAGAGGACGAAAGGGAGTTATCTGCTCGTGCAGGACGCGCCGCATTCTCGGCAGCTCGACAAGCGCGCTCAGCGTATCGCCAACAGTACGCTAACCAGATCGAGCGAGTCAAGGATCAGGGTACCCATTCGTCCTCAGCCCTCCGAAGAGTGCGAAGCGAAGGCGCGATGGATCACAATGGGCAGGACACATCTTTTGATGCAGACTATGATAAACTGGATGATTTTGTCGGGCCTTCGTTAACTCGGCGAAGATCTCGCTCACGATCTGTAGACTCCCCTCCTCCTATCTACCGGTCTCCTGCACTACCCCCGAATAGGCTACTTTCGTCGAGCTGCAGCTCGGATGCAATCTCCCGCCAACATCACTTCATTCTCATGGAGGATCTGACGGGCCGCTTGAAACACTCGTGTGTATTGGACTTGAAGATGGGTACAAGGCAGTATGGTATGGACGCCATCCCACCAAAGAAGAAGAGCCAGCGCAAGAAATGTGATCGGACAACCAGTCGCCCTCTGGGTGTCCGTGTTTGTGGTATGCAGGTGCAGTAATTATAAGCTCGGAGACGCCCAAGTGTTTACTGACCCGACACAGGTTTGGAACCATGCCACACAATCTTACGTGACCCAAGACAAGTATATGGGCCGTGACATCCGTGCAGAAGCCTTTCCATCGGTGCTTGCCTCTTTCCTATACGATGGAGAGCGTCTCCTTGTTTGGCAAATTCCAATTCTACTTCAAAAGCTTTACACACTCGCGCGCATCATTAATCGTCTCAAGGGTTACAGGTTCTATGGCTGTAGTCTGCTCTTAATCTACGACGGCGATCGCGAAGCCCAGGAAGCTTTCCGTATGTCGGCTCTGGAACACCCATTCTCGCGGAGTCAACGTGGGGAATCGCTCGAACGATCCCAGACGCGGTCCAGGAGCGAGGTCGAAGTCCACACGTCCTTACGGCGCGCGCACAGCGAAGATTTGCTCGTCGGACCTGTTGGGAAATGGTCAGACGGAAAGCGGAAACGCGGAGAGGTCAATGTTCGCATCGTTGATTTTGCCCATACCACTACTGGACGCGACTGGGCTCCGTGTCCGCCTCCCCCAGACCGTGAGGTCGTTCAGCAGATGTCAAGTTCCAAAGGGTACCAAGCGGAGGTCGACGCGGAGACGGGCACCATTTATGCTCGCTTCCCACCACACTACCCCAAGGAACCTGATCGTGGATTCTTGTTTGGTTTGAAGAATTTGACGGAGACGTTGGAGAAAATCTGGAATGATGAGCGCATCCGGAGGATCAAAGTTTCGCGAGACGGTTCTTCCGTCGATGCCTCGCCACTCCCACCTTTAGTCACGGATGGAAAGGAGATCTTTGATGAGATTTTCGGACCTCTGGAGCCTGGTGAGGACCCAGGAATGCTGTCTACGTAAGTTTCCTTATCTTCTACATACATCGCTATTTTTCTTTGCTGTTGGGCGTCATTATTTGATTTTCTGCGCTTCGCTTTGCTTGTTTCTTGCCTTGGGAACCACATTTGCCCACTTCCCAACGCCGTACTGGCATCTATAATCGCACACCTCTAGACTTTTACTTACCCACCCTACACATATCACCCCCGCTGTATCCTGCGTTGTACTAAACTGTCTCGTTTCCTCCTCTCGCGTACCTCTAGATAATCTTTGGTTCACATACACGTAATTACGAATGGCATCTAATGAAACCATCCATGCGTCGTTCACTTGGAGTGCTGCGGTGTTGGTCGAGAATCCGGGAAGGTGCAAGAGAAAGTTCTATTAGCATGTCGTCAACCATGCACAACTACATCTATGTTGAATAGCAGAGGAGGCGTCATGAGTCATCGCTCTGGATGTAGTTTGCACGGATGTCCTTCCATTGCCGCTAGTAAGTAGAAGTTCTGTCAGTGGATGGCTGGAACGAGACTCGGCGGTAACTCACGCCCCTGTTCCAACTATCCCAGAAAGACTGTATGCCGACATCGAAGCCGACGCCGAATGCGAACGCGCCAACAAAGATGCTGGACACATAGACACCTGGACGAATCTGAACTCAGTGTCCAAGTTTTCTAAGTATTGCAAGACGAACTGTTGCGCTTCGCGATGGTGTTGTAGAATGCGTTGGCGAACTATAACGATGATTGTTAGCAAACTTTCCAAGGACAGAGCATCTGTACTGACTGCCATTGTTTCTGTCTGGATGTTGAGGAGAAAGAAAGAGTTTTCTGGTTACAACCCGGTGGTGTCCGTTACTCGACCTTTCCCACGGTTCTGCTACTTACGGACTCTTTATTTCAGACTTTTGTAGATCTTCACTACAAGGCATGACCTCGACGCTGCGGTCCTCGACGCTATGGTCCTCTGCACTGCGCACTGCCCGACTGGCCCTCCATAACTCATCCCGTCCCAACCCAGCACTCTCAAGGGCCTTGTCCCTCCCAACCAACCCCTTCCCGGACGTACCACCAACACCCCCCAAGTCGCGTCCGACCCCAGCACACTTGGAATTCCCCCCGCTAGGACCCATCTCCTACGACTCTATTCCAAACCCCCTCTCCACTTCCAAACAAAGCATCCTGAAAAACACCCCTCCTCCTCCAAAATACCACTTTTACGGGGTCTTTAGTAAGAACAACTCCAAGGTCTTCCTCTGCGGACCCGATGGAAAGCTCTTGCCGAATGGTTGGTGGACGGCTGGTAAATGTGGTTTCAAGGGTGCGAACCGTAAGACACACGAAGCTGGGTACCAATGTGGTGTTCGGGCCTTCAAGCGGCTGGAAGAGATCGTCACGGAGAAGGGTCGCATATCGATTGTTGTCCATTTCACGGGGTTCGGAAAGGGGAGGAGTGCTGTCGAAGGCGTGTTTCTGACAACTGAAGGGGAGAGTATACGACCTTATGTCGTGGAAATCGAGGATAGAACTAATATCAAGATTGGTGGGACGAGGGCCAAGAAGCGGAGACGCGTTTAGACCAGGTATGTGCATGGTCTTCCCAGTTCAAGTATCTAGTTGACAGTTTGCCCTGCTAGTTCTTTGTTGGATCGCTCTCCAGCGCGGAAAACGCATTCTGCATTGCGCGTATAACACAATGGCCACACGCCAAGCACGTAGTTGGTATGATACTAGCACCAACCTGGGCGTAATATAGATGGTATAACTCCACATCGATGTTATCATCGTCTACATGATCGTCCTCCGCTCCTTCATGCATCGAAGAATGGATCAGATGCGAATTTCTCGTAACCTACTCTTGCTAGGGAGTTGTGAGACACCTTGATGTCCGTCTCGATGTCATCTATTAGGGCTTCTGCTCCGATTGTCAATATCTCGCTTTCGTTCCAAACCCCACGAAGGACTTGCCTCGAGAAGTGTAATCAAGTTCGGGACGAATGTATCCCAGTACCAGCGCCTTCAACTTGCATCCATAAAAGTCAGAGTCAAACTTGTGCATGATGTGGATTTCCTTGAAAAGAGGGTCTGTACAGCGTATTTTGTTCACAAGCAACTTTGCGTACGGCTGTCATTCTTTGGTTCTTGTAAAACGGATTCCACCCCAGACTCATTACCATGGGTAGCACGACGAGGTCTTCGGAGCGTAGCTCTGGTGATTGTCCGCTCACGGGGTATATGCGGGCATACCCATAGTACACCCCAGGCTCGGCGATAGTAGCCATGTTCGTTATAGAGTCGTCGGGTAAGTTGGCTGAAGATACGTGAGTAATGAGATCACGTATGTCCAGGATACACACCAGTTGGACACCCGAGGTCTTTGCTGCCTCGTCCGAATCCATGTTGCACTTCTCCGTCAAGTTGGATCGGGTATGGGGCCTCCGGGGCATCAGGTCCAACGATTTGGGGTCTACTGGCACGGAACGAGTTGGTTTGAATTGGTGTGGGCGCTGAAGGTGTCTGTGAAGGTTTCAATGCTGGTTTGAATAATGCTTGCCCCATGGCATCTAACTTTGCGTCTAATATGGATATCGAGAAGGCAGTCTAAGTCGTCGAGGAAATTGAGAAAGTGTAAGAAAGTGTGAATGGGAATTTGCTCGGAAGCCGAGTCGTCGTCGCACACCGGCTTGGTCTTAGACAGTTCTTACACACACCGTGACAGACATACTGGTTTCTTCGATGGCTACTACATTCGCAGGTTATCAGCCTTATGGGAACTACCATCCCACTTATCCAGCCTATCCAATTCCCCCGGGCCAACCCATGGTAGCTGCAGCCGCACCTCCACACTTTCCAGCCCACTTTCCTCAACCGACCCCAGCCCCAGGTTATCCGCTCTATGCCCTCCAGCCAGCTAACCCCCCCAGTCCACCGCCAGAGCCACCTATTGCTCCGGACATTCCTTCGATATCCCCACAAATCGCGTCCATGGAAGTACGAAAGTTGATCATATCACAGTTGAAGCAGGGGGAATTCGATGCCGTAGAACCTCGTGCATTGCAGAGACTAGAACTAGAAGTGATTGCATGTACGTACCCCTTTCCGTGTCTCCCATCTCCTTGAAGTGCTACATCCATTTCCACAGTCGTCCAAACGCTGTATGACCGAGCACACGAGTACGCGAACCTAGCCAACAGGGCGACACCTATAGCAAAGGACCTGCTCCTTGCATGTCACGAAAGGGGCGTAAAAGGGAAGGACCTGCACAACGTTGTGCTTTCCTCCAAATCGGCTGGTTGGTGTATACAGGTTCAATCACAGCACCTTGCATTGATCCCCTTCCCAGATGCGATCCCAGAAACGTCGTTTGAACTTCCCTTACCGCGCGAGCGTTCACCAGAGCTACTTCCCTCTGATGACGAGGAGACGCTACCTGTCGTGCCAATCACGTTACGTTCACTTCCATCTCATTTCCCGCCACTCCCACCAAAACATACATACTTGAAGACCCCCGTGCGTTACCAATTTGGTAACGCCGTTGCGATCACCATTGACATTTGTTTAGGCATCTCCACCCAAGAAAGCGGCTCTTCCCTCACTCGAACGGAAACTGAAAACTGCGGGACTGGTTCAAGAATCGCTCAAAAATCTTTTGACAGCGACAGAAGACAATTTAGGTCAAGAGGATGGCGAACTACTTGGCCATATAGTCAACTGGGAAGCTTCGACGTACCCGCGGAAACGATGGAGAGTATCAGAATAGTAACCCCCGCCATCCACCAAATCGAAGCAATCGATGTCGCGTTATCTGTCCCTGCCCATGACACACTCGCGTTGAAGCTTCTTGATGGCCAAGGAAATTTGCCCTGATGTCAATATGCGTCATCCTGATCAGGGGGTAATGATCGGACTTGTGGCGAGAAGGACTGCTCCGAGGACAACGAACTTTACCCGGTGCTTTGGTGACACCTGCCCAGCTAGTGCTGTATATTACGAGTTCTAATTGCTTTTTTTCTGCCTTTTCTTCTTCGGCGGCGGCGCATCTGGGGCATCGGAAGGTTGGAGCTCCTGCGGGGTAGTTATTTTAAATCTCGCTCCAGTCCGCGGTGGACGGGGTCGGCGATGTTTATGTAGCTTGGGGTCTGAGCTTACGATAGGATCGAGGAATACAACAGGTGTGCCTTGGTTTGGGTGATGGTATTCTGGCGGGAACGTGGTGGTAGAGGTTGATGAATAGCCAGTGAGTTGAGGGTGAGCTGTATGCTGCACGGACGTAGAAACCGTTGAACTAGCTTCTTGACTGGTGAAAGCATTCCGACCCTCATGATCCATTCTGGACGTTGCTGGGAAGCTTTTACCGCCCCTTTGAAGAGCGAAGTAACGAGCGCGACACTGGAGAGATTGTGTTTCAGAAGCTGAAGACACGAGGGGAAAATACGATATTACCATATCCTCTGTCTTTCCATCACCGAGATGTTCGGCAATATCCTTCCAGGAGGCACTTTTGAGTTCATGCACATGATGAAGCAATATCATATCCTCTGCTTCTGTCCAACCATGTCTGCTGAGGTTAGGGTTCATTTGTTCCGTCCAACGGTCTCGGCAATGATCGTTGTGTCGGCCAGGTATACAGGCAGCGACATCTACCCACGAAGAACCATATGCAGCTACCGCAGCACATAGACGAACGTCCTCCTCTAGTGTCCAGACTGTGCGTTTGATGGAAGGGTCGATCGTGCGTTGAAACCTGTTGCTACATTGCTGTGGAGTCACATCTTCGGACACATAGCGAGCGACTGTGGCCGAGTAAATTTAATGAAATACCTGAAAGTGGTTGGTCCTCACGTACCGAGATGCCAGTTGTCGTGTCCATACATTTGGATGGCTTTCAGAAGACGTTCATCAGCCAATGTTGTCCATCGATGCGATTTCCGGGTCATCGCGTGGCGCATACAATCCAGAGGAGTTCGTTTCGTCTAAAAGCTGGCTCGTTAATCGAAGTCAAGCTACAATGTATTTTGAATCTTACCCCGAGCTTCTCGGCTATGATTACCCAGTCTGGTTGATTGGTAGTGAACCCGGCGGCGAGAGACTTAACTCGTGATATTTCTTCTTGAGACCAAGGTTCATGATTGAGTTCAGGGTGTTGTTCCCCAAGCCACCGAACTTTACATTCCTGCGCTGTGCGCGTGAACATGGAAATAGCTGACATCTACGGATGGGTTGATCAGTCTGTGGAACGACAGTAAAGTCAGGGAATAAATAACTTTATCGGCAATCCGATCCCAGTCAAGATCCTCTTTATTCGACTCCGGAAAAGGCGCATTTTGATGATGGATGTTAGAGAGAGCTGAACCACCCCTAGAACAGTTTGAGCGGGCCGAAGCCAACGAGCAAGGGAGCACACCTTTGAAGATCTAACGCGTGCGTGCGGTAGTTCTCGGTTCGTACAGCTTCCGCAAGTGCTTCTAATTCCTTGGTCTTCACTGAAAACCGCGTCGGATTACACTTGAAGAGTTCATATCAAAAACATACTTGGGTGCACTTCACTCCAGCTTTGATAAAGGTTGCGCTTCAGAGCAGCATCGTGAAACGGGGATTCCTGCAAAGGGGTCATTTACAGAAAGGAGTCCAGCTGGCGTCCATACAGGTGACGATAGCTCTCGAATTGAAATGGGAGCTGTTGCCTTGACAGAGCCAGAGATAGTGACTGACCCTCCGACCTCGAGGTCAGGCTCTTCGGTAACGTCGACGGCATCCTGCATTTTTCCATCATCTGAGGATATGGTCTGAAAGGTCGGGAAACGAACGTACGAGTAATTTATCGATTGTGCCCAGCTCCGCTTCGAGCCTCTCTATGTTATGCTTTAAAGCATGCTGATGTTCCTCGTTCGCTTGGAGAGCCTCCCGACCTAAATCGAGGACTCTAGTTGTTTCTTGATCCCTTTCCATAGCGTTTCCTTAGGACCTTAGTTGTTGATGGATAGAAGCTGCATGTGGCAAGGGGCTCGAATTTAGCGTAATTTCTTGCCAAATTTCTTGCAAATACCCGACAAACCCGACACATACTTTTGACCTCACACGACCAAGATGGCCAAAGGTGCAGCGAAACGTATAGGTGCGCAACGTTAGATTCATCGCAGACAGCACGAAATTGACACAGGTTTTCGTTCAGCCGGCCAGAATGAACAAACCGTCAGAAATCTTCGCCTCGGGATGTTTGTCCCCACCATACTGTCGATCTTGCTTCGTCTGTTGTTTAGACGCAGTTCTCTTCCACCTTCGAAGGGCTCGCTGGCCATATATGTCATGACTTATCTGCCTGCACTGTTTTTGTCCCGCTATCTGGAGAATATGGGCACTTCGCGACGCGATCCGACAACTGGAGCACTCATTTCCTCTGGTGAAGATCTTAGCCAACCTGGTGTTACAGAGTGGTGCTTTGACATCTTATATGTCACCTGTACGTCCGGAGTTCACTGTTAACCTTCTGTGGGTTTCTGACCCTTGCGTATTTATGCAGGGGCATGCCAAGTCGGGAGTGGTGCATTTGGCGACTGGTTCTGGTACTTTTACCTGGTGGTATGTACCTCTCCCTGTATCGGTTGCTGTGCGATAGCTTATGGCTCTAAGATCCCGTTATACGCCCTGTTCAAAATCTGGAGTAACGTGGTTGGTCCCCTACTTCGTCGGTCAACGGATGGCCCCGCAGACACAGATCCAAGTGAAAAGAATGCGCCGAGCAAACGACAGGAGAAGCTTCGAAAGCGAAGCGAAAAAGGTGATCCTCGAGTTCGTGTTGCCCACAAATGATGTGCGTCTGCAGAATAGCATGTTCACTTTGTTTACCTCTTCCCCGGCTATCGGGGCTGTTGCCATCTGAGTTCCTGTTTGGAATTTGCAAAGCCTTCGGGGAATGGATCTGATCGACTACCCTCAAGAGACGGTCAACACTCCCAGTGGGTGAAGCCAAACGGCGTCCGCAATATCTGTCCACCTCAGACATCTCACGATACAGACAATGGGCTACGTGATGCAAACTGAGGATTATAGGTCGAACGGCCGCAGCTAGCCCCGTACCCTTGGGCTTGCACGAATGATTTGAGTTGACCTTGGTTGACCTTGTAGAATCTAGGTTGCTGGTGCTTCGCGCCACGTGACTGACTTCTCCGGGACTTGAACTTCAAGTTGAAGCTTGAAGCACCCGCCGAACGCTCCCCTCAAGTCACCACCAGCATTGTCTGAAAGAACAATATCCAAGAATGCCTGGAGATCTTCCCCCCGCGCAAGTTGGATCTGACATTCACTTGGCGCAGGGTGACACCGTTACCCTCCAAAACACAATGGTCACTGGCAACGTCGCACAGATGGAGAATTTGGTCCCGGATAATCTCACGCGACCTGACACCAACGTGATTCATGCGTCACTCTCAGAATGGGCTGACTCTCGGCGTGCTAACATGAATATATGCAGGAAGAGTCGCGCCTTCTCCCCGCAACTGATGGTGGTGACATCGAAGCCCAGGGGGCCGCAGAACAGAATATAGAGTCCTTGTCAAAGGTGAAGTCTAGTCTCATGTCTAGTTTGTTTTGCTGACGCGCATATATGCGGCCCGAGCAGATATTCTCGGTTATTGAGTCCATTGCAACGTTGTCGGATACCAAGACAGCTCAGGAGCACTGCCATTCGACTATTAAGAGCTCGGATCAGGTTTCCTCTTTGACGCAATCTGAAGATGCTGTGAGGACTCTCGGGATTTTGGTTCTTTGGATGCTCATTTTCTCATAAGCCACAGATGCTGTCCGGTGACATCGATATATGCGTTTCCCTTCCCGGAAATGAATCCTCGTCCGTTGAAATGGAGAATACTCTCAATGCTGGGCAAGGTTCCACAATTGCCCAGGTCGTTCCTCCGGCGGCGGGGGTTACCTCCGCCCAAATAGCTTTATCTGGTGACGAGGAGGCTTACTCGAGCAGCGACTTGAACACGATCCAAGCACCGCATATAGGGCTAAATGACATAAACCAAGACACCTGCGAGGACGAAGTCAATGAGGATGACCTCCCACCCTCTTCCCTACCCCCTAGCTCCAGTCCTCCGCACCTGTTCAGTTCTTCGCCGTATGCATTATCTCGATCTTCTCACGACGACGCCGAAAATGCAGATATGGTAGGTTTGATCTCCCTGCAACGTGTCTGATTGTTGAATAAAGCCCTCAGACGAACGTCGAAGGGAAGAGGACTCCCTGCGACTCCCAAGGAGACGACATGGTGATGGAGGCCGCAGATGAACATGGTTTCGAATCGAGGGATTTCATCTTCCCCAGCGAGCCGGATTGTACAGTACCCAAGGTAAATCCTAGTTCGGTGGAAGCTAGTTCCAGGGAGCGAGTCGACTATGAGAATGATGTGAGAGCATGCAAAATGACGTTACCCTCGCCGCTGATATTTCTTTCCGTTCAGGCTGAGGGGTGCCCATCGCATTTGTCCCCACCATCAAAGCGTGTGGTGAGTATCGTGTTACTCTGGAGAGCTGCACGGAGATGCGTATTCTGCAATTCTGCAGAAACTGGACCCGAATACCGATCAACCACCCGTTCCGAAACGGGCGACCTTATCTTCCCAACGCCACCAGTTCAAAAAGTTGGCTGCACCATTCCGTCCTCCTTTTAAAGCCGACAGTGGTGGTGTACACAAACACGCGCAAAGCCGGGATGACGAACCAAATCAGAGGGAATTGGCTATGCATCCCCCAGCCTCGCAGCGCAAAGTACCCTCTAAGAAGATATCAAGATCTAACATCCAGTTCAAATCCCCTCTCATCGATCCAAGTACTGCTTTGGCGGACTCTCCGACTATACGCCTCACACCCGCCGTACAAACACTCGAACGCAAGCTACAGGTGCTTAAGCGCGCCGTGAGGGTGAAGAAGGAAAACGAGGAAAACACCCTCCTTGCACTTGTGAACAAATGGTTAGAGGCAGGTCGAGAAGTTGCGTACGACGTTTGGGAGATCGTCAGAAACTCTGCCAATGCGTCGGAGGTGACCCCTTTCCACGGGTCACGCGGGTGGGAGCAAGATCGTGAAACCAGAGAGGGTGTGAATGACGAATTCCGTGATCACAATATTTCACAGGGTTCCCGTGCCACGAGAGGCCTGGCTCCCGAAGAGGACATCGACGTCCCTCGCAACACTTTGGGTATCATGCTTCGCCAGCTTGGAATTGACCCAGAGACACTTGGATGGGACGAGGACAAGGAAATATTTGTCGATTGAAACCGCTCGTATATCACAAGGTTAACTACTGACTTCTCTGGAGTTTAGTCACTCTCTCGTCCTGACTCTTCCTACGCCATTGAACTTTCTGACATCCCCTGTCACTGTTCACATATTCCTTATACCTTTTTATTCGCATGTCGAAAGATACGGACAGAAGATCCTGAACCTGGAATGTTTGTCATAGCGCTGAATCAAAGACAAGGCCAATGTGGCGATCGAGGAGAGAACATCACTAGCGAGGGATCGAAGGATAAACTGTAACGCTCGAGCACATCACCCATAAGTATAACCTTCTTGGAAGACAGGCCCGTGAACGTTTGAACATTCAGTGGGTTTCGTCGGGGATGAGGCTTGGAGTTGACTTCGACGCAGATTTTCCCCGACCACAAGGGCTCCAGGAAGTATTGGCCGAGGACTAGGAGAAAATGCAGTCGATAAATATAAAAAGGGTATGGCTACATTGCTGTTGAAACAATACATCAGGCAGTTGAATTCCCGAGATCGAAAAATCCTGAGACGGTAGGCCTAATGAGCGTAGTCATACCTGAAAACATTTGTTATCACCATAAGATCGCGGGCAAAATGGCACTTACTTCTTGTAGAAAGTCTCGGAATCCGATGGAACCTGCGTTGTCACTCAGTGGAGAGGACTATGTCGAGAGATTGGTCACTGACCTCGTTGCGCCGAGCTCCTCGAGATTTAGTACGGCCCTGCCTCTCGAGCTCACGGCGATGGTCGCGGTCTTCTTTGAGCCACTGTAAAGCAGTCTTGTAAAGGGCCAGACTGGTACCATTTGAAGAACCGAATGGCCAAGGGGCAGGTTCCGTTAGGAAAGAACCGAGGCGCATGTGTGCTATATGTGTTGGAAACGAATTAAGGCCGTCAAATATATGAGTGGCATCTTCCAGGGATAGATGAGCGGACAATCGACAGAAGAGAACCGCATCACACACAAAGAATGGTTGCTCCGCGCGTGATGCTGTCGTTCTGAAGGAAGGTGAGCAATTCGTCTCGAACCAAGACGTCTAGATCAACGGTAACCTGGCGATAGTGAAATGAGCGGTCGAAGTGTCAAATGAAAGTGAACTCACTTCGTCCAATAATAGAACGTCCCAAGGAGCCATGAGTCCCATACAAAGCTGAACGCGTCGCCGCTCGCCATCTGATATCGCATGCATATGCCAGTCCAGGTCTATGTCTAAGATGTGTAGAAGTTTGTCTCTGCGTTCTTTGTGTCTATAGCCTCCCACGGAATCCAAGAACGAGGATACTACGATATCGCTTCGAACGACAGGATTCATCGCCCTAGACCAAAAACGTGTGGAAGTCAGTCATGGGGAAAACTACGAAGCCACCGACCATTCTGTTCCGAGGAAAGTGACGCCGGGCGGAGAATCCCTGAATACATCCCTGCCTTTGATTCGGATATCTGCGTTCTTGACGAGACGTTTCCCGGCGAGAATTTGCAAGAGGGTGGACTTGCCCGCTGGCGGCAGATGAACCAGGTGGGCGTGATGAACGGCGGAAGGCACGTACCTCCATTGGCGCCGACTATGATAGTTCTTGATCCCGGCGGAAGATGGAGGGAGATGTTTGAAAGAGAGGGATCGCAACCCTGATTATGATAATAGGTCAAGCCATCCACTGCGATAGTATATTTGTCGGGCTCGGACATGACTATGAATATCGTGGTTACGGAGGGTATAATTAACATGGAAATCTCTTGCACATACCGTGGCCGGTCTCGAGCTGCTGCAGTCGTTTGTAACTTGAGGTTGCCCAAGGAAGGTTACAGTACACTGTTACGGTAGTCGTATCATATGACATCAGGCACGAGCGGGGCCGGAAAGAGTAGGCCCGCGTGTGAAATCTCCCTCGCTGAGAAGTAATGTTCAAAATTATATTGGCAGTCAAATCTTCCCTCTGCCATCGCTACGAACCCCGTCCCTCGTCGTCGTCGTCGCGTCGTCGTCCTCCCTAGTCTCGGCATTGGCGAGTACTTGCACTCCAAGCGTTGACCACATCATATCAGCCAAATACACATTCCTTTGTCTCTTTCTCCCGTTCCTTCATCATGCACTTGGATCTCTTACCGAGACAGTGCGTTACTTGCCCATCGCAACCACCGGTCTGCAACTGTCCAGCAGACCAGACCTGTGTTCAAATCAGCCAGTTCGTCAACTCATTCGTCTCTTTCTTCATATCTAATGAGTATTGATATGCAAGGTCATGCAATGCTTGCCCAACGTTCACATGTCAAGCCAACCCCGCAAACAGTGGAAGTGGGGGTGGCAGCATAAGTTCGGGTGCTCTCGCTGGGGCAATTGTTGCAGTTCTGCTTGTTTTGATTGGGGCGTTGGTTGCTTTCTTCCTGTTCCGTCGTCATCGCGCACGTCAGGCTCGCAAGGCAGCTACTGAAGCCAAACCAGACGTGCCCGCCTCTGCGGAAGCGGTACTTAATCGACCCGATCCGACAGAAAAACCACCATCTACCCCGCCAACACCAACGCAGACGAATATGGTGCACTCCTTCACGGGAGATAATGTCATCGACCTCGATCCACGCTCTCAAGGTTCAACCCCTCGCGTTATCTCCATCGGCAATCCATTCGACGATGGCCATTCCATCCAAACAGCATCAACGGGCACGACTGGCACTAATGTCATACCAATCGCACTGGTACAACCTGGTTCTGTTCACCAATCTTCGTTTCGCTCGATCCACTCAGAAGATGGCGCCTTGCCCCCCGGTTCTCCAGTTCGCCCGGCTCGTCCTACCGACTTGGGTCTAGACGACTCCAAATCCTCACGCGACGCTCTGACCACGCCCTCTCCGAAATATGCCCAGTCACAACGTTCAGGTTCATCAAGGGTGTCATACATGTCAAATGCTAGCTACTCCAGTGACTTCTTGGAAGCCCCTATGATTGTCACACAGACCCAGGGTGCGGTTAGACAGGTTGTAGGCAAAGTCAAAGCCGAGGTTATCCAGACCTCGGGCACCGCGACACCATCCTCCCACCTTTCTGCGGACAGTTTGAAGCCCCCTTCGGTCGCTTCGCGTCCATCTATTCGTTCACCTCTTGCGGCGACCTCTTTTGGACCTTCAGATACTGTGGATGAGGTGGAAGAGGAACACGAGCTTTCGACACGTAGTGATCCTTTTGGGGACAACCATGCACCCAAAGCACCATCGGTCATCTCCAATGTCTCGCAAGCTGAATCTGAATTAGGCGGACCTGTCTTACCCTGGGCGAAACGCGGGAATTCCTCGCGCCCTGAGAGCATCAGTACAAACGCTGGCTCGGTCATCGATATTGGCAGCGCCACAAGAGTCAACGTTGCGTTATTGCCCCCAAATTCCCAGAAGTCGCCCCATCGAACTACCATGGCGAGACTAGTCTCACCTTCAGCTGTTTCTGGGGGTAATAGCGGTACTTTACAGGAGCAGCAACAGCGAGCCCTAGCACATGCTCAAGCTCAGGCACGCGCTCATGGCCTCGATAAATCAAAACGCATGTCAGGTACATCTGTTGTCTCTACCACATCTACTCGGGCAGACTCCATCCTTGAATCGTTCCCCTTTGTCCCACCATCTCCTATATCCTCCCGACCTGTTCGTTCTCCACCTCGTTCTCCTCTTGGCCAACAATTTTCTGGTGCCCCGCAGCCATCAGCCACATCGACGGCCAGAAGCTCTGGATCTTCTCCCCTTCTCCCCTCTGAAATCAGGCTCACCGAGTCTGAATCTTCATTACCTCCCTTGACTCCCCCTCCAAGTCGCCATACGTTGGGCATGTCAACAGCTTCCCAGCTGTCCACGGCCTCCTCTGGGCTTGGCAATTTCCCTTTCCAAATAGATCACGGGAGCGCAGAGCACCCGTCAGCTTCCCAAGGGCGTCAGCGCGCCAGCTTGGACACGCTGGCCCTCATGACGGACTTGACCGCATACCCTCTTGGATATGATCAGGATGATCATGGCAGCCTCCGTTCCGTTCCGAAGAGTTAGCCGTTTTCCCCTCCACTTGGCCCTATTTTGTTCTCCTGACAGGGGCCGTTTCGTTCGGCTGGTTCTAACGCGCGGGCCTTGTATGTACCGTTTTATTTGTATCTTTTGCTCACCAGTTTTTTTAATGGTAACTCTGCCTTTACGATGATGGTCGAGTTTTCGAGTCCTAACTTGTTATTCTGGTTCATTATATACTGAATACTTATTCTATGGTATGGTCACGACTTTTCACCTTTCTTTGGTTTGGGTCTGCGGGTGGCCATTCGTATTTATGTCCTACACCAATCCTACACTGCCAAATCTTGTAAGGGTTCCACTGAGGCTTAGCGTGAATTAGGTTCGCGAAGGGGCAAGGCAGGGTTCGGTAAGGAAATTCCGGCATATGTACTGCCATCCGTAACAAATAGATACAATTTGCCTCAGACCGCCGGTAGAGCTGTTGCTGGGTTCTGAGGTCGGACTGAGGTCAGGCTGAGCATGGCATCTGTATGGTAAATCTATCTATGTCAAGCACTAGTGCCAATACCTTGATGACACATGCCAGCAATAAGCTCAAAATAATGTTATTATGATGTAGCTAAGTACACTCGGGTCTGATATACCAATGAGAAACAGGAATTCGTCCGTGCCATGCCGTTCCGCTCACGGGCTCTCCTGCGCGCTCTCGCATTCACGTCGCGCCATGGGCCACGTACATCGTCGGACCAGGGTCGTTTTGCTGTGTGTTTGGGTCCGAGTCTGGGCTCATTTGTGGTGCCCATTGGCCTGTTTCAATGTATACAAGTTAGTAGAGCCTGAGGTGTGGGGTAGATTTGTTCACCTACTAGCTCAGCACTATGTTGTGGCAAGAAAATGAGTGCAGCGAGAGACTCAAAGTTGACGTCGACGTTGAAGCTGAAGTTGAACTGTTGAACTGTTGACAGCGCACAAGTCACATGACACGCGCAACTCAAAAATTTCGACAAGTCCAAAATTCTTCAAATCATTAGGAAACAAAGGCTACATTTTTTGGATTGCCTTCGTCACTTTGCTCGAGAATTCCTCAATTGATACATGATAGTTATTATAATGTATCATCATTTGTATTACTTCACATCTGACACCTGAAAGACAAAGGTCACCGGTCACCCATGTGTTTCTCCCAATGTTGGGCAAGCCTCGGCACTATGTCGTGCAAACGTAGTTACCAAACCTTTGTACCACAGTGCTCTGTGGTTTGTTGGTGGCTTTGGTAACCTCAGGTGAACCTCAGGCGGATAACGGATACTGTACGTACACATGTTGACGATCGACAGCCGTTCACACAAATGTGCCCCCTGTGCTCTGTAGGGACTTGTTTGGCACTGTGTGGGGGAACTCTCAGGAAATTCCGGCATATACCCGGTGAATGCCTTGAACATTTGGGCGTGTACAATAAAAGACAACGTTTGTGGTCCAGCGTGTGACAGTCACAGCGTCACCACCCTTATTATCCAATCTCATAGGCTTGCTCTTGCAATTAACATCTAACTTGCCAAACACAACGTCGTCTGCAGAGTCTCCAATGGATAAAGAAATCAGTCAATTGGTTGAGATGGTACGTACTTCTGCAACTCACGCGCGCAAGCCTCAACAGTGTTTTTGCCACCAGGGTGCAACAGTACCCCAAGCGCGGGCGGCCTTGCGTCGATATAGGGACGTTATGCAGGCAGCGGAACGCATCTTCGAGGGCGAATTTGCAGACGTGACGGACGATGTTGACGATGTGCGCATGGCAGCAGGTAGTCCACCAGGTCCAATGAGCACTTCAAGTACCCCTCTCGCTTCTGTACGTCCTCTTCTCTCGCTTCGATTCATTCCACTAACGTGTTTCAGACCTCAGAACACGAGGATGTGGACGAAGATGTTGATATGCAGGATGATGAAGATGACGGTGTGTTGCGTAGACATTACTCGACAGCACCTCGCTCACATCCTTCTCAGTTGATGACTATGTTGACTACGATTCCGATTACCAAACAAGGCGAACCACAGGGGAGGTTGACCCTTACGCGGGCAAGTCAAGTCCCTTGACCGCGTGATTTTGCGCATAACCAAGTTCCAGGAGTATTCTTCTCGAAGGATCGTCGCGAGGAGGTTATCGAAGTAGAGGAAGAAGCCGAGTCTACTGTTCTTGCTGGATTTAAAGAGCCGCTCAAGCTTATGATGCAGGGAGACTGGATGAAAGGGTGTCCAGAGGGCAATGAACAGTCATTCCTCTTCGCTCTATACGACTTCCTGAGCAGCAACAACTGCCCCTGTTCACAATCTTGTGGATACCAGGTTAATCGAAAGAAGAGCGATTTCTTCACGCTTTTCGTGAGTCGTACTGAGACCGTTTCTCTCTGCTGAAAAACTCAATGTGCCTCATAGCCGGAGTTCTCCAACTTCATCGAACATCTGTGTTCTATCGTCAGGCAATCGTGCCCCAGTTGCAACATCGAATTTTGTTTTGCCTGCGGTGAAACGATCAACGCTAGTAACAGCAACACTCCTCCGCATGCACTTATCGACGCCAGGTTGTTTCATTGCTCGAACCTGCAAGGCGTCATATTAGGCGTTGGTCTCGCGATGTTGGAAATGATGTTCGTCGAGCAAAGGCGTCAATCGACAGATGAACAGAGTTCGAAGGCCAAGGCCAGTAACAAGAAACGCAAGATGGATTCCCATCCTCAAACATCCGCCACTAATGGGGACGAGGATGACGATGATACATACTACATGTCCTTTCCGGTGGGGAAGAAAGCCCGAGGTGGCACTGGCTATGCCGGCGATGGGCGCGAGGATGTAAGTACTTCTTGTCCGTGACTATTGGTTTCTGGAACTAATGATCTCCTAGACTTCGGGACAACTAGAGGCGCAAGCCCAACAGCGCGTTAAGGACGAGAAGATTGGTTTGCTCCTCTCCCAAATACGTCTTTATCTACCCTCGTTGCGCAGAGATGGTGGGGCTCTTACAAGTGATTACATGGTCCACCCCACCGCCCTGGCACACCTTCGTAGGCGCTTCAATTTCCTTTGTTCGACTCTCCTCCGAAACGATTCTCTGTCGGACATGTCTGATCGTTCTGTCCTATACTTTGAATTGCTCGAGTGGCTTGAGGTACGTATCTCCTCGATTGTGGGGTCTTACATTTGATTCATTTGTTTGCTCAGACCATCTCCAATCACGAGGCTTTAGCGAGCATGATGGCGATGCCAATCATGGTGGCTGGATTGACCAAATCCGTTGCTCCAAAGAAAGTTGGCAAAGGCAAGTCGGTGATTCGGGAACGCACAATTGTCTACGAAGGCAGCGCCGGGCCCCGTGAGCTGCTTGAGGCTATTGTGATACAAGCCCAGGCAGCCATGAAGGGGCTCGAGGGTGTTAAACCAGCGGAACCCGAAGTCGAGGAAATGACAGAGGAACAAAAGCGAATGACTGCGGACAAGGGAAAGGGTAAAGAGAAGGAATCGTCACCGAGTTTATCGGATGAGAATCAGAAATTACTCGCGTTCTGTCAGCGAATTCTGATCACCGCAAACGCGATCGATCGATCTCTGCGAGAAACAAAGGGTGATGCCTTCGTCGATAGGTTGCACACGTCTTTGCCCAAGATTACGAGTTCGTCAGCATTCGACCATACTTCGATACAAGTCGGCGATAGTGAAGAAGAACGGAGAAAGGCCTATGTTGACTGGGCCACGCAAGTACGATTCGAATACTGCGACCTCATTGTGGCCACCGCAGAACCGACACCTAACGAGGACATAGTTCCACATTACAAGTTCTTCTACAATAACGAAGCACGAATGCTCGCAAACTCGGAGATTCCAAAGCGTTCATTGGCAATCGCAAAAGAGGTAGCTAACTTTCCAAGGCACGACACTCAGCTCATCTCTGTATTTCTTAGCTGGCTGTTTTGACCACAAATCTTCCTGTGGCTTGGGACTCTTCGATATTCCTCAGAGTGGATGAGAATCGTGTAGATATTATCAAGGCGCTGATCATCGGGCCTGAAGGCACACCGTGAGTCACATACTCATCTCCCGCATTTGATCATTCACCTTGCAAGGTATTTAGGTACCAGGATGGGTGGTGGGTGTCAACTTGCTCCATTTCCTGATATATCAGCTGAAACTCAGCAGCTTCTTATTCGACATATTCCTAGGACCAAGCTACAACCAATCCCCTCCAAGTGTCAAATACATGACGGTAGTGTTCTGTTTCTAAAACCTTGGTACTGACTGACTCTCGTCCCAAGACAAATGGTGGAAAATATCGCTTCAACCCGAATCTGTACGCGGTAAGTGCGAGAAGCTTGAACATGTTTCAGGTGCCTCATTTTTACCAGGATGGCAAAGTTTGCTTGTCTCTGCTTGGGACCTGGACAGGTCCCGGCTGGATTTCGGGTCGGTCGACGTTGCTCCAGGTAAGATTCCCAGCGAGGAAGCTTGCTGTAGTGACCAAACATGCATTCCTAGGTTCTCATATCTATTCAATCCATGATCTTATGCGATGAACCCTACTTGAACGAGCCAGGATGGGCTAATGGTGGCGGAACCCCACAATCCAAAGCATGTAAGTCATTCCCCCATATAGTCGAATTTTTGTAGTTGACTCGGTACAGACTCGGCAAATGTGCGCCGAATGGTTGTAAGGACTGCGGTAAGCGTGCTCGCCGGTTTCGATGGCTCTTACTCAACCACCTCAGATGTTGGGAAGTTTGAAAGCTCCTTCAGAACCGTTCGGCGATGTGATTCGCACTCACTACCGATTAAAGGCCCAAGCTGTATCTGCTCAGCTGGACAAGTGGCTCGCCCTGGACGATGGAAAAGCAATTTCTGGCGACGCATTCAATGTTTCAGGGAGAGCTGAGGCCGGCTCGAGTTCAAGTGCCTTCAAGAAGGACGTGGAAGAAATGAAGACCCTTCTCAAACAGCTCCAGGATGGTACCTTCCAACAATGATATGCTTTGGTTCTGAAATGCATACCCCCACTGCACTGTATACCTAATGAATTCTTGTATCAGACTACCGCACTAGCTAGATATACTCCCGAGTAATAACGTTGACGTTGCCCCTTGGAATTTGACATGTGATTTTGATATGGTGTAAATGAACCACCCCATCCCTGACTGGTGCGCGCCTCCGACGTGAAGAATATTTTGGAATCCATCTTCGACAAACCTGAAGAGATGAGCGACTCCGCAATGCACGCTATGGCTGGTGCCGTCGGAGGGATGGTAGCCATGTCAGTTACCTAGCAAGTAACACCATCTTTCAAGTCGTTCTGTGTTCCTTAACTCGACGATAGTCCTCTGGTTGTCATCTCGACCCGTGCAGCAGTCGAAACTGAGAAGGATGACAAGGTATGTCTGTGATGCCAGAATGTCGTTCCTGCTGCTGATACATTTCAGACATGGGTGCAGGTGATAGTTGACATCATCAGGCGCGAAGGATTTCCTAGTCTATACAGCGGATTGAGCTCCAGTCTAGCCGGGATCGCAGTCACGAACGGGTGAGGTCACAATGATGTCTTTGTTCATCATTTCTCCTCAATCTGCATTGTCAGTGTCTACTACTACTTTTACGAGCGTTCGAGAGCTATTATTCTCAACTCGAGGACAGGGTCCAAGGCTCTCAGCACTGTCGAGTCTATCATTGCAGGCCTCATTGCAGGTAAGGCTGCGGATCCGATTTAGTTGTCGCTGACAGGCAAGTTGACTGCTAGTAATACAGGCTCTGCAACAACTATCATAAGCAATCCAATCTGGGTCGTGCAGACTTCGCAAGCGGTTCAGAGTGTAGAAGCTGACCCTTCTGGCGGATCTGTACAGAAGCCCAGGAAGCTTGGCATACTCGAGACCATCCAGAAGATCCTATCCAAAGATGGCCCTGCTGGCTTTTGGAGGGGCATCGGGCCCGCCCTCGCGCTAGTTATCAATCCAGTCATTCAGTATACTATCTTCGAGCAATTTAAGAACGCGTTGATCAAGAGCCGCACGGCGCGACTCCGTGCAGCTGGACGAGCTTCTGGTGTAGCCGCCTTGGGTGACTGGGACTTCTTCATTCTGGGGGCTTTTTCGAAGCTAGGTGAGTTTCGTCGCAAACCCAGATAATTACCTGTTCACCGTTTGCTTATATTATGCAAGTTGCTACCGCAACCACCTATCCCTACATGTAAGTGTACACATTTGTGTTCACGCAGCCCTAACGCGACGTTGAATTCTCAAGAGTTGTGAAGAGTCGACTTCAAGCGGGACACGCTCACGCTGAGCGCTACAAAAATACGTTCCACGGCATTTCAACCATCTTCAAGGAGGAAGGACTCCAGGGATTATATAAAGGGGCATCAAGCAAGCTCATTCAAAGTGTGCTCACGGCAGCTCTTCTCTTCGCCGCTCAGAAGAGAATCTACGAGTTCACCAAGAAGGTAATGGTTTGGCATTAATGTAAGCGTTAATAACAACTGATGTTAATGGGTGCACGCCCTAGGCTGTCTCAACCTGACAGTAGTAATAGTGGTGCTTTGTTTACTCTAGTTTGTGTAATTGTCCTCGGCGGGTGAATGCCTCTGTAATTACTTGGTACCAAACCAATGCCTCCACCACTTCGTCTGAACGCAGTCGCTTTCATATCGCCCCAGAATCACCCAATTTTAATACGTACCTTTCAAAAAGGGGACGAACTCAAGTATCACTATGTCGCCCACACGAGTTTGGATGTCATCGAAGAGCGCAGTCAGCCTTGTTATCCATACGAAACGCAGCGCACAATCTGAATGAAGACCACATTTAGCTGGCGGAACGACTAAATCTACAGACTGCTACTTAGGACTTCTGTACACCATGGACGACGTCGCTGCGTACGGCTATGTCACCCCGCTCAAAGTCAAGATCGTGCTCGCGCTCGCGTTGACGGATTCTGTTGTCCGGGACGCAGATGTAATCATGGTCGGTCTCTCATTTCATTACTGTTATTCCGGCGACTTATGCTTGACTTTAACCCCATCGCAGGCTTTCAAAGCCTTACATATGGCTCTTTACCAAGCGGTTTCCAACCCGTTTTTGAAACTTGATATCGCTCCCGAACCTCTTCACGATCAACATCCCTATCTCGTCGTTGGGAGTGCGAAGTGGAAGATGTTCCGGAGAAGAGTGGACGAGATAAGTAGAGCCCTAGGTAATTACACGCCGTTGTGAATATATGTCCATGATGGAAGTACGCGTCGCCTGCCACTTCTCTCGGTTCACGGGCTGCCTGTGGTATCGCGGCTCTCCAGCCATATCCACATGCCACGGCTTTGCTCTCCACCCGATACCATCGGGTGGTGCAACCAAAACGAACAGGTTCCCTTCATTGACTCGAACTCTACAAGATTCCGGGGTTTGAGACAGATACGGGGAAAACATCCTTAACCACATTGTATGCCGAGCGTACTACATGCCTAGAGTAGCTCTGTTCAATTGGTCTATAGCTTCGTTGGCTTCTCGAGCCATCACTCTCACTCTACCATCTGCATCCGTCGAGGCAATATACCCCAGAGTGACCTTGGCTCGTCTGAGGAATGTCGTCGGTAAACTCTCCACCATCGCGCCATCATATATCGCGCGTGTGAGCTGCTGGAGGAGCAGCGTCCAGAAGTGCAGAGCGGCACGTCGCAGAGGTGGCAGCTTGGAGTCGACAGTAGTAGGCTTGGAGTCAAGGACCTCCTTCCCCTCATGTTCCTCGGCGGGTGTGCTGTTCTTCTCGGCCTCACCTTCTCTCGAATGCGATTGTGATTGCGGCATAGAAACCATTTCGACTTGAAGTAAATCAATCATACCCGTGATCAAGTCGTTCGTATAACGAAGAACGGAAACTAAGCTCGTTTTCACACATTCGGTGAGGAGTGAGATGGCGGATGTACGGAGGACAGTTGGAGCTTGGGATGCGCGAAAAACTGAGATGAGCCGGGGAACAATAATGTCAGCTGTTGGTTCGGTTTGTCAGACATAGCGCAATCGGCCCATTCCAGACGCGTACCATGAACACCGAGCGCGTCCCCACATCGCCTAATCACCTGGCCAAGAGCCTCGCCGACGCGCACTTTAGCTTCCACTTCTTGTTTCGATAATGTCACTGCTGCGACACCAGTGACATTCCGCGTGTATGTTTCGAGGAGATTACTTAGCACTTCCTTACCGAAAGCATCGACCATCGCAGAGAGACCCTGGACGGCGTTGAGGAAGATATAGGAATCGTCGTCTTGCAGAGACTGCATGAAGATCGACATGACAGCAGGAACCAATGCTGGCTCTGCTATAGTGGGAGCATGGGGACGTGATGATACGAGCTGCCTCAATAGGAGGAGGCCATGAGCCCGGACAGGTAAGATGGGGTCTTGAAGGAGCTTTAGAGCCTTTTGATAAATTTCTTGAGGGTTTTCTTCATCTTTACCCCGCGGTGTAGGCCAGGAGGTCGAAGTAGATGCAAGCCGAGCAGTCATCACCATTCTGGCTTCCCTAGCTAACGTCCTGGTAGAAGCCGATGCATCATTGGAAAGTGGTTCGAGAAGCGCGAAGATCTCGTTGAGCACCGGCGCATTTCGTGCCGATAATTCGGGGTTGGCTGTGAGGATGGTCACTAGCGAGTCTCTGATGAAATCTTGGCGTACCTTCCAGCACAGCAAGGAACAAATTGATTGCTGTCTCGGTGATGTTGTCTTCTGGTTGATCTTCAGCCCCTGGCTCCTCGTCGTCACTGTCACCATCCTCCAGAGCATCCTCTGAATCATTTGCAATCCTCAGATCGTCCAACCCAAGACCACGCGAACGCGCAGGTTTGTTAGGAGTCGTGGTGATAGCAGATGTCCCCTGGGACTCGAGGGAATGCTTGACGAATAATAACACATGTTCAGGTTTGCGAAGGATATTGGTTGGAGACGAATCGTCCGAGAGATGTGTCTGCATCTGAACGATCATTTGAAGATACAATAAAACTCTGGAGAGTGATTAGTTCATGCCTCCCGGTGGGTAAGCGATGCAGACCTTGACGGATCAGCGTCTTGCTCAACCTTTGCCGAGTGGTAGGTCTCCAAAAACCTTACGAATAACTCGGAAGCAATATCTGGGCGATTGAGTGATTTGATATAGTCCACGAAATGTGAGGGATCAGGGTAAAGGTCCAGGAAGTTCTCCACCATTGACTCGTCTCCATTTTTCAAATCTTCCGGTGTAAGAAGGGAAAGCTTTGTTGGTTTGCTGGAGGCAATTGAGAAGATGAAACAAGGACACGAGGAGAAGCATGACCTACTCGGATGAGCCACGTTTAATTTCGCCCGTGATGTCCACCTCCCAGTAGATTCGCTCAATTTGGAGTATAGACTCGAGGGTGTCAACCCCTTCTTGTCTTTCAACCACGCGACCCCACGTTTTCAGTAGACCTTTCACCGATTCTTTGAGAACCGGGTCGGATGCCTTCATTTTGTCAAGGTGGAGCATCAACGCATATAAAGCGGGCACCACTGGTGATAAAATGACGGCGATCAAAACGGGAGATGGATCCGTATTGAGGAGGAAAATGGTAAGAGCAGAGAGCGCCCTCGACGGAGTCATAGACAACACCGCTGACAGGCCTTCTTGGGTTCTGTTTGAATCCGTCGATATTTGCATTACTGGGAGGTGTATGACAGGTAATACAAGAGAGGAGACCAATGCATGATGCGCGAACGCGGAGTCCAACATCCGGGAGACGGCAAAAGACGTAGCTCGCCTATAAGTCACAGAAACATCATCGGACAAGAGGTCCATCAGTGGAGGGATGATGGTCGCAAAATATTCCTATTGAAGAAAACTTGAGCATTGAGAAGGCAAGCAATAAATACGATGTTCGAACCTCCGGCTTGAGGCCCGCGGGTACGACTTTAAGGATACCCGCTGTGCGCTCGTATTTTTCGAGCGGTGGATCATCAGGGCCCTCTTGCTCGCCAAACACCGCGGCAAAAAGTGCTCGTACACCACCCGGTCGAAGAAGGCTTTTGGTAAGCAATGATGAACAGAGTTTGCGGACATGAAGAGGCGGTGGTGGCAAGTTGGATAGTATTGCGCCCAGATCGGTGATTACCTGAGGCAGAGGGAGACTTTGCAGAGAGAATTTGAATGATATGTATAGCTATGTAGCGAATACACGCACAGTTCTAGAAGACGGAGTACAGGTTGGCGCAAGTTAGGTAGAGAAGGACCCTCCTCTGAAACGAGTGACTTGGGTAGCCAACCAAGAGCAATAGATGCTCTGAGAAGATCGGAAACGTGTCTGTCGAGTATCGTTGTTGTGATCAGAGTCTGTGGGAGTGATGCATACACGCCGCGGGGGAAAAGGATCGACATGAGGGTGGTCAATAAGGCGGATAGTTCCCTGAGGTCTGCGAGCGAAGTTGAAGGATCGCTGAGCGTCGGGTGCTTAGTGGGCCATGAGAGCGCCAGTCGATCAAGTAACGAATTGATGCCCCATCGAAAGACGATAGTCAACAGGGTGCGTAGCAGATTTAAGTCACGTGTACCAATGGCAGGGCGATCGTCTGATGTGTCTGGGAAAGCATCGAGGAGCTGCTGAACGCGTTGGACTACATCAATCGCGCACTTGGCAGTCTCTAACTGAAGATCACGGAGGGAATAGTTGGCAAGATCTGGGGAGTGTTTTCCTAACGACGAGTAGAACTGGGCAATCCTTTCTGCGAGGGTCTTGTCCGTGTCCTGTTCGGATGGGGCGACGAGAAGAGATGCACTGGTGAGCAGATGGTGGACGGAAGACATTCGGACGAGATAATTATCATGATTACATGATAAGTGATTAGTGATAAATAATATGAAAATAAATATAAAATATATAGATCTTAGTTTTGATCAGACTTGGATCAGACACTCCTTGAGACAGCCCTCTCGTCTTGCGATGAGCAAACTGAACATCAACGCTTTCGAGTTCGTGCCAGGCAGGCAGTTCTCTCTTCCCCAGCAGCAGCCTCCCCCACCCATCGAACGCCCTTCTCACACAGAAGCCCCTCCTCCCCCTCCAACCATCTCCCTCAACATCGGTGCATCCAAGCCCGCGCCCGCTCCACCTGCACCATCACGCGATTCCGCAACACCAGCCCCTTCCCATCCAGGCTCACACTCTTCTTCCCCTGCACCCCCGGTATCAAAGAAGATATTCTCTACCGAGAAATCCAAAACAGACACCAATGCGATCGCACGAGAAGTCCAATCCGCTGCTGATGACGAAGTGCTCAATGACCTCTTTGGTGATAGTCCGTACATCCCTTTGCCTTCCCTCCGCATGGAATTGACATCGCCCTTCAGTCAAAGAACATCTCAATGTCGTCTTCATCGGTCACGTAGACGCTGGAAAAAGTACTCTAGGCGGCAATCTCCTTTTCATGACAGGCGTCGTTGATAAAAGAACCATGGAGAAATATCAGCACGATGCAAAAGAAGCGGGAAGAGAAACTTGGTATCTTAGCTGGGCCCTGGATTCCACTCCACAGGAACGTAACAAAGGCAAGACAGTCGAAGTCGGCCGTGCCTACTTTGAGACAGCTTTCCGCCGGTACACTATCCTGGACGCTCCTGGGCACAAAACGTACGTTCCTTCCATGATCAGTGGCGCCGCCCAAGCAGACGTCGCTGTCCTTGTCATCTCAGCTCGCAAGGGTGAGTTTGAGACTGGCTTCGAGAGAGGTGGTCAAACGAGAGAGCATGTCATGCTCGTTAAAACCGTCGGGGTATCCAAAGTCGTGGTCGTTATCAATAAGATGGACGACCCGACCGTCAACTGGGAAGAAGCGCGCTACAATGAGATCAAGGACAAGCTGATACCCTTCATCAAGTCTGCCGGGTTCAACCCAAAGGATGTTACCTTTATACCTATCTCAGCCTATACTGGAGCGAATGTTAAGGAGCCTATGCCGGAATCGGCGTGTACCTGGTGGAAGTGTGTCAGCTTCACACATCTTTATATACGAGTGCTGACCTTTTTTTGCAGTGGACGTTCGCTTCTCCAACATCTAGACGAGATGCCAATGGTTGATCGAAAGCTCAATGCACCACTCATGATGCCGGTCTCCGAAAAGTACAAAGACATGGGTGCCATTGTGGTCGGGAAGATTGAGTCAGGTCACATTCGCAAGGGAGACCCTCTCGTTCTGATGCCCAACAAAGTGAACGTGGAGGTCACCGCAATTTACAACGAGTTGGAAGAGGAGATAGCATCTGCGATCTGCGGAGATAACGTACGAGTCAGGCTACGAGGAGTCGAGGACGAGGACATCAGTCCTGGATTTGTGCTTACAAGTCCAAAGCACCCCGTGCGTGCTGTGCGGCATTTCGAAGCTCAGCTGGCGATCTTGGAGCACAAGAACATCATTTGCGCCGGATACTCGGCAGTCATGCATGTTCATACATTGTCGGAAGAAGTCACATTGCCGGTACGCTCGTATCCTCTCTATCCGTCACCATGATACCGACTGCCATTTAGGCTCTGCTGCATTACTTCGACAGAGCAACAGGGCGAAAGTCTAAGAAGCCACCCCAATTCGCCAAAAAAGGTGAGCAGCACAACTTTGTACTTGTCTCGGTACCGTGACCGTGACCGTTGCGCGAAGGTCAAAAGATCGTGGCCCTCATCGAGGCCCCTCTTCCGGTCTGCGTCGAGAGGTTCGTTGACTACCCACAGCTTGGGCGTTTTACATTGCGAGACGAAGGTGCGTATTGGATATTCTTTTCGTTCTCTTACCTCATGTACCCTGTCACAGGCCGTACTGTCGCGATAGGAAAGGTATGTAATAAAGCGAACAAAGGAGCGACCTGACCTTCAACGCTTTGCTTTCCAGGTCACGAGACTCATTGATGAACGTATCGACGACCTTGCTGACGGTGTGTCGAATGTCACGCTCTCCGCTGCTGCTGCTGCGTGAGGTACTTCGCGAGAGGGATGATGTATGAGTGGGGAATGCGGTTGATATGGTGTATGTTGTTTTGTAGATTGTCGTTGGAGGATTGCTCCGATCCCGAGGGGCCTTCCCCCCTTCCCTACGTGCTGGAGATCAGGTAAAGTGTAGCTAATAACGATTATTCACCATGTATCGTGTGACCGTTCTAACGGTTGCGAGTCCTTCCAACGGTAATCGCATTTCGATTTTCCAGCCTGAAGCTCTCAGACTTTCTGTCATCCCCTCGGTGTTAAATTTAACTCATCCGTCGGAATGATATCTGGTCTTGACCACCGGCACGTACTAGCCCGCGCGATGACCACAAGTGAGATTCACTTTCGCCCCTCTCGAACTCGTACACACCGACGCTGACATTCCGTTGGTTTGGACTAGACTCACTAGGGTGTTATCGCAGTTATCTCGGACTCTGAGAATAGACCCGTCGGCTCGCGGCCGTCATACACCATGGCTTATGTAGTACCGCGGTCCGCGTGCGCCAAGAGTCGTGGTGCCTTCGTGAGTATAGTGCCTGTCGCGCAGCAGTGGGTGGAACTTTAAATAAGGCTCCGTTGTACCCTCGAATTATTCATCAAGGACTTACCCCGAAGATCTGCACTGGGCTTTCGACCAAAGCCATGGCGAACCCCAAGAATGACCCGAACAACATCCTGAGGTATATCGCCTCCAATACATTAACTGGGATCGCTATCTGTACGTTTAGACACCTCTCCGCTTCAGGCAGGAAAGTTAGGCTCACTTTTCTTCATTCAATGCAGCCTTGATTCTGGTCGTGGCATTAATCCAGTCTTACTGGACGAAGAAGTGGGGGCCGAAATGGATGCTGTCTCTTGTCATCGGAGAGTATAGTGAGCTTTCCGTCCTTCTAACGAAACTTGATTCCACTTGATATTAGCGTATGCAATCGGCTTCGCCATCCGCTTCGGGTTGCATCATATGCCCGA
Organism: Chalciporus piperatus; assembly: GCA_038093975.1. Lineage (NCBI taxonomy): Eukaryota > Fungi > Basidiomycota > Agaricomycetes > Boletales > Boletaceae > Chalciporus > Chalciporus piperatus. The sequence goes on from JBBPTG010000003.1 coordinate 451,494, forward strand.
TTCAAGAAATCTATACATTGTCGAGGACTTCTTCGTCGTTCTGTCGGTGTGGCCAAACTTCCTTTGTCGTTGGATACAAGAGTTCATCTCTTCTTACGCGAATAGCCTTGTGCATTTATTGCCGCCAATTATATTCTCCTTGGCCAACTTGCGCGCTATCTAGACTGTACTCGCCACCTGATCGTGCCAGCCAGGCGTATCACGCTCATTTTTGTTACGTCGGACGTAACAACCTTCATGATACAGGCTGCCGGTGGGGGGTTATCAACAGCCAATAGCATATCGACGGCGTTAGCAGGCCAGCACGTACGTTTCTCGATATAAACCTGCATTGCACGACTGAATGATTGTAGATGTTCTTGGCAGGCCTGGCACTCCAGTTGGCCTCATTTGCGACATTCTCCACGATTTACGCCTTCTTCCTCTATAGGGTTTATAAATATGAAGGCCTAATCTGGGGAAAGGATTCCGAGAAAACGTGGTACAATGACTGGCGAGCTCTTGCAGGAGCCTTATGTCTAAGCAGCGTCGGAATTCTGGTGAGTGGGCAGAAAGGTGCTGGAGCAATGTAGCTAACATTCTACGAAGATCCGATCTGTGTACAGGGTGATTGAGCTTTCTCAAGGATATGCAGGCTACCTAGGCACGTCCGAGGCGTACTTTTATGGTCTCGACACGCTACCTCTCTTCATCGCTATCAGCGTTTACGTCCCCTTCTGGCCAGGTCGATTCATACCATCTGTGAAGCGACCCAACGAAGAGAGCCAGTCAAGCACTAGCATAGAACAGAAGCTATAATGTTGCCTTGAATATCATGAACCTCACTGGAACAGCTTGAATGGAGTCAAGAGGAAACACGTACGAGTCTGAAGGCACTAGCAAGTTATAGATCCATTAAAAATGCAGCTAGTCCCTCGTTGTGTTCTTTTATCTGTTTGCGGGCTTTCGTGGTTTCAGCCCTGTGACGATCACGAGCCAACATCTCTTGTAGCGTCGAAGCATTTGTGTGCTTTTTCTTGGATAAAGCAGAAGCGTGTGGCACGGCCTTGGGTGAAGTACCAGCAGTCAAGGGCCCGGGAGGTTCGCCTGGTGGACGAGGTTTCTGATCCATTTCCTTACTCGCTGCAGGAGCACTTTTGGATGTTTTTTCGCTTCCCGTGTTTGACGTGCTACTTGTTAGGTGGACAGGCGTGGGCTCGTTATCCCCAGGGAGAGATGGGCTGGTGGAGGAACCGCATATCTTGCAAGTCCTTTGGAGAGCTTTCCGGTGCGAGGACTTGGACACTCTCTGCTTCTTCCTCGCTGGTCCGACCAGTTGTGATGGATTATCACCGGAGAAGTGATATGTACCACATCTAGGACAATGGGAGGACCCTAAGATGAGTGCGACTTCTGGGTGGAGAGTAGCGGATCGTGACGTATGAAGCACGGAAAGAGCAGGGGAGACTGAGTGCAGCGCTGACGCTAGATGAAGTCGGTATTTGATCGTCGCTGTTGGCCATTCCGAAGTCGAGGTCATCGATTCAGATTTTTGACTTCTTGTGTTCACTGCATATAGAGCTGGTAACTTGCCGGGGGCACGAGAATTTGTGCCCAAAACAAGCAAGTCACCAGCAGAATACCTCGCTCACCCTATCTTCCCTGTATTCTTGCAACGTCGTCAGACTGCAGATAAAATTACGAAGAAATCCAGTGTCGAGGTAACACTACTACATGGGTCATGGGTCAGGCTACGATAGACGCATTGCAGACACGAAACGAAAACATCCTAGGGAATAAAGCGGTGTGAAAACACCTCATAGAAATACCTGTACAGGTGCGTGAAGAGGTCATGCGGCAACATCAAAGAAAGGCAAGGCGAAGGAGAGCATGTGGAACATGAAAACTATCGTACAACAGATAGGCCGCGAAAGGATTGAAGCGGTCATCAAGAACTTATTTATTCTGTTCAGCGTAAGGGTTCACACTGTACACCTTGATGACAGGTGGACTCTTGGTAAGGTCAGCGGTCACAATCACCTAATACAGATCATTAGTCTATGGAAATAGGTCAGTCATGTCCACGTACCGGCACAGTCATAAGCTCCCGAATGTCCTGGATCTTGTGACCAGATGGGGTTGTCCTCAGGCCTTCGAACACAGGTTCAACTTTGGCGGCAGAGAGCCAGCGCTGCTTAGATGTCTCGATCTCTTTGATGACCTCGCTGTCTCTACCGAGGATGATCTCGTCTTCCTCGGCCTCATCCTCATCGAAAAGCGCCTTCTCGTCATGCACAGAGCGTGATGCTACTTCCATCTTGGCAGCATGGGCCTCAGCATTCTGCTTGACCTTCTTCAAGTGCTCGTCGTCACTATTTTCTGCGAGCCAAGTGATGACGTCCTTGCTTGACCAGTAGATTTGCAGGGTATGGGTGTGCTCATCGTAAACGTGATTCTATAAAGAGGATCAATAGCGTGGAGATGTATCAATTGCAGCACTGACATCGATAGGCATCTGGTCAACGTGAACTCTCTTCTCGATTCCAAACTCGGGGACCACGACGTCGAAAGCAGCGTCGAGCACGTTTACCACCTTTGCCTGGCGGATTACCGGACCATAACGGTGGGTTAAGTCCGAAATGAAAACACAGAGGAAGAGGTGGGTGGATTGCTCCTGTGCCAGTTTCGCTGAATCTCTCTTGCTGCAAAAGACTCAGGGAAAATCCGACTTATAAGGACGAAAATACGCACATGTTGCATTGCTGAGCGACCTTGGCAACGGCATCTCTGTCCATAGTAAACTTCGGTTCACCTGCAGTTGCAAGATCAGAGCTTGGTATACCAAAACATGGAGTTTTCACTCACTTCCGCCTTGGAGAGCAGACTCGAGCTGGCGGTGCGCCAGGATATCCGCGTAACGGCGAATAGGAGACGTGAAGTGGGTGTAGAGGGGAACATTGAGCGAGTAGTGACCGTATTTAGCGATATCCAACATTCCAGCACAAAAGTATTTGGCACGTTGGGTAGCTTTGAAGCAAAGCAGCTCAAGCACCAAGCGAGCAGTCGGGTTGGTGATTGCATCGAAAGACTTCATGATACCTCCTGAGGAAATTATGTCCACCTCCACACCCAAACGCTTGGCTCGTTCGGAGAAGGCGTTCTGTGGGGACAGTATTGACATATGATGGGTATATACGAGAATTTCAAGCAACGTACCAGGCGCCTTTCGATAGGTGAATCGTGCCTGCGCAAAAGTGCTTGTTCAGGAAGGTGGACAGCAACACGCTGAGCTACAGCAATGTTGGTCAAGAGCATGAACTTGAACCATGGTGTGAGCCTTGGTTATGGTGCGGGCTAACTAATACGCACCTCTTCGATCATCTCATTTGCCTCGTTGGTCTCAGACTGCGTGCAATCTATGGGAAGACCGTTTCCGTCCAGCGTGAACGAAAGACGGGAATCGGAGAGACTCAGGGCTCCGTCGTTGAAACGCCTGGTACGAAGCTCTCTGGCAATGTTGTATAACGCTCTTATATCATTCTCAATTGCAGCCGCACTGTGCTCCGGTGCGACAAGACCAGTGAGTGATTGACCGTCAATCGCTTTCTTCGCATCGGCGTAGGAGAGTTTGGCGGCAGATCTTTTGAATAATCTAAATAAACTGTCAACGAGGTGATGGATTTAACTCACTTGATGATCGTCTTGCCAAACCATTTGTTAACAACCTTGCCTTCTGCTGTCATCGTGAAGACAGTCGAGAAAGCGAGACGTTCGACGCCGGGAACCAAGCTACAGGCTTCTTCGCTGAGGGTAGGGGGTAACATCGGAACTGCTCTTTGAACGAGATATACACTCGTGGCTCGCTTGCGAGCATCTCGATCAAGCGCAGTGTTGGGTTTCACGAAATAAGATACATCCGCAACGTGAATGCCAACCTCATAGGTGCCGTCGTCGTTCGCCTTGATGGATAGGGCATCATCCAAGTCCTTGGCCGTCTCCGGGTCGATGGTGAAGATGCGCTCCTGGCGCAAATCCTTCCGAACTTCGTATTCCCTCTCGGGGATACTAATGCATCCAGGTCAGGTGGAAATCAAATGTAAAAAATGAACAACATACGTCCAAGGGGTGGGCGGGAGACACTTGAGTACGCTCTCAGAGAATTCTTCGGTGGGGAAGTTGCAATCTTTCAAGAGTGCACTGGTCTCAACCTCGATATCCCCGATGGGTCCAAGCTCCTCGGCCAAAGTGCCGAATGGATGGAGGGAAGATATAGGCTATGTCCTTGAGTGTGAGTGAAAATCCGTGAGTCAGTCATGGACACGCACATGACGCTTAATACAGGCAACAAACAACCTGTTGGCGTAGGCCTCGGGACTCTGAACGAAGTCCGCTGGAGCTTGTTCAGTGGGGATGGCGATCAAGGGTACACGTTTGTCTGTTGGCTTGAACCAGACGATCTTGGGACGTTCAATCGGTCCACGTCTCGGCTCGTCGCCACGGTCACCTTCTCGCTCACGACGCTCGGCCTCTTGCTTTTCTTTCGTTGCAGCAGAAGATGGACGAAGAAGACCGAGCGTGCCAGAAAAGAGTTGCCCGGGCATGCGCTCCACGACCGCCACGACATGGCCGGCGAACTGGGGTTTGACTTCGTCTGTAACCCTGCAGCTGATTGTCAGTACCTAGATCAAATCAACAACAAAACGCCGCACTCTTCATCCTCGAATAACATCAAACCCTGGCCTTCCACCTCAACGTCGTCTTTCTTCTTGTCATCTTTGCGACCGGCGGCTGTCTTCATGTCGTAGGCGGAGTTTTCTTCCTTCTTACGCTTCTTCTCTTCCTTTTCCTTCTTTGTTCCCCATACCTCGTCGACATCAAGGAGCTCGACAGCAACGATATCCCCCTCGAGCGCGCGGTTGCGGTCTTTGGAACCACAGATATAGATATCGGCATCAAGCACTTCGGTGGCAACGTACGCGTCCGATCGGTTGCGCTTGTTAACTCGCAGGATACCTACAACGAGCTTTCCTGCAGCTAGCAGAGGTGGAAGGGAGGCTTGAGGGAGGTAAGGAGCGAAAAGGGACTTGCGCTGAGGTTGACTGGATTGCTGCTGCAATTGAGATTGGAATTGTTGTTGCTGCTGCTGTTGCTGTTGCAACAAGCTTACACCTCCCATCCCCAATCCCATCAAATTAGCTGCCATCATGTTCGGCAACATGTTCGGGAAAGAAAATGATGGCATCTTGTGATGGTGGCCACCGGCCGCGGCACGGAACTGTTGCAGACTTTGCAGCTGTGCTTGTGCTTGAGCAAGATCAGCAGCAAATGCGTTATTGCCTTGGATCACGCCTCCATCTGCGTCACACGAGTTAGAGACATGAATAGCAATAGAAGATGAAACATACTAATTCTCCAACTGGAGTCGACTCGAGATGTCGTACGTGAATGACCCCCAAACGGAGATGCGAAACCATCCTCGAAGCCGTCCGGACCGTTGTAGGGGAAATTGACGGAACCAACACTGTGATGGCCAGCACTGGATTTGTTGACCACGTTGACGCTGTGTCTCCGTCCATGACCGCGAGGTAACCCAGCAGGTTGCGAGTCCGGGCTGATACCCAAGTTAGCCATTGAGTTGAACTGGCCCATTGGAGGGGTGAAACCAGCTACACTGGTGTTTCCCATAACGCTCGCGGGCAAAGTGCTTTGAACGCGTCTGTGCCGATTCGGTGCGAGGCCGGTAGTTTGAAGAGAAAGCACTTGGTTCGAGGCTAGCTGATGTTGATAGAGTGCCTGCTGCTGCTGCTGCAGCGCCTCGATCTGGTTTTGAATGGCAATCTGTAACCGTTCGAGTGAGAATGGAAATTAGAGTGTGTGTATGTGCATACCTGCTCAGCCATGATGCCTGTGAAGTCGTTTTCTGGCCTCCTAATATTCTGTTCCTGAATGGCACCTTCAGCGTGCTGCTGAGGGAATTGGAAGCCGACATCGTCCTCGTTAAGAGGACCCATGGGAACGTTAGAAGAGCTAGTGCGGCGACGAGCACCAAACATAAAGTTGGGAGCAAGCTGGGGGCGACCGGTTGGGCCAAGAATATCTTGTTCCTGTTGAGCTGCTAAGGCAGCAAAACGAGGGGCCATAAAACTTTGAGATTGTGAGCGAGCTTGGTGTCCAGGGTGGGGGAAGAAACTCTCAGAGATTTCACCATCCTCGAAGGATGCGCCGGTACCATCCTCCGCATCCTCCATCATCGCACCGAGGTGAGGCGAAAATGAATTAAAATTGCCAGAGAGAGCGGAGGCACCAAGAGAAGCAGCCTTGCGGTGCCGAGCAGCATCCGGCAAGGAGGCAGGAGTGAAAACTGAAGCACCGGGCTGAAGCACAAGCGCTGGCGCATTTGTTGGAAGATTTAAACCCGCTGGCTGTGGTGCATGCATAGAAGTCGCAAGGGAGTTATTGGCAGGGGAGCCTTGGTTGGGGGTAGTGGTCTTAAGGTCAGCGATGACACGCTGGAGTGAAGATAGCGCATCACTAGACTCCGAAGCAGAGCCAGGTGCAGGAGAGGAAGAATGTCCCATTGAGGTCCGATCCTTTGCGGCGCTGCTTCGATTGGCCTGGGAGGAGGAAGACTGGCGGCTGCGATGGTTACCGTTTCGCTGACCACCGCCGCCGCTCTGGCTCTTGTTACGAGACACATCGGGCTTCATTGGTTTCTCGGAGCCTGATTCGGTACCACCTGCGACAGGGGTGGGGGGTTTCTTGTTTCCAGACCTAGAGGAAGGTCTTGGGGCACCTGGGAGGTTTCCCGCGGCAGAGGAAGGCCTAGCGTTCGAAGGAGTCCTCTTGGATCCGCGGGGGATATTAGGTGGGGAGGTAGACTTCTTGGCGTCGTCAATCCTGGCTTGGTTTGGCGTGGATTCGTCTGTCATTTCGTTCGTAGCGTTAAAGCAAATAGAGAGAAGAAGGCGTTATAAGAATGTTTTGGGTTTATCTGAGTGACTGCGCGACGACGTGGGTGACGAGGCAAGAGAGAGAGGGGAGGTGGGACGTACCTGGCAGTAGGAAAGTGGATGTATGCTGGAAGGCTTGCCCTGTAGGGCTTGTGAGGGGACTAAGAGGTGGATGCCGCGTGGAGGCGTGGATGGGATTTTACTAGTTGTCGTCGTAAAGAACGAGCCTTGAGCTTGAGCGAGGCCTCTCTCTTTTCCTTGTCATTCTTCCCACGCTCCATTTTGACCGCGGAACCTTATTCACTCTGACAGATGGAGACAGAACGTAGATGTATCACATCATGTATGTACACCTAGACCCACCAGGCGTACTCTGTATACAGTCTATAACTACCCAGAGAGCTTCATGCGGCACGCAGCCTCTCAATGATCGCGGAAGTGTACTCCTCTGTGCTCGCCTTTCCGCCGAGGTCACCAGTGATCGTCTTGCCCTCAGCAATGGTCTGCCAGGCAGTGTCAGCAATCACGTCAGAGGATCCACAGACCCGATCGTCACTTACATCGAGGGCAGCCTTCTCGATCTTCGCTGCATGCCCCGTCAGGTTCATGTGTCTGCAATGAGGCACGTCGGATCAACCAGGAAGCCTGTAACACTCCAAAATTAACGTACCTCAGCATCATCAAAGAAGACAACAAAAGAGCAGTCGGATTTGCTAATCCCTTCCCTACAGGAATTGTTAGCCCACACTAGCCGGTAGACTTGGCGAACACATGCCAGCAATATCGGGAGCGGAACCATGAACAGCCTCGAAAATGGAAGCATCCTTGGGAAGGTCAGAGGGGGTGTCGTTATTTACGAGTAACGAAGTGCATACCCGTCCAATGTTTCCAGAAGGCGTCAGACCGAGACCGCCAATCAGACCGGCACACATATCCGACAGAATATCACCGTACAGGTTGGGCATGACCATCACGCGGTTCGAATATGGTGTTGGATTTTGCACGATCTGTACAAGAGGTTACGTGGTACATACATTTCCACAACGCCAAAACTTACCTGCAGGCAGACTCGGTCCAGCAAATCTTCGTCATAGGAAATATCCGGGAACTCCTTGGATACTTGGCGACAGGCCGACAAGAACATACCATCCGACATTTTCCTAACAAAAAAATTCAATAATCAAACTTAACCACCCGTTTGTCTTGGCTCACATGATATTTGCCTTATGTACAGCAGTCACCCTTTTTCTCCCACTAGCTTGCGCGTAGTGGAATGCGTAACGAGCCACGCGTTCTGACGCGTCATAAGTAATGAGTTTGATGGATTGGACAACACCATCAACGATCTGGAATTGCTACGTAAACGAAAGGGTACTCATGAATGACAACTGAAAATACCTCGTGTTCGATACCGGAGTACTCTCCCTCGGTGTTTTCGCGGATTAGAACCGTGTTAACATCGTCGTAAGGCGTTTTGAAGCCCTTGATGGAAGCACACGGACGGACGTTCGCAAAAAGATTGAACGTTCTTCGCAGCGTCAAGTTTAGGGAGACGTGACCCTTGCCAACTTGATGTAGGGTGAGCTTGGGTGTACAGTCGAGTAAGCGTGGAACCCACTTGGTGTTGCCAGGGGACCTTGAACAGCTTTAGTCTTCGAGAACTTTGATAAATGCTATTAAAAGGCTCACCCTTCAAAGCTACTGTGTTCTTCTTCACCGAGTTAATTGCGGCGTCAGGGATAACCGTTTTGCCACCCTTCAATACAGGAGTGACGCTGACTTCCTCCCATTCGATAGGGACCTGTCCGAGGCTGAATGCACCACCAATGCACGCGTGACAGAAAGACTCACCTGGGCAGCAGAGTAGATGGCTTTGACCGACTCGCTGATTTCCGGTCCAATACCTGCGTCTGACGTCAACATACACTCTCGTCACGTATACACAACCAGCTGACCATCTCCCGGGATCAATGTCACTGTATACTTGCCCTAAGGGGAATAAGAGGTGTATATATGTCCGGAATGCATCATGATCAATGCTCACATTGCTTCCCTTGTGTCCAGCAAAGGCAGCAGTTGGCGCTGCAGATGCATAGCTCCTGCATGGCTAGGCACAATGTGAGAATGGCATTTTGTATCCGAAGGCATTGGGTTATACCAGTGAGTATCTCTGCGCAAAACGAAGTGACCTTTGGGCCAACATTTTCAACGAGACTGAGTGAAAGAAAAAGATAAAAAATGTTTCGAACAAGCTCGGACACGGGTACACACGGATAGACTTTTTCCACGTGGTTATCCTGCGTATCTGGCCCATTTTAGGCAGTAAGTAGTCATGTCCTCAGGGGGCCGGGTCATTGGTCACCGGCACCAGTGGTCATGCAGGCTGAGGCAAGGCGCCGGAGGCTCGCCACTTGTACTGTAGGGGGGATCGAGAGGAACAAGTTTGCATGAATCACGGCTCTCCAGGCAATGTACAGAAAAGGCACGGATAATTAAATTACAGAGCAAAGTTGATAATAAGGTATGGGTTCAGAAGTTAGCCACTGAGCAATCCATCCAGTTGCTGTCGGTACTGTTCCATAGTCTTCTCCATCTCCTCGTCCTCCAACCGTTCTTGCGATGACTTCGCCCTTCCAGGTTAGCATAGAACACGATGGCGATAAAGATATTCGACTTACTGGCAACTCCGTCCCCACGGCCCCTGCTTGCCCGAGCTTACCATTGGTAAGTTCGAAGAGTACTTTGTCTACTTCTGCATCTGCTTCTTCCTCTAACTCTTCATCCTCTTCCATCTCCAACATGTCTTCGAGCATTTCTTCCATTATGCCAGCCTGAAGAATGGACTAAGTACTAGGAAGGAAGTATTTATGTAGAATGAGGAATATTCCTGACCTTGGTCATCTCCATGCTCATCTCTCGCATAACCTGGCTGATTTGAGGGAGTTTGATGAGGGAATTAGATAGTTTCATGATTTCGGTGGATTTCTGGAGTGATCCTGTCACTTTTAACATCGCTGAGAGAACGAGGTTCAGGTCGTTGACTTGACACTACTGCGCAAGTCACTCACCGAGCTGCTGTGTCAACTGTGTGCCGATGGAGCCCAAGCGCGCCTTGCTGACCGACAGGCGATCTTGCTGTTTGTGACTTCTGACGACTTCTCTGGCAAGTATTCGAGCTGACTTGACATCTCCCTTGGCCGCAAGTTGCTTCACTGTAGCGCGTGCCTTAGCCGTGGCAGCGTCGAGCTGCGATGGATATTGAGTGAACTTGGTGACGCGTGAGATCTGCAATGCCGACCTGCCTCATCTCTCTATCCAGCTGTCGACCCTCTGCACGAAGCTTACCCTGCCATGCTCGTACTTTTTCTTCTGGTGTTGGCCCGTACAGGAACCGATTGATTGACTGCATGGTAGTCACGGTGTGGGTCGGAGGTATGTCGTCCAAAAAAGGAGACGGCTTGACTGCCATTGCCGCCACACCGGAAGTGGCCCGCAAGGAATTCGAAGTGAACGTTTGACACGCGTCTTTTCATCAGAGGGAACTTAGAGGTAGTGATTGAATATTGACAGCGTAACATGCGCCGAGTACCCGAGCCAGGTTGGCCGATGACTTGTAATTGAGGAGGGCTCTCATTGCAAATATAGGGTCCCACATTGTGCAAAGCTGGTCCAAATGAACAACGGGAGTCCTACGTACAATCTACGCAACTCGATAGCCTGAAAAAATGAATACAAAAAGCCAGCATTTCTACTTATACAATAAGGAGATCTATGAAATAAGGAATTCAAAGTGGTGTCGTGTATTTTCTGACGTCTATAAAGGCGGTCCTGTTTTGATCTGACTCACGAGGTTCTCCCAGTAATTCCAATCACCGTTGATGTTCGGTAACAAGCTCTGGTCCATTGATGGTGGCACATTTGCGCCCACTCCAACCCAACCAGTAAAGTCCGCACCACCGGGCCCACCCCAGGAGAGTGCAGGCATGCCTGTCGGTCCATCAACTGTCCCATCGTTGAAAGTGCTGCACCAATGATCCAGTAACGATTGGGCTGCGGATTCTTCCTCGCCGCTTGGGCTATTAGTTCCCGCGGGCGAACTGAGTGTCCCATCGGTGGAGGCACTATGTTGTAGACGTTGTATGGCAGGTGATTGCAGGAAGGGTGAAGCTGGGTATAGATGGGGTGATGTGGATCCCGATGTGGTCGCGAGGATGGTGGGATATGACGGCTGCACTGACTGTGGATGCGTACCGGGCGACATCGACGACGAAAGCTGGGGGTCGATTACTGATCGCGATTCGGAGTCAGCACTCTGAGCCGTGGTCTCCGCAATCTGTAGGGCACGGCTCTTCAGGAATTCAATGATTTTGAGTTCCCGACGAGTAGTCTCATCCATTTCCCGGACGCCTTCGTGGTCCGTCAGGAAGTCGTCCAAGATAGAGTGCATCATGCCTACGTCCTTGCCATGGGGGTGCAAAACGAGATAGATACCACTAACCATCGCGGTCTGGAACTCCCTGTACGCGTTATGGAGAGACTCTCGAGTCTCCTTCGCTACTTTCTCGCGAAAAGCCTTGCGGACTTCATAGTCCTTGATGGCAGACTCGAAACAAGCAACGCGGGAATGCAGGTAGCGATCGCTGCTCAGTTTGCGAAGTAAGTAAGGCCTGTGTAGGCTGATCCTCACAAAGAGGATTTCCGTAGTGAGCAGGAAACGGTGAACGGGCAAGAACTTTATGCTCTTGTCGAGGGAAGTGTCAGGCTCCAGCGCGAAATGAGGTGGTAAAGTGGAGACGAATTTTAAGAGGTCGTCATCAAGTGCAAGGACGTCCGAGTAGTGGTTTGGCGTGCTGACTTTCTGGAAGTGATGGACCATTCGACCGATGATTGAAGCTAGCTGATGTCGAAGGATAACAAAGGTCATGATTGTGGGACTTGTCAGAGGGGGTGGATGACGGATGGTGGCAGGGGAAAAATCATCGTCAACGTTCAAGGGTGGGAGTGTGCATGTATAATCATCTTGTATCGCATGAGGCCGACCAAGCACAAGGGCATAGGAACGATCGGCATGGTATAGATACGACCTACGAGAACATCAATTTCATGGATCCATCACGGGAGGCGGCCGAGAACTTGCCAAATACGTCGACGATTCTCTACTTGCGCAGGATCAAAGCCCTAAAAAGGGTTAGAGTTTTCGGTTCGTATCAACAGAGGGAGTGCAAACCATGGGTGCGGCATCTCTGTGCAGACCAAGAGCTTGTGCTGTTCTTACAGCTGCGCCAAGCTGACTCCAACACTCCGTAATCCGACGGTCGAACGTCAGAAATCGGGCGCTCTATGAACACGTTTGAAAACAAACGCGAAGTGACACCCACACAACTCACCAACAAGCGCGTCAGAACGATATCCAGGGAATCTGGCTGAATAGCAGCCGCGATAAGAAGTGAGCGTCGCGCTTCTAAACGTCAATCTGTGCACCACGGCCCAGCAAACAGAACATACATGACCAGTAATACCTCAGAGAAGTAACCCTCCTCGTTCGTATATCACCAGCGAGATGCTCCGGCGCGAGTCGCACGGAGATGGCCAATACCACAAAGAGCATGGGGAGGAATCGTGCATCATTCGTGTTTGTTCCGACTCCATTGGCGCAGAGAGAGGCATATGCTGCACGGAAATCTTTTTCAAACACGGGATACCTCGTCCAATTTCTGCGGGACATGGCGTGTGAAGTGCAGACAAGGATACTAGGATGGTCGCACTCACATTGAAGTGAAGTAATGGTCAATGAGAACGTCCGAAAACCGTTGGGGAGGAAGCTCTTGAAGAAGTTCGGATATTTTATGTGGAGATACACCGCATTCTTGCACTAGGCTCTTGAGGTTATCGGCTGCGGATGGTTCAGAATCCTGCCGGACAGATTCTATGAGGGACGGTGTGGCAAGTGCCGATTTGTGATCGCTACTGTGGGAACCGTTCGGTGCCATCGAGGCAGAATGATGAGTAGCAGTTTGGTGCACAGAATCCCACTGCTCCTGATGAGAACTGGCAACAACAACGTTTGCCAGCTGGAAAAAATGAGTGAGACAGGTTGGAAAGAAGACCATCAAAACATTCACTTGCTCCAATACGGAGGCTGGAGCAACACTCCCCGAGGCGCTGTTGCCGTACCACTTTCCGCTCTGGAAAGTACCTCCGCTCGGATCCTGCTCGTCGGTGATAGAACGATTGTCTTCGTCGGGTCCTTCAGAGCTGGCACGGTTATGTCTGTCGGACGGGGCAGCGGACGATGGCGCCTCTTGATGGAAGTATTGGGGAAGAGCAAGCTCTACAATGTGTTCGAGCCTTGCCAGTCGTACACTCAGATCTTGATCTGTCTTTCCGGGAGTATACGCTTTACACAATTCGGGCACCTTTCGAGCTATACACTAAAATAACCCATGAGTAACGTCGCTTGAGCGCACGCACACAAGATCGCACATGAGAGCAAGGGATCTGACGATCACACTAACAGAACGGGATGAGTGTAACAATCAATGAATGGACAGAGCCAATACCTTCTGCTTGCGCCGATGACATTCTCCGCATGAGAAGCTGGGGAATAAAGTTCTAAGAAAAGGCTAGAAGCACGCAGGGAAGAGGAAACGTACCTAACACGAGTGCGAGATTTCTTCGCTTGCTGACTTGCAGAATCGTCGTCCTCTTCCTTGCGCCTTTTCAGCGTTGAGTTTTCGGAAACTGAGCTTGTGTGGGTGCCTTTGACCATTTGGTTATTAGTGTCCTCGTGGATCGGTGTCAAGATGCATGGTCCGCAAACTAACTGAACTCAGTCTGACTCTGCCCGATCACGTGGGAACCGTCTATTCGAGCAACCGCGATCTTGCCGTGATCACTCAACTTGGTCTACTTTTGCTACACAGTAGCGGCCTACTGCCTGTTGTGATGTCTGATGAACCAGAGTGGAAAAAGACAAAGCTATCCCTCGAGAGACCCTACAAGGACGACAATGGCGCGCCGCTGCCCACTTTGCTTGACATATCCCAGGATGGCGAGCAGATATTCGAGCCGTATGCTTCATGACTTGTATGTGGACATTGGCTGATTCCTTCATAGAGCGGAAAATATAACCACAGCCCTTGGCGAGAACCTCCGAAGAATATTCGTCGAACGAGGTGTTGACTTCTTCGAACGTCAAGATCAGCTGTCTTCCACAGGTGATGGACTAGTCGCTCAACCTCGAGAGAGTTTACCGGCCTTGGAGGATGGCGAACATGTAGCAGAGAAAACAAAACTGACAATGTCACCCGAAGAATTGTTCAAGATGCGTATGGAGATCGCTCCGCAGCTCTTGTAGGTAAAGTTCGCGAGCTCTTGTGTCGCGATGTTCATGTAGTCTCAGTATCGCATTGGGAGAAATGACCCAAGCCAGGGATCTTTTGGGCTTCCTGTTGTCATCTACATCACCAAACCAGCCGTCCCCCGTCTCTCCTCTCCCCCACTCGGCCATGACAGCTAGCGTCGTATCGAAGCCATCAGCAATAATTTCCGTCGAGTCGTTCAATGCACAGCTTACAATTGGTGGGAAAGATGAGGCGCTGAGGAAAGCCGCGGATGTGTTTAAGCAAGCTGCCTCGAGGCTGGAGAGAAGCCGCTTGGATAGTGAGGAGTATTGGGTAAATGCGCTCAAGATCAGGAAAGCGAACTGGGGCCTTGCCCCCGCCCCATTACCTGTTTGGGCACCGTCTGGAAAAGGCGCGGACAGAACATCTAAAGATTTCTTGATCTCCTTCGGTCTGGAAGAGTGTATGTCACTCCTTGAGCCAAGTGAGCTGTTTCAGCATCCATTTCTGACGCAACATTTAGCACCCAAGCATTTCCGACGGAAGGCTGTTGCGCAAATGTCTTCACGAGAGACAGAAACTGATACTCTTGTTTTCCCCCACCGCCAGTCAACTCGTCTGCGGGTTTCGTTAACCGTCACAGACTTGGTCGGTGTTGCCCACCGATCTCACAATTATATAAAGTTTTCTTCGCATTCTTCGCTGGAAACTTTCCTCGTAGATGCTCAGCGAGAAGTCGTGGATGAAGAGATTTTTACCATTCTAATCAAGGAGGCCAGCAACCTTCCCACTTCGTCTGCACGAGTCGCCGAGCGTATAATCATCATAGATGCAGATCATGGCATTGAATTAGGTTTCGAAATGGTACGTTTCGAATTGTCGAAAATCACTTGGGTTGACACAGAATAGGTGGATGTTACTAGTGGTCTCCGTGAAATGCCCCACGACCCCTCAACCCTCTCAGCAACTTGCGATCTAATACATTCCATGTTGCAAGCTCTTCTGTTAAGCATGCACGCTAGCGAAAAGTTCAAACGCGTCTCGCCTTCGGGGTCTGAACGACCGCCTCCCGTACCGAACGGTCAACCTGCATCCGAACTTTTACAGCCTGTCATTGATTTGTTGCAGTACCAACAATTCTGCTCGAGAATCAAGACTGAACTTGACAAAATGATGATGGCGTTGCAGCGTGCCGGTGTACCATGCACACTTAGATTCGACCCTGTAGGGGAAACTGGCCAAAGTCTGTTGAACCGCCTTATCACCGACACTACATCGAGGAGAGTTGGGGGTGAGGCTCTGCTGCGCATCGATGAGAGGTAAAGCTGTCATCCCTTTTTGATGGTGTTACTCAAGTGTATTACCAGACAGGTCATACGTTTGACCCTGCTCTCTCCCTCATCGCTGGTTGCACATCTTCCACAAGCAACCTTGCCCATCGCATCCATTCCACAGCTCAGTCAACTCCTCTCAGACGAGGTCGAAAAGTGCTTACTCACAAAGCTTTGCGACTCTGGCAATCAACATTGCGAACGTGTTGGCGGCACTTGGTTTGTTGACGTGGTCAGCGGGAAAACAATCGGAAGATGGGAGGGTTGTATCATGTAAGTTCATCGCACCTAAGCGTTCGGCATGCTAATACGTAGAACATCGACATAGAAATTTCATCGTGTCGTTTGCTGACAACTTCGCGGTTCATTCTTCAGCTTACCAAGTGAACAGGGGGGCCAGCGATCAGATGTCTCTCTTAGACACCTATCCGCCTAATCAACCCGTCCCATTGATATCTTGGCAGCAAGAAATCTTAGAAAAAGTCATGGATGTATCATAGTAGAACCTAAATTCTGTGCATGGGAGACACATGTGCATGCTTCTGCGGCCTTTTTTGAGGGGTCGACGAAGGTGGAAAAGACCAAACTGATGTGGGATAAAAAGCCTACTCCTCGTCCTCGTCCTCTCCCTCGTCCTCGTCGTCCTCAGCATCAGCTCCTCCGGAAACCTGGAATGCCTCGATCTTGGTCTGGATCGCAGCTTTGCGTTGTTCAAGCGTCAATCTTGGTTTCTTGTACTTGAGCGTTTCTGCTTTCCAGTCCTGTGTCTTCTCCGTGGGCTTGAACGTGGGGTCTTCACGAATAGCAGCATAGGCGTTGGTATACATCTCCTCCATGTCTTCGGATCCAATACCATCCGCAAGGTAAGAAGCAAACTGCTTCTTGAACCTAGGTAGATAAGAAGAGGAATCAGACTGTTTGGCTGCTGGGTGAGAAGGATTGCCACTCACCGTTCATCATCTTCCTCTTCTAGCGACTCCATGTACTCAGCAACGTGTCCACCAAAGATGTACTTCTTCAACACCTCAGCGTCGAGTTCCTTGCTTTCTGGATCATATCCTGGGAAACGCCTCTCGGAATGAGGGATGAAAATGCCACCATCACTGGCGCCTTTCATGGCGCCGAACACACGGTGACCAGTGGAAGTGCGCTTGAGACCAACATCAAGGTAGCACTTGAATGGGCGGGGGGAGTCTTCGCCGTCAAGAGCTTCGATCAATTTCAGTGTGCCATCGGGCTCTGTAACACCCTCGTATTTATCAGCGAGACCGAGTTTGGTCAGCGCACGGCGGGCGCAAAGGAGACCCGTTGCATAGGCTGGAAGGAATTAGAACATAGATTGGACGAGATGATACATATATCTTACCAGCCGTCCAATTGGTTAAACCATGGTTGATGCCATACCTTGGGAGCTCGTGTGACCGAGCAGCGGTCAAGATGAAATCACCCTGGAGGCGTGCATACACTATTTGGACGATGATATCCTTGTTCGTGAAACGGACAACTAGACGGTATTTGGGCGCGTTGCTAGAACACAATAAGCCGGTGGAGGGTTATCAGAAATGAATGCATACTATTTGTTCTTGGCTTGCGTGACGAGGCGTTTGCGGGCGTAATCTGGGGGATTGTTAGGATGTGCGTATTAGGCATGCGCGGAAACTTACAATCGGTCTTTCCTTCTCTGCGACGACGGTACTTGACCTGGAAACGGGAGAAGTAGGCGCCTGACTTGATCTTTTTGACGAACGGCATCTGGGGAGAGAAGATCAGCTGGTGATATGGCCATCCCGTGAAGCCATTGAGCATCCACCCATAAAGACACGAACGGAGCGCCAACGAACTTCCAAGGACTCCACAGACACCTATAGGGTCATAGAAAGCGTGTAGATCATCAAACTTACCTTGAAGTAGCTTGGGGAACGGCGGCGACAGCGAGCACACCCCAACCTCGAATAGACTTCACGATCGACCTTGTTTGATGTTGTTGATTTTTGAATTATTTTGAATTACATGAAATAATAATTCCACAATGTGATGTCAGGCGCTTCCTTCCTGGCCAACGACCATGGATTCGTCAAACTACTATTCGCAATACAACAGCCAGCAATCAGCCCACGATGTCAACCCTTACCACCAGCCATACCAAGGTCCGATATATCCCATCGCAGGTTCATCCTCTGCCCACAGCGCGCCAGTTCCGGCCAACGCTTATGAATACGACGTCGGCATCCTCGCCCAGCAGAGTGTCTATGTACCAGGTGCGATGATTGACAAGCGCGGAGGAGCTGGTGGCAAGCTTGCAAAAGGTGGCAAGAGGACAACAGTCTTGCGGAAGGGGGGAGGCAAGGTGTGGGAGGACCAAACTCTGCTGGAGTGGAATCCATGTCAGTTCTGTCTATTCCGCCGCTTCCTTGAATCTGACCACATTGAATTAGCCTGGTTTCGCCTGTTTGTTGGCGACCTCAGTAATGATGTATCTGACGATGTCCTCGCAAACGCGTTCAACAAATACCCTTCATTCCAGAAGGCCCGTGTAATCCGGGATAGATTGAGCCAAAAGGTTGGACAGCTTTATCATTCATAAAGGCTGAACCACTGACGAACCATATATCAGGCGAGGTACGGGTTCGTTGCATTCTCTGACCCTGAAGATTTCCTGAAAGCTTGGAAAGAGATGGATGGTGTGTTAATTCTGGTCTCTCTTTCGTATGGCACTTGCTGAAGTATTTCAGGCAAATATGTAGGTAACCGTCCGGTCAAGCTTAAAAAGGCGGACGACACTGCTATTCGACCTGTCGAGATAGGCCATAGGAAGGCTAAGCAACTTGAGATGGACCTGAAGAAGAACCGAAGCAAGCCATACTGATGGCATTTATTATCGGATGGCCTGGCGTTGCACCAAGGGTGCTGCTTAAGTACGTTGGCTTGTTGGGTGTCGAGCCACGCTCACTCTGTATTGTCATGCCGATGCCACTGTACGTGCGGGAATGCGACCGAGGTGGGTGGGGACAGTTCCAGGTCGTTCCGTGTACTTGTTCTAGCACTTTATAAAGCATCGTACTTTGACCCCATGTAATTGCTCTGTCACGAATTTTGAACACCTCGACGCCTGCCTGAGTATCCTATGTTCCGAGTCTGTCACTCTCAGTCTGTGTTCCGAAATCCTTGCAGGTCATGTGATCACGCCCAACCGGAAGCGCCATTGAACTTGGATCAGGGAAACAACGTTGAGGCGTTAACATAGTCGCAACCATGGACATCGACAAACTGTTCAAGGTTGGTGTTCGCTATCCAAATGGTCGAATTTACCAAGCGTTCCGTTCAATAGGTACCCAAGCTCCCAGCGGGTTCAAAGCGTAAGCTACCAGACAACCCAACCCCGGACATGCTCAAGAAGATGAGGATGGATGAACCTGCAAGCTTACCACTCTTAACGGAGCCAAGTACACAAGTTGCTGGCCCCGCTCTTGCAAAGTCGCGAAGCGCCACGGTGGAAGACGAGGAAGAGATGGATACATCGTTTGCACCTGGAGGGGACGCGGATTATTATGCAGAAGAGGACGAGGAAGGTCGCTTTTACGGTGGAGGTCTCACAAGCGAACAAAAGCAAATCTTGAGCATATTTGAGCAAGCGGAAGGTGAAGGAGTTGCCGATGAAGTGCGTACCTCTTAACGTTGGGCCCTATCTGTCATGACCGGACCGTGTTTCTAGCCCGAGGAAGTCACTATCACGAGTGTCCGAAGAACTCTTCTGCGTTTTGAGCGTGCAGTGAATAAGAACCAAGACCAGCGATCCAAGTATCCCGATGATCCCTCAAAGTATATGTTCTTTCCAAGTTAGTTTGGTGGTCGCGGGCTGATGTTCTCCCTACCAGGTTCATAGATTCGGAAGCGGACCTGGATAGCGCCATAAAAGCCCTGCTACCCTTAGCTCAATCACCAGTCCTTGCATACCCAGAAATGGTTCGCACTGGGATTGTAACATTGTTGGTTGGGTTGCTCAGTCATGAGAACGTTGACATAGTCATTGACGCAGTGGAAGTGTTCCACGAATTGACTGACGAGGACGTCGGAAACGAAGGGGACGAGCAAGAGCAAGAGCAAGAGGAGACGCAGGCGGCACTCAAAGTACTCATCGATGCATTGGTAGGTCGGTTCATATTGAGACTGTCCGGCTTCGTTCAATGAAGCAATCACTTCAGGTGCAAAGCTCGGTACTGGAGCTACTCGTGGACAATCTTCCTCGCTTGAATGAAAAAGAAGAATCCGATAGACAGGGTGTCTTCCACATCATTGGTAAAATCTCGATTTTCTGACCGGAAGGGGCCCTAAAACTGCGTATGTGTAGGTGTCTTCGAGAACGTTCTTGCTTTCAATCCCGATCTATCTGTGCAACTCGTCTCCAAAACGAAAATGATGAACTGGCTTTTGGAACGTATCCAATCCAAGAGTCACGACGAGAATCGGAGTTACGCTGCTGAATTACTCTCGATTCTGCTGCAAAACAGCACTCCAAATCAACAAGAGTTGGGAAAGAAGGATGGGGTCGAGGTCATCTTGAAAGTTCTTTCAGTGAGTGGTGTCAGCAACTTACGGCTCGTGTATAATGGTCTAATCGGGTGACCAGCAATTTCGACACCGGGATCCCATAGACGCGGATGAAACGGAATTTATGGAAAATCTATTCGATGCGCTATGTTCGGCATTAGCAGAGCCAGAGATCAAGTCGCTTTTCCTGGCCAGCGAAGGCGTGGACCTCATGGTGCTGATGCTGAGGTCGGTGGTCCATTGTCGTGCCTCTGAATCGGCCGTCACTAACGAACCTTTTTAGAGAGAAACTTCAGTCAAAATCACGGTCAATAAAAACGCTTGATTATGCGATGTCTGGACCATCAGGTTCGGACCTGTGCTCCAATTTCATCGAAGCTCTGGGACTGAAGACAGTATTCTCGGCGTTGATGGGAAAGGTCTGTTCGGGTACGTGCTGGGTTACTGTGGTACTTACACGTCTCCCGTATAGAGCTCGAAAAAGCAAACAGTCGCTGCACCAGCTTCGGAAGACACCGCTCACATTTTGGGCATAATTTCGTCCCTACTCTCAAATCTCCCATCAGACTCGACCGACCGAATACGCGTGCTTTCCAAGTTTGTGCAGAATAACTATGAAAAAGTTGACAAGCTCTTGGAGATTAGAGAAAACACGTACACTCGACTCAAGGTTGTCGATGCAGAGATTGAAACCGAGAAAAAGGTGTGGTTCACGATGACTGCCGAGCAGGAAACTAACAGCGCGGAAGGAATTGCTGTCTGAGGGGAGCACAATTGACCCTGAAGATGAAGAATTATTCTACATACGCCGTCTGGATGGGGGATTGTTCACCCTACAGACTCTGGACTACATCTTGGCGTGGATCATGATGGAAGATGATGGGGTATGTTTCCGAGCCATAACAAGTTTCGTTTTCCTGACCATGTTTAGATCCGAGCTCACGCCACGCAAATGCTGGAAAGAAAGGATCTGTCGCTGAAAGACATTATCCAGACCCTGCGAGTCTACCACGCCAATGTCGATGTCGACGACTCTGAGGAAGCGAAACCAAGTGATGCAATCCAAGCAGGAATGATACAGAGAGGCATATTAGAGAACCTCATCGCTTTCCTTGAAGGATGCTCATGAGGCAGGGATCCTGGCCTGGCTCAGCAGCTCGGGTTCAACCATCAAATTGGTGTAATCGAGCTACAGATTTGGTGGCGAAGTCGGCGAGGCGGCCAGGGCAGCAGATGAAAAAACCATCTCCAGTGTACCCTTTGCTTTCAGCAACTCTTTTTGGAAGCGTATCTCTGCGAGCACCTTCTTGCGTAGGCGGAGGAATAGCGAATCGATCAGGGGAGACTGACCTAACACAGGTGCATACATGTCTGAGGGTGTGGTGTTACCTTGGTTACAGCAAGTGCAAAAGCGAAGCTTGCTCACCTATGAGCATCATGGCAATATCGCAAACCATCTCACCAAAGCGTGGGTCAGCTACATGCTTTACCAGAAGGTGCAGTATTGGTTCCAATAATACATCATCTCGGCCAGAGAGAGCGCTACGGAGACCATCGCGATGAATGAGTTCTTGAATTAATGAGAAGGTTGTGACAGGCGGCGTGTTCTTTGAACAGGGTAAGTCGCTCGCAAAACACAGTCAAGAAGTCCTAAGACAGCACCTTTCGAAGAACGGAATCAAGGGCAGCCGAGTACTTGAACGATTTTAGCAATCGATCGTACTCCTTCAGGCGACGTGCTCTTCTGCTTTCAACTCTGAGTTCGTCGGCATCACCCTGAGCTTTTGACTTGGACCTGACTTTAACGTGCCCTTGGCCGAATGATGGAAGCGTCCCTCCCAAGAAAGTCTCGTATGTACCCGTCGTCAATGGGTCCCCAGAGTCAAGGGTACGTTCGGATGCCTTTGGCTGCCGTTGACGGACGGACAAAGTGCCATCCGACATTCCAGCGGCAATGTGTGTCGAGTCTGGCTATGGTCTCCGTCAGTTGGAGCAGGCGATGGACATGGGAACCTCGTACCGAGATAGCGAGGCAGAGGACGGGTGCTGGGTAACGCATTGTATGGACCACTTTGTAAGACGCGATGTCATATACTTTCACCATCTGATCGAGGCCTCCGGAAAGAAGGCGACCAACGTTGGCATCGAATGCGAGAGACGTGATGGTCTTTTGGTGATTTGATAAGGCACGTATACAACGACCACCGGCATTTAAATCCCACATCCGCAAGATTGGGCCAGCAGCCGATAATACAACTGTACCAGACGGGAGCATGAGGACCTGTTCGACGGGGGCTGCACCAGGGGAATCGCCACCCATTACGAGTTCGCATTCACCGCTTCGAGAATCGAAGAGCCTCGTGGTCGCATCATAAGAACCGGTGAGGATTAGATGTGGGTTAGATGGGGAAATCTGGCCAGAACGGACATAGTCAGAATGGGCAGCAAATGTGATGACTTCGGTCTGAGACGGTATGTCCCAGAGTTTAACGGTGGTGTCGTCTGAGCAAGAAAGGATATGAGTAGAGAGGGGTGAGAATTGTGCGACGTGGACGGGCTGTTTATGCGAGTCGAGTGTGCGAAGGATCGCGCGGGAGTTGACGTCGAATAACTAGGGGTGGATGAGAAGGATGGAGAGGAGGTGTCAGAAGGAGATATACCTGGACGAGGCCAGTGTCATCGCCGGCGACAAGGAGTTTTCCATCGTGGCGTATCTGACCGCTGCGTGCGACGTCTTTGAATCTCGAGATGGTCTTTACGGCCTTTTGGGTGCGGGGAGCGTAGATCTGTACGCGGGTTGCAGCTGTGACTGCGTACCTATGCGGTTTTGCGGGAGAGAAGTGGATTGCGGTGACGGGGGCGTACTCCTTTATGAACACAGGTCGTTTGAACTGACGCCAATATCTGGACTCTCCGCTCTGCCTCGTCCCACCCGGACGGACAGCTCGCTGAACCACTACTGCCCCATAGTCCATTACTACATCGGTGTCGGCTCTAGGGAGAAAGCTAAAAAGCAGATCCACGTGATCGTGCGAGGACCCCTGGGAGCACCCCGGGAAGAGATTAGATGATCGATATCTAGCCCTTGAAAAAGCTGTTTTTTTGCGCCAACCGCCCTCACCAGCCCCTCACCAAGCCTGCCACCGTTCAGCTCTCCTCCTCACCATGCTGATCTACAAGGACGCCGTCACAGACTCAAAGGACGAGCTCTTCTCCGACGCTTTCCCAATGTACGTTCTCCACGATCCACTCCTGATCCCCCTTCACCCCGCCATCTAGGAAGTTGATCGATGACGTCCTCATCGAAGTCGACTGCCAAACCATCGTTATCAAGAAGGGCGCCGACATTAACATCGGCACGTATTGCGATTGAAATCTATCACCGTGCTCACCTTCCTTCAGGAGCCAACCCTTCCGCTGATGAGCAAGAAGAAGCTCTCGAGGATGGGGCTGAGAGTGTCAATAATGTTGTCTACTCGTTCGGTCTTGTGCCCACGACGTTCGAAGCGCGCCAGTACTTGACATATCTCAAAGTAGATTGCGATCATCTTCTCTCTCTCTTTCTCTGTAATGACTCGTGACTCCAGGGCTACATGAAAAGAGTCAAGGCCCATTTGGAGAAGACTAACCCCGAGAGGGTTACGGTGTTCGAAAAGGGCGCTACTTTGCATGCTAAGAGGATCGTATCTAAGTTCAAAGACTACGATGTCGTAAGTTTCCTGTTTTTGCGTCGTTTCTGTCCTGAGTTGTCGTTAGTACACCGGGACATCAATGGATCCTGATGGGATGATTGCCCTGCTCAACTATCGTGTGAGTTCTTCATCCTATCTTATTGCGGAGTTGATTTTCATCATATCTTCAGGAGGACGGGATCACACGTAAGTCCTCAAAAACCGCCAGTCCATCATCTCAGTTTCTTTCCAGCATACTTTACTTTCTGGAAGGACGGCCTTCTCGAGGAGAAGCAGTAGTCGATCCCGACACTGCCACCGGTTCTGTTTTCTTCCTTGCTTTGGCATGCTTCCACACGGGGCGTTATTACGTTGGTAGACCAAGAGGTGTATATGAAAGCAAGATAGACAACTGTAATGAAAGACTCGCTTATCTACCTCGACCCCATCATAGTTCGTCATGCGCGTTCTTAGGTGTCTCGAATGTAACCTGAGCTTCCACCGGCACCTCTGCGACCTTGGGCTTGAGGTCGTTCTTCGAGTGTTCCTCCACGAAAGTTATCAAACTCTCCAAAGTACGGTCGCCATCATAGTCGATGAAATCACGAGAACCAGCGGGCTTGAATTTCAGTGTCGGGAAGCTGCCAATGCGGAAAGGTAGAGATGCCGGAAGGTCATTCTCTTGGGCTTCCAACTTTGCGCTGAAAGATATATCAATGAGCCTCAAACGGTGCTGATAGTATGGAATGGCCTTACATGAGAAGCTGATCATTGACGTCAGCAAAGTGGTCGCCAAGTGAGTCCCAGACGGGTTTCAAGCGTTTGCAGTGGCCACACCTTTCGAGGACATGAAATTACAATACTCATAAAGCCCAAGGGCGACTTACCAAGTGGCATAGAACTCGACGAAAATATCTTTCGAGTCGTCGAAAACGACTTCGTCAAATTGCTGGCCGACAAGGGTGAACACGCTTTCGTTTTGAGTCTCCGGGATCGGCTGGCTCTTCAGCTTGGGAAGCAGTTTGCCATCAATGTAATCAGCAACCATCTCCGAAATTGCTTCGGGTTCGATAGTCTTGTCCTGATCGTAAGGGTACTTCAATTGGGTTTCCAGGTCCTGTACAACAAAGCTCGGCCATTTAGGCTCGGCGAGGTTCAAAGCCTTGGCATGGTCACCAAACTTTGTCGCATCAATCCAGACAAAGTTGACCTTGCCACGGTACTTGGACGCGACAGGCTTGAGCGAGTCCATGTAGCTTTGGCTACTCTCTTCAGTTGGGTCGACAAAGAGGTAGGCCAAGGGCTTTCCACTGCTGGCGTAAGTGGCGTAGGTCTCGCCATTGACTTCGCCAAGAAGCGGGACGGAAAGCTCATGGATCCAATCCTCGACATCCTTGAGGGTAGCAGATGAAACTGGGTAAGGATACTCTGTCTGGTGCTCATCGAAGTTGCGGTAAACAACAATGGCAGGAGCGCTAACACCAGCTGCAGCGATAGCTTCAGGGTCGGTAGACAAACCGAAGAGGTAATCGTCGCGGTGCTTCTGAGCAGCCGCGGTGAATTCGGACGCAGGCGCGTCTGTGGTAGAAGACAGGTATGCAATAGCGACGATCTTGTCGGCATTTTGGAAGTCGTGGAGGTTGGCAGTAGTGACTTCGGAAACAGCGGGAAGTGATTGCCTTGAATATGAACATCAGCAACAGTACCTTCACGGATAGCGATAAATTAACAAACTTGGTCATGTAGCTTATAATACCATCTGCCTTGCGGGGTCCAGTGTAATCGGTTGGCTCGCCATTGCGGAAGACTTTCAGGGTACTGCAGATACAAGATGATGACATGCGTGACAAGATGCAAAGAGACGGGAGCTTACGGGTAACCCTGTACTCCATGAACCTGGCAAAGTTCAGCCTGGTCAACACAGTCAACCTTGGCGAGCTTGATGTTCTTCTCTTTCAAAGCAGTTGCTGCCTCCTCATAATGGGGAGCTAAGGCTTTGCAGTGGCCACACCTACACTCAGTCAGGTAAAGGACATGTACAACTGCCATTGAACTGAACTGACCATGGAGCGAAGAACTCGACCAGGACCAACGGTTCCGGGTTAATGGCGGACTCGAAAGTCTCCTGTGAGACATTGATGACGTCGGACGCTTTCTCTGTGTCTGCATCTGCAGCGACGAGAGACGCGAAAGCAACAGTCGAAGCCGCTGAAACGAACAAAGAGAGACGCATCGTTGAACGAGCAGGGAGAGAGTGCGGTAAGAAATGAAGTTGCAATGCACCGCTTTTATGGACTCGGTCGTGCATACGTGTCACGGCGCCAGTTCCTTACGCAATGAACCAGAAGACGTGTCATTACAGCTGCCTCCCTATCCGGTTTCGAAGTACATAAGTAAGTAGCTAGCGCCTAGACACAGGTAATCGATTACTACACGAATAACCTATCTAGTGATGCTCCAGGCAGACAGAAACCATCAAATATTCGAGAGATCAAAGTCGGAGCCGCGTTGACGACCTCCACCATACTGCTTCGTCACTGAGTTAAACTGCCTTGGCGGCGGGAAACCAGCAACGGGGAATTTATGAGAACCCGCTTCGGGAGGTGGAGATGGAACTACGACAATGGCACCATTAAAATATATACCAGGAGTAACACAAATGAGCTCACTCTTGCGGGTCGGTGCGGGACGTTTAGCACCATTCATATGACTGCTCGGTGAAACCGTTGATGGAGAGTCCGATGACGGAGGACTAGACACGACACGTGGTCTTGGAGTGCTCGAAGGAAACTGGGGGTTGGGAGGGACCAAACTCATCCGGGCAGGGAATGGCCCGGGTGGAGGAGGGGCAGAAGGAGCAGCCTCAGATAATGCTTTCACGCGAGCAGGAGGAGCAGGAGGACCGTCCGCGTCCACGACGGGTATCTTCCTAGCGGGAGGTGGGGGTGCCGCACGGGAAGGTGATGAGCTGGCAATAGATGATGGTCGGGCAGGTGGAGGTGGGGGTGGGGCTCTACCAAAAGCGGTTGGAGGGGGTGGGGCTTTGCGGGGAGGGAGAGCCGAGCTGGCATTGTTGGTGCGCCCGGGAGGCGGTGGGGGTACTGCCCTTGCAGGTGGGGATGAGGTATCTGCAGGCGATGCACTCCGCACAGGAACGGATGGCGTTGAACGAACCGGAGGTGGAGTTTGTGATGTGGTTAGTGGGGATGCAGCTCTGGGTGGTGGTGGGCGACGAGGAGGAGCGGGTGGAGATGCAGTCGCTGGAGGGGATGGGGTGGCACGAGCCGGCGGGGGGGGAGCTCGTACTGGGACTGCTGGTGCCCGAGAAGGTAACGCTGGCGCAGGCCTACTTGGCGGAGCAGGCACCGAAATATGAGGGGGTGGAGCCGGAGTGGATGGTTTCGAAGGAATCGCCCTCGCGGGTGGTGGGGGTGCACTGGATGCACTTGGAGGAGCTGAAGGCACAGTACGACCTGGTACCGATGGTAGTTTACCGAATGCAGGGGGCTTGGCTGAGGACAAGATGTGAGACTAAACGAGCAAGCCAAGGGTAGCAGCAGACTGAACCTAGATTGTTCTGTCCTGCAGGCTTCAATTTGGGCATCCCACCCGCGAACAGACCACCCAGTTGTGGTGGGCCCCCACCGCCTGGAATGGCGGGGGCAGATGCTAGCGGTCGCTGACCACCACCACCACCACCACCGACACCACCACCGGTCTTGCCCTCGATTACAGGTCCACTGCGGTCATTTGTTTCAGTCTTTTTCAGCCTCTTTCCTCCCTGGATCTGTTTCAGAAACTCGCTAGAGGCCATAGCACCAAAGAGGTGAGTTGTTGAAGTTGACGATTGAGCACGAGATAGTTTATAATGGCGGATGTCTGCTGCGCGAATGATGAATAAATAGCGATAAATAGGGAGAGAGAATGATCGGTAGTTGCAATTTGCAAAAACACTACATAACACCAATCTACCACAAAGTCATCTGCTATC
This sequence comes from Chalciporus piperatus, assembly GCA_038093975.1. Classification (NCBI taxonomy): domain Eukaryota; kingdom Fungi; phylum Basidiomycota; class Agaricomycetes; order Boletales; family Boletaceae; genus Chalciporus; species Chalciporus piperatus. The sequence goes on from JBBPTG010000003.1 coordinate 479,307, forward strand.
TAGATCTCTGCGGGGACGACCTTGAGAAGTGGGCGGGGGCCCCGGATGCGCGTTCTCAGCAGCTCCCTGTAGCGCCGGCGCTGAGCCAAGTTGATCTCATAGTTGCTCTGCAAGGTCGCCATTGCCTTGTCCGTCTCCTGCACAGCTATCCTTTCCTTCGGGGTCGAATTCATCCTAGCCACCAAGTTCTTGTATGTTCGAGGCCGTCGCCCTCCGAAAGTTGACCTATCGCCGGCTTGAGAATGATGAGCAAAATGTCCGTCGAAGAGAACGGACAGACATACCCGACACCATCGACAGGTCCGAAAATGTCATCCGGCGTGTCGGCGATGTGCCATTGCCACCAAGCATCAGCGATCCGTTTGAGTGCTTGGAGGAGAGTGACGGGCTGTTGGATGCAGGGGACCGCACTGATGGGGACCGCACTGATGAGGACCGCGATTGTTTGAATGTAGTGGGCGAGCGTTCTGTAGCCAAATAGAGTGAAGTACGCGGAGGATGCGTGTTGTTGAAAGTACCCCTTCTGATGATATCCGCACCCGAGGGGGAGGAATTGGAGTGGCGCTTCGGTGAGTCTTTGTGAGGTGATACTGTACCAGGTATACGGATTCTCAGAGCTGGAGCGATAGGAAGGCCGCCACGATAAATGGCCTTCTCGACTTCAACAAACACCTCCAGATGATCCACAATGCGGTTTTTCCATCGATCTTTACTCGGGGTTGCATTTTCTGAGGTGATGTCATGATCCCCGCGAATGGGCTTGGTCGAGCGAGGGGGTGGTGTGGATGTGACTTGCGGTGGAGCTTTCCGCCATGAAGAATCCTGGATGGTACTGACCCTTGATGGTTTCTCCAAGTTCGTCAAGCTGCCCTTCCTTGCCGCGAGGGTTGGCGGATGGCTGGCCAGGACAGCTGGAATACCATGCCCAGGGTAGCCACGGGCGTGCTGGAATAGGTGTGGGAGAGTGTCGCGTCCCTGTGGTGGCCGTGAGGGGGTGAGGTTGGGAGTGCCCAGGCGAGAGGCTTCATCGTCGACCCGTTTATTGAAGGCCGCTTTGATTTCGTCAGCTTGGCGCTCAAATTGTTGAACACTACTCACCCAGAACTAGAAGGGAACCGATAGCGACGGGGACAATTTCGCCAATGCGTCCTGGGAACGTGACCGTAGGAATTATCTCTAGCAATTCCAAAACTATCAAGGAAGAAGTGCGCAGGGATCTAGTATCTCGCAGTGCAGTCACCCTCCGGCGGGATCCAAGAAGATCTCGAGGGATAAGCCACAACAACCTTGTTAAGATATAGACCTCGATGACCAAATTAACTGACAAGCCCGCCAGCGAAATGGGAAGATCACTAAAAGCAGGTGAGTGGGCCTCCCCCATCGTAGAAGCTGGCGCACCGGATTCTGTAACAGATGTAGGTCCCGAGTGGGGGCAACAATCTATCGAGGCAACGATACATGAACAAAGCGCGATTATTAGGAAGAGACAACCATACCCGCTCGTCCCAACACTGATCGAGTACTCCGTGATCAACAAGGCTGCGGGGGTTGCGAATAAGAGTGAGGATAAGATGATCCTAGGAAAGGGCAGCATACCGACAGCTGAAAGGATCCAAGTAGTGATGATCAACGTCTCTTTCATATTGGCACCTAGTCTCCGAAACTCAAGGACTAGGGTGAATACACCAAACAATCGCCCACAACCAGCGAAAATGCCGCCCGACGCAATCACAAAGGCTAAGGAAGGTAAGCTCAGTGGTATACTAATGTTAATCAAGGGGGAGAACGTACCACACACAAAGGAACTAACCCCTGCACTATACGTGAGCAACGAAGTGAAATAAGCGATGCTACTGAGTGCGAAGCAAGTGAAGAGCAAAAGGATCAAAAAATGATCATGGTGGTGATCGTCATCTCTGTGAAGGTATTGATGGTCAAGGTTTCTCCAGTCGTGGCGTGTGGCCACCGGGGACGTAGATGGAGCGGAAAAGCGAACAGAGAGATAGCCCGTAAACAGTCGTACAGCGGCCTTAATGGCTGGCGATCTTGCAATGCTGAGGAGACTGCTTATGAAGACCCAGCCGGAAAAGAATGCGGCGATCTGTGTACTAAATATAGGAAGATGAGGTAGCTGATAGATCGTCGATTGAGAACGTACTCACAAGTCTGGATGTTGAATAAAGTCATTTACAAAAGGAAGAGCACTGGACTGCGCCAGTACCTGGACCTCAGGAACCGAAGGCATACTAGATGCCGCTAACAAAAGGATGCAAACGAGACCAGCTCGCAGCGAGTTGAAAGAGAAAGAAGAGAAAAGAAAGAGAGAAAGTGAGAGAGAACGTGAGGAAAACGTCGAAGAAACGATCTGTTAGTTCATGAAAGGATCGTACAAGAGGGTGGCGACGACATAAGTAAATATACTTTGGTGTGCATATGAGACACTGCCTCGATCAGCTTGATTGGAGTCGTCGACGCGGTTACGCGATCTTACCTCGGGACTTTTCTACACGGAAGAAATTAATTAAATAAAATAACTTTTCTACTCTCGATCACGTGAAAGTCACGTGGAATTGAGCCAAACTTTGGGCCAAACAAGATTTCGGGGTCAAACGCGTCTAAAGGTGGTATCGAGTTAGCTTGAGGGTTCCCCGCATCCACCATGGACAACATACCGCAGCTTGGTACAGCTGCAGACCTGGAGCTCAGGGCAGCTCGAATTGCTGATCCAGGCATTGGTGAGAGCTCAATATTTCCTACTCTACCACTCCATTCACCTCACTCGTGTGCCAGACCTCAAGACCAAGCACACTGTAGCATGTGAGCTCAGAGAAATGATTGACACCGTCCGCGACTCCGACTCCGCTCGCGTGTTCCCCCAGATGATTCCTGTTCTCCTCGAGATCCTTCGCTCCGGCGAGCCCTCATTCAACAAAGACACGCTTGAATACCAGTTTCGGCGCGTTCTCCTCGAGGTCCTCCATCGTATCCCTTATAATGACTCAGTTCGGCCTCTTGCACTCCCTTTTCTTAGTGGAATGCTCCATACCCTTCGAAACGATAACGAAGAGAATGGTGTCACCTCCTGCAAGATCATCATCGACTTACTCCGTTCGTTCAGAGCTCTCACCGAAGACCTCGTGTCCGAGTTCATGGCTATCCTTCAAGATGTTTTTCGCAACATCAATGGTCTTGTACAGGAGACACTCGCAGAAGACTCTGATGCCTTAGACACCAACACAGTCTTACCGAGCATTCGCAGTTTCAAAGTACTAGCAGAGATGGGCATGGTTGTCGTCACCTTCTCTCAAAGTCACAGGTCGATGGTCGCGACTTTAATTCAGACCACGTTGGGCTTGAATTTCGAAGTTTTGGCTCTTGAGTCTCCTGCTCAGCGTAGAGCACGTGAAGACTACGAAGCAATGGGCTTACATTGGGCCGGCATGGCTCCTACCATCAAGAACCCGCAAGCGTACGCTGACTTCGTCACCGCGCAGATCAAGGTATGTACATCCCACATATATATGACTGCTCCTCTCAATCGCGATGCAGATGGTTTCGTATGTAGCCTACATCATCCGTGGCTTTGCGGAACAGTTCGATTCGTTTGGCGAGCGTCTTATTCTGTCTGCTCTCCGTCTTCTCCAGGACCTTCCTGCTAATGGTATACAGGCTCGCAAGGTGTGTAACTTTGTATTTCATTCCAAGGCGTTATCCACAGTTTACCCTAGGACCTGATGGTTGTATTGCGACATCTCATCGGCACACCTCATCGCAAGGCACTTCTGCCGCAAATCGACAAACTCTTCAACGAGCAGATACTATTAGGTAGCGGCATCGGTAGCCAAGAAACTCTTCGGTAGGGTACCACCTCTATGACGCTCGTCCTTCCTGCTAAGCATTCTCTGCAGCCCGTCAGCATACGCTGCCATTGCCGATCTAGTCCACCATTTACGCACAGAACTCTCAGCGGATCAACTCGCCCGCGTTTCGAAGCTCTATTCCACCCTCATTCACAATCCTTATCTTGGAAACACTCTACACACTCTTTTTGCCAAAATGATGTTTGGCCTTATAGAGAACATCACGACGAAAGATACGCCACAAGGTGCTGCTCGTATCCTTGGCGCCATGTTCGAGACATGTGTGGATAGAGTGGACGCAATGACGAACGTACTGGATGATGCATTCGAACGCTTGGAGAGAGCGAAAGCTGGAGATGAGTTGCCGTCACCAAGTCTGCAAATCGAGAGAGCGCGACCCGTTGCTGCTGCCATATATGCAGTGGAAAAGCCTGAAGAAGTGATACACGGTAAGTCACGACGTACTCTCGAAGCAAACCATGCTGATCATTCACAGAATGCCGATTGCTCTTCCGCACACTTTTACATGGATTTAGAGTGTGCCTCGTGGGTTTGAAGAAATGTGATGGGCCGATTCCAGATGGCGCCCTGATCTTCCGTCTCTTCACCAACTGCATCAGGTGTATGGCTCTCGTCGATGCAGAACCCAAAGAAGCAACCGAAGTTATGGACTGGTTCAGTTCAGTGCTTCTCGAGGTGAATTTGCACGTCTTCCAGGAGGTGTGGACGCACAAGGTGGAACTCTTCTTTCAAGCTGCGCAAAAACGCCCCTCGCTTCTTCACATCTGTCAAATATTATTCAGTCGGGAAACCGTCTCGCCAACGCTCGTTGCCATCGTGCTCCGTTTTTTGATTGATCGTCTACCTCTGCTCGGCGAATATGACGACCAGACCGCCGTAGTTACCATACGGCTGTTCAAGATGGCCTTCAGCGCTGTCATGGCATTTCCCGCTACCAACGAGCCCATACTGGCGTCTCATCTTGCGAAACTGATCATGGATTGTTTCCCTCTTGCTGCCAAGGCTTCCAAGCCTACCAACTACTTCCACTTGTTAAGAGGTCTCTTCCGCGCCATCGGCGGTGGCGGTGGAAGATTGGAACTCCTGTACAAGGAGGTCCTCCCCCTTCTTCCTGAAATGTTAGAAAGCCTAAACCGCCAGCTCCTTGCCTCTGATGGATACAGCAGGGATATGATAGTAGAGCTTTGCCTCACTGTGCCGTTGCGCCTCACCCATCTCCTTCCGCACCTCTCGTATCTTATGCAACCCCTCGCCCTGGCTTTGCGCGGGACGCCAGAGCTTGTTTCGCAAGGCCTTCGCACCCTCGAACTCTGCATTGACAATCTTACACCGGATTTCCTCGATCCAACACTCAGCACGGTTCTGCGTGAACTCATGGAAGCGCTTCATAGCCATCTGAAGCCACTGCCAGCAAACCATCACCATGCGCATACAACGATCCGTATCCTTGGGAAGCTGGGGGGTCGAAACCGGCGCCTGTTGAGCAAAGAGCCGTTGCTGGGGTTTAAACCATTCTCTGAGCCTGCAATGGTCACGTTGTCATTCGGCGGAACGAGCGAAAAGGTGGACCTAGATGCACTGTCGAGTCTCGCAGCCCATACCCTAGCCAAGGCAGGCCCTCCCCACCGGGCGTACGCCTACACATTCCTGGAGGCATGTGTCACCTTCCTTTTGCACGAGGTTCGTCCCTATCTCTGCCAATAATCTACTCAACAATTCATACCCATTCAAGGACACGCACAACGAAGACCAAGCGTCGGTCTTTATCCGATGTCTCGAGGCCGTCTTTGATGCATTCTATGTGCCTGAATTGAGGGAAGACGCGCAAAGGTTTGTTCGGGACCTTTCGAAGACCGTCTTTACAGTAGAGATGCGGAAGAATGCCACAAAAGAGAATGGCCTCAAGCGCTATCCTAGTCCACTCCTTGCGTCTTACCTCGAGGCAATGCCGAGGGTCCTGGCACGCGACAAACAAGAAGAAGCTCGACTTGGTCAAGACTTAGTCTCTCAGATCGTAAACGACCTCGTCGCAATGAGCAAAGAACACTGTGTTGCTCCTCTCGATCTCGTCCCGATCCTCCACCAAATCGCAAGTCGCTTCAGTGCCATCTGTCTGGACGACTCATGGGTACGCAAGAATGCGGGTTGCAGTGGCATCCGGATCTTGACCTATACTCCTGACTTTGGAGTGAAGTGGATCCAGGACCGCGAGGTGGACTTTGTTCGTACTCTTCTGCATATCCTCAAAGACCTACCGTACGATCTCCCACGGGATGTCGGGGACGTGGTGGATGTTCTCAAGAGGGTTCTGCAAGTTGGAAGTACCGAGACAGAGGCGTCCGCAGATGCACCCATTGCCTCGCGAACTAGGCTGGTTCATCTCGTTGGCATCTTCTTCTCAGAGCTTTCGAGCCCGAATCCTGTCGTCCGCCATGCAGTGCAGTCATGCATCGAGTTACTCGTCGAACTCACCGGCAAATCTGCCCACGATCTGCTCCTACCCCATCGAGATCGTATGCTCACCGCAATATACACGAAGCCCCTGCGTGCCCTCTCTTTTCCAATCCAGATTGGCATGATCGACGCTGTGCGGTTCTGCATCAGCCTGGATCCACCCCTTCCAGAGCTCAATGACGAGCTTTTGAGGCTCTTGCACGAGACCCTCGCGTTGGCAGACGCTGACGACCTGAACATCGGACGGGTGAACCTTCGCCAGGGCGGCTTGGAAGTCATCAAGCTTCGCGTAGCTTGCATCAAGTTATTGACGACTTCTATGCCGATGACCGACTTCTTTTCTAAGCAGCATCAGACCCGGCAAAGGTAGGACCCATTCGGTATCACGATTGTCTTGGTGATTAACACTCTGATCCTAGGGTTACGAGTGTATACTTCAAGTCGCTATACTCACCTTCGCAAGAGGTCAAAGAGGTTGCGCATGAGGGACTTCGGATGGTGCTCACGCATCAGAGTCGCCTTCCAAAAGAACTATTGCAAACCGGGTTGCGGCCTATTTTGATGAATCTGGCTGATCCAAAGCGACTCTCCGTTTCGGGCTTGGAAGGTCTGGCGCGACTTTTGGAGTTGCTCATCAATTACTTCAAGGTCGAGATTGGCCATAAACTTCTTGACCACTTCCGTATAGTCGCTGACCCTCAAATGCTTCAAGCTTCCTCTCGTCTCCCTCTTCCCGAAAATGAAGGCATCACCAAACTTGTCCGCCTGGCAAACATTTTCCACCTTCTTCCTTCCGCTGCAAACATTTTCCTCGAGAATCTCATCAACTCCGTTGTCCAAACGGAGGCCCAAATGCATTTCTCTTGTCGGAGTCCCTTCTCTGAACCTCTTGGAAAGTACCTCGATCGCTACCCTGGAGAGGCCCTTGATTTCCTTTTCCGCCATCTGCATCTTCCGCGCCACCTTAGTACTTTCAGAAGTATCCTACAGGCCAAACTCGCTTCCAACTTGGAGCGGGAATTGGCATCGCGAACGCAGTTTCTGGTGGACCATTGCCTGAAAGGCGATGATCAGGCCTTATTGTTACCTGGTCTATACCTCTTGGACGACCTCGCAGAACTCCAGCCCAGCTGGGTATCCGAGAACAATTTCGTTGTCGATGCTGTAATTGAGGTCTGGCGAATCGAGCCTTTGCGGCCTGAACAGGTAGACGTCACGGTCCCCGAATCTATCCGTAGACAGTCCACAATGCTCTCTATCTTCCAAAAGGTCCTAGAGAAGATGCCAATAGTCGATCTCTTATTCGAAATTGTCTCCATCTACACACGCAATCTCCCCATGGACCTTACGCGGCTCACCCAATTCCTCTATCAGCATGTTGCTTTGAACGAGGATTTGTTCTATCGACGAAACGTCTTGGCGCGTTTCCTCGCCTGGTTCGAAGATCAATCCGCGTCCTGGGCAACAAAGACATTCTTCCTTCGCTTTATTGTCACACCAACGATCTTTGTCCAAGCAGATAAGCCTAGCAAAGATGGGCTACTCGACGGTGACTTCATCTCTGCTGTTCATCGGATCATATGGCAACCCATGATCGACGAGTCCACCTTTGGAGAGGCGGATGATATGTTCAAGATCGAGCTCTTGCACATGACCACAGTCCTGGTGCATCGATTCCCTGAGCTGCTGGAGGACGTGAAGAAGGACATCATCCGTTGCGCCTGGCACTACATCACCTCGGAGGATGCGGTCGTCAAACAAACTGCGTACCTTCTCGCTGCTCGCTTTTTCGAAGCGTTTGACACTCCCCAGAAATTCATCCTACGTGCCTGGACAGGGCTCCTTCGTCCGCCTCATACTGAAGGCAAGCTTCTCATCAAACAGGCCTTGGACATCATCGCTCCTGCGCTCCCAAAGTCCGGCGCCAATGATGTAGGCTACCCTCAATGGGCAAAGACGACTCGTAGACTCCTTGCAGAAGAAGGCAATGGTTTCCAGCAGATCATCATGATCTACCAGCTCCTAGTTCGGCAACCTCATATTTTCTATCCTGTTCGCGCTCTCTTTATCCCTCACATGGTGAATTCCCTGAACAAGCTAGGCCTTTCTGGCACAGCGTCAGGGGAGTCCCGTATCCTGTCCATCGACATCTCCCAGGTCATATTCAACTGGGAGCAAAACCCTCAAGACGATGACACTCTGTCAACTGGCGCTTCGTCCCCATGGATTACCCCTCTGTCCTTCCGAGAAAGTATCGTAAGCTTTCTCGTTCGGCTAGCGACTACGACGTTGGAGCCTCCCGTTAAGGCTGTTCTCGTTCCCCGAGCATTGTCCTTGTTACAACAAATGGTTGCCCCACCAGGTTGGCCAGATGTGACGGTCAAGTTGAACTACTTTTCAAGGGCGCTTGAGCAAGTAAGCTTTCAGTGTCTTCGAAAAAGTGTGTTTCCTGACGAGTCGTGGAAGATTGATCTGGATTCCGATACGCACCTCAACCAGGCGCTCAGCGCAGCCAAAGTCTTGCAGGTGGTCGCCGACGATAAGGACGATGAGTGGTACATCGCAAACGCAACCATTTTGCAGACCCTTGTTCGCAAAGGCTTGGTAACGGACGAGCCAGGCCTTCATGATGCTCTCCACCCTATTTTCGAGAACTTGTTGCGCCTCTTCCCACTCCCAGACAGAGACGAAAAGCAAGGTGAAATGTCCGACTTCCACAATTTCGTATACTCGGCAGTTGAGGATGGCCTGACGAACACCAGCGCCTTGCGCGGAACCCTCCTCATGCTGAAGTCCGTCGTCCAAGTCTCCGCAGAGCGCGTACAGCCGTTCTCGGCATCGCTATTGCGACTTTTCACCAAACTCGCGAAGGACCACGTCAATTCGGCGACGAACTCCAGTGGATTCGATAATGGCGTGCGGCTCATCACCTCGATCATCGAAATTTGCAAGGCTACCATACCATATCTTGGCGACCAGCGCAAAGCTTTCTTCGGCGCATTCACGGCGCTCACAGAGAAGTCCAAAAGTCTCCCGCTTTGTGGGTATATGCTTGATGTCATGCGGGAATGGGCGTTGGCCAACAACGACACCTATCCCACCATGAAAGACAAGGTGAACGTCTTGCAAAAGATGGCAGGATTCGAGACCCGTGGAGAACCGCTTTTCCATGACTACCTGCAACTGATTTACGACATCTACACCGAACCTTCCCTGCGCAGAAGCGACTTGACATCCCGGTTGGAGCAATGTTTCTTACTCGGGTGTCGCGCACGAGAGGTCACACTCAGAGAACGTTTTCTGGACTTGCTCGACGCCAGCATCCCTCGCTCGCCCTCAAGTCGCCTCGCATACATCCTTGCGGTTCAAAGTTACGAGCCTCTCGCTGATCATAATTGGATCTTCCTCGCGCTTCATCTTCTCCTTGGCTCCATAGACACCGAACTACCACTCATTCCGGAGAGAAAGTTCACCCTCGAGCCTGGTGCAGGATATCTCTCCACTCACCACAAAGCCAACTCGCTCGTGCGCCCAATCCAGCGTCTCGTGTTCCTGGACCCGTACGCCGCCCACGATGTGTGGATCTCCATATTCCCAGCTGCTTGGAAATGTCTTTCCAGGAGAGAGCAGGCCGATATGACGCTTCACATGATCAACCTCTTGAGCAAGGACTACCATATCAAACAAGCTGACATGCGTCCAAACGTGATCCAAACTCTACTGGATGGTATTCTTGCCTGCAATCCCCCAATGATACTACCTCCCCACCTCGTGAAGTTCTTGGGGGAAAGCTACGGCGCATGGCATGTCGCTCTGGAGATTCTTGAACACTCTCTGGACTATGTGCGAGACGACGACGCCAGCCTCCGTGATACTGTCTTCGATTCTTTGGGCAACCTTTACGCAGAGTTAGCAGAGGAAGATATGTTCTATGGGATATGGCGCCGCCGCTCTCTTCATCTCGAAACAAACATCGGTCTCGCATTCGAAGAACACGGAATATGGGAACAGGCAGAAAGCATGTATGAGTTGGCCCAAACGAGATCGAAGACCGGGGCGATAGCATTCTCTGAAACAGAATATTGTCTCTGGGAAGACCATTGGATGCTGGCGGCCGAAAAGCTCCAGCAATGGGATACTCTTCATGAACTCGCAAGGAGCGAAGGCAATCAGGAGCTTATGCTCGAGAGCGCCTGGAGGATCAAGGACTGGACAGAGCACAGGGAGACGTTGGAGGAGCAGATCAACCAACTTCCCGATATCGCCACTCCTCGCAGACGCGTTTTTGAGGCCTTCATCGCTCTCTTGAAACTTCCGGGTGCCTTGGACAAAAACACGGAGTTCACCAAGATTCTCGAGGATGCAATGCAGCTGTCTCTACGCAAATGGGTCGGACTTCCTCCTCGACTCTCAGTTGCCCATGTACCATTGCTCCAGCACTTCCAACAGTTCGTTGAACTTCAGGAGGCTGTTCAAATCTTCGGCTCTCTCTCGACCACAACCGCCCAAAACCTGGAGAAAAAGTCATCTGACTTGAAAATGGTTCTCCAAGCATGGAGAGAACGACTTCCCAACCTTCAGGATGATATCAGCATCTGGAGCGACCTGGTCGCGTGGCGGCAAAATGTTTTCAACGCGATCAACAAGGCGTATATCCCTCTTATCACCAACAACAACCAGGCTGGCAATGCGGCTTCGACTAACGTCAACACAGCTGGCTATCGAGGCTACCACGAAACGGCCTGGATCATCAACCGTTTTGCTCACGTCGCCAGGAAGCATGACCTCCTGGATGTCTGTTTCAGCTCGCTGAACAAAATCTACACCCTTCCGAACATCGAAATCTCCGAAGCCTTCCTCAAGCTTCGCGAGCAGGCGCGCTGCCACTACCAGAAGCCAAACGACCTTCAAGCGGGTCTGGAAGTGATCAACAACACCAATTTGATGTACTTTTCCAACGCTCAAAAAGCAGAATTCTTCACGCTCAAGGGCATGTTCCACGCAAGGAGTAGTCGTAATGAGGAAGCGAACCATTCGTTCGGGCAAGCTGTACAATTGGACATGATGCAAGCAAAGGCATGGGCGGAGTGGGGTCGGTTCAACGACCGAATGTTCAAGGAAATCCCCTCTGACATGTCGTATGCTGCCAACGCTGTCAGCTGTTACCTCCAAGCTGCAGGACAGTACAAGAGTGGCAAAAGCCGCCCGTTGCTTACCCGTGTTCTGTGGCTTCTCAGCGTCGACGACGGAAACTTCACAATCTCTCGCGCATTCGATACCTACAAAGGGGAGGCAGCGTTCTGGTACTGGATATCGCTGATCCCTCAACTTTGTCTGTCTATCAACCAGCGGGAGGTTAAACAGGCCCGTTATATCTTGCTCAATCTAGCCAAGCTATTTCCGCAGGCAAGTGACTGCCATCCATGTTTGATTTTGCTACTGATGCCTCTGCAGGCTTTATTCTTCCCTTTGCGGACGACGAAGGAGGACATGGCGTTCGTCAAAAAGCAGGCCGCCACTGCCGCTGCCGCTCGTTCAATGCAAGCGAGCCAGGTAGCTCCTAGTGGCGTCAAACGGTCGGACAGCGATCTACCCATGCAAGATGCGACTGCCGAAATTGCTGGAGAGATAGCCAAACGGGAGAATGGCGCTACGGATGCGAACGGAAGCCAGCAGCCACCAACCGCTAACCAGGCGGATGCCTCCAACTCCAACTCATCTTTACCTGCCCAGCCCTCGGCAGGCGAAATCGCGCCCGCGTATACCGTCCGCCAAGGGTGGGAACACGTGGACGAGGTTGTGCAAATACTCAAAACTGCTTTCCCCCTTCTTATCCTCAGTATGGAGACCATGGTCGATCAGATACACCAAAGATTCAAGGCTCCACCGGAAGAAGAGATATACCGCCTGATCGGAATGCTCTTACAGGACGCCATCCAGGTATGTTATAAGGTTTTGTGTCGTTATTTCCATCTGAGACTTGTTTAGAACTATGTGATGCGGACAAACACCCCCGAGGACGACGGACAGCTTGCACCACACACGATCAGCAACCTAACTAAGATGGCAGCTAATTTGACCGGACCTGCCCGAGTGCGTCACGCTAAAGCTTTCATTTATCCCATTGCTTACTCTGAGATGTCTCTGGAGCAGAAGGAGTACGAGGAAGATTTCCTGAAAAGCAAGCCAACACATTATGAATATATCCGTCGACTGCAGCGCTGGCGAGATCGACAAGAGAAATATCTTGATTCAAGGCCTCGCATTCAGTCTTTAGACCTTTTGAGCCACTACTTGACCGAGTTCCAGTATGGGAAGTTCGACGACATCGAGGTACCCGGGCAATATACGGAGGTAATCAAAGTTTTGCACACTTCTTGCAAATGAATAATCGATTATGCTTCTAGGATAAAGACAGCAACCAGAATTTCGTTCATATCCAAAGGTTTGGTCCCAAGTTTGAGAATTGTCGATCCCACGGCTACTGTTGGAAGAGATTCACTGTCTATGGCAATGACCACTCTCGGACCTCTTTCTCTGTGCAACTCCCGTCTGGTCGCCATTGTCGTAGGGAAGAGCGGGTGATGCAAGTGTTCCGCACATTCAACGGGTGCGTTCATCGTAGGTTTTATGTTACCAGCATCCTCACACTTCACCAGAGCACTCGCAAGAAAGAAAGAGTCGCGCAAGCGCAACCTCCACTTCCATATCCCCGCCGCTATATCCTGCAGTCCCAATCTTCGCTTGCTTCAGAATGACTCCTCCTACGTGACATTGGGTGATATCTATGACCGTCATTGCGAAGAGACTGGCATCACGCGCGAGGATCCAATTTTGGTGTCTGGAGAGAAGGTGAAAAGCGTCCTCCTAGACTTCAAACAGGCGAAGCAAAGAGCAGTAAGTGTTCGTTGGAATCATTTGTTGTGCGCTGCTCTGATCCTTCTTAGCCTGGCAAGACAGAGTATTTCACACTTCGAAAGGATGTCATGGATGAAGTTGTCACGAAGCTTGTCCCGGACGACGTGCTTACGAAGGTTTGTTGTCTCGCAAACCCAACTCGGAATATTCACATTTTGAAACCCTTGATAGTATATGCTTAACGTCATGGGTAGTCCTGCAGACTTGTGGATGATGCGCAAGCAATTCACAGCGCAGGTTGCTGCTACAAGTTTCATGACATACGTCTTCTGCCTTACAAGCAGGTCGCCGTCTCGATTCCATCTGTCACGGTCGACTGGCAGGATTGCAATGAGCGAGTTGCTTCCTGGAGTTGCTGGCCAAGCCCCCGTTTTTGCGTCAAATGATGCTGTCCCTTTCCGGCTGACGCCAAACATGCAAAAGTTTATTGGGCCAATTTTGACTGAAGGGCTTCTGACATCTGGTATTATGGCCATTGGCCGCTGCCTCACAGAACCTGACGTGAGTTTTGCTCTGGTCTCGATTTCCTCGTGCTTTATTTACGCTGGAATGTGTAGTTTGGTTTGGAGCAACAACTTTGCTTGTTCGCTCGTGACGAAGTTATGACTTGGCTGCACGGCAGAGGTCAGCCATGGACGTTTGATATCTCTTTCCGCACGAACTGTGCTGCCAATATCGATGGCGTTGTCAAACGCGCTGAAGTCATGGCATGCAAACTCGAGCGCGATCAGGTACGATAAATTCCGACTGCGCAAGACTGTCACGGGCTAACTCGCATTAGATCGGTATGCTGTCAACGCCTCCCACAGTTCCGGTGGTGCAGACCGTCACAAACCTGATCTCAACCGCTGCTAACCCAATTCAGCTCATGAGGATGTCGGAGATATATCATCCCTGGTTCTGAAATTCGCTAGATTTGTATCAATTCACCTGTAGTCTGCGCAATCTCACTGTATAATACACATGCTATCATCTGATGGTGGGCAGCCGAGATGGCAAGTCGCCTCTCGCATGGATGTGATACAAGGCTCAAGAACGAGTGCTTCGTACGAATCCCTCGGTCTGGCGAAAAGTGTTGATGTGAACCTCGCTCTCGGCCATCATCTGAAAATACCTCAAATTATTGGTACGAAAAGCGTGATTAATGCTTATACGCACCTCCTCGGCCATATGGTATATATCACTGCCTGGGCGATTATACATCATCGCATTGGCGAACATGAGATAAACATCCCTCTGGAATTCGAGGGAATTCGAAATGAGTCCATCTTTGACCTTTCCCTTGATTGTTTTGAGATCCATCGGTCGCTTGATGATGTCGTGATAATCTGGTGCTTCTGAATTTTTGATAGGGTTATGGAATATGTTACCGTTGCGATGCTGTGAGATTTGACTGTGAAGCATTCCGATTACGGTCTGGAAACGTTTGTTAGGGATAGATGGGGGCGTTTGTTGGTGGGAGAGGAGCTCGTTATTTGCAGTTGTGCGTCGGGACGTGCTAGCTGCAAGACTATGAGCAGCAGAATGTCAGGAATTGGTGTCTCGCACCTTGCTCATCAACGTCCATTGAGGTATCTCGAAGTCTTTTCTTTTCCCGGAGATTTTCGTCGAGGTTGTCGATGTCTGTAACCTTGCGTTTGCCTTTCGGGGCCGATGAGATTAGTGTGCGTTTATGGGTGATTCAATACATTCATACCTTCACGCTGTTGCAGTTTCTCACCGACTTTTTCTTCACTCTCCGGAAGGGAGATAGACTCGTCGATGTCAATCTCGGCAGTCTCATGCAACGGTCTGCTCTCGGTTGAGCGCACATCGTTTGTAGAATCCTCGAGGGGTTCATCGTCCACTAGTGTTGGTTCTTCCTGCGTTATATCTCCCGCGGGCGGTGTGGTTCCAATAGTTTTTGTATCACCGGATGGCTCGATGAGCGAAGTGTCCACAGGACCCTCCGCAGCATCGCCAATCCCACGAGCATCCGTATCACAGCTGTCAGGATGTTGTACCAGAATGTCAATGTCAATGTCGTTCGCGGAGGTAACGTGTTCTTCCGTGTCTTGCCGGAGCTCCTAAGTCCACCAAGTATCAGTTGAGGTAGTCACCAGGACAATTGTGCCAACACACCACAGGATGGGCCGTAGGCTGCGCATTTGACACATCAATAAGAGAACCATTGTCCTTGCCGCCGAGCTTGGTTTTGATCCTGTCGTCCCAGGCACCGTTGCGTATTTCATCTATTTCGGCGACAATGCGTCTTGGTATACTGTCAAGAGAGGTGCGAAGGAGTCGAACTGGAAAACCTACTTGAACTTGAGCTCTTCAGAAGCAATCAAGTCGCGCAGCTGAACAAGGCGCGCGGAATAGTGTCGATGCGCGAGTGTTAGATTAGAAGGGGCTGTTGGCTGTTCAGGACGCGCGCGAGGGGAACAGATGATTCGTACCATGGGGTACATTGTTAGCTTCTGAGCTGGCGGATGAGCTGTTGAGTAGGAAGCGACTTGAGCCTGAGGCTTCGTAGGATGATCCTTACATTTCCAATGAAGCTTCGGTCATGAGACGGGCGTAGATTTGCTGGCAGGACTAAATAATACAGCGAATGAACTGAGTAAATTATACATGGTCTGGTAAGAATTGGGCGAACTTGTGGGGAAAAGAAATTCTTGGGACGATCCAGCGCAGGATGCTTTGAGAGCACCTTTGACACGGACTGCCATGCATTGGTACCGTGCTCGTAAACGGCCTGTGCGAGGATGAGACATTCGATTGTGGACAAGTCCTGATTGTCCTGGTCTCGTTTTGACTCGGGTGTGCTTGAGTTCATCTCCATCGCCGACGAGCTCGACGCTGCGGGTGGCGGTGATGAGCTTTGCAATGAGCGCACTGACCCCGCGAATCCGGGGATTTCCGGGTCTCAGACGGTTGCTAAAGAGGTCAGCCGCTCGGGGGTCAACTCGGAGTCATTTAAAGACTTGGTTGGTCGCAGTCGCAGTACTTCCTCGCCCACAATGTTCCTCTCTGCGTTCACAACGTTGTTGCTCCTCCCCTTCGCCTCTGCAGGCGTGCACAAACTCAAGCTTCAGAAACTCCCTTCTGTTGCACCAGGTCACGCTTTGGAGACCGCCTACCTCTCTCAGAAGTACGGTGCACAGGTCCCCTACCAACAGGTCCCCCTCTTCGGTGCAGGTGGCGCAGGTCGCAATGTTCAACCCAGTCCAAAGGGCGACGACCTTTTTTGGACGCAGGAGGACTTGCTCAGCGGTGGCCACGACGTTCCCCTCTCAAGTATGTCACTCCGTCCCTCATTCTGAATGTGCACTCACCTCCCTATCCCCAGACTTCATGAATGCCCAGTACTACACCGAGATCACCCTCGGTACGCCTCCACAGAGCTTCAAGGTCATCCTTGACACGGGGTAGGAATATTTGTTCCTTAGAGGACACTCGCTCATATCTCTATGTAGTTCCAGCAACCTCTGGGTTCCCAGTTCAGGCTGCACCTCTATTGCATGCTTCCTCCATGCAAAGTATGATTCGTCCGCGTCGGCTTCATACAAGGCCAACGGCTCTGAATTTTCAATCCAATACGGCTCCGGCTCTATGCAAGGCTTTGTCTCCCAGGATAAACTCTCCATCGGTGACCTCACTATTAACAACCAAGACTTTGCCGAGGCCACAAAGGAGCCAGGGCTTGCCTTTGCTTTCGGAAAGTAAGTGCCCTTGATTTGCCGCACAGCATTATCTCAATCCCCAAAGGTTCGACGGAATCCTTGGTCTCGCCTACAACACCATCTCTGTGAATGGTATTGTTCCACCCTTCTATAGTATGATCGACCAGGGTCTTCTCGATGAACCTGTATTCTCTTTCCGTGTGGGCTCTTCAGAGGAAGATGGCGGTGAAGCTGTGTTCGGTGGAATTGACCATTCAGCTTATACTGGCAAGATCAGCTATGCCCCTGTTCGCCGCAAGGCATACTGGGAAGTCGAGCTTGAGAAGGTATCCTTTGGGGATGATGTTCTTGAGCTTGAGAACACTGGCGCTGCCATTGACACCGGTATGTTCTCTACGTGACTGTTTGAACCAGTTCACTGAAAGTTATCCAGGTACTTCCTTGATTGCCCTTCCCACCGATGTTGCGGAGATGCTGAACACGCAAATCGGCGCCAAGCGGTCATGGAACGGCCAGTACACCGTTGACTGTTCAAAGGTCCCTTCGTTGCCAGAGCTGTCGTTCTACTTCGACGGGAAGGCATACCCACTCAAGGGTAGTGATTACATCCTTGACGTTCAAGGGACGTGTATCTCCGCCTTCACTGGCATGGATATCAACCTCCCCGGTGGTTCCCTCTGGATCATTGGTATGTTTCAGCGCGACTTGGATCGAATGAAAACTGAATGTCCCCCAGGTGACGTCTTCCTGAGGCGCTACTTCACAGTTTACGACCTGGGCAGAAATGCAGTCGGTTTCGCTACCGCAGCATGAGCTCTTTTCTGCACATCGCTGCTGAATCGTATTCTGTAGAATCCTCCCCTGAACGTTGTTGTGTGCCTTGATTTAACGTGTGGGCGCACTTGCTCCTATTCCCACTGCCATCTTTATCGTAGCGATTTGTTATGCAGTTGTACCATAATTCAACACCTTGATTATACTCACTCAGTACACTTGGACATTCTGATCCTTGAATCGCATTCATCTCTTTGTTGAATACGCGACCACCCCCTGTTCTTGATTATTGCCGCGAAACGACTCGACCCGGAACTTGACAATGGATTTTGATGAATCCCCAGTCTTGTATCGAGTTGAAGATGGCCCATCAACCTTGCCTGCGTTTCTCCGGGAAACAGTTCCATCGACGTCGGGCTTACAGGCCTTGAGACGACGAGAGAGCAGGAACATATGGGCCCGCCATTTCGACAGAGTGAACGTTCTCGGTAGTGACTCAGTTCAGGGACACACCGGGTGAGCTTGTACTTCATCGCGGTCGTTGCACGTGTTTCATCCGAGGCCATGCGCCCAAAACCAGATGCGTCAACGCTCTAAGTTGGTCCCAGAATGGGGAGCTGCTCATTAGTAGTGGTGACGATCAGCAGTCAGTCCCCTCCACCATCCTCTTGACCACCGGGCCCTCTTCTGATGAATTTCATCCGTCAGGCTGCGGGTGTGGCGGATGGATCCTTCTTCTGACCCTCTTAACGAATACCCTTTCGCTTGCCAGACTGTCATAGAGACTGGTCATAACGCAAACGTATTCAACGCCCAGATGCTTCCGTCATCGACAAGGATGTGATTATCACCTCCCTCTTCGCATGGTCTTCCCATGACACGTAAGCTGACCCCAAACTTTAGCGCAACTGTCGCGGGGGACAGGCAAGTTCGGGTGTTCGACGTTGGCGAGTCAGTTGGTCGCTCCCCTTCCGGTAATGAAATGAGATACTCCACCAGACAAGCATGCATCCGTGTTCTACGGTGTCATTCCAGAAGAACAAAACGCATTATCACAGAGGACAGCCCTGATTTCTTCTTAACAGTAGCCGAAGTTCGTGCACATAGGCATAGATACGCCTACACTAAATACTGACCTGCACCTGCATCCACAGGACGGTGAAGTTCGCCAGCATGATCTCCGAACACCGCATTCATGTGCCAGGGGTGCATGTCCCGCTCCTTTAGTCAAGCTACCACATGAACTATCGACGATCGCGCTCTCGCCACTAACACCTTATCAGTTTGTCGTGGGCGGAGAATCGCCGTACGTGAGTAAAACTCTCGAGGCATCTGATGACGACTAACCTACTCCTTGAGGCTCACCTCTTTGATCGACGTCATGCAGGGCGTTATCTACGAGAGGAGTGGGGAATGTCACCATCAGTTGATGACGTGACCACATGCGTTCGACGCTTCTCCAGACATGCTCGAGCACCAGGAGAGCGGAAGGGATTCGAACATATCACTGGAGCGAGGATGTCAGCTTGGAATGGACACGAGGTGCGTTTTCCGAGGAAATTTGCTACATGTTCAATACATGCTGATGACTTATATCGGACAGCTGCTTCTGTGTAAGTACCTTTCATGTTCGACTTGCGGTCGTCATGATGACATCGTCCTAGCATTCAGCTCAGATGCGGTATGCATGTATTCAACGAGGGATGAGCCTGGTGCAAGCCCAGCCAACAGCAAGGAGTCCTCATTTTTGCCTCCAAACTCAAAGCCGCGACAAGAAGACGTCGGAGGATCAATATTACACACATGTGATGCTCAAAGGGGCGAGCAAACGCATGTCATCCTTGAAGACCAGGAGGAGGACGGACCACCAGGAATGGACATTGATGATTTCGATGGCAGTGATGAAGCTGACGACGATGACGACATGACAGAGGATGGGGACGATGAAGTCGCGAATGATATCTCGGCTTCGGAAGTACACCCCGGTGCTCCGATTGTTTATCCACGAATGCGCTTCTCCGGACACTGCAACGTCGAGACTATCAAAGATGGTGAGTGGATTAGTTGGGGTTGTTGGTGTCTTTAATTACTAGCGTTCACTTGCAGTGAATTTCTTGGGCCCATACGATGAATACGTCACCTCAGGCTCTGATGATGGTAACATTTTCATCTGGAAGAAATCATCTGGCGAATTGGTCGACGTCTTGCAGGGAGACGACGGCGTTGTGAATGTCATAGAACCCCATCCTACCCTGCCCCTCATCGCCGTCAGTGGGATCGATACAACGATTAAGGTGACATTTTTTCGTATGCACCCCGATTGCGCTGATTCAAAGAGTACTGCAGTTGTTCGCCCCTGCTCGCAGTCCTGCGACATATTCTCGATACCAAAATGTCACTTCAATCACCAAACGTAACGCTCGTGCTTCGAGGAGAAACCTCAATCCCACCGTCAATCTGCAACTGGCTCGTCTGATCATGCACCAACATGATCGTGCGTTGGAGATCCTGCAAAGTACTGAGGATAGGGATGATCCCGAGTCTCGACTGGCGCAGTGCATAAACCAGTAAATTAGTGTATTATATGTTGTCGTTTGGATCGCCGTCTTGTTTTTCGAAGCCTATAACTCTGGTGTTTGTAGTCGCGGCGACGTGCAGCCACTAACACGGAATCGATTTTCTCCGCTTTCAACTGCTCCGACGAGTCGCTTGGTGATGCGACTGGGGTTATTTTTCCTATGATCTATGTAACAGGCTCTCTTTCCTCGGTACATCTAGCAGTCAACCGCTGCCAGTGACACAGTTAGTTCATTTCACCAGGCAGGACATGTTGACAGGGGTGTTGAGAAGAAATCCGAGGTTGTTTTGGCCATATACTACCACTTTGACACCAACCCACCACGTGAAACATCCCTACCCTCCGCACAGCGGCACACGACGAAGACCAGGACAAGGTTGATCTGGCGAGATAGAAAAGCTGAATCTAAGTGCTGGTATGCTTGTGGATCGTTGCTGAAGTTCGCTTTTCACAGTTATGTAAGTTGTCTGTCATGTTTCGTGGTTTTCTGGGCATATGCTGATCATCCTTCTCTCGTGCTTCTTCCCCGCATTCTTATCCCTCTCTGCACGTCTGCCGCTTTCAGTTCAACGCTCACCGCCAGTCTGTGTGATTTGAGCATTTGTTTGCTATTTGCCGCTGAGGTGTTCCGTCTGCTTGTCCTCAACCACAAGGGACCCTTTTTGGCTCGGTCAAGCCATCACATTTTCTTGCTCCACCCTTCATCTCAAACCCTTCTGTACCGACTCAAAGCAAAGATCACAACAACCCCCTGCTCATGCAACCTCCTCACAACAGATCCAAGCGTAAGCGTGGCAAAAATGTCAACAACGACGACGACACTGCGTTTGCTCAAATGGGAGTCTCACGAGCAGACGATTCACAGACGGACGCTTACGGGCGCTCTCGACCGCAAGCATACCAACAACATACGGATACCTACATCCCCCCGTCCTCAAGGTCTTCTACAACCTACACCATGAGCAGAGACGGCCCTTCCTCCCATGCTGACTCACAGGACCGCTTTCACCCACACGTGTCGGACAGTCACTATCGTAGTGGAGGAGATAGCTACGATGCCTCTGATTCAAGAGATGGTGACCGCCGGGGAACTCAATTTTCTCATGACGCCGAGTTTCAGAGTAGCGGCAGGAACCGGACGACGAGGGATTTTGTACAAGGTTACTCAGCTGCGCACCGCAACGAGTCACAAACCTGGGACTCGACGGACAATCACGACGATGGCCCTCAGTGGGGTTCACCATCTTCGGATCGGCGAAAAGGCGAATTAGAAGATGAACGAGGCAAGGGCTGGGACAGTCATCGAAACAGAGAGCCTCGTTCCCAGGGAAATCGTAGGTGGCAAAGCGACAATGGCTGGGAGACGCGGAAACGTGACCGAAACCAGAACCGGCGACCACCAGATAGCCAAGATGATGGTCCTCACCCAAAAGAGGACCGCGCTTGGGAACCTGGGCCTGGGTGGCTTCCTCCTCGAGGGGATCAAGGCTACCGCCATCAGCGGGGCCGCAGTGGTCCAGGAAAGCCTAAAGGGAAGAAGAATAACCTCAACCGTCAACGCCAAAAAGGGGACCGTGATCGTGATCATGACAGACGTGGGGACCGAGACAGGCGCAATGATAATGACAGTCTAAACAAGTATGTTGCTCTACTTTTGTTATCTACGGTATTCTGAGTGGTTTCTTCTCAGCTGGCAAAGAAGGGAACTTCATCCATTACCTGCCAAACCGGTTCGAAGTCCCACCAAACAAACCTCTTCTCTTTCTCGATCACGTTCACGGACGCCCGACTCTATCTATACCCGACGATCGTCAAGGGGTCGCTCACAGTCGAGGTCATTCTCACCTCGCCCCGATGCTCGCCACTCAAGCCCAGTGCGACCTCGTAGCCGTACGCCACCCCCAAGAGCCCGGGGAGGCCATAGGTCAAGGTCCCCACCTTCATCCCATCGAAGTCACACAACTCGAGCACCTCCCCGCGGGAGAAGCATTTCTTCCTTGTCGTCAGGCAGCTGGAGCAGGAGCAGGAGTCGGAGTCGAAGCTGCAGTCGAAGTCCGGGCGATCGCCCAAGGGCGAAACATCGGTTACCACAAGCAACTTCCATCAGAGACATTTCCCTTGGTATTACCAAGTCCACGCCCCAACAACGCTCCAATTCCACTCTCAATCAGGACCATGAGTCAACTAGAAACGAGAAAGCTCGTACCAATGGAATTCACGCAGTATGTTCTCATCATATCTCAGACAAGGATGCCGTTCACGTATTATGCAGGTCCCTCATCCTGTGTCTCCTGGATTGGAACGTCAGTCTGCTGAGCGCATGCCTCCCCCACCCGCTATACCTTCGACTGCAGATTCCCGCCACCACGATGCGCCTGTGACACTATCCCCGGTACAACATCGACGTGATGCCGAGAATCCCAGAGCCAAGTCTGCCAAATCTGCGGGCTTCAAGCCTATAGGACTTACTAGTTCGTCTTTGAAGAAGTTCTTCCCAGGTGACGATGATCAAGACCACCAGGAAGGATGGACACCCCGGCTTCATGGACTTCCCCCTCGCCCAAACGTTCCAATAAAGCGCATCCACGAAGATGTTAGGACTCATCAAGACGACGAGTCTCGGCGTACCACTGGACACCACCTTCCGCCTGCTTTCCCTCGAGACACTGTTCCGGAGCTTATGGAGGCTGTCTCTGAACGGCGTCCACCCTCACCTATCGATCATGACCCATCAAAAGTGCCACTATCACCGAAAGCCGACGGAGAGGTTGTTACACCTGCACAACAGCCCCGTCCGTCAGAACCGGACATTGATGCTGCTACGCGACCGTCGTCTCCGAGTATGACCTCCCGTAAAGAGCTTTACGCGATCGTGAGCCAGGTCGGGGAAGGAACGTTTGGGAAGGTCTACAAAGCTCGGAACACAATCACCAATGTTCACGTTGCATTGAAGAGGATTCGGATGGAGGCGGAGAGAGACGGCTTTCCTGTTACTGCTATGCGGGAGATCAAGCTTCTGCAATCGCTGAGGCACCAGAACATTGTGCGTCTTTACGAGATGATGGTATCCAATGGTGAGATCACATGCTGGCCTTTGAAACCTTTTCCACTCACGCATACGCAGGCTCGGTGTTCATGGTGTTTGAGTACATGGACCACGATCTCACAGGAGTCCTTTCGCAAACACAATTTTCGTTCTCGGAGGCAAATCTCAAGTCTCTTTGCAGTCAAATGCTCGCGGGTCTCGCCTACCTGCACCACAAGGGCGTGATTCACAGGGACATCAAGGGCTCCAACATCTTAATTAACAACCGAGGCGAACTCAAGCTTGCCGACTTTGGACTTGCCCGGTTCTATCAGAAACGTCGGCGGATGGACTATACCAACCGGGTGATTACTCTTTGGTACAGGCCGCCTGAGCTTCTTTTTGGCGCGACTGTGTATGGGCCAGAAGTAGACATGTGGAGCGCCGGGTAAGCAGTCATATCTTGAGGTCAAACAGCTCGACGTTTTATTGAATTTACCTTCCAGTTGCATCATGCTTGAACTGTTCACCAAGAAACCGATCTTTCAGGGCAATGACGAGATCCACCAGTTGGATGTCATATATCGCATCTTCGGCACACCCACTCCAGAGCGATGGCCGGGTATCACGGAGCTGCCTTGGTACGAGCTCGTGAAACCAAAGGAGGTTCTGCAGGACCATTTCAGGGAGCTTTTCCAAAAGTGAAGACCTTGTTCTTTGCATTCGCCAGAGTCTCAACGTTTCGTAGATGGTTATCCCCGGCAGCTCTCGATTTAGCAGAACGGCTATTGACCTATGATCCGTCCAAACGAGTTACTGCTGTACAAGCCCTAGAAGCGCCCTATTTCAAGGAGGAGTTACCACCACCTGAGCTCCCTGTTGGGTACGTGTTACTTCATGGCTACAGGCTCAATTTCTTACACCTTGCTTCAGTTTATCGACATTGGAAGGCGAGTGGCACGAACTAGAGACCAAACGAGAGCGTGCCAAGAAACGACGTAAATTGGAAAGTAGTCAACCACACCCTGTCTAGTGATACACTTCATACTCGGACTGTCACCCAGATGTCATGCTCATGAGACCATTACTTGTTCTTGGATGAGGCCTTTGACTGCGAGATGCTGCACAATTCCCTCAACCTAACCCCGGTTAGTGTAAGTTAGATCGATGAAGTAGGAGCCTTACATTCGCTGCAGTGGTTCGTATCTGCATATCCCAACGTTTCGTGAAGGGAGCTCCTGTGGCTTCGCTGGTTTGTTCAACATCTCCAAGACCGCCTGCTTTTCCTTGAGCATCGTCTTCCTCTCTTCCTCCCTCAAACCATATGAGTTTGTCCACCTGATCGATTGATCCCTTCAAGCGACGTTGCTCGATCATCTTTCGTGCCATCGTTTCAGCAGCGCTTGGAGCCAAGTCTAACAATGCGCCCAGGCCCCTGAACGAGATGTTGTTATATATCATGGAACTGGCCAAGAGGTTGTGTTCCATCACAGCACGGTCAAGAACTGTCGATGGCCCTTTACGGGTGCTCGTGGCGGGCTCGGAGGAGTCATCGTCGTCGACGTTAGACGCAAGTTTGTCGTTGCTGGATATGGCTATTTTCGCGAGTTGATGCGGCCTCAGCGACTCCTCGAAACTCTTGACTTCTGCTGGACGAAGGATGTGATCGAGGAACATCTTTGAAAGAATGTTATAGGTCGGAAGGTCGGCGGAACGTTCGTCTCGATAGAGCGACGCCAGGACACGAGATCGATTAGGCCCTGCGGGTGCAAGGACAGCGCAGGTCACCGCATGTGATCTGTAATCTCTCAGATCATCTTATGCGTAGAAGACGTTGGTTACTTACAGAATTTCCCTGCGCTCCTCCTCATCGATCTCTGCAACCCAAGAGAGCTCGTGATACCTCGATGCTGCCTCTAGGAATTTGCGAGCGTAATCATGGATTCTGGCTTGACATAGTTTGAATTGGAGCTGAATCACTTTATCAGTGGTGGAGTTTGAGAGTGATGCTGCCCTGTTGTAGTAAGTCTCCGCCTGTACTGAATCTTCATCCTCCAAAAGTAGGCGAACGATGCGAATATAGACACGGAATTTTTCTTCGTCGGGTAAAGACCTGGTAAGGTGACATTGAGAATGTGAGGTTGTTGTGATTGGGCATGACCACCATACCGAGAGCCAGAATCCACAGATACGCTCATGAGGACACGCGCAGCCTCGGTCCATTCTTCTTCGGCTTCGAGGAGATCTGCAAGTTGGAATCTCAGAGAGTTCACCTGGTGGAGTTGTCGTCAGTGTTTCGGAAGCAGCGAGTCCAAATCGCATACCTGTTCCTCGTAGCTGGCGATACGAGGTTGAAGGGTAGCGAGCGCGTCTTCGACGATGCGTTTGCGGATATCATGGTTAGTGATAGCCCCAGCTCCGATATTCTTGACGAGCTCTGAGATAACTTGTCTTCCTGTGACGAGGCCCACGATCTCTGGGTTTGCCACTGCCTCGATGAGGACGTGGAGATCGGGGGGCAGCGAGGATGGATCTGGGCGAGATAGGGTTTCAGAGAGGAGGGCGAGGTAGGCAGGAGTTTTGTCCTTCTGCGCGAGGGTCGCGAGCTGTGATAGTTTTGATTCCATGATGATGAGACCCTACACTAAGTACTACTATACTCCCTATTATTACTTGAGACAGCCAAGCACTGCCACGTGCATCTCTACCCCTGCCAGCTCCGGTAAGTCGACTAGTTTCTCATCCATCTCGCCACTGTGACTAGTAGTACTGGGTCAGTACTGCAGTACCGCTCACGTTCAGTCTTCGTGACTACTACGGGGCTTTTAAGGTCATTCCGCGTTCCTCATTTTTGTGTAACTCTCACAGCCCCACGGGACCTAGCAAGATGTTTTTAGATTATTGGACAGTGACACGGTCGTCCTGACAATTTATACCGTCCCTGTATGATCCCATCGCCGCCCCTCGTGTAACAGCTGGAATGCCGCATTATATCTGTTCCGCCATGCTGCTAGCCAGCTCTTCCATTATACTCCTTGATTTGGTTGACCACTGACTGGCCTCGCTGTTACGAACGGTCACTGTAATCCCTTGCAATCCCCCGCGTATTTATCGAGAAATGTCTAATTTCGCGGGTCACCAATATTATACACCGACCGCTACCCACTCCCTTCCAGGTCGACAAATACCTCTTAGCCCTCCCGAACCTGACAATGACGCATCGAATACCCATCAATCGTCATTTCTTGGTACAGGCCCAGATCGTGATGGGGTCTCCGCCGGTGGTCATCATACATCAAGCGAGCGTTCCAGACTCCAACCTCGCAGGACATCTACATTGTCTTACCAAAACTCCGGAGCAAGAGACCTTCGTGACCGTGGCAATCCAAAGAGCCCAAGGAATCTCGTCATGGTTCTTCCACCTCCAGACTTTCCCCTTGAGCAAGGGCAGCTTGGCAGCGTCCTGTCAATGGGACCACGTCATAGGCTCTCTCAAGGCATGCTGATGCCTCTGTTCCCGTCGGTGAGTATCTCGCCAACACTCCTACGGCCTTTAAATTTACGATTTCTAGATGTTCGGACAATTGAATGCCATCGCCCGCGAATACAATTTCCCTAGCACTATTGGACTTTGCCTCTACCTGCATATCAACGAGAACGGTATCACCATGACACCTCGTCTCTCCGATGATTCTTGGCAATATCTCTTTGGGCACCTGTTCGACGCTCGTCCAGTTTCCAACGGCTATCAACTCCCAATAGGCGGCACCATCGAGTTCGACGTTGATCCGAACACAGCGCGATGGTTCGATTCATGGGTTTCAGGAACCTTGCGAGATCCCGAACCCGCATTTCCTTCAGTCGCACCCTCGCGGACCTCCTCCGTATTTCACCATTGGCGGGGAGAGAGCCGAACCACAAATGCGGATGAGCAGCCATTTGAGGAGCGGTGGGATGTCTCCGGATCACAAACACTTGCTGGCAACTCGCGTCCAGAAACGCTCCGCCATTTGCCAAGGAAGCTGTCACTCGTAGACCGACTTCAACCGCACATCAATCATTCGGCGACCAAAGTGTACACTCAACCCAACTCTCCTCCAGAAACCCATCTTACACATGCTTTATCGCCAATCCCTCAATCTGCTGCCATCCCTCAGACCGCGAACAGTGACCTCGAGCGTCGCGTGGACTCATGGAGACAGTCGACGGAGTTATTTCCTGTCTCGATGACAGAGGCCTACCAACCAGCTGCAGACATTGGGATACCTGCGGTCGCGAGGACCACGGATGAGTATGTTCTGGATCGTCATTTTCACCCCGAAGCTAACCTCGACGAATACTATCGGTTGGTGACTTCTGCCGGTCCCAACGGTCCCACGACCTGGCTACCAATTCCTTCTCCACGACCACCTTCGGTGCACATTGATCGTCGCGTAAATGGGTCTGTCCGTCTTATGCCGGCTACTGCAACAAGTCGGGGTCCTGGGGACGAGGAATGGCATTCGGTTGTGTCAAATATTTCCCGGCTTCCTTCACCTGACCTGGGCGAGCGCATAGTCGAAGATGCCGAGGCTCCAAGGTCGCGCGCAGTCTGGGGAAACTCGTTTGGATGGCGCACCGCGACTACGTGGCGAGAAGTTTACCCTCACTCAGGAACCTACGCAAAGCCTGTGATCGAGGTAAAGCTGAAAGATTCCGGAGGACTTGTATCTCAGTACCCTGATTTGGTTATTTGCAAGTAACCCCCATCATTCAGGCGTGCGCGTTGCTGAGCATAGATTTGCACAGATCCACCCGTGTCTTCCCATCTTGATTCCGAGGATCCCAAGTCTTCTATTCGGTCGGTGTGGGGAAGCTCATTTGGTTGGCAGAGAGAGGCGACTTGGCGCAAAGTCTGGCCATATTCAATTACGACCCAGTCTGCGGTTCCTGTTCAATTCCGATCAGCAGGGAACCTAGAATTCAAGTCCCCCAACTTGTCCATTTGTGAGTTCCGGAGCTTAATTCATTGAACAGACTTGGACTCACGGAGAACAAGACCCCGCGGTCTACCCTTCCTTAGAAATTTATCCTGCTTGCACTGTTGAAGATGTATCTCAGCCCGTCTCCGTCACACTCAAAGGATCATCAGGTCTTGTCGCTAGTTATCCCAATCTGGTGATCTGTATGTCCATCGAGGTCGACAACCTGGCAAACGCTGATGGGTTCTCGCAGATCCTGCGGTGTACCCCCATCTCGACATCTATCCTCCGGTCATGGAGGCTATAGGGACGAAGGCGCAAGTGCCCGTTGACACGAAATCGTTCTCGTCGGACAGTGTGCTAAACCTTTATCCAAACCTCGTCATCTGTGAGTGGACGTGTTCACTCTGACTATGTTACCCGCTCATCGACCTTCCAGATCCTGTGATCTACCCTCATTTTGACTTGTATCCAAGGGCCTTGGAAGTCGCCAAGACAGCCCTTCTGAAGGAGCCTGAGGTGGTCGTAAGGTTGGTAAACTCATACTCTCTCCCCCCGGAGTATCCGAACCTCGTTATCTGTGAGTCGCGATCTTGTCTCCCATTCGCGTGCATTGACACGTGCGAAAGACCCGAATGTTTATCCGTACCTGGACATATATCCTGTAAAAGAAACAGTACGTGTTCCGCCTGTCGTCAATGCATGCATACTCACAAAGAATGATTAGAGAAAGTGTACCTCGAGCGCAGTTTGGGGCGTGTCGTTTGGATGGAAATCAGCTAAAACTTGGCTCAGTGTTTATCCCCTGCACAGCGCAACGAAGCGACTTGGCTCGAGCAATAGTATGTCAATCGTTAAGTCAACGGAAGGTAGGCATCCGTGGCAACTATGACGATCATTCTCTCATTACATCCGCTCCTTTCCCGGAATTCTTCTGTGGTGTTCCACAGTGGAGCGTTTCTCCGGAAAACAGGCAGTTTGGGGAACTTCATTCGGATGGAGCAATGCAGCGACATGGCGCATGGTGTGGCCAACCTCTGTCACGCAAATGAAGCCAATATCTGTCCAGTTAGCAAGACCGGGCGGTTTACCTTCGGAGTACCCGCACCTTGTCATCTGCAAGTGTTCACTGAATGATCAAGTACCGTTGCTAACGCTCAGTAGATCCTGCTGCCTACCCGCGTCTCGATATTTATCCGACTCATGTCGATACTACCGAAGTAAAGGAATCGCAAGTGGCAAAGTACGAACAAACCGTGGCACTCGTTCCCCACTATCCAAACCTAACCATTTGTAAGCGGAAAAATCTATTCAATGATCTCTTCATCTGATATGTGCTAGACCCGGCGGCATATCCTCACCTGGATATATATCCCCCTTTCGCAAAGGCTTTGATCACCTCAGACCGCGAAAAGGGACGAGGAAGCCTTCCCCTTCGTCGCACAGAGGCGTGGAGAGCCCAAACTGCAGCTCAAGTCGGTCTTGCTGCACTTGTCGCGAACAATCACAACCGGGAGGCCGACGAATCCTTGAAACTCAATCCAGGGGACCACACATGGTCCGCGACCTCCGCAGGTCCATCGACCCTCTCACCGCTTCAGTTGCTCCGTACCCCTTACCATCCGCCGTCTGTGCGCTTAGATCGCCGGGTTGATGGGTCGGTGTTGCTTGCCCCTTCGACCGCGACGACTTGGGGGCAGTCTGATATAGCAAGTACCGAGCGCTTGCCCCCACCCGACATTGCACAGCGAGTCTTCGACGATGTTGATAATCCTTTGAGGGGTCACCAACCATTAAGAATGGTGTGGCCCTTCCTCAGTCGATTGAAAACTCCTGAATCGTCTTCCACCGTTTTCGAGGCGCACTATTCCAACCTAGTTACTTGTAAGTGTGGCAACTTTACCCTAGCAGCTTACGCTCATCGAGATGCCTCTGTTTAGACCCTGCCACCGCATATCCTCATTTTGATCTCTATCCGGCTCGGGTTAAGGCTTCCACTTCAGAAAGTCGCATTAGGGAATCGCTCGTTAGAGCCACTTGTTACAGTCGACTCTGATATGACCCATACCTCTCGGGATAGGGTTTGGGGTTACGAGGCCTGCATCACTCAGAAATTTTGAGTTTACTCATACAACTTGTCCAGGCCAACCCAATAAATTGCCAGTGCCACAAGTAAATTATCGTTAAGCCTTTTTTAGAGTCCTTTGTGAGCGTCTGAGTTGGGCTTCGGTCAGGCTCAGTCTTTTAACCTCCCGCAGGTTACCCTTGGTGCCTAGAGTCCATATATCCCGCCAGTTCTGTTGACGTTGACGTACGTTCTACAAAGTCACGCTGCCGTCTCGCCGGTATCATCCCTGTATTGAAATCTGTACGCACTGAAAGTCATTCACTCACCGTGTGCTAACTCTCTGTGCGGACAACTGGGATGAGCGAGCTAGTCAACATTCCTGGATCACTTGATAAAGTTGCATATACTCGCGCCCAGGGCCTCCTTGAGGTAGGCACTTCCAATCGATCAACCATTGCATTGCATATCTGAAGGATGAATTCACACAGTATAAACCGGTGGATCAGTACCCTAGGATATCCACACTTCGACCTCTGTAAATGTGGATTCAGCCGCCAGCCATGGGACAACCCCTCTTCCACGACCACAAAGTGCAACACGAAGGGAGCGAAAAATCACATGGGGGTTACATGTTTCCTTTTATCGGTCTCTAGAGAAGCAGCCGGCCCATCAATCGAAGACACTTACAACTCCACGACGAAATGTTTCAGGAGCACGTAGTATGGACGCCAAGTGGGTACATGCGGATATGACAGCCCTGACGCCGACAAAGTACGAAGATGCGTCAGCGCGAGAACAGCGTCGCCGTCCACCCCCTCCCACAATTCCAGAGCTGGCGACTGTGCCTGTGCGGCCATCACGCTCGAGATCAAGGACTCCTACCAAGCAATACCCGGATAATGTTGTCTTCCCTCTCGAACAGCCGGCGGCCTTGCCTCCGCTTCGCGTACGCGGTCCTCCTGCCGTGTCTGAGATCCCAACGCCAGAGGTTTATCCTTCATCGACCCATACGCGGAGCACCAGCTCACGCTTATCCCAGCCTGAGGCCGTCAAATCGATCATGCCCGGAGTGCAAAGGCGCAACACAGCTCTTCGATCTCCTCCGGCGGATGACCAAAAGGAACGTGTCAAGGATCATCAGTCTCCGACAAGGTTTCTATCCATGGTTGACCGACGACCAACTGTCCTGCCTTCCCTCCCCAAGTCCCGGCAAAGAAAGAGAGTTTGGTTTTGCAACGAGCAAGGGCGTATGAGCAATCAAATGGTGAGACTAACGAATGTAACAGATCATCAGTATACGACTCGCGCTCCGTCGCGTAGTTAGAATTTCTTACTTACCACTTACTCAGATACTCAGCTACTCCGATTACGCTCACGCACGCAGCGCGTCGCTTGGGAGGTTCTTCGGTCTTTCGTTGAATCTCCCAGCCCGTCGCTCGTCTCACCTCGCGCTCGCTGTGAGAGACTTGACACTGTTGTCACAAGATCACCGATTCTGATCCTCAGTAGTTAACCAGTCATCAGGGAAAGAAGGCAAATATTTCTTGGTTTACACTTCCAGCATTACCCCCGATGCCTCCGATGCCGGAGCTAGCAGAGACGACTGAAAAGTCTAAAATCACCCTCCTTAGAAGCTACACTGGTCGTTCATTTCTAATGTATCCTATTTGTAATGCGGTTGTTTACTTTCTTTACACTGACTGTTATTCGTGCCAGTGAATATGATACAAAATGCAACAAAGGTGAGATCGTCAATCAGTGGCAGGGTATGGAGGGGGTAGGTCTACGTTTGGGTCCCCCTCCACTCCCTCCATAGGTACCGAGCTCAGGGTGTATCCTGTTCCGGGCATTGGTCGGCTTATATTAGCTTGCGGAGGCGGTGGTGCAGCACTCTGTTGGGCCTCCCGAGCCTCTCTTGACTGTCGCTCCCTCTCATCCCACGACATCTTGCTCCTTCGGTCATCTAAAAACGCCAATTTTACCTGATAAGCTGTGGTTAATATATCGTCCAGTATCAACGAGCTTTCAAGGAAACATGCTTTCTGAGCCGCCGCCTCTGCAGCGGCCTTCTCTCCCTCCTTGCTGAGCTTCGCCCGTTCTTGCTTTTCAGTCTCCAGTTCGAGAGCATCCTTGAGAATGACTGCTCCAACCCGTAGGTCTTCCATCTTATTTGGGTTGAACACATAGAATGATTGAAGATCCATCACCTGGGAAAACCCTACGTAAAAACCCCACGTCAATCAGTCTTGATCAGCGTGACTCGCTCACTTTGGGGCGGAATCCGAGCTAAGTAGACGTCCAGGACTCAATGTCATGTGGTGACTCGTACGAGGAGGATGGCGCCACTTACTTCGACAGCATATTCCAGAGCACCTTTGGGCTCTACTAAGCGGCGCCTGATGATCTCGTTCTCTCGCTTGAACATTTGATACTTGGGGTTATCTGGCTCCCGTAGGAGGTTTTCGGCAATGGTAGATAACGTCTGGGCCACGATAAGATCGCGTAAGAGATGGAAGGGAAATTCGTGAGGTACGCCACCTTGAGAGAGCTCATTGCGACTTCTTTGGAGTTGGGGCGAATGATCCCTGGATCGATGAGACGACGAAACGTCTGACGCCTCTCGTGTTCCTGTATTAGCTGGGCACCAGAGACACCACTGCCCGAGTTCTCATTACGCCTAGCGGCGGCGGCAGCCAGTATCTCAGGCGTGGGAGGTGTACTGGTCATGGTACGGTCGAGCGACGAAGGTGACGAGTCAGGGGCTTTATTTTGTCACACCGGCGCCTACGCCGACACACAGGAAAATACAAGTCATAATACAGCTTTGATACAGCTACATCGCTAATACGCCATTGGAATAAAATAGAGTGCATCAGTCTGTATCCCCATCTTCCAAGAGCTCTCCATGGTCATAATCAACCTCTGTATCTGTCGGGGACGACGGACCCGCTTTCCGGGCAGCTTTGGAGTCATAGAGCGAGACTTCGTCAGAAGAGCTATCGCTGCTCCAGGGTGGCTCATTTTCATCCAAGTTTGCCTCCTTTCTCCTTAATATCCTGGAAGAGCGAAGTGGAGAAAACGGCGTCGCAAGTGCGGAAACGGATTTATGGTGTAGTCGAGTGAAGAAGTTGGGCTGCGAAACGCCACTCGAATGTTGAGAGGTAGAAGGCTGGTTTGTCGATGGGTCATTTGTAGTAGTAGCCTTGTCCTCATCAGGAGACCCTCGCGACTCAAGAAGATCTGAAGCCCATTTGCGACGCAAAGCCGGAGACCGAAGAGGGTCTGTAGCATTGGTGTATCCAGCTTCTAATGACGCTGACGTGCCAGACTTGGTGTGGTGAATGGGTGAACGCCCACGCCGGAAGTACCACGCAGTTCCACTGCTGGCGAAAACGTTCTCCGCATCCGTATCCACCGCCAAAGGAGGCTCGGTACTTGTCGAAGCTGTCGCCGGTCGCATCCCTATAGATTGTTTTTGGGGGACCTCACCATCAACGGTGATGTCTGTATCAGTAGGAGTTGGATTGGGTCGCACGCGCTGCATGGCATGGCGGACAGATTGCCGGCCGAAGAGTATTTCTTGCTCGATCCGATACCGGTTCTCTATCATGTGTAACTTTGAAGATACCGTTAATTACATCCCGTTTGCAGACGGACAACATACCTTCGACCAAGTAACCAGTTCTCCGACACGTATCATCCGCTGAAGTTCAGTAGGATCGGGATCACTTAGTATGCGGAACCAATCCTATACCGAGGTCAGATTCGTATAACAGATGGATGAAAAAACCAACCCAAACTCGCGTCTTGGGCCAAATGCTGAAGAGATAATGAGACAAGCGAGACGGCGGCCGAAGTCATGGACACATACGTGACAGCGCCATCAAAGCGCTGGAGGAAGACACTCGACCAATCCTGACCAAGCAGCTGAGGTAGCAATTCGAGGTCTCGGATGACCTGAAAACAAAGTTTAAGTCCTTGAATACCGACACACTTGAGGTAAGGCTACCTTGAAATTTTTGGTCAACTCAAGTTTGAGCCATTGTTCCGCGGCCGATAGAAGGAAATTCCCTCTCCAACCTACAGTCTGGATCAGAAATCATGATACCACAGGTCAGTAGGGGGTTACCTTTTCCTTTTCTGTGAGCTACTGGTTTTCCAGCGGAGCCGCGAGGTGCAAAGAAAAACAGGTGGACATGCGGATTAACTTGTGACACGACAGGGTGGGTGACTGGAAACATCAGATTAGCGACTGTCCGACTACTGAGGAAAGCACAAGGACATACCATTAAAATATAGGTTAAGCGCCTGAACGGGTATATCCACCCTTCAGATCCGAACGTTAGCATGGAGAATACTGGATTAAATTGAAACCTAGCACACCTGAGGGATCCGTCCTTAAATTTGCTCCCCCAATTCCAAGGCACAAGGCGATCATCCTCGAGTTTTTGCATCAAAACTACAGGATTCAGTATACCAGGCACGGCTGCTGAGGCCAGCAGCGCGCTCCAGATAACTGTGTCGGGTGCCGTAACATAGTTCAATAACTTTGTTGGCCTGTGTATTTTAACATCAGTGGTCTTGCGAAAAGGCGTAAATGGCGTTGACTGACGAGTGGCGGTCAGCTGGGATGACAGAAATATTAAGGATCCGCCCCGTCCTGAGAAAAGCCTCGTGGAATGTCATCGAGCCCCTCGTAAAGAACGCGCACTGTCAATGTCAATCTTTATCCGATAGTCTACTAGCTCCTTAAACACAAGGTGACAAACCTTTCGAGCCCACGCCACACTGTCGAAACGTGCACCCGTCTTCCAGAAGCGTCTGAACCAAACCTCGAAGGATTCTTCGCAGGCTGTTAGTTTGTGGGCTAGCTCAGGAACCAGAAGAGCTTTCAATTCCTCGTCAGTGCTGGTGCACGCAAGTGCAGCAACAAGACCACCGGCCGAGGTCCCTGCGATTACCCGAGGCAAAAGACCGGCGTCCAAGAATGCTTTAACTACTCCTATATGGTCTAGTAACCTGATTAGTAAAGTTATCCGAGAGAGTTGGCATACGCACAATATCCAAACGAAGCACCGCCGGATAGGCACAACGCTGAAGTGCCAAGATTAGTGCTTGCACGTTTGAAGAACTGTCTCTTCTCTTCGTTTGACAATTCAGTGGACTCGCGGATGAACCGCAGAGCTCGCTCTTGTTCGTCGTGGTAAGCTGACAAGAAAATAGCTCGTTAACATGTGTCAGTGGAGATCGCATGTCAATGGCATACATTCGATTAAGTTCTTAGTTCCCAGAAAAGTCTGTAGGCAGCGTCAAAACATATTGCAATCGATCAATAAGGCGACAGACTTCGCTGTAGAGCCTGGAAAGATGCTGAGCATGGCATGAAATCAATTAAAACACGCTCGTTTACCTCGGTGATTCTACGCCTGCAAAATTGCTCCGAATGCATGTTTCAAGCACTCCAAGTACCCCACGAACATCATTCTTTCCTCTCAGAATTCTAAGAGACCGATTAACCTAGTGAAAGATCAGACGAGGTCTTCGAGGAAAGGGTTAACAGAGATTCCACCTTCTTTACTAACTTCCAATCATAAAAAGGGTCCTCGTCAACCTTCTTCCACTCATGGAAGTCCAAGTACCTGTCTAAGATAAGGGCTGCTTCTTTCCACTCCTGCGGGGTGTTGAGAGACGATGCGGATACCAACGAATGGAATACTAGTTGTTTGCACTTACCTCGTAAGTACATGCAGCACGGAGCCGTCTACGAAGTTCACCTTTCCGACCTCCCCCTACGACGTTGAGCGATCATTTACGATCATTTAAAGATGGACTCACAAGCAGACAGCCATTCTTTAGTGTTAACGATTTGTCTGATAAATATGTAAAGGCCGAACTGGGCAGCGATGATGGTGAAAATGAACAACTGCGCGGATGAAGGAGAATCAAGATGTGAGTATAATATTAGACGCAAGATGTATGCTACTCTCACCAGAAGCGGCCATCTCACGAGGAGGAACAGCCAATCTTGCATGTGTTCTGGAGAACGTTCATCTTTCCTTCTCCTTTGAGAAGAGTTAGCGGTGAATATGATGGGACGGAATGGGTTGAGTACCTCTTAACCTTGAGATTAATGGGTGCGAAGTCGGACAGGGCAGACACTTTCTGAACCCGCGGACTCTGAGGAATTGGGGTTCCAGGGATTACGGTCGGCGATACCACGCCCAAGTGCTCGTGTTCCTCTAGTTGCAGTGCAGCTTTAAATGCATCAATATGACTGTAAACATCAGTTTAGCGAACAGACGAGTCATGACGCGAAGCTCACGATTCGTCAACGTAGTCGAAAGAAAATGGATCTGTCGCATTCGGGTGTCTCATGCCGTTCCCAGTAGACGAGAACTAAGACGTGTAGGGAGAACAACTTGAACGTGATTTAAACGTCCAGCTCGGATCATCCCTTCAAATTCCCCGCCCCGACGTTGTGGGGTAAGTGCACTGCCACCCATTACATAATGAACATGAGGCACTGACAGGTTCCCGGTTAATTGGCTGATATCACAACAGGTATACATGCAGTAAAAAGACCTTGACATTCGGATGGTATATTCCCACTTCAGGTTCCTTTGTTGAGC
The DNA here is from genome assembly GCA_038093975.1 of Chalciporus piperatus. NCBI lineage: Eukaryota > Fungi > Basidiomycota > Agaricomycetes > Boletales > Boletaceae > Chalciporus > Chalciporus piperatus. Next base: position 516,260 of record JBBPTG010000003.1, read on the forward strand.
CACTTCTTGAGGTTGGTCTGCCCCATCGAATTCACCGCTTGTTTCACAGCCCCCATCTCCACCAAACACCGATAACGGACAAACTCGGGGGCAACACTCGATGAAGCAGCGGCAACACTGGCGAACATTCGGGAGCCAACAAGTTCCTCGAAGCTCTAAATGGACCGTTGAGATTCGAGAATTCACTAATGTTATCCGTGGACGTACTCTCATGAGAACCTCTCGAGTACATTTAGCCATCCCAATGCTTCCACCTTCGATTTGAATGGGTGCGGCTGAGGATGCCCTGAATTGCTCTCGGAATGCATCATACAGCATTTCAAATGTGATCACATCATGACCAGCAGTGTGAGCGTGCCTAGCAGCAATTAAAAGGCAGATAGAGGGGTAGGACAGTCCTGCACCAATGTGTTCATTCGGTGAGAATTATAGCCAAGAACGGAAAGGCCGTACCTTGTAGATTGGAGAACTTTTCACGCAGTCGCTGGACTGAAGCTGCCGCAGAGATATGAGCTGCGGTCGGAAATGGAGAAGTTGATTTTAAGTCGACGACGATAGAAATCTAGGTCGTTGTTATTTCTGTCATTTCGAAGTCAGAGGATAATGTGTCAACATACCAGCATTTGTTTGAGCATTCTTACATCGCGCGTCAACGCAAATGTGTCCTTCAACATATCGGTGACACTCCGATCCTCGAGAAGTTTTTGCACTGCCAAACTCCAAAGGGACCCCCATTCGCTTGGTCCGTTGACCGGGGTGTCGAGGAACCGTCGCGAGAGCTTTATCCAGACGGGCAAGTTAGATGGGGGGGCGGTTCGAAACATGCGTCCCGAAAACCGACTTTTTACCCGCTTTTCTAACAGGTTGATTGTGTCAATTCGCGAGGTGACGCCAATAACTGCCAGCCCGCTGCTGCCTTGCCCTACCTTACAGCTTTGGACAGTATCCAAAAGGCAATAAAGTAAAGACTGCCGAGCATGGTGGGCGAAGAGATCGAAGGCATCGAGGATAACGACCGTTGGACGAGAGAGGGTGGGTAGCATAGATATTAAGGCAGGGAGGTGTGCTGGCGGTGGGAGAGACGTCAAAGGTTCCGGGTCGAGAAATGGATTGGCTTCCTCCTCGTTGACATCTTCCTCAGTATCACGCAAGAAAGACTTTCCCGTTTGTTGGGATAATTGTCGCGCAATCTCGCGCAGGGCCAAGCGGTCATTGTGCTGGGTATGACCGGATAGTCGAATAACTATGGGTGACTCTGGGATGGTTCTTATTGCTCGCTCGACAAGCTGTTTGACCGCTGTGACTAAGCCAAGGTACGGAAGTAGAAGTAAACTCACAGACGTCTTTCCACTTCCTCGGGGGCCAAGCAAAAGGCAGCTATTACCCTCTGCTCTGGCTGAGGTTCCGTGGAGCAAATCCTGCATTTGAGCGTAGGCAGTGGTGTTTGTGGATGAATCTGGGTCATCATGTACATCCTCCAATGATGCAGAGGATTGAAGTGCGGTCAATATGACACGTTTCTGCATTCGTAGACAAGGGACAAGATGTGCAGGCAAAACATTGGGGAGTTTGACAGGCAAGGGTGCAGCTTTGTTTTCACTGCCTTTCCTGGGTGAGGATGGACGCGTATTATCCCTGCCTGGCGTTGCAGGCGCATCGTCAGGCTGATACCGCAACCGTGAAGGAGATGCCTGCGGTACATGCTGGACTCGGGAAGGTGTTGACGGACGTTGAGCAACCGGCGCAGGAGTCATCGGCTCGCTACGCAGCAACCTCGATGGGGTAGAAGGTACTCTAAGGACTGACGAGGCTTTTATGCCTGCAACGCCATGAATGGACGGTGATGCGGTAACGGCCCCAGCCTTCATTGTAATTCCCCTCGGAGTGGTAATTTCCACAAAGTCCATGACCATTCGTGAAGCGGCTCGAGGACCAGGAGTCGAGGGACGTACGGGGGGTTTGGACGGTGATAGATTCAGCTCATCTGCCTCGTCAGATTCATCATCCTGGGGGGGTGGTTTTGTGCGATGCGGATGGGGTTGCTTCTGAGGCGACAGGGTAGTGGCTGACTTCTGGGAGGGTGTCGGTTTCTTGCGCCGCGGTGAGGCTTTCGGTATTTCATGATGTAGTTGTACAGTGTGGCTTATGCTGCGTGTTACGCGCTTTGAAGGGGACGGGTCAGTCGCTGTCCGGTTGTCTTCAGGTGCTTTGCGTTTGGGAGGCATGATGGGGGCTGGTTGTCACGAACGCGTCGGTCACGCGTCAGGATCATACGTCACGCTCTGTGTCTTGGGTTTGGCACAGGTTTGACAATGGGCTTTACTGGGTGAGTTCCACGCTTGACGATGAACTAAGACTAGTATGTGTTAAGCATATATGTACAGATTGGCGAGATGGATAAACCCACCAACATCAGGGCTGGAACTCATCAAGGAGAACATCATCCGAAATCACCATGTTCGTAGCTCTTCCCTCCAGTGGACACATCATCGACCCCCTGTTGATACCTGGCCCAGGGTCAAACCAGAGGACGCTGGACTCTCGGAATTCGCTCATACAGGTCGACCCTGGGATCTATCACTGGCCTGTCTGTCCCCGCTGAACGATCTATGTGTGCCCTCACCATGAATGACCATGTCTTCGTGCTGCTGGAGGACCCCATCGCTCCATCCCGTGCCGACGTATTGGCAGCGATTCAGAATACATCAAACCAAGGCGGTGATGCCGCTGTGCTCCAAATCGCTCATCCGCCACATTATCGCACCACCTTCCTCACTCTTCGGCCACCAGGGGCGTTGGAGCAACTACTCAGTCAGCTCAAGGCACGTTGGATACCCGTCAGGCAGAGTAGTAGCGCTTCGTCGCAGCGCGGGCAAGCCTCGTCTCAGCAGCTGACTGTCGAAGGCCTCATCTTCGCGATTGGTAACGATTGGCTTGTTCGTGTGGGAAACGTTATCCTGGCTGGTGGTGCCGTCAAGGGTATGCTATTAGAGGTCGGTGAAGCGCTATGCGGACCGGTTACCTACTTACGCCGATCCCTAGGCTGAATATCTCCCGCTCCCAGTACACCACTCTCAGGCGGCAGACGGTACATCTGAATTACTGTCCAACTTGCTCTTATCGGTGCTTCCGAACATACGGGATGCAAAGACAGTTGCCGTGGCAGTTAGTGATTCACAGTGGGAGGAGGTACTTTGGGACCGCGAAGAGGAGGAAATGCTCAGCCGAGAAAAGGAGCCTGTTGATACAGAAGATATCTTCGTGGCAGGCGAGGAAGGTCTGCGAGGAAAACGCAGGGGTGATTGGGTTGGCGTTGACAGGGACCGTAGATCTGCATTCTTGATAATTGGTGCTTTACGATCAGAGGGTATTCTGTGACTAGCACTGTGTGTGTATGTACTGTATGACTATGACCCCTCGCGCAACTTGAAGGACAGCCACGGTGATGTCGTTGTGGCGCTTGATCAAGTTGCCAATTGACTCACTCGACAAACTACAAACTTCAATTATTGCTTCGTATTGATGTCCTATTGACGACCCGCGCGCTCTGACCATAAGACGATGTCATGGCAGAGCTGTTCTTTCCGTTCTGGCATCCGTCGAGCACCACGCCCCAGGAGCCTCCCTTCTGCTAGTCACTCCCGCCCTCAGTCCACCGCCCTCCAATTCTACCAGAATCGCCAACTGGACCTTTATGCTACAAAACAAGCGCATCGACTCACTCTCAGGCAGCTTGTATATGATTCATTTTTACGTCGCTCTGCTTCAGCTCACTCATGCTCGCATGACCCACCAGGTCTTCTTCGGACGGCAAATGGACGAGGAACGATTGATCAAGGTATGGTTTGTATGGTTTGTTCTTGGTAAATGGTCGTGAAACCGTTTTTAGAGTGCCAACTATGTCCGTACTGAGATACCAGTGCGAATAGCTCATAGGATTAGAGACTTGCAAGCCCTTCCGTATGTTGTGGTCACCCAAGAGGGCGTAGCGAGGGTATATGAAGTGAGCATGGTTCATCACGTCTGCTAATACCCTGAATTGATCGTTTCTTTCCAGTTGTATTGGTCTGCATTCGAAAAGTACCTACCATCCTTCACAAAGTCCCCTGTTTCTGACCCGTCCATAGATTCCGACATTTCCCGCAAATCACTAACTTATCAGAAAACGAGAAATTTTGTGAATTCCTAGAAGATATCTTAGATGAACAGTGCGCCTTGCCACTCGCTATTTTGTGAAGTCTGACCGTTGCCTCAGCGCTCCCGTGATACCAAGTCTGTCTCTCGGGTTGTCTCTCGGGTCACCCCACCTCCCACCTGACTCCCTCGATTCATTTATGCGCCGGATGCTCGTTTCACGCATATCAAGGCGTGTACTTGCCGAGCATCACGTCGCCTTGTCGAAATCTCTAGGAAAGAATGCGTTGAACGACAAAGAAGATCCTCACGTTGGCATCATCTATACCGCACTGAATCTCAACGCTAGCATTGACAAATGCGTGAAACTTCTTCGAAGTCGACCGTACGACATACCGAGCATTGGGGAGACTGTCCCAGACAGAGGATGGCCAGAAGTCATCATCGATGGACACCTGGACACAAAGTTCTCATATATACGCGAGCATTTAGAGTGAGCATGCTTCATTGAATTTCATTGGCAAGTGGCTGAGTCATGAGCAGATACATCGTATTCGCACTATTGAAAAATGTAAGTTCCTGTTCCCTGACTCATCTCCTCGGGCCCCCGTTATGTACATTTCCGAAGGCAATGAGAGCTACTGGACTGCGACATCAAGGTTCAGCCACTTTGCCACCTATTTACGCTACAATAGTAGCAGGGGAGAACAATGTTGGAGTTCGCATATCGGACCAAGGTCAGCAAGAATCATGGCTCACGTGTGGTTAACTTACATTCTGCAGGCGGCGGGCTCTCTTCATCCTCCATTCGGTCCCCCTCTGATCTTTTCTCCTTTTCTCACGTCCGCAATGCAACGAGGATGGATAACAGCCGTTTGGGGGCCCTACGAACGGCTAGTTCAAGAGGTGTGAGAGCCACGGTTGCCGAACAGGTCGGAGGGTGGCAAGTGAATGAGATGGAGCGTTCACAAGGTGGTAAAGACCCTGAAAGAGAAGCTGGCATTGCACCCCATCAAAGAATTGGTCTAGGATTGCCCATGAGTAACATATTTGCAACGTGGGTTTCATTTCGCACTCTATTCCTCCGAGATTGACACTGGTCCAGGTATTTCGGAGGTTCGCTTGAATTGGTGTCTTTGGATGGATGGGGTGAGTGACCCAGCTTCTGCCCCGAACACACTGTGCTGAATGTATGCGTAGGAACCGATGTATTCTTGCGGCTACCAAAGCTGGTGAGTGGTTTTCATGATGTGTGAAGTTCAACTATAAGTGTCGCACAGGGTACGAATCTAGAAGGAATTGAAGTATAGGTATCTGTAACTCTCTCGCTTTCTTCACTTTGGGAACGTTAGGAACATTTATCGCAATTCCCCTTCCGTAGAAATTTAGGGTTCATTTCTGCTCTCAGTCACAATAATCACAACTACACTATCTCGCAGCCGAGAGTCTCGAATTCTGACCGGAAATGAGTATTGCAGGCGCCTACGGGTGCTTCTTGCGCCTGCAGCTACGCCTACTGTCGGTAAGTGTGTTAGATGGGTGTCTGTAGGTGTATTTGGTTCCGAAATGCAGTGTTTTAAGATGCACTGCCTACTGGCCAGCTGGTGCCTGAATTTCTTGGAAGAGTACTAGTGTTACAGTACCCGAAAGACTACAAAACATGCTCTGTCAGGTGGTCGGTGGGCGCTCTTTCGCTAAGTGTGTCTGCCCACAGCTGCCCTGTCTGTTTCCCCTTCAATGCCCTTTGCCATCCTCAACGAACTGTTTCACAGCTCCCAAACATGAATGACTCGGATCGTTATGTCCCACCACCACCGCCTTACGAGCTCTCCCTTCAGCAGAAAGTCGGCGAGGGGGCATCAAAGATATGCCCTTTCCAACTTGAAGATGGCGATGCAAGCAAGGAGCAGACGGATTGCAAGGATTCGAAGGCCTTCGACCAGAAAGCGTTCCCCGAGGCCGCAGTATACCCCCTCCGGATTCAGAAGCGTTCCGCAAAGCCGGACGACCCTCCCCGCCCTCACCGACCTCTTCCCCCTCCCCCTCGTCCTGCACATGCCCATCGGCTTAATCTACCAGGCCCAGAGCAAGGGTCAAAAATGAAATGTATTCTAGAAAGCAAGGAGGCGCTTTGGCAACAGGATCGTGTCGCAGAGATCCCACCACCTCCCCCATTCTCGGATATAGCTCGCCCTTCAGAGGATCTATCCTATTTGCAGAGCATGCACTCCAGTACATCATACCCTTCGAATACCACACCTCGATCACCCCATAATCAGCCCCCCCGCCAAAGATATCATGATAACACACCGCCACCTTCACCGTATTACCCCGAGCATCAAGTAGAGGCGTCGTATAGTGGACGTTTTCAATCCGGTCCCCGCAATTCTTCTCAGCCCAGAAACCTCGGGATGCACTTGGCATTCGATCCTTCGGTGGCATACTCTGGCTCGCAGGCTGATTCCTGGGGTTCAGAGCCACCGCGAGGGGTAAACGCAGCTTCACTGTACAGGTGTGCACCTTTTAGTTGGGAGATAGAACATGAGTCTTACAATCGATGTCAGCTCTTCTGTTTCATCACATCTGCACCCTGGAGGATCACGACAATCTTATGTGTAAGTACATTCGCTCGCGCTTCATTGTCCCCTTTGTTCTTTTTCTGAACATCAAGTGAAACCACATGCTGATTAATACCCCAGTCCTACATCTTCCATATCCCACACCGAGACATCACGTCTTGATAAAGCCGATTTGCGCTCTTTGCAATCTCGTTACTCTGTTGTGGTTGACCCTGCGGCTTCAACTGCCTCTTTCTCTTATGGCCCGAGGCCGATGTCGATCCATGATTATGATCAACGTTGGGCTACGTCCGAATCTGATATCCACCGAGAGGTATATCGTGGTCGACCGTAACCTGATCATATGTGCTATGCGATACATGCTATTTTCTGTGTTCTTTTAGGATGGTTGTATTCGTACCGTGTATTTCTACAGGCCTTTACTTATTCAATTTGGGATTTTGTAGCATTGCTCGGGCTAGCTCTCCCGCTCAGCTGAGATGTGGCATCATGCATCACGTTTCAGGGCGGTCAGTTTCCATCGCGACTGCATCTCATCATTATCATCAGCTGTTCCAAGACCATATACTGTATACATACTCCAGACTCCAGAGTCCATAGACTCCATACGGACCTGTGATATCGCTTTCAACCTGTGCAATGCAGCGCTCAAGTACCAGTACTCGCACGTCGCTGACATCTAGCAGCTCAGACAAACCCGCAGACTATGTTTATTTCGAGCGCAGCTACACTGGTTTCTCCAGTGATGCCGTTCCTCGCGCTAAGGCTGCTCAGCTAAAGCTTGAACATTTCTACAAAGTCTCCGTAGATGCCGCAATCGAACGAAATGGCAGGTACGTATCGTACCGCACCGAATACATGCAACGCGCTAACGACGGCTCTAGGCGCGTGGAGTTGGAGCGAAAGCTTCAGGCGGATGTTATGATGTCAGACGAGAGGAAGATTCGCCACCTGCAGCAACTCGGAAAGAAGGAATCTACATTCCTCCGTCTTCGACGAACTCGGCTAGGGCTGGAAGATTTCAGGACCGTGAAGGTCATCGGGAAGGGTGCTTTCGGTGAAGTCAGTACCTCGTTGTTCAGCTACCTTGCGTGTACTCAATTGAATTTGTGGTGTCAAACGTAGGTGCGCCTCGTTCAAAAATCGGATACTGGTAAAATCTACGCGATGAAGACCCTGAAGAAGGAGGAGATGTTGAAGAAAGACCAGGTATGTCCCCTCTCGCTCATGATTGACTGTTGATGAAATGAACTTATTGGCGCGAACTCCAGCTAGCTCACGTTCGCGCAGAGCGCGATGTCCTTGCAGAATCTAATTCTCCTTGGGTTGTACAACTATATTACTCCTTCCAAGATGCCCAGACTCTATACTTGATCATGGAGTTTTTACCCGGCGGGGACCTCATGACCATGCTCATCAAGTATGATACCTTCTCAGAAGATGTCACTCGATTCTACATGGCACAGTGTGCACTTGCTATCGAGGCAGTTCATAAACTCGGATTTATCCACAGGTCTTTATGTCCCTGGATCTCCGACTTCCTTTGCTGAATCTTTTTTGCAGAGATATCAAACCTGACAACATCCTCATAGACAAGGATGGCCACATCAAACTGTCTGACTTTGGCCTTTCGACAGGCTTCCACAAACAACATGATTCCAGTTACTACCAAAGGTTACTGGATACTGCAAACAACCCTCAATCAAGTACCGCTACTGCGCGGAACAGCGTCATGGTGAACGCAATTCATCTCACTATGACCAACAAGGACCAGATTGCGACCTGGAAAGCCAACCGACGGAAGCTGGTATGTGGACGCTTATTATCAACCTTGGAGCATCGACGAGATGAATTTCGCAGGCGTACTCCACTGTTGGTACACCTGACTACATTGCACCAGAAATTTTCATGCAGAAAGGATACGGAAACGAGTGTGACTGGTGGTCGCTCGGTGCGATCATGTTCGAGTGCCTGGTTGGGTATCCTCCATTTTGCTCGGAGTCGACGCACGAGACATACCAAAAAATCATGCAATGGCAACAGTATCTGGTGTTCCCGGATGACGTTCACCTAAGTCGCGAAGCCGAGGATCTAATTCGCAGGTAAGCGAGGTATATCGCTTCCCCGGATTATAACCTAACAGCTTGCTAGGCTTATGACATCTCCAGACCGCAGATTGACTGCAGAGCACATAAAAAAACATCCGTTCTTCTATGGAGTCGATTGGGACATGATTCGTCGTATCGATTCGCCGTTCGTTCCGAACCTGCGCTCGATAACGGACACGTCTTACTTCCCTACCGATGAGATTGACCAGAGTCCTGCCGAAGCCCCCATTCCCAGCTCGGGGGGCGCACAGAAAGACCTTGCCTTCCTTGGGTATGTTGAAACCTCTTCAGAATTGAATTGTGCTAAAATCCTTGTCCAGATATACCTTCAAGCGATTTACTATTTCATCTCATGCTTTTTAAGTCGTCGTTTAGCTGATGTAGCGGAATCTTCATGTGTTTGTCCGATAGGATGTGGATGGTAGGATATATATCTTGGTGTTGTAAGATAGATCTTTTTTTCGTGACTTTACAGTCGTGTGTAGAGCCTCTGTCTTCCCGTATTTGCTACCATTGCGACTTTCCTTTTCGGTATGAGTGAAGAAAACGGATGTCGATGAGCTCGAGCTACGACTCCGGAGACCAGCTCTCGGTGGGTATTGACTACGTTATCTGTCGTAGACTCCTTGTCATCGTGAATTCCGGTCGCTGACTGCACATTGTCGGCTGCCAGAAGCTATCGCGTCTTTGTCAATCATGGCGTTTGCAGGACCGTGGTCCTCCCTCCCGACCACGCTCACTCCATGGATGTGAGTAATGTGCTTTCGAGTTTCCTTAACCTCATATTCTTCCAAGTCTGGATGTGATACAGTCAATGGGGCATACCCAAATGACACCGGTGCAAGCATCCACGATACCCCTCTTCATGCAACACAAGGATGTAGTTGTCGAAGCCGTCACAGGGTCGGGGAAGACCCTCGCGTTCGTGATTCCAATCCTAGAACGACTGATAAGACGGGAATCCAAGCACAGGTCGAACGAGATCGGGGCGCTGGTGATCAGTCCAACAAGGTGATTGGGTTTTCTTGTTGCTTCTGGGAGTCGTCTGACTTTCATCATCCAGAGAGCTAGCGACGCAGATACATTCCATATTTTCTCTATTTCTGTCTGCACAGTCGAGTCACCCGAGTTCGGAGGGGTCTCCCTTTTCAGATACAGTAAAACCATCGCATCCTCCGCCCCTCCTCCTCATTTCCTCCGACCACTCATCTCCCGCACAAGATATCCAACGATTTCTAGAGACCGGCGCCGATATTGTAATAGGTACCCCTGGGCGGGTGGAGGAATTTTTCACAGGAAGAGGTAAAACGGTTGTTGGCGTGAAGGAATTGGAAGTGCTCGTCCTTGATGAGGCAGACAGGTACGCTGCATTCTCGGTTTTCTTTCAAGCTCCTGACATTCTCTTCGCGGCACCAAGATTGCTTGATCTAGGCTTTCAAAATGCGCTAACTCGTATCATAACGCACCTGCCAAAGCAAAGACGGACAGGACTTTTCAGCGCAACTATGACAGACGCAGATGCTTTATCGGAGCTCGTACGTGTGGGGTTACGCAATCCCGCACGCATAGTCGTCAAAGTTCAATCCAAAAAATCTCATAGTGGCAAACAGGGCAAGGGAGAAGTCATCGAGGAGAGACGCATACCTCCTGGGTACGTCCTTCTTGTCGTATTTTGTAGCTTCACATCTGAAGATTCTTACTATAGGCTCCAAAATTTCTACATCAATTGTCGGACGTCCGAAAAGCTGGTACAACTTGTCCGGGTCATCGAGCATGAGGTTTCATCACATCAAGCTTCCCATTTCATCGTTTATTTCGCCACCTGTGCATGCGTTGACTACTTTTACAGAGTGAGTGTCTCCGCACAATCTCTACGAGTCGAGTATGATGACTGATGCAGTGACCAGGTTCTCCCAAAACTTTTACCAAAAAACTCCAGGTTGTTCTCCCTACACGGGCACCTGCTCCCAGATGCCCGTACTCGCGCTCTTTCAGCCTTCTCGTCCACCATCTCATCCTCAAGCTCACCATCTATACTGCTTGCAACAGATGTTGCGGCACGAGGGCTTGATATACCACATGTTGACGTCGTGATTCAATTTGACCCACCTGCGGACCCAAAAGCGTTTTCACATCGCTGTGGGAGAACCGCTCGTGCAGGGAGAACCGGGCGAGCGTATGTATTTCTTACCGGCAGAGAAATAGAGTATACCGGTATGTATACCGCCTGAATGTTTGGTCGCTGTTTGATGTACTACTACCTTTGCAGATTTCCTTGCAGTACGGAAGATTCCCGTACGAAAACACCCACTCATCCAAGTCGGTGGTATCCCTCCAGCTCAAGGTTCGAGTCAACCCGAGTCGGAAGACCCCGCTGTCGAATCGTTCTTATCTCAAATACGACAAGTTGTTCTCACAGACCGCGCACTCAACGACAAGGTAACCTTGTCCTGGTGATCACTTAGTCGACGTCTCTTGAGGGCTGAACAAACGCGTCACAGGCAGCAAAAGGTTTCGTATCCTTCGTACGGGCATACTCGAAACATGAGGCATCCTACATATTTCGAATAAAAGATCTCGATCTCGTAGGTGTTGCCAAGAGCTTCGGCCTTCTGCGTCTCCCCCGGATGCCGGAGCTCAAGGATGTAGATAAAACAGGATGGGTGGATGCCGCTGTGGACGTGGGTTCTTCGGTTTCGGTTTGCCCGGTTTAAATTCTGAACTTCGTGGCATAGTGGGATGACTACGCTTATGGTGACAAGGCGCAAGAGGCTAAGCGCAAGGAGGAACGATCCAAGGAAGAAGCTCGGAAAAAGACAACCGAGCCCCGTGCTGCGAAGCGGAAGCGCAATGCACCGTGGAGTCAACAGGTCGATGATAGAGAAAAAAAGGACGTGCGGAAACTAAAAAAGGACAGGAAACGGCAATGGTTAAACTCGCAGACTCCCGCTAACGAGAATGGTACAATGCAAGCTTCCGAGACTCAAAAGACCGAGGGGGACCCAGACGACGAGGACGATTGGGATGATCTTGCCAGGGAAGAGCGATTGGCCAAGAAACTGCGGAAAGGAACAGTTACACAAAAGGATTTCGACACAGAATTCGGCGATTTGTAAGGTTACTTCGTTGCAGATACCACATCCTCTTAAATGGTCCGTATGTTGATACAAATAAGTTAGTCTCGCGGTATTAAAATGTCAAGTGATCCCAGGACATGGCTTGGCGCCATATCACCAGGTAGTGAATGTTGCAGAGCCGGGAGCATCAAAGCATCACGCGTGCGACCTGTTAGGTTGCGGACGGAGTAACGGACGCATCTATCATACCTATCAGCTTAGGCAGGAAAAGCGACAAAGATGGCACACCATTTCAACAAAGATCGGTAACAGCGTTGGAATGTGCTTCAGTTCCGGAGGTTGCGTCGCGACTGCCACCTTCTTTTTCGGCTTCTGCGGGGGTCGTGGAGCCGGTGGCGGATGAGGATCGTCTCCGGTGGTACCTTGCTCGACACTGAGGGAGAGTGAATATGTCTTGCGATGGCCCGCGGAGGAAGACTCGGTATGATCAGGCGGAAGAGGTTTATTCTGTTGAGTGGGGAGTCGTGGGACCGGCGGAACCGGGGGGACATCATCCCCAAGGGGACGAGGGCTTCCAGAGGCACCCATCGATTTAGCGCTGTGTAGTAGTGACAATGACCTTTGTCTGCCAACAGGAGTTCGTGGCGACGGGGATGTCTGCGATCGCGATAGAATTGGGGCTGTGTGGGGTCCGGGTTGAGGCGCCACGTGGATTGTCTGGGATCTGGGAAGGGGCGTAGGTCTCGTCTTAGGAGGCTTTTCCGGCGTATCCTCGTGCGCGGGCGTTTCCCCTTCGGTCTCGTCGCTGTCCGTCTCATACTCACTACTATCCTCGTCGCTGTCGTCCTCACTATCGTCTTCGTCGTCTTCGTCGTTACTCCCTTCGGCAGCAAGCTCGTCGGCGTTCGCTCTGACCAACTCCCCAAAGTCAAACCCACTCGCGATGCTGTCCAACAAAGCTTGTGCCGCCTCGTCTTCAGTGTCCGCATCCTCTCCCGCACCTTTCTGCGCACTTCCAAACCTTCTCCTGACCTTTTCTTCATGAGCAATCTTGTTCAGGTAGTGCCAGCGCATGACCTCGTCGACCTCCTCCATAATCTTTGCCCTCTCTTCTCCTCCAGCTGGCAACAAGGTCTCGAGTGAAATCTTGCTTCCTTCACCCGTCGTAGACGAACCGACGCCCTCGCGGACGACAGTGAGGAATCGCTCGATCCAATGCATAATGCTGTCAAAGAGGCCCTGGTCCTTGGAGTGAACTTTGTGTACAAATGAATAAAATGATTGTTCATGTCGGTTAACAAGGTCAATGAATGCTTGCACTGTCGACGAGGGATCTGATTGAGAGACTGACAGGGGTTTTATTGAGCAATGCGGCATAACAACAAGGTGGATGGCTCACGATCTTCAGTCTGTTCGACTGTGCGTATGAGATCATTGATGAAGGTTTGCATGTCCCCGAGCGAGTCCCCGATACTCGCTGCTCGATACACTTCAGCCAATGGCGCATAAAACATTGTAATTATATCCTTCAGCAATTCCGCCGTGATGCCCTGGGGGTTGGATGAGCGAACGAGCGAGCAGAAGTCAAGAGATCTTACTTCGAAAATCAATGCGATCAATTGTTCCCGATCTCTCAACCTTGAGTATAGCCTCACAAGCACCTTCAAATCCTCAAATAGCCATGCGTCGTCGTCGTCGGGACCCTCATCGTCGCTATCGCTCTCGGATCGACTCTTTCCCTTACCTCCCTTCCCTTTCCCTTTCCCCTTCCGTTCCTTCTCAGCCATCCACTGCTCCCACTTCCTCCATGACCGTTCCACCCTTTCTGCGAGTGATCTTGATAAAACCGGTTCCTCCCCTCCCATGAGCACAAGTCTCAAAAGATGCGTGTTTTCAGCTCTCGCGTCCGAGCGGTACATCTCCTGGATTTCACGGGGAGCATAGACGAACAGCCTGATTTTTTCGCACATAAGCGGAGAGTCTATCTTGGCAGATACGAGTTCAATATACGTGTTCAGAGATTTGACTTCTTCGGTGAGGGAGGAGGAGAACATGCTAAGCGCGTTCTCGTGAGTAAATTCAAGCAAAAATGTAAACGACCTACCGCTGGAGCAGGCTACGACTCCCGAAAGGTTGAGCGAGGAATATGTCCATGATGGCACGTAGCATTGCAACAGGGTTACTTATCCTGAGAGCTCCCTTGAGTAAAAGGTAAGGCATGAGCCCATGTATACGTTTCAGACCCGCAAATGTCTCCGATGAGTTGTCAGCAGCGACATATGTCTGAAAAATCGTCGACGCCAACGAAATCCTTGCCCATTCAAGGACAGCTTGATAGTTCTTTGGAAGCTGGCGCACGTATGGGGTAACCTTGATTATCGAAAACACATGGGTAAGTCCATCTGTACCGCATCTAATTAGCTTGACAGAGCAATGCCATCAAGAGTGGCATTACCTTTCCCGACGAGCTCGCCCTTGACAGCCCTGACGGCATCTCTTAGTTGATCGACCCTTGCGCCGATCTCCTTGGCAAATTTCTTCTTGCCTTCCTCCCTGACCCGATCTGCCTCTTCCCTGCGGTGTGCATCTTCCTGTTCCTCAGGGCTGAGCCTTGTAGGTCCACTGAAGAGGAATGAACGGAGAACTGGCGAAGAAGAAAACGGTGGGATTGATAGTAGTGTGTGGAGGTAAGCGCGAAGGGTCAAACGATTCTTCTCTCTGGAGAGACGGGGAGGGGAAGGGGAAGGTGAAGGGGAGGGAGGAGGGTTAGTGGGGGAATAGTAGCTGCCAGGCAGGGATAGATACTGTACAAAAGAATCTGACGAGCTATAACCGCTGGGAAACGCTGGAGAGGAAATGGGCTGGGAGTTCGGAATGTCGATTGCTGTGCGGTCCTTCGCAGGGGGTGATGGAACGATAGAGTCGGGATATGCTTTGCGGAGCTAGAAGACGTGAGAAAGCGTAAGGGTGTGTAACGAAGGAGGACAAACCTCCTCTGCAAGCGTCTTGAAATCACCATGACGGCGAGCGACGCAGACTTGTCTGTCTTGCGAGAGGGTTGTCCGGATAATGAACTCCTGCAAGGGGATATGTGACTGTGTAGGGGAGTATGAAGATCGCAAGCTTACATCGTGGGCACGAGATCTGACGCGGTTTCTGTCTGTCACAGTGCGTACGGACACGATGTTGACAGCGAAGTCGTCGTTGTTTGCCTTGCGCTTTGCGAGTCGCTTATTGACTGCACGCTCTAGGGACTGAAGGTCAGATTGAGAGAGTCTGAGAACGTCTTCAGGCTCTGAGAGCTTGATGGCCGAGACCATGAGCATGGAGAGATTACGCTCGACCTTGGCCAACGTTTTGAGGCGGGTTGCCTCAGGTGTATCGGAAACATCTGATTCGTCTATGGGGATTGACGGGGATATGTTTCGCGAAAATGCATTGGCGACGAACGGCTGTAGTTTGTCCGAGTAGAAGCTGCTTGGTGCTGCGGCCAGGAAGGGAAAGGAGATGATGAAGTGGCGGAAGATGTAGTTGAGAAAGGGGAGATCGAGTCTAGAGGAGCGTGACTGGGGCGGAGAGAAAGGTGGACCAAGGTATGCGAGGGTGGATGCATTGTCGGCGGGTGCGGAGGTGAGATCGTCGAGTTCTCCTCTGAGCTGGAGCTGTACGAGGGACTTTTTGAGATAGTGGGCACGAAGGGGGGTGAGTGTTGCGGGAGAGTCGGATGTCGCCGTTGATGGGTCGCTGTCTGGTGTGTCGCTGTCTGGTGTTTGTGGTGGTGGTCTCGATGGACGAGGTGGTCTAGAGGACATTGCGAGCGACGATGGGAGAGAGGGAGGAGAGGGAGTTTAGTAGTATTACGTCATGCGTGTGTAGACATTGACTAGATCAGCCATTGGGCGTATACACTTTCTGACCCTGATATGTCCTCCGGTTGGGCTCATCCAACAACTTCTTGAGCTTGCCCGCAACCTCCTTCACTCCCTGACGGCACTCTTCCATCCCTCGCCATGTACCTGCAACACTCCAGCACTCAGAGCATGCCTTGGACGCTTCGTTGACCGTCTCTATCTCGAGTTCACTTCGGTGATGGAGCGCGACGACGACATCAACGAGTCTGTTAAATCCCGTCTGCCATGTGGAGATACCCCCTTCAGGGTTTGTGGATGCATCTGTGACGAGGTACGATGACGCAAGTCCGAGAGCGCGTCGGAGCACTATTTGGTCTATCGCGCCTGCATCACGGGTCATTTTAGCGAGTACGTCGACCACGAATTGGCCATAGTCTGTCGGGGAGCTCTGTCCCTGGCGAGCGATGAGCGGTGAGTATGGGAGTGACGGTAATCACATGCCTGCATGTCTAGCTCGACTGTGGGGAACATGGGAGCGTTTAGGATGAAGGACGAGGGGTCCATGTTAGCTGTAGGGCAGGGGATGGGGAAAGACTTGCCTTTAGCAAGTTACCTGTAGATATATTGCGTGTCGCGGTGTGTAGGTATAGGAAATTGGGGTCTAGAATGCGAGGTTCAGTTGCGAAGTTGTTGACAGCGATTGCCAAGTCTCTCGATCTGTTCCCTCTCCGTCCCCCTCGTGTCATCGTCCCTCACCGAAAATTTTCCATTTCCACTCATGTCTTCTCTCCTCATCAACCTCTTATCCGCTTTCACTCCCTCTCCAGTCGCAATATCAGACGACTACAACGCACTAGAATACCGTTGGAAATTCCTCGTTTTTAGACCAGGTCGTAAGTAATCCCCACAGTGCACCGACACGTTCTCCTCACACTTCCTCTAGTTTTCATAGCACAGGGCTACCTCCTCCTCGGTCTCCTCCTTTATGTCGCATTCGCACTCTACGGAAAATATCACAATCAGCGCAAGGCCAATGCCGTCTACGACGCCATCCTCCCCCTTCTTACCCGCAACTTCGCCGCCCCAACCTCGTCCTCTGGTCTCATCTCTGACGGTCCAACTGACTTTTTCGTATTCTCCACCGGAAGACGTGCCCTAGCCTCTCTCCACACCGTTCTCACCCTCACTCCTCGACAGGACCCACTCCAATACCTCTGGCAATGTCTCTGGTGCATGTACGACCTCACCTACACCCCCGTTGACGAACTCACACTCGACTTCCTCCTTGACCCCGAAACTGCCGCGGCCGTACCCGACTTTGTCTGGGCAGTCGTCAACAAGTCCGAGCTCACGACTATCAAGGCAACCCGCTGGGACCTCGTTCGTCCTTTTTTCTCCACTCATAATCCCCCCTTACTGACGCGTTTCTCGCAGACGTTCACTCGCACGACCGAACATGCTTCCCTTCCCCAGTCCTTCTCGCTCATGTCCGAGTTTGCAGACGTCACGGACGCGATTCTTAAACTTCAACCTTCCCCCTCCACGACCCTTCCCACCCTCCTCGCGACCCCACCCTTCCTTACCTATCTCCGCTCCCTTTCTGTCACTGACCAGCCCCACGAGAGACCATACACAGCGGCCTCGTATGTCGAGGAGAAACTCAAGAATAAGCGTGTTGTCCTCAACGTGAAGCTCCCTAGCGCGCATAACGCGCATGAACTCCTTCCCATCATTGAGGCTGTATTTGCCCTCGTGGACCTCTTGACCACCGGAAAAGTCATCTTGCGCCCAGAGACCAAGTCAAAGATCAGAAGGGTCAGAGAAGACGTCGAGAAGGAAATCAAAGAGGACCAGGCCAAGGAGAAGAAGGAAGAGGTCAGTTCCATTGGTCGCATGCCTTTGGCAAGCTTCCTCATGCACTATTCTAGGCTGCCGAGGACAAGAGAAATGCCAAACGCAAGGTCGAGGAAGAGAGAATGGCAAACCTCAGTGCCGCCGAGCAGAAAAAGGTCCGTCGTTTCTTTTTTTTTCGTCTCAAGGTCCTCACGTCTTTCTTTGTTAGATTCTCGAGCGAAACCAGAAACGTGCTATCAGGAAATCTCAGGGAAAGGTTCATCGGAAGTAGCCTTTAATGGTCACCTCGTGTTTTCATTTAATTATCTGGCTGTATTTCACAATGACAGCCTTCAATAAAGTTATACCCCGCTTTAATGTTGACAGGTCCTCCGGTGCAGATCGCGCCCATAATTTGCGCTGGAGGCGTCGATGCATCGCCAGGGTTCGAGGCACAATCGATTAACAATTGTGTGGTATAACTAAAGTAGCATCCGCGGGTATCTATTTGTCGTCGGAAGAGTACAGCAAACAAACAAACTGTCCAGGTGATCGATCAAAGAAAAGCAACAAGTCAGTACTGGTTGGAAAGCTGCCAAAACCGAACGAGTATACATCAAGATCCAGCACCAACAGTTCCATTGCCCTCAACCCCACCCGTCGATGGCTCCCTCGTCGCCAGTACACTGGGTCCAACACCCGGTCCCGCATCTGCCTCACCTTTGATGAACCCAAGCCTTGCTCCCCAACTCGTAAACACTCTCAGCAACCACACCGGACCCATCGCTTCTCTCTCACCTTCTTCACCACCGCTATCTCCGAGACCGTCCTTCCGCTCCACACCACCAAACTCGGCCTCACTCTCTGTCTCGTCTTCTCCATCGGAGAACTCCCCGTCCGCAACGATCGCCCTCTCCTCTTCTGCTTCCGATTCCGTGCGTCCAAGAGCGTCCACAGGGCACTCTCTGCCGTCTAGTCTCCACTGACTCGTCCGCCGCCGCCGTCCTTTGCGACGTCCCCGCGTCCCGACTCCCGCGCTTGGTCCTGAACTACCCACCCCAAGCATATCGTCCCTTCCAAACACGACACCTCGCAATTCCCACAGCTTCCTCCTCACATCTCTCGTTGAAGCCCACATATCGTCTACTCTTATCTGTGCTGCTTCGTATTGCAGGGCCGGGACAGGGGGAGGTATCGGCAGGGCATGAAGAGCAGCCATGACAGGCGTGAGGCCTGGGGGAGTGTGCGCACGGAATGCGTGCGGTAATGACGTAGGCGACGTGGGAGGAATCGGGGGTGTTGCAAACCTAGTTGGGGAAGTAGCAGAAGTACCAAGATGTGGGAGGGAATGTTGATTGGAAATGGGAGAAGTGAGAGCATCGATGATCGGTTTGTGTGCTGTATGCGTGGCACGAAGTGCATTCGAAGCATGGGCTAGGTGCATCGTCAAGTACTGACAGGGGACACTCAATGTCACATCGAAAAATAAACGTGAAAAGCACGGTGCGAACCTCGAGACACTTCACAACCCCTTCAAGATGTGCCTCTCGTCTGCGCATCATCAAGATTTGTCCACACAACTCGACATCGATACGCATCCGGTCCATGCGAAGTACGGAGACGTCTCTCACAGAGCGGAGATCGTGAAATGTGTATCTCCTTGAGTAAACAGAAAGTAGTATTAAATGTCAGCATGGGCACCTGAACATGACAAGGGAAAGAGACCTACCGTCTGGTCTGACGACGACCTGCTTTGTGTCCCTTCTTCATCACCTCTTCCTCCAGAACACGCCCTTTCCACCACGCCTCGCGTCTACCTATGACATGCTCCCATGTAGCCACACTTTGTCTCCCCTCGCACACCTCGGGCGTCAGTCGCCTATCATGCTCAGTACCGACAAGGTTGGCAGAACTGACATCTGGAGAGGCACCGAGGATGAAAGGGTTGTGTGAACGCGAGATAGCTGTAAACCGACGCGTCGATCAGCAAATCATTCTTTAGTGTCACCCGTTTCTCTGCGCGAGAACATCCAGCGTAAAACGGTCGTGCACGTACATATCGGTGACACCTGACCACTGCTTAGGAGTTCGTCCTCGTCCCCATTTTCACTGGAATGGGAGTTGTGAGTTGGGTGAAAGACGTACACTTGGAAAGCGACTTACAGAGATAGTATGACAGCGGGAACCCCAAGCCCTTTCAGTTCAGAGGCCGGGTAGACATGCCCCGACGATGACGACTGTGTAGACAAGGGAATTGGAATAGACGACGTGCGCCCCCCAAATTTAATGGGAGTCGTCGAAAGGTCGACAGACTTCTTCGACCGGTTGATCCTATGCACGTCAAAAAACGGTCCTCGATATCACATTCAGACGTACCCCGCCCACATCTCGAGCCGCTTCTGTACTTTCCCGGACCATGCCCCACCAAAGGCCAAATCGTCGTCTCCAAGCGTCTTCGACACGACGTCTTCCGCGTCACTGGAAGTGAGTCTGTCCCTGTCCCTTTCATTACTTCTCTCCGCCTCCTTTTCTTTGTCCATCCCCCGAAAACTCCACCCCGTCCTTTCCACGCGTTCTCGCATCCTCGCCAACACCTCGACCTTGCCGGTCCACAAGGCCCTCACGCTGCCTCCGACCCTCTCCTTCTCAGCAACATTATCACCACGCTCTTTCAGACTTTCCCCTTCCCTACTCGGTCTCTCTTTGTCTCGTTCCCTCTCTACTTCTTTGTCCTTTTCTCGTTCCTTCTCGCGTTCCCGGTCGCGGCCACTGATGATTTCTCGTACGAATACTCCCAAATCAGCAGTGGGCGTACCCACAGACTCTGGTCCAGTGCCGCTCGCCCCACTCACACTCACCCGGCCAACGAGGTCCATCACGCGCCCTCCAAGCCACTTCCTCTCTTCATCTGTTACCTCTGAATCGGAAGTCGGGTCAAGCTTCGAAAGAATGACTCGATGGACCTTGCGAGAGTCTGAATGTCGGAGTTTGGCATCGTGTTGAGAGAACAGTGAAGTATGCAGGGCGAGCGTTAGATGGGTTACCGGTATGGGCATGGACGTAGGGCTTGGGGAATGAGACTGGAGCGGGGTTAAGGGATGCAAGGGTGAGTTGGGTGTTGACAAGGTGATTTGAGGGGTGAATGGCTGGTGCGGGATGGCAGGCGAAGTGGTCGTTGAGGCACTTGCACTTCCGGGTAATGAGTTTGAGTGCCCAGTTTGCATCGTCGGGACGGGGAGCGTCTGAGTGCTATTGTTCGTGACAGTTTGGGAATGGACATAGGATGTCAAAGAGTAGAGGAACTCGTGGGGGTGAATAAATGGATCTTTGGTGACGGTCGGCACCCAGGCGGCGAGCTTGTTGCGCATCGATAGAATGAAGGAAAGAATCACGGCGACCACACTCGGATCCGCGATACGTTCTGTCGGCTGCAACAGTTATGTTTGCATAACACCCAGAACTCACCGAGACTGAGAACCTACCTCGAAACCAATCAAGCCTTCACCAATCTCGGCGACCCATTTCTGTAACCCTTCAATCGTCACGTCACACAGTAACCCATCAAACATCGGTCCTGGGGTGTGTGGAGGCGGTAGCCGGAACATGCCACACATGGCGAGCGCAGCCTGTAGAAGCTTGACTAACTCGAGTACATAAGCTGTAAAGTGTGGATGGCGGGAGACTCCTTGCGTGGCAACAGCGCCGGACTGTGCGGCAATTGGTTGGTTGAGGATGATAGTATTGTTATTGGTTTGGTGAGATATCGAGGAAGGGAACGTCGATGCTTCTGGAACGGCAGGGGGAAGTGTAGTGACAGGTTGTGAATATGCGCGAGTGTGTGTACGAGAATGCGATTTGGTTCTGAAGGCACTAGGAGGTGGCAGACCATCGTGAAAGTAGTAGGTTGACTTGAAACGATCCTTGGTCGTATCGCTGCGAATAAAGTTTGGTCAAGCATACAGCCTAGACCCATATAGGTATCACCTTGGTTCTTCAAGCGTGACCGCACTCCGGCCGCTGCAGCCCATGCGAAGTAGGTTGATGTTTGCATAAAGGCGCTCTTGTGCAGCAAGGAAGTCGCCACTAGGAATGTGCACAATCGTGTAATCCGAGCGGAAGTGAGCAAGGGAGGTCACCATGAGTGTGCCCTTCGGAGTCTAAGTGATCCATGAGCACACATGCTACGAAAGACCACGCCAAGCCCTCACTTCTCTGGGTCGCGCTCCATCCTGTTTGCGGAGGTGCTGGACAGCTGCCTTGAACTCTGACTCGGCCTCTGCAGGGGTCAGATTCGATGCGGGACCGAGCGCAGTAACCACGATCTATTCAAACGTCCGTCAAGCACGACACGAGAGTTGTGCAGTCCTGGAACGTGCCTTGTGAGAAGGGTCACCGGTATAGACGATCAGCACGGTCACTGGGCGCGTACGTTCCACTATCCTGCGAGACCCGAGATGACAAATTGGACGGTCGTCAAACCATGTTGTGTTACGCTCACCACTTCTCGACAGCATACATCTGGTATCCTACCAGCTCCATGCGCTCCACGACAATCTCGAAACGACACTTACGCCCAATCCAACGTTCTCCATCCAATCCCTCTGTCTCTTCGGTTCCCCAAACCACTGGAAAGGGTGAAACGCCATATCTATCGGCCGTTGCAGCAACGGAACCTGAACGGGAACGGACGCCGGATAACCTCCCGGTGGTCTTTGTGCGCGGTGAGCGAGTTGACGAGCTGGAGAGCCATGCGGACAACGAGTGAGGTATTGGCGACCGGACTGTCGGCATCAACAGACGCAACGATGGGCCTGAACCCGTGCTCGGGGTCGCCATGCTGGACGGTGAGCTGAGCAGTAAGAGTGGCAGCTGTACAAATTACTGGACAGCCCTGCCGCCAAGGGTATCAGTATGTTATGGCGTGACTGACTGTGACTTCCGTGACTTAATTAACTGACGTCACCCTTTGGGAACAGATTGGGCCGCACAGCGAAAGAAATGATGTCCCAAAGGCAAGAGTAACACAAGGATGCAATGTCCCCAGCTGGGGGGAAATGAAATCGAACAATGCACCAGAAAATCGTAAATAAAAGAGAGGAGACATGTGATGCACGATGCTGAAAGATGGGGTACAGTTAACAGTGGTTAGTGGATGACTGAATGATAGCCTAGTGTGATCGCAGGGAAGAGGAAAGGTAGGAAGTTGTGAGTTACAAACAAGATGAACGAAGAAAACCAACTATAGCACGACGCAACCGCTCGAGAACCACCTGTCGGGCCTGTGAGAATCAATTACCTACAAAATCGCGCAGGAGAAAACAAACCAATTACTGTTTAGTTGCTCGATCCAACCAACTACCATTCTCAGCCTCAGTCGCGCACTTTTAACCGGCACAAGTTTGGCCTTCTCGTGTTCGTCGATAGGGAGGACCATTCCCATCCAAAATGAAAATGCACCAGGATCAGTATCGGATGGCTGCGGACCGTATGTATAATTCAATCTCTGGACGACCCAAGGAGCCGTGCCTGCACGGAGCTGGTTCAAAAACGCGTGACATGTTGCCAAAAGTACCGGAGTGGAGAGGAACCGCTGGGAAGCACTCGACGAATTTGAGCTATGAGAGGAAGCGACTGAAACCGGCGACGGAGGAGGCGACACGCTAGATGCTATTCGAGAGAGCAAAGATGGGAGGGAGGGAGGCGGGGTCTCGGTTCGTGCGGCATGTGAGGACGAGGACGCACCGTCGTCATCTTCAGCTGCCCATTCCGCGAGATCGTCGTCGTAGTCGTCGATTCTCTCGATCCTGCCGATCATGTAACCATCCAGGGAGCTTCGTTCGAGTATTCGAAAGCGATGCGTTCCCCAAGTTTCCACCATGCTACGACCATCGGAGAGCATCTGGACGCTCCTGATTTCAAGCATGGTTCCAAACTCGGAACCCGCGTTCGTACCATGTCCAGGGATTGGTGCAGCTCGAGGAGGCATGATCATTCCAAAAGTGGGAGAAGGACTCTCGAGACAACGGCGGAGCATCAACCTGTAGCGAGGCTCAAAGAAGTGCAGGAGAGTGGGCATTCCGGGAAAGGAAAGTTGACAGACAAAGATGGGGGTGTCCAAACGAGCGTCGCGTTCTTCACGCTCCGTTGCCTCTCCACGACTGGAATAAGCGTCCGGGAATGCTCTGAGTACTAGAAGAAAGAAGGTGAAGGGGAATGATATGGAGTGACGTAATGGACTTACGGAGTGAAAGGATGATCTTGTTGTGAGGGTGCTCTTGGAAATAAGCGAAACCGGGAAAATCTTCGCGACAGAGGGGGCAAAGGAGGCTGTGGTCAAGTGATCTCTGGAGACACTTTGAGCAAAACGTCTGTGTGAATGTGAGAAGTGGCAGATATGGAAGGGCATGGCAGGGCATACGTGTTGGCAGGGTGTTGTGACTGGTTGGTAGAGCATCATGAAACAGATCTCACAGGTAAGTTCGGTGGCCAAAGCTTTCTCAAACTCTTGGAGTGATTGTGGTATGGAGGAAGAGGGGAGATGGGCTGCCGGGTCATCTAATTGAGAGTGAGGCGTACTTGGACGAGAAGCGGGAGGAGAGTCGGCATCGAGCGGGAGTGTGACGGAAGAGGGATGAAAATGGTCCTCTTGATCCGAGTCGTCGTCCAAGTTTCCATAGGAGGGGACGCAGGGGACTGATTCGTCTTGAGTTGCTTTCGAGGTTTCGCGGAGGAGGTGAAGGATGTTGTTTACCCTGACATCGACTCTTCTCGGGGCGTCCTCCGATGGGAGGCTAGTGGTGGAGAGGGGCGCGGGGAAGAAAGAAACGCGGGAGGAAGCAGGGATGATGGGGGTGACTGTCTGTTGCTGTGTAGAACAGCTCGGGATGGGACACTGTGAAGAGAGGACATGAGATGAGCATAGAGTGTGTCCGCAGCGAAGGGTTGTTGGTGCGGTGGGGAAGGTTGAGGGGGGACAAAGAGGGCAGTGAAAGAGAGGGAATAGGTCGGACGGGGAGGGAAACATGGGGCGCCTGTACTTGGAGGGGGAGGAGGGGGAGTGGTATTAGTAGTCCTGGGGGGTAGTCGGGGTGTCTGATGGAGGGAACGAATCAGACACTCGGACAGATGCACCCAGACGGACGCATACAGCGTGAAACACGGTGATACACGCGCAGAGGACGTCGGCGGGGTGGTTTGCGTCGACCGGTGCAGATTTGCGACAGGCTCTCCGCTCACAATCAGCATCATCACGATCCAGTCCGCAAATCGAACCCATCACGTGCTTGACAGTTAATACCTATGTCATACAACCACTTCATATGAATATGCTATGTATCGATATCGACCTATTCTTACAGGTTCGACGTGTTCGTAAGAGGCCACGAACTGCAATTAGTGAGCACATGCCACTATCCCATCACCCACGTAACTCACTAATCCGATTCAGACGTCGCCCGTTTGTATCCGTTTTTCTGGATGAACGCGTC
Organism: Chalciporus piperatus; assembly: GCA_038093975.1. Taxonomy (NCBI): domain Eukaryota; kingdom Fungi; phylum Basidiomycota; class Agaricomycetes; order Boletales; family Boletaceae; genus Chalciporus; species Chalciporus piperatus. The sequence goes on from JBBPTG010000003.1 coordinate 541,329, forward strand.
AAGTTCGGCAGGCCCACGTGATCCGTAGGGGTACGGCAGCGGCTTCGGTGCAACACCATCCTTGCCCTCTATCCAGTGCAAGATCGGTGTGAAGATCTGTCCACCTCTGTCAGTGATCACATCCTCATGCCCTTTCAATATTTTAAATACACCCACCTTCCATGCCACATCCAACTCATCGTCTCTCACAAAGTTGGAGTGATCACCCTTCAAGGCATCAAGAATCAACGCCTCGTAGGCTTCTGGAATCTTCGTGTCCGTGAACCGTCTCTTGTATGTCAGGTCCATCTCCGTCGGAATGGCGCGGAAAGAATATCCCGGCGTCTTCGCGTTTAGCTTGAGATAAACTGCTTCAGACGGCTGGATCCGCACCACCAACTCGTTGCGCGAGATGTCCGCAAAGATCCCCTGCGTCACATCTTTGAATTGGACGCGAATCTCAACCTTTGCCTCGTTCAGGGCTTCCATCTCCAGATTTAGTCCCTGACAAATGAAACGTGCTCATTCCCACTCACCCTTTCCGGCCTTCATGATAAAGGGTACACCTTCCCATCTTGGGTTATTGATCCTGAGCACAGTTGCTGCAAACGTGGGGCAGACAGAACCCTTCGGAACTGTGTCGTCGTCCAGGTAACCAGGCTTCCCGTCCGCAGCCACATATTGACCCAAAAGAGTATCTTCATGGGCGATGGGCGGAATCGCGCGCAGCACCTTGACCTATCCCACACATAAGAACAGGGGCTATGACGATCACGGCAGACCCGTACCTTTTCATCCCGGATATCCTCTGAGCTAAACGACACCGGCCGTTCCATCGTCAAGATACTCAAGACTTGCAGCAGGTCTGAACACACACGAGTCAGTGTCGGTCCATCCTTCCCACACATACACCAGAGCACTCACGGTTTTGCAAGATATCACGGATGATTCCAAATTCGTCGAAATATCCACCACGACCTTCAGTACCGAAAGGCTCCTTGAAGGTGATCTGAACATTGCTGATCGAATTTCTGTCCCACGCAGCGTTGAGGGCGACATTTCCGAAACGCAAGACAAGGAGGTTTTTGACCATCTCCTTTCCGAGATAGTGGTCAATTCGATAGGTTTCATCCTCAGTCCACGACGCTTTAAGAGACCCGAGAAGCGACCGACATGAGTCGAGATCTTTCCCAAATGGTTTTTCGACGATGATACGGTTGATCCCTTTTATCGAGTAGCAGCAATCCTTGATGTTTTTTGCGACGGGGACAAACACCGAGGGGGGGAGCGCAAGATAAAAGACGCGGTTGGCAATAGGAGTGAGGTAGTTCTTCTCGATTGCCTCGAGGTGTTTCGTCAAGTTGACGAAGGATTCGGCATCTTCATAACCGCCTGCCACATAGGTCGAGAACTGCTTGAACTCTTCCAGCTGAGCAGAGATGGTGGGATCGTTATCGGGGTTCTTGATGTAACCCGTGATTCGTTTGAGATAGTCTTCCGTATCCATTTTTGTGCGAGCATAGCCGACGATATGGACACCCTTGGGGAGATAACCGTTGCGATAAAGACCAAACAAGGCGGGATATGTCTGCAATGGGGGTCAGGGGAGGGCGGAAGGGCAATTGTGATGAAATAATGGAACCTTCTTCTTTGCGAGATCGCCAGAGGCGCCGAACACTGCAATACATATGAGATACGGATGAGGGAGATGGGGAGGCGAGGAGTGACAGGGGTGCTCACCGATAACGATTGTGTTATCTTGAAGGGCGTGGCCACTGGTCTCCATCGATGGGATGGTGCCAGAACGGGCACGTTGGGTTGTGGACATTGTTGATGAGGATGATGGTAGCTAGTGGTGGAAAGGGAGGATGATCGTGACCTATATTGGCAGACGTGAGAGCGAGAGTCACGCTGTGAGCTTGTAATGAAATTTACCCAGCGATGTGTTGTCTTCGTCAGCCGGATACTTACTCAAATTGGATTGCTAAAGCGCTACGCTAACTAAAGCTTCGCTAAAGATTGCTATGATAAGTCGGTGATAAGTCGACTGATCGTCATATTCTCCTCTCGGTCCGGCCATCCCGCCCACGTGCTTCGCAACACCCAGTGGCAGCGTCTATAACAGTGCTCATCATGGCGCCCGATGCCATGTCCGATGATCCCGCCATAAAACATTTCCAGGACCTCGTCTCTCCAGACTTTGCAAGCGCAGACCCAACTGCAGTCCACATCCATGCCAGTGCACTTCTGGCCCGACTCAAGGCGCTGAACAGGAACGCCAATGCCGCCACTCGCGCGCACAAACAAGCTACCGCCGATGCCAGGCAGGACATGGATCAGACACACCTCGGTCTCCAGAACTTGCTCTATGAGAAACGCCATCTCGAGCGCGAGATTGACAAATGTCGTCAATTTGCGTGCGTTTCTTCCTCCCTTTTCTCGACCGACCTCTTCACATCTATGTAGCTCCATTTATCAGGACATTCCCCTTCACTCCCTTGAAGACTTTCAAGAGTTAGCGCCACCAGAAGCTCGCACCCTAGATATCTTCGACAATCCGCATCAATTGATGCTCAACCGCCTCAGCTTTGAACTCGCAGAGCGCCAAAGGTACCGCTTGTGAACTCCCCGATGAAACAGCTTCTCAGTCCCTGATACAGACTTGATCACCGACGAAAAGAACTTACAATCCAGAAAGAAGAGCTTCTCAAACAAAGCAAGACTAAGCTTGCGACCGTGGAAAGTGTCAAACTACAAATTGACACACTCATGAAAGTGAATCGTTTCCTCCATGAAAGCACCCCTCCCACTCATGACTCTCCGTTTTTCAGGCTGCTTCAGAAATTCAGAGAAAAGTCGACGAGTTGGTTCCAACCCTTCCACAGTCCGCTGCCACGACCCCGGCTCCAACTTAACCGGGTCTGTCGTCGTCACATACCAAGACAAATTGGCTCGTACACTTGGTCGTACACCTCACGATCTGTTCCTGCCCATAGCTGTCTAGACGAACACGTTTTCCAATAAAGTCAGCGGGACAGGTACTACCAAACTTCCCTAGATATAGGTACAACAGGATACGAGGATGAGATAGATTCCGAGAGAGTATGTAGTGGCACAGAGAGGTTGGACTGAAATGTGTGAAGAATTAGAAAGAAGAAAAAAACAAACAGAAAAACAGATTGCATCTGAGGAGAACCGGGTATCCTCATAACGTTCAAACAATATTCCCGACTGGAGTGCGAAGGCAGCGTGCACAGGGCATAAAAGGGATGGATACAGTTGATGTGTTGTGGCGCATCCCGAATGAGGCTCAGGAGTCTTCCTCGCTGATGCTGCCCACGTCGCTCATTTCTTCGTCTTCGTCCTCCTTGCTCTTGTCTGCGGCGTCGACAACTTCTTTAGTCGCAAATCGGTGTATATACTCTGCACAGCATGATTCCAGAGTGAGTGGGTGGGCGTTGGAATTGATCGCAGGAAAGTTACTCGCCCTTAACTTTTGCCTCGTACTCCTTCGGGTGTCGCATCATCAACGCCGCAGCCTCCCCATTGAGAGGATCATTTGGATTTGGATAGCGGAGGAGTTGCGGCAGAAACACCTCGAAGATATTTATCATATCTGAAACCAATTCATTCAGGGTGTCACATGCGATGTCAGAAAAACAAACGCACCAAACATGGGCGACCACGTCTGGTTAATGACATCCAGACACACAGAGCCACTCCTTCGCGTGGGAAGGATCAGGACCCTACCGCCCGACGACAAGGAAGACTTACAGTTCGTCGATATTAGGGTGAAAGATCTTGTTCATGAATCCAATACTGGGAGATTTGTACGGATAATCCGCTTGCAGCTCAACGTGTATCTTCCATATTCCGCCTGCGAATGGAGCTGCGAGACACTCGCTTAGCAGTGTAAGGCGTTTAGGAACAGCGGAACTCACTTTCTGGAGGTCCGTAGAAACGAACGTAGAACTCGCGCATGTTATCATTGACGAGGGTGACCTCGAAATCCGACATCAGCCTGTAGACGACACTTGTCAGATGAGAAGGACCGAGGGGTTAGCACAGATACTTGCAGCTTCATAACATCGGTCTCGACGCGGCGCTTCGTCGAGTGTTTCGGAACGAGCGTTAGTCCCGCTTGCACAATGAGATCGATGGAGGTATACTTATCATAATGGCTGGGTTGGGTTGGTAGCTCAGTGGGAAGCTAGAGACGGTCCTTGCTGTAGGGCTTGAGACAGGCCAATGACGAGTGGGTGCCCACTTATCGGCTACCGGAATATGCCTTTTCCGGTTGTGACCGACCGAGTGCCAGCACAAACTCGCCGAACAGCGCCGGTCCAGGGCAAGACAACTGTCTACAACAACTTCTGATACTGATAAGATACAGACTTCACTCAATTGTAATACCAAACGTTTGTTTATCAGATTTTAGGGGGCTGTTTCAGCCTTGGTATCTAGGTAGGGCGTAGACGGTGACCGCTCTGAAGAGTCCGGAACGCATCACACATTCCACTCCTGCATGGGAGGGGTCGGCGCTGGGAATTCCTGACAAGCTTCATCTGTATTGGCATAGTTGTTGAGAAGGATCTTCAGTACGGTGTAACGTGGCGGTAATCACGACCACCTGAAACTCGCCAGTGCTATTTGAGTCACTGGGCTGCTGGTATTAAACGACAAAGCCTCGCCGTGAAGTGTCGCGAGCTTTCAGAGCACATGATACTGATCATGATATATCTCACCAAGTTTCACAGGAAAATATATATCTGGATGGTATTCCGGTACAAATCGTTCCTCCAGACATGCCCCAGACATGCCAGGGATGTCTCAGCTTGACATGTTCAACTTGGCGTTGTGCCGGTAGGCCCTGGGGTTGGACAAAGCGAGCGAAAAGCTACTTCAGCCAACTCATGGATAGCAGTAACAACTCGGAATCTAGAACTTGAGGGTACAACGTGAGCGAGAATGTCCAGGAAATGGCCTTTCCAGGAGCGAGTCTAGGGTCCAGCGCTCAGCGCTGTAGAGTGTCTAGAGCACCGGCGATTCGGCAATATATATGCCTTTTCTGGTGATCGAAGTCGACTCTTTACAACAAACTGATAAAATACAGGGCATATATACTCAAGAACACCCGGCCAACATCGTAAAATCTGCATTTTCGTGAATTCATTCGCCCGAGTCCCGTTTCAGGGACCGGTTCAAGATTCATAGTCTCATAACCAAGTCATCAATAGAAAGCCCACTCTTCCGTCACGCAGTATTCGTCGTATGGATTGCACGGGTGATCCCTGCGGTAACCCGTCTTGGGCCGTCCATAAGCAGCAGCATTACGTTCGGCAGCAGCATTGTAGGCAGCAGGTGCCCTTCGACCGCCCGCGCCAACGACGTTGCTCTCTGCAGTTCCACTGCTCGCGGAGAAGAGGCGGCTAGGATGAGCGAGGTCGACGTCAATACTGGACTGGTTGTACGCTCTCATCGCCAAAAGGAAAGCTATTAAACGTAACACTCAGCGAACGATCCACCACAATGACAAGAGGGCATACCAAGCCAGAATGCGCCCACCGCGACGATCAGGATCACTTCTTCCTGGTGCTGCGAAAGGACCCGTCCTTCACCACTTCTATTGTGCTTGACCACTCTAGGTAGGGCCGTTTATTTGTTGTCCATGCATGATCTGCGTTGACAGCTTACAAGAAGACGAGAGCGCCGATCGCTAGTATTGTGACCGATGTTTGTGTCAGATGAATGACCTCTGGAATTGACGAAGTTCAATTCGACGCATTAGTTTCTGAAAAAATTGAAACTTGCGCATTGAATGAGGCATCAGTTTCATGATGAGATGCCCCATTGCCAGTGCGAGGATCGCTGGCCATAGTGTGTGGTGAGCTTGCTATCTCGTTGTATCTCGGTCGACGTACCCTTAATGACATGTTTGAATGGGTGCTCGGTGAATAGCGCCATGTTGTTCCAGAGCTCACAGAAAACAAGAAAGTGGATAAGGGTGGGTGGGAATAGATGTGTTGAACAAACTGGCTTTTTCCGGCCTCACCTCGAACACGAGGCGCCATTCATCATGTATCATGATTCATGTGCTAAACCAATACTGGACCTAAATATAGACAGCTATTGTACAAATGAACCGAGCTGGGAACGTTATTCGGGTGATCGGTTTTGGCACACAACCTCTACATCTCTACATCATTGAGATCATGTCGGACATAATGGAGTCATCAGCATAAAGTCCAGTTCGACAGGGTGATCACACTTGAAATCCTGGGTCAGAGTGTGACCACAGAGGACTCAGGGGGTCACCATCCCTGGAACTTGCGTGATCACAGGAGGCGCACCGTTAACACCTGGTTGAATGACAATTGAATGTCCAGGTGCCTGTTGCACGTAATTTCCACCCATTGGCTGTGGCCCATACTGGGGATATGGTCCATAAGGGTATGGAGGGCCACGAGGGTATGCCGCTTCCGTTGGGTAGGAAGGCCATTCGCCAAACCAGCCAAGCTGTGAGATATGTTCTCGCCATGCATAAACCCTGCAGACACAAAGGTCAGTGCGGGATCTGGCAACAGAATCTGAAGCGATGTTACCGGCCAAGGACAACCGCACGCGAGGTCAGGGTTATCACGATCACGAAGAAAGCGACAACTGTTATGAGATGCAAATTGTCAGAGCGGCAGGCGAACCACCACCACCCAATACGTACACAGCACGAATATGCACCATGAAAGAGCCTCGATCGCTTTCATTTCATAGCAATAAGTTCGCGCAGACACTGAGCAACCGATGCATTAAGCTGTTCCGAACATGAAAGCACACCAAACAGAAGCTTACTTGTTCCCTTGCTCGTTGGCTGCAATTGACCTGCTAACCCGTAGCATTGAACATAACCAATGATATCCCTGTGAAGGGTTATTAATCGACCCGGGGTCCGCATCATGGCTGGCTTACGCAGACCAGGCAGCCATGGCTTCGAACCAGCATGAGCGCTCGACATGACATCCAAAGCAGAAGCTCACCTAACCACAGTACTCCTAGAAGGAAGTGCACGGTCACTTCAATGACGGGTTGCGCGAACTGTATCCTAGGCGTGATCTGAGCGGTTGAGCTGCAGCGTATCAATGCACTCACAAAAGCAGGAAAACAAAAATGGTTGTCGATGGCACAACAAGTGAGAAAATCGTGAAGTCATCTTGTGCACGGAAGAAGGGTTTGAATGGACGCCGAGGGTATACGATAGCGACGCACGATTGATATCTGGCAAGAAAAGCTCTGCGAAATTGGCTGAGAAGCCGAGGACAGCTCCGGAGAGACAAAACACGGCGACTGGCAATTGGATGTAAATCTTGGTCATGCAGAAGGTGTGTGACTTACTGTAGGCTATTAGCCTTAAGTTGGCGAACAGAACGGTCATGTCCCAGGATCTTGGAAGCCAATTAGTGGTCGTACAATGTAAACCAGCAGAGTAGTCCGAGGTGGAAGCAAAGTCCGATTAGTGGTCACCTGGGAATGGGGCCTCAAACGTTTGAAGATTAAGTTTAACTTTCGTCATCTGCCAGTGGCACTCGTAAGTAAAGCCGTTCTATACTCGTGCTAACCCGCAGCAGCCCGCAGCGCAATGTTCTAGGTCGGAGTCTTAACCAAACCCAAACCTACACTTCCAAATCCAATCCAAGGAGGTGAACCAATAGTCTTTACATAAGCCATCTGAGATCTGAACTCCCTAAGGATGCTTGAGATTACACCTGGAACTTTCAAAGGACGGCGCTCAACATGAAATACTGTACATAACCTTCTATAAACTTCTCTACAAATAAAACACCAAAGAAAACATCGAATAGATCGAATAGATCGAATAGGTCTGGTCTAGCCAAAATTTGCGAAGATAAATAGGCTCACTTCCATCACCGCCTGGGTGATGCATTTCTCTTGTAGTTGTCCACGGTATGTGCCCGCGCAGGGACCGTGTGTGAAGGATAACGCGAATCGTTCCTTCGTGACCCACTTCTCAAGAGCTCGGGATCGACTTTCTCGTCAGAGTAGCCTCTGCCCCTCGAACGAGAGCGAGTACTGATCGGAGCCGGAAGCTTAGACATATTCGACCTAGCACCAAACCAGGGGTAGGCCGTGACGGGTATGAACCACACATTGCGGTTCACTCGGTAGTAGTGCTTGACAGTCATTCCGATGAGGAATAAAAGGAACCCCCACACTATATGTCACAGGTCAGAAAGAAGCGAGACACGCAGACACGCAGGATAAAAGAACTTGCCAAGGATGACATTGAATAACGAGAATGCCTCGAGAACACGGTATTGTGCTTGATAGGTTTCCGTGGAAACTTGAACAATGCAGTCAGTACATATCAACAGCGGGAGAGGGTAAAGCGTACACCCAGCTACATCAACAAGTTCAGAGCCATCTAGGGTGGAGTAGCACTCTACATCCGCGTTCTCCGAGTCGGAGCTAGCCAAGTAGGCTCCCAGAGCTACGTAATACGCTGAGCATGCGGTCGTGCGACGTTGTGTGATGAGACGCACCAAGCCAAAATGTCCCCAACAAACCCAGACATCCTAACTCTATCCGGGTAGAGATTGGATTACGGCTGTGAAGAGCGCCACAGACAAGACTGAAGAGTGTGAGTACATATGTAGATATTGACACGAATATGACTTACAGGGCGAACAACACGAGCAGGCTTGCAGTACAGACGAAGATTGCGAGTGGTACAAATCGGGCTAGATATGTTGGTCAATAAGGAGACTCGTGGTATAGCATCTGGACTCACTAAGGTCTGTGATAACAAGCAGACTCTGGAAGTGGGCTGCGATACCCAGGCAGATCAAGGTCCAGGCCAAAACTACAGCTGGTAGGGCCGAAGCTGTCACCTCAAGATCGTGTGACGATTTATCCAGAGGACTCACCATAGATACTTGCTCGAACGATATTAAACCTAGAGGGCATTGCTGGCCTTGTAAGGACGGATGATAATGAGAGGGCGGAAAGTCGTTTACGGCGGGCCGGCTGGCGTTCCCGCAATGCTTGTCGATGAGACGATTGGATGGGGCGAGATGGGTGATGTTGAAAATTCTGGGGAACGGGGCGTGAAAGGCTCATCTTTAAATCTATTCCAAGCGAGCACGAGGTATCGGGGCGTTATAAGATCTTGAAAAGGCGTGGCGAGGAGCGTGTCGAGACTCGAGCGTCAAATGACTGGACGAATGAGACGAAACACACGTTTTTGACTGTGGCCCGCTCAAAGGGAGCGGATCTAAGCTGTGCGTGTCACACCGGAAATTTTTCAGGAGTTCGACGGTCATCGCACATGCCGGAGCCAACCAAGCCTCGAGGCAGACATGCATCCATTCCGTGTCTATATAAGGAAAACCCCTCCCCATTGGACTAAGTTTGCAAACACCCTCTTTTCCCGCGCACACTACCTGAGAATTCGATTTGAACGGCGCGAAAAGCCATCTCTTCCGGTGTTCGAAGTCACCCATCCAGTCAAGACGGAGCCTCACTTCTTCCATAGCGGAATACGTAAGGAAATCGCCACGTCCATACTGTCTCGAGCGAAGGCCAATTAGCAGTGTCGAAACAGTCAACCACGGACGCGCCTGTTGGCTGTGGTCTTCGTATTTTGCCTTCATGCCTATTGATAGCGACTCCCCCCGCGGAGAGCCTCACGAATCAAATGCTTCCACCCTCAATCGCTCTGGCTCTCACGGTGTCAGGGGAGCGTCCCGAGGAGAGACACATGGTATCCGGGACCAGAACACAACTCATGATTTGCGAATCTGCCCCGACTCGGCGGCGTAATCAAGCGGTATTCTGTCAGGACCTACGGGGAAGTCTCTGCGATCAACCAAGCGGGCTCAAGTGGGCGGGAGCGGTCACTCGGTTTTTACCCGGAAATATTACTCTGACAGCAAAGAGACATTGTGACTATGAGGTCACACAATAGTGCGTGATTGATTGTTATCAGCCTCTGAGATCTGAGGGCTCGATTGCAAAGCATATCGTGCCGATCTGATATCTGACTCCGAGACAAGATGTAGCACACCGCCGACGTACCCCAGAAAATTTTCAAAGTTTTTTTTCAAGTGCGGGCCTGCGTTTCACTCCGAGTCTGGCACAAATAGGACATGTGCCCGTCAAGCAAAACTTGCTATTTGGAACTGCGAGGCGTGTCAGACCGAACCTTCTCATTGCCACGGAGCATCTATTGTTAGTCGCGCCGAGTTTGCGATTCCTGGGCCGCATCTCTATCGATGAGTGGATTGACTGTGGATTGTCGATATGCATATACACTAAATTCAATAATCTTGACAGTTCTTTCTTCTTGAAGCAACACTTTTTCCGCGTCTCAGAAACCAATACCCACAAGCTCAACAATAACATTGTACGAATCAGCTCCTGATCACCGAGTTCTCGGCACTGACGGGGCCTCATCGAGGCATGCTGATTCCGATGGTGAGCCACAGTTGCTCCAAACTTGGCACGATCGCCGCCATTGAAAGTCTTTGAGGTGCGCAGCGCCATATATCCGACAGTCGGACCCAGGATCGCCATCGAGAAGGCTTTGGTCATCGCTTCGCTATGCGCAAATATGGTTTGTTGATACGAAGTCTCATTTAAAAGGGTGGATATTGTATTACATGCCAGACCTAGGGGAGCACGACGAAGAGAGAGAGCCTGAGTTGGAGTTGCAACATGTGACATTCCCCTCCAAATTATGGTGACACTGGTGAGGTGTCAGGAGAGATTCATCGCCGCCGCCGCTTCGATTAAGGAACGAGGTGGGATGACCTGAGTCAGAGTATTCCGTCATGTTGATCTCACGTGGAGACTTTGACACGGTGGAAAGACAAGAAACTCCGGCAAAGATCAGCGATATGTGAGGATGAGCTTCGATGAAGGAGAGGACATTGTAGAATATGTAGGTCGGGGTAGATGGCGGTATGATGGGTATGGGCCTTGGAATGGGTGTGTGGGAACAAGGCAGTGGGATGACGGGGTGGGGATAAAGGGAAGATGTGAAAATTGATACGTACTCTGTTGTCAAACTGCCGTGTGCTTGTCACATACTTGGAATCGACGGACGTCTCTCTTCTCCGTTCAAAAGCGGGCCCGTTGCCTTGACCACCAACCGTGCTCTAGTCCCTGCGATCCCGTCACTCGTAAAACGGACACAGCTAGCTCTCTCTCCCCACGAGCCAATTCTCCTCTCCCCCTCTTCGACTCGCTTTCTTTCCTTCTCTTTGCCTTTCTTCTCTGGCCTACAGCGTAGTCCAAGTTCTCCATTGCTCTTTCCGATCACACAACACTCTTTCTCACTCCCCCAATCCAATCCCCTACCATCCTCGGTTTTTTAGTCCTGCCGGCTGGTCCGTCTATCCGCTGCGTCGGTACCGTCCCCAGCTCGTCACCCTCCTTCTGGCTCTCTAAGCTCATCTCCTCCCCCTGCTCATATGGCTGCCGTAAATATGCAGATCTCGCCAAACATCCCCTTTGATATCCTACCACTCAATCACCCTCATTCACGCTCGGGCTCCTCTTCCTCTACTCATTCACCTAATTCTCGCCCCCAGTCTTCTCAGGGCCTTGTCCACCGCATCCCTTCCGGAATGCCTGCCAATGCAGAAGACCCATATCGCATCCACTCCTACCTCGGCAGCGATCAAATCCGCCACGCATCCGTGTACTCGCTCCCTTCCACAGACATCTCCCCTAGTCAATCACCTCCGAACAGTAATCTGACTAATCCCGCGCTTAAAGGCCATATTCGCCAAACCCATCTCAGGGCTCGTGCTGCGGCTTCACCCTACCCCCGTGATACAGAGAGCGTCCACTCGTCTTCAAGCGAAACGGACGATCTCACCATGTTTCTTGGAAATTCACCCGACTACTCTATAATGTATGGGCCCGGTCAGCCGATGCCCACTAATCATCAAGAACCTAGACAGACTGCAGGCGGTTTCGGCAGGATGTCTCTCAGCCCTGATCATGCTCTACAGAAATTAGCAGCTAATGTCAGAGTCGCAACAACAACCAGCGCTTCTGACCGAGCGAAGCAAATTTTCGTTCAGGCCTGGTATGTTTTTAGTTTCCCCCTCCCATGTCCCATCTCCCACACATCACCCCAGGTTAACAGCCAACTACGCACCGTATCCCGACGGCAATGTACCACGTCAGGGCTTGTACTTTTCATACCGCAGGGTTTGCGACCAGTATCAGATTCCTCATATTAACACGGCGACACTTGGCAAAGCAATCAGGCTCTGTTTCCCAACAATCAAAACGCGGCGTCTTGGGGTTCGCGGGAATAGCAAGTACCATTGTGCGTGTGTTGCTGTGCCTCATCAGATGCTGATCGGAATAAATGTTGATCTAACCTTTTCAATAGATTGCGGCATCCGTCCCGCGACATCGGCAGAGGCCGAATTCATACAAGACTATATCCGCAAGTCAAATAACAACGCAGGCCAGTCAGCGATCAATGCTGCTCGTGCAGCACAGGAGTCTGGCGAGAATTTCAACAAAGAGGAGCGATCTGACGAGGATGAGGACGAAGATTCCGAAGGTTCCAGCGCTTCAAAGCGGAACTCTCTCGTTCTTTCAGGCGATCTGAAAGGCAGTATCGCCTTTGAGGAAATCAGTGACAAGACCCCGACTGCAGGAAGCCTGTTATCGCAAGCCCAAGCCGTGGCTAGGAACAACTCCTACCCTACTCACGCTCCAATCCGTCGACACGCCAGTCAGCCGGAAAACAGTATCGCACCACAACCTACATTGACGCTAGGTCCCACCACCGACGGACAGTATGTCCAACCACCACAGCATCTCTCAGTCCGCCACATGCCACACTTCCCTTCCATCGAAGAAGCCATCGGGGCCAGCTCAGCTTCCGCCCAGTGTATTGCAGGGAGAGAAGTGTGGGGCTGGTTCCAAGATCACCTGGACGCCATTCTGGAAAGTGCCCGTGCTTTCAGATTTGATCAGTTCGAGGTACACCTTCGAAGCTTCTGGTCAAGTTTGACGGGTACACATCGCGAAGTTGTTCACGCACCCGCAATCGCGGGGCTGATGGCCAAGGCTGACGCAATTATCTACGATGTAAGTTTGTAGTATATTGTCCTGACGCTCCTGCTGAACCCCGCCAGGAAACACTTGAGTTCCTCCGGTCTCAGATGCTTTCACCGCTCTCCACCGCTTCTCTGAACAACCTACGTCAACTTGCCAGTCAAATGGAGAAAATCTTACTCCTTGCCCTTGAGGGATACGGTACCACATTTGTTGAACCTAAAGTTGAACTTGGAGCACGTTTCGGACATCTCGTTTGTACGTATTCTCTCCCGCTGATCGGGATGCATCGCTTAAAACGAGCATTTCTAGTGCGGTTCTTGGACATATACCAAGTCACCCAAGCATTGAACACGGTGCTGACCAATCAGAAGCAACTCACCGAGATGCGGCGATCTTGGCAGAAAGTAGATTTCGAATCTGTTCGCAACCAATCGGCGTTGGTTTGCAACTGCCGTCACGAGGATCTCGTACAGCTTCTTGAGGTGGAATTTGTCGCCTTGATGGATAGCCTCGCGAAGAGCAACGAGCCAGTTAGAGAAGTGATGGCATGGGCCGATAAATGCACCGAAAGACTCATGGAACAACGAATCGGAGTCAGTGACGACAGAGGTACCATGAGTCCTCGCAGTGTACTCATTCGTTGGGGATACGTGACCAGTCAGGTTATGAGGGATCTCGTAAGCTCTTTTGTTCAAAATGTTCTGCGTTATCTTGACTTGGGGATACAGACTATCAGGAGTGACCCTGCTTTCGGTGCCTTCCAGATAATGAAGTTATTCCTCGAGTATGTTCCACTCCGCTTCACGTTTTATGTTGCTCACTATCGTTCAGTGACTGGATCGCAGTCAACGTCCTGCGGAACGTTGCACTCTCTACCAATTCCGTCGCTGCGTCTGTCGAACCAGTAATGCAGCAACAATTTTTCTCCCTTTCCCCCATGGCTGGACAAGAGAGCTTTACAACCTCGGAGACTCGCCCGCCACACCCTATGAATCACACCCCAACCACCTCAAGTATGTTGGCTGCATTGCAACAGGATCCATTCCCGGCTGGCGCGCTGGACGCTTCGGCTTCTGGTTTCAATTCTGATGCTTACGGGGGACTAAATTACATGGATACTGCAGTTACCCCTGAGGATTCCATACCATCGGTCCATCAAGCTGGCCTTGCGTTCTCCGAATACGCAACCACGAACACATTCGATGTTGCATCGTTCTCGACCCAAGATCTAGGTTTGCCTGGCAATGCAACGGAGGCGAACCGCGATACTGAACCGATTAAAGCCGAGGCTTCATGAGGACCTTGGGAGAGCGATACGTTCGTTAGGCAGTGCAGAAAAATTAATATTGTCTGCAAGTATATATGACCACGTTTCCCGCCCTCTCGTTTATTATTACCTCGCTTCCTATCTGTATTGGCCATTTGCTCTTTGAAAAGTTGTGTTCATTACTGTATTGGCGTTGACTGAGTAATACTAGCTCTCTTTTCCCTCTCTCGAACGAGCCATAGATTCCAGGTATAAATTTAATAGATGGATGGTGCTGTATCATGATGTGGATGGATTACTGATTATCTGCCTCAACCGCTGGCTCCTCATTGTCCGCTGGCGTAGGTGGCGACGCCTCGGCGCTACCGTTGGATGGACTCTCGGGCGAAGTGTCCTGTTTGTACGAGTTCGCGAGACGTTGTACTTGTGCCTCAGCTTTGGCTATGTTTTCAGCCGTCACCCGTGCTTGATTGGCCTCGAACCACGCCTTCTTGGTGCTCAGGTCTTCGATGACGCGAAGAGTGTCGCTTGCAGCAGTGGGGAGGGGTATGGCGAGCCTAGATAGTGCAGTGATAGTTCCGAAGGGTAAATTTTTGAGAGGGTCGTTGTCATTTGCGACCTTGGGTCCCTTGTCCTTCTTCCCCTTCTTCCCCCTGCCTACAAAATATTCTTCCTGGTCTGATCCCTTCTTCTTGCGTGGCACAAGATCTTCACCGACAGCCTCTATCTGTCTTATGTCCAGCTTGGCTACACCGGTCACCTCTCCTCTCGTCTGCAACGACGCTGAGGCAAGAACAACATTGCCAGTGGTCTTGCCGGAAAGAGCGTCGATGAGAGTTTGACAATCTTCGATCTCTGCCTGGAAGGCTGGCAGAGATGCTTCCTCGCGTATCCGCTCAGCTTGCTCCAGCTTCTTCTGAGCTTCTTCGGCAGCACGCTGGGCGCGAGCCCTCTCGGCACGACGAGCACGATCTTCATTGACCTTGGACCAATACTGGTCATTTGCAGATCGGAATTGCTGGGCAGAAGCTCGTTTCTCGTTGAAGAGGATGGTAATCTTCGCCTGCAAATCGTCTCGCTCCTCGAAGAGCTTAGTGCGACTAGCGTAGGCTTCGTCTCCCTCTTTTTTGAGTTCGTCCAACTCTGCCTTGATGGCGTCATAACGATCGGAGATAGCTTTAGACTCTGGATCGTCAAGCTGCTTGCGAATTTCGTCGGCGGCAGCTCGGTCGGCGTCGATCAAATCCTGGGTTGCCTGGAAACCTTCAACGGCCCTCCGAGTCCGTTTAGCCTGCGAGATTTCTTGAAGAGCACGCTTCTCGTCTGCAAGCTTCATGTTGCCAGACTCCACTTGCTTGTCCAAATTTCTGAGTGACATATGGATGAGAGCGAGTAGATGGAGCTGTAAAAATGACGAACTGGATTCGGGCATCAACCTCAGCAACAGTCCGGTAGGCTGTCTTGCCGCGGGCAGCCTGCAAGTCCTTCGTCTTCAAGCAATGTCTCATTAAGCTTCAACTCAGCAGATGTCACGCGAAATGAGCACCTTCTTTTGTATACCATCTTGCAGAGCCTTCAGTTGCTCCAGGACATTCCCTCTAGAGGTCTTGGATGAAGACTGCCGGTCACGTATGCCGTCAAGTTCCGCACGGAGAGCATTACGTTGCTCGTTCCCTTGAGGCTTAGTAGCAAGCGATATTTTCTCCCGGACAGCAGCCTGTGAAAAATATCATTGGCCAGCGCACCAGAGTCGACACGGATATCACGCACAAGTTTGGTCTGCAGGGCATCGATCTCTGACTTGATTCTATCCTGCTCCGCGTCATGAGCAGCCTTGTCAGGTCTTCCAGAGCCGCTGCTCGTAGCATGGTCTGTCTCTAATGGTTTTGAAACCGGTGACGGTGGAACGGTGCTTGCGGGTGTTGCTCCTTTGGCGTTCTTTGCAGAGGCTGAGCCATTGGTAGTAGCAGACTTGGCTTTTGGTGCGGGCATGGCTGAAGGTAAGATGGGAGAGTCAGAAGCTGGGAAGTGGTAAGTTACTGCGAGAAGTGGGTGAAAACGTGCGAATCCCGCTAAATTACACTTCGGATATGATGGCTGTTGCTCTCCGGGCTGGACCGGTGGCAGACTCGCTTTTTCACAGCAAAGAGGAAATAGATTACATGTTGCCTTGCTTGCAAGCTCAAAGAATATCATGTACGGGTTGGTAAGAAAACAGATGTATCGGGACTAACAGAACGAATATCAGAATACAACTTTGGAATCGAGCTTTTCGACTTCACGCCGACATTCTTCGTAAAGTTCCCGGTAATCGTCATCATCACCGTCCTCGCCCTCCTTCTTTGGCGTCTTCCGCTTTTGGTTTGGACATATCATAACACAGCTCGTTGGCCGTTTTGTAGAACTGGCGTGTCCGAGCTCTTCTTTTGATGCCACGAATACATAGGGTATTTGCGCCTCCTCGGAGAGTACAGGAAGATGTGATATGATGTCGATTGGATTTATATCAGCGGCAAGAATTAGCAGCCTGAGGAAGAAATGAGTGGGGAGTGACACATCCAGAGCAGTCAAATAATTACCCCTTCTCTCCCTTGCGTATACCCTTTACGACCTCTTTTACCCCACGTTTGACCTGCCGGGCTTTTGATGCTGTTGACGCGTGCAATGGTCAAAATGCACGGGCTGGAGGTTATGAGGGCACTCACCCTTCTTGATTGTTTTGTGTAGCTTTTTGACCAATTTTTTCTGTGCAAGAGGTTGCGCGATAGGAGAGAGGTCCTCGAGAGGGATAGTGATCTCCTCCTTCTCCTTCTCTTTCTTGACTTTCTTCGATGGCTAGACTTGGGGTGAGACAATCAAGTATTTATCTTCGGTCGTGGAGAACGCACCGAAGACACTTCCTCCATTTCTACATCCTCAGCTGGAGCGGCGACATCCTCTGCTTTTCTCTTCTTTTCTTTCTTTTCGCTTTTGTCCTTGCCCATATCGCGAACCTGTTCTGTAGGCCGTTGGAGGATTTGACAAGTGGAGATCGTGACGTGACACTGGCACATGCGTGACCGACGTAGATAAACCTCCCACCCCTTGAATAAGAAGATATGCAGTCATCCCCCAAGTACTCAAGACAAAATCGTGATTTTAATCACCATTGGGTACATTATCGCCCGCTCGAAGCATATTTAACCATATCCACTTCATCCCTTGTGGTTCCGCATCGTACCACCAGTTCAATGCAATCGTAACATCTCCTGACTGTCTGACGAAGTGCCACCAACCGACAGGTAGGTACAACGTTTCTCCTGCATTCAGGGTGATGTGTATAGGGTGTGCTTCGGATGGCAAAGCATTGGGCAGATGAGGGTCTGAGATTGAAGACCATCGCACCGGTGAAGTATCTGGAGGTGAGGGAACGAGTTGGAGCTCTGAGCTACCCCTGGTGCGCGAGTACATGGCGTGCGGATATGATCTCTCTACTCTGGTGAGCAATGTGGGTCGACGTTGGTGTATCATTGGACATACCTTCTAAACACCACCCTTCGGTTGGCGGAAGCAGTGTAAAATGTTTCGTACCACGAACAACGGTATATACGTTCTCGTATGGGTCTACCAAGTAGCGATCAGATTTGAATAACCAGGAGATCGCAGGATTTCCTTACCACTGTGTATGCTCGTAATGCTGCCGCTGCCTCCAATCCAGAGATTGACAGCGTCAGGAGTCCGACCTAGTCGAGAGTAGGTGACCCTTGTGAAGCATGATTGTGCAACGGGAACGAACCAAGTGCATCACTGATGAAATCTATTTCGGGTGGGACATCAACTCGCAATGCCTCATATTCCGAGGGATCTTCTCCGTCAGAGAAGTACCGGTCGGAATAGATATTTCCGTTTTGTGATTGCAGATAATAGACATATTCTTCATCTGAACCACGTGTTGATCCGGTGCTCTCAGAGGATACAACAGTCGCTTGTTCCTTACCTGAATACAATTTGTTGAGCAGAGTATCGAGAGTCATGGTGTCTGTAAATGGTTCGGCGAAATACAATCTCCCATCTGAACCACGGGTGACCGCGTCTGCACGACTTTCCATGATTCAATTGTTCCTCTCGGGGAAAGCATCCAAGATTTGAAGCGTACCCGTTCGGCGTCACGGCAATCTTGACAGGCTGAGTCCCCATTTTCTGAACAAGGTATTCGTCTGTCCACTTCGTCAGGGCTGGAAACTTTATGCCTGAGAAGGAGATCGAATCATTCCAGGTCCAACACCAAGGGATGTGTTTATCTACCCCTGATGACAACCGGTCTTGATACATGGACAAACCTAGCAAACTCCAGAGATGTTGGTGGGCGATCAAGGATGTCGTATGACGAACGGTTTATCTCTGACCTTTGCAGGTGGGTACGATCTATTCGGATGAAGAATGGTCATTGGACTTACCGAAATACTCCCTGGATATCCATCTGAGCAGGTCCCTGCTAATCACAGGGCGCTGCCCTTCGACGTCCGGATCGTCCGACATCTTTGAGTGTAAGACACCCTAGTAGTACTGCCAGCTAGTAGTTAGTCTCCCGTAGGCAGCCCCTTAGTACGTAGGAAGACAGTCGTTCCTACTCTTCTAAGGGCTAGTAGTAGGTCAGTGACTTTGGGTAGAACTCGGACACGAGGCGCGTGACATGTCACGCGACGCGTCTTGATTCCGCGTGGTCACACTGCCCCGCGCACCGGTTTCGATCACTATCCATCCGAGTTGGAACTTGAGTGTTAGCCACTTTTCGAAGAACATTTACCATGCCGGAGAAGGGGAAAGCAAAAGCCACAGTCCAACGGGTACGTTTCCTCACTCTCGTCCCGGCCGATGGAACTTAGTAGTGGACCACTGTCGGGAAGACGGCAACCCAAACATCTCTCAGGGACCACTTTCGGAAAGTCGACACTGGTATGGGGGATACCCCGACAACACAGGAGGTGCATAGCGAACACCCGGAACCCAAGCCTGAGGCTGTGGCAACAGTAGACTCGGAGACCCTTTGTCTCCCAGCAGCAGGGCCAGTTCCTTCCGCAACATTACCCGAGTCAGCCAAACCAAGTGCGTGAGTTGACTGTAGACCTTAGTAGCTTCAAACACTTTCACCAAACCCAGGTCGTCTATTTCCGATTTTCACGAAGGTCTATTCCAAGCAAGCGCAACCGAGCAATGAAGTCGTCGATGTGGATGCCACGGACATCATCGACATTACTTCAGACGACGAACTATCCGAGACGGAACCACCTCTTTCGTCTACGCACTGCCTATCTCCTCGCTCAGAGATGGACTGCTCGGTCGCTCCTTCCTCTCCTTCCTATCCTCTTTCCACAGGTGGCGAATCTCACCGTGGCCAAGGTAGCTTGGTCAACACGAGCTTTCCACGTGTTAGTGCCAGTGAGCACACGCGTCCCCCCAAAATAAGTAGGATAAAGGAGTCCAAGAATCGCAATACGTGGGGTCAAGGAGACTATGCGCCTTTCCCAAGTTCATGCTCACAGCATGTTCGAGGGCCGCAGCGTTCTTATACTACTGGCGAAGCCCCACCCAAACGTAATGTGGGCCCAGGTCTCCCCCTGGAAGAGAAAGGACCACTAGACTTCCTCGCAAAACCGTTTCAGCTGGGTGGTCCCTCGACAAACGACCTAGAGCATATCCATCGGTCTCTGACACACGGAGAATGCGAGCAGTACTTCCAAACTTTTAGCTGCGATTATGCCGACTCGCACCCCGCTTTCGCACAAATATATGCTCAGCAAGAGAGTACTCCCTCTCACCATGCTGAAATGTGGACTCGTCGTTTTCGTCCCAGGCGTGCGAAGGAAGTACTCGGGAACGAGGGTAGGGCTCTCTACCTGCGAGACTGGCTTAGTGCGCTCCAGCTCCGCTGGGAAGATGGCCGACCGGAGGAACCACCCGTCAAGACAGCGCAGACGAAGGGGAGCAAACAAAAGAGTGCTGCGAAGCCAGTCGAATCTCGCGGCGTGAAACGACCCCGGGTTATCCGAGCCGTGGACAGGAAACGTGGCAACAAGAGGAGAAGGGTGGATTCGGACGATGACTTGGATGACTTCGTTGTCTTTAGTGACGAAGAGCCTGGTGATGCTGATCTTTTACCAGAGGATTCTGAAGACGAGTTCACGTTCTGTCAAGATACCCTCTCTCGTATCCACCGACATCACGCGGCTTTGACCGAAACAACTCCTCCCTCTGTTATCCCAGAACCTGACTACAAGACAACTCGGTTAAACGTACCTATCGATGCTGATTTTTCCAACCATCTAACGAATACCCTGCTCATAACCGGCCCACCCGGTTGTGGGAAGACCGCCGCGGTTTATGCCTGCGCAGAGGAGTTGGGATGGGACGTTTTCGAGGTATATCCTGGAATTGGCCGGCGCAACGGTGCAAGTTTAGATCATCTTGTTGGAGACGTGGGCAGAAATCATATCGTGCAGACGGGTCATAGTCGTGCCTCCACGAGACTGACTAAACCTATGGGAAACCTTGGGTTTTCGACGAAGAACAAGCCCGGACCAAAGACTGTAATTGCTGAGGCAGGGACTAAAGTGGAACCCATCAGTGTAGATGCTGAAAGTCCAACACACGAATCCCAAATGTTGCCTCCGAACCAACACTCATCCAGGCCGGATCCGGACGACAGTGCCATTTCCACTGCGACTGCAGTTGAATCTTCGGGACCCCACCCGATCGTTCGCCAGTCCCTCGTGCTCCTAGAAGAAGTCGACATCCTATTCAAAGAGGATGCAGGTTTCTGGCCCGCTGTCGTTGATTTCATTCGACACTGTAGACGGCCTGTTGTAATGACTTGCAACGGTGAGCCCCTCGTTGTGTCGAGCAGGACGTTGGCGTTCATATCCATGGTACAGATCCTGGCCTAGTGCCTCTCGCCGATCTGCCTTTGCAAACAATCCTCGTTTTTGAGCCCTGTCCGTCGCCCGTGGCAGCCACCTTTCTCCAATGCCTGTCGCTCACCGAGGGCTGTCTTATACCACACGAAGACCTGATGGCTCTTTATGAAACCACGCATTCCGTGAATGGATTGGACATACCAGATGCGCCTCTATACCCGAGAACCGAGCCACTCCCGTTGCCAGATCTACGACGGTCTATCACCCAATTGCAAATGTTCTGCGGCGGCGCGACACATGGATCAACATCAGAGAAGCACCAAGGGGACGAGGCTGGAGAACACGTTCGGCGATCGGCACGACCAATTTCCGCTGAATCCAGTGCTACACCGTTGCAGTTCAGAGAGGAACGCGAGTGGCGGCGGAAAATGAGCAGCTACGGCGAGCTGTTGTCGCATGTCGACGCCCAGCTGTGTAGGCCGCCGTTGTACACGCCTGAGGTGGGTTCATCATCACGGATCAACGTTTGCTACTCCGCTGATGGTTGTATGACAGGCGCTGGGCATGGCATGTTCGTCGACGGACGATGAAATAGGCTATTTGGTACTGTCGATGGCGCCGCACGTTCCTGACACGAGAGATGGCTTGGAGATCTATCACCACGATGAGCTCATTGCAGAACATGCCATCCGGATTTCACGTGGTATACACGAGGAGTTTGCCACGGGTCCGATTGAGACGTCGATCAACCCCGCGGCTAGGCTAACGAGTGGAAATGCAAGATGCTTCCGCTCTCGCGTGGTCTATCAATCTCAGATGGTGGAGGCGTTGCAGCACATCATTCAACCACCAGCCCCTCTCATGCCTCAAAGCAGCGTGTTCCTGGATTACATACCGTGGGTTCGATACATGGTCACGGTCGACGATATTCTTGAACGCAAGGCGTGGGATGGGATGGAGAAGGGACGGTCTGGGAGATTGACGAGGAACAGTATGCGGGCGCGACACACAAGGACGGTGGAACTGAACGAAAGACAGTACGAGATGCTGATGGTCAGTCGGCTGGGATGCGATGAGTGATCTATTTACGAGCGAAAGCCAGAGTTCAGACAGATGTTGATCTTGTGTCGTAAACGAGCACTGTGGTTTTTCGCTTTCTTTCTTGCTCCAGGGCTGAGGCAGGTGCAGATGGCTTGATGAATTCCGGAAAAGGAAGGCGGGCTTGGCAGGCTCGTCGTTCATGTAGCCATATATGGGATGTGACTTGGCCACGTGTGCGAGTCGGAGCTCCACGTTGTTTAGCGCCGAAAGCGGCAAGAGCGTCGAGTTGTATAACGTTCAACTTTCACAGTCGATTCACATCCGTGCGATATAGTAAAGCTGCTCTCATTCCCTCTCACCCCCTCTCAATTCAAACTCACCCCCAACTCACGTCCAGCTAACCTCAAACTCACGCCGGGCAAAATGCCTGCACCGGCCCAACACAACTCTGCCTCCTCGCAAGACACAATCACCTCCCGGAAAGATCCCTCAGCCATATCCAGACACTCCCCGGCCATTTCCCTCCCCCCACTCGATTACTTGCAGCAGCAACGAAGAGGCTCACTCACAGATCCTTCCCTCCATGCCTCTGCCACTTCCCCCGCCCTCCGTCACGTCGATGGTCCAGATCCTTTCTCCCTCCACTCTATTCGCACTCACCCTTTCTTAGGTCCCAGACCAGCAGCGAACTATGTCTTTGGCGATAGCGGCGCGTCCAATACCATCTCCGAGCCATCCAAGCAGATGCGCAAAATACTACGCTCTCCGTCCGCGGACCGAGATATCGATCAGCCTTTGAACGGTAAGTATGGCCACTCCCGAACAAATGGTGCATCTAGTATGTCTTGCGTCGCATTACCCCGCAGCTCGCGAACCTCTCTTTCTAGGAAACGTCTCCAGCGACCACATGAACGTCGACAACGATAGACTTTCGCCAAGAATGTCCGCTCGGCATCCCGATGACAGTGATTATGGCTCACGTCGCCAATCAATCGCTGTAAGTCGCTTTGATTCCAAAGCTTCTTTCTGGCAACTCAACGCCACCAGAATTCCTCGGATTCGCAACTACCACATGGCACAAAACGCAAAATGTCGTCCGACCGGGAAGCGATGACAAGTGACGACGTCGATTCACAGTTGGCTGGTCCTGGCATACCAAGTCCGATGAACATGGATCCCAACGGTCGCGCCCAGAAACGACGTGGCTCAACAGTGGACACTCATAGAATCGCGCACCTGAGTATATATGACCACCGTCGACATTCCGTTCACGCTGGTGCAATGATTTCTGGCCCAGGCATGACTGGTGCTCCCGCGGGCAGTAATGGAAACTGGTGGCTTCATGATAGACGCGACTCTCTGCCTGCCATCCTGCCAAACGGGTCCAATGGCTATCCCTCGGCATTCTCCGGCGACCAGCCACATGGACGATCACCCGCACCTCCAACATCTGGTAGCATGGCGACTTTCGCGTGGTCTGCAGCACAACAAACAGATGGCCAACAAGACCCTAATATACAGAATCACAACCGTCCATTTGAGTCCCAGCCTCTGCCTGTGACCATGATGCCCCCCATGACCTTCCCGCCAGACAGGCGAATGTCTGTTCCCGAAAACATTGCTCCCGCTGTCGGACCAACGAGAAACGTACGTTCCCGGTCGCGCCCTCCATCACGACAAATGCGCGAAGCACCACCACCAGCGACAACGGTTGCCGGGCCTACCGACGAGTCGTCCTCTCCCATACCTTCTACTTCCGCTCTCAAGCAGACGAAGGAGTCAGGCTTGACTCCTTATTCTCGCTCTCCTGAGTTGAGGGTATCGCACAAGCTTGCCGAGCGGAAGCGTCGGAAGGAGATGAAAGACCTATTCGATGAATTGCGAGATCAGCTGCCTGCTGACCGTGGTATGAAAGCCAGCAAATGGGAGATTCTGAGTAAAGGTATGCTGCTGCAGTTCCCCGGTATTAGATTACAGCTGAATTTGCGTTGCAGCCATTGACTTTGTAATTAATCTCAAGCAAAGTCACCAAGACATGGCTCGTGAAATTGACTTGCTGAGGCACGAGTTGGATAGCCTCCGGCAAGGCATGCCACCATTTGGGCCAGGTGGCCCTCCTCATTCCATTGTATACAGTCAAGGCCCGGTTCCATACCCCCCACCCCCCGGCGCAATATCCCATCCATCACAACCTCATTCCCATCAACCACCGTCACAACCCCACCAACCGACATCACAGTCTCGACCGTCTTCGTCCGAAAATGCGTATTCATCAGCAAACCAGTCGTCTCATCAACCTGGGACTGCTGCAGTGACGAACGGTAGTATACCGACGAGGATAGAAGCTCCTCCAACCTAAGGTTGTCGCTGTCGTGCATTGTCGTTGTCGTGCTATGTCTTTGTTTCTACGTCACGTTTTGTTAAGAGCACATATGATGGTTGTCATTTACGTCGGGATTATTGCATTTTTCTCGTTTCCTAACGGACGATTCCCCCTCCCCAGACATGATTTCGTGTCGATGTACATAGTGCTACGTCTACGTTTTCCATTTGTCGCAATCATCATCACTACTAGCATCTGTCAGTCATGTAATTGTACGACTTATACGCCAACTACTCACTTTGCTCTTGTTCCCGGATTACGTGATCTACTTGGCACTTGGTCGCGGACGGTCAAGTCACTCTCAACGACAACCTCGACGGCGCCGACACTCACTCGGATGTTTCTTCTCCGCTCTACATAACAAGCCGTTGACGGAACCCTTCCGCTTTTGATTCTCTCACTTCTCGTGCAGTTCTGGCTACCATTAGACATCTCAAGTCACAACTCATACATCTTCAGCGCTCACCATGCCCCCAAAGTCTGCCGAATCCCTCCTCTTTCACAAGAAGAAACCCATCAAGAAGGACCCTTCAACATTTGCCCCAAATGGAGCATCACCTTCACCCCGTAAATCCGCCACGCCACGCCAGCAGCCTACCCCACCAAAACCTGACGATACCGACGACGGCGCCAAACTACCCGAGGGCGAATTCTCCGAGTACAAGCTCATGTCCTCTGCGCTCAACGGTTGGAAGTACGACGTGATGAAATTCGACTCTCGGAAACCTGTAGACGTATCGACGTGGGACGAGCCGATAAAGTTGAACAGGAAGGATCTGAGGAGGCAGACCTCGACTCCTAATCAGCCGGTGCCTGTCGGACCGATGTTGGGGCCCGACGGTAAACCGGTGATTGGTTCGGACGGGAGGATTGTCATGGTGGATGTGGATGGTCGGCCTATCAGCAATTCCGTAGGAGAGGGTTCATCGAAGGAGAAGGAGGGAAAGGGAAAGGGTTTTGGGAATGGCAAAAAGAAGATTGCGAGGAAGACGCGGCAAGTTTTCAAGGTTCCAGAGGACGTCAGACAACTCAGGAGAGAAGAGAGATACCCATGGGTAATGGAGGATGCGAGACAGGACGAGGTTTGGGTAGGGCAGTTGGAGGAAGTCTCAAAGGCAGAGACACACGCTCTTTTCATGCCCGCTGCTCAAGAAGTGTTCAAGTTTGTACCTGCTCATCGTTGGTACAAGTTCCACAAGAAACCTAAACACCACGTCCCTGACTTGGAGGAAGCCGAGTCATTGGTATATGTTCCTCCATTGGTGTTCAGTTGCATTGGTCTGATCGACCCCGTTAAAGATGGCAAAGATACAGAAGAACAAGGACCCAGAGCGCTGGTTATTGCATCGCAGACGTGGACAAGGCCCTTCTGCCGCTACATCAGCCATGTTCAAGGGAGATCCCGACACCGTCGTTGGTGCAGCGCCGCTTGTGCACAGTACGAGCCAAAGTCGAGGGCCTGGAGGACGAGCCCTACGAACGGTGAACAGAGGTTCACAGGGAGCGGACGAGGACGAAGATGGGAACATTCGCCCGAAGCGAGAGGATGATGGTGAAGGCCACCTCGATGAGCAACTATTTGAAGAAGACATTGCAGATGACGATGAGCACGAGGCCGCAGATGCAGATGACGAGGAAGCTAAGGAGCTCGAGGTCAGTTAGCGTTGTTCTTGCTCCTGCATCCTGACCTTGACGTTCAATTGTCCAGGAACGGCTGAAACGAGAGTACAAGCTAGCCAATAAGCGGCGTGAAGGGTATATTGACGAGTCTGATGAAGAGGACGAGTCCCAGCTATCGAAAGATGGCAAATCCCTCAAGAAACTCATGCGCAAATTAGAGAAGAATGTCGCATATGACAGTGACGAGGAGCGCAATCCATATGCCAGCTCGGTGAGTAAAACGTTAGCTCCGTATCGCTTACTCACTAACGTTTGGCCTCAGGACGAGAACGAGGAAGAGGAAGAGCCCCCGGTTGTTTCGAACGAACCTGCTATTCAGCAACAACCCCAACAAGTGAAATCACGGTCAGGTTCTCAGCAACCGGCCACGAAAGCTCCGAGTGCGGCTCCTGCAGACGGTTCCGCTGTCGGTTCCCGGGCAGTTTCACCCGTCCCTGCACCCGGTTTGGGAGGGCACTCCGTCGTCGCTAAAAGAGCCACGAGCCCCAAGGCACCCAAGCCCAAATCGACGAACGTGAGCCGAGGAAATAGCCCTCTCAGTGGGGTTCCTGCGGGCAGTCGGGCAAGCAGTCCGGTTGCCAGTAGTCGGGCGACTAGCCCCGCAGCTAGTGGCAGCAAGCCAGCGGTCGGCTTGCCGACAAGCGCAGTACCAAATCCCACAAACAAACGCAAGGCCGACGAAGTTTCTGGGGCTACAACCGGTGGAGCGGTCAACGGTACAGGTGCTCCGAAGCCCAAGAAGCGGAAGCCATTGCCAACTGGCCCTGCACCTGAGGGAGAGTTGGAGGAGAAGATGCTCATTGAGTGGCTGCAGAACGCGCCGAATGCGACGACGCGGGACTGCATCCAGCACTTCACACCATATTTGACGAGCGAGGCGAAGAAGGCCAGGTTCACGGCTATGGTAAAGGATGTCGCACAGTTGAAATCGGGTATCTTGATTCTCAAGAGTGCGCTGCGTGGGGAATCTGCAGCTGCCTCGCCAGCGTCTGCGACGTAGGATATGGTGTGGGGGACGCTTGTTTGTCGGTCATTGTATTATGATCAAATTCGTCAGTTGAAATCCATTCCCGGGCTCACCATCGCGAGAGTTGGTCGATTTCAAGTCACGGTGGGTAAGTTATTCGGAGTTAAGCTGATGGAATTCAACAGGCCAGCCTAGAGAGGCTAGAATGTGCCTGATCGTCGCGGGAGATTGAACGCCGTGTACACTGATCGCGGCATCTGGGAGGTGAGTATCCCAACTTGGACTGGAGTGTCGATCATCTCTCAGTAGACCTCGTAGATCGTATGAGTTGTGTGACGCCTTGATTTCCCAAGCGCGTGAGTAGGGGATCAGTGGTTCTCATGGGCAAAGGTCTCCCCCTCGCCGACTTCAAGCTGGCATTCTGTTTTTTCTTTCGCGCTGGCCGAAGTAAAAGCCTGAATTCCTGGACCCGCTTGCCGAGTCTCGACCGCGTTCAGATGATCGAACATAGTGGAGCTGACATGGAGGCTGACATGGAGGCTGACATCACAGGATTTCCCGCCCATAGTATAAATTCCAGCCTTCCGGAATGTTCGCCCGCCATCACGCTTGCTTCCTCTCCCCCAGCACATTCACTATTTTCCCCTCCCCTCGTTTGAATTCTGTCCCCGCCATGTCCACGCGTTTTGCCTCTGCCCTTCTCCTCGCTGCCTCTCTCGCTCGCGCTTCCGTCGCTCCTGCTAAGTGGTACCACGAAGAGGACCATCCAGCCTATAGCCTGTTCAGGCGTGGTGGTAGTAATGATGGAGTTACTTACGCCGCCGTAGGAACGCCCGGTAAGCTCTCGTCAGTCTCCTCAGAATTCAAACTAACAAGACCCGAACAGAATGGTCAGCCGGCTTTCCCGCCCTGACCGCCGCAACAGAGGGCATGCCTCAGGCATGGCTCGATGTGCTGAATGCTGCTGTCGCAGCTGGCAAGATCCCCAACGTCCCTGTAGCCACGAGCACCAACGCTGAAAACCCAGTCTACCCCTCGGGCTACGATCCCAATAGCGCCGAGGTTTGCTCTTCGACATACAAGTGTGTCACTCCTGGCGATGTTTGGAATGCTCCCGACGGAACCATTGCGCTCAGCTTTGACGATGGCCCTCTTCCGGTTCGTTTCTGGTTCCTCGTGTAATGATTGGCTGACAAATTCGCCATAGTCCTCAGATACTCTCTACCAATTCCTCGCCAGCAATAACCAGCGAGCCACTCATTTCTTCATCGGTCAGAACATCCTTCAGAATTACCAACAATTCATCACTGCTTTCTCTGTCAACCAAGACGATATCGCCTGTCACACGTGGACACACCCCTTCATGACTACGAAGACGAATGAAGAGGTTTTGGCAGAATTGGGCTGGACTATGTTTCTGATCCATAACTCTACGGGCGGGCGCTTACCCCGATTCTGGCGGCCCCCGTACGGCGACTCTGATATGCGTGTTCGCGCCATCGCTCAAGAGGTCTTTGGGCTCACCACGGTCATCTGGAACCAGGAGTAAGTACTGTTCTTTCCCTGCGGACGTCCCCTTCATCTAATTCCGAGCCTCCGACTAGTACAGACGACTGGACACTTGACCAAAACCCTCCTCTCACGACACAGGAGAAGATCAGTGAACAGATGCAGACGTGGCTCACAGGTTAGCTTTGTGTTCATCGTTTGTCTTCTATCTCGCTGAATGCAATGGCACGCGCAAGGTCCCAAGTCACCTGGCCTTGTTATCTTGGAACACGAGCTGTCGGAGCAGGCTGTCACGAGCTTCATGAATGCGTACCCTCTCATGGTCGCCAATGGCTGGAAACGCGTCTCGCTCGCACAAGTGGATGGTCTCGGAGGGTATCAGAATGCGCTGGATAATCTTTCTCCCGTTTCTCTTGCGCAGGTCGCCGACCTCAATGTCAAGCGTCCTGTGACCAACACAACCACTCAGCAGTAAGTCCACCGCCCGTCTGTTGCGGGTTACTGGCTAATACGATGAACAGCCCGACACCTTCTGCTGGTCACACCGCTGCTTCGAGCTCCAAGTCGAGTTCCTCTCACGGTACCACTGCTTCACCCCACGCGAACCAGAAGAGTGGAGCCGATCACTTCACTGCTATGTCTTTTGTGGTCCCAGGTGTTGCCGCCGTTATGGCTGCCATTGCAGGCACCGTTCTTGTTTAACTTGGGTTTTGGGAAGCGTTCACACATGGATACATTACTACTGCATTAGCTTGTTTCTTGGTTATATTACATTTCTAGGGGAATTATACATGCGTTTCACATCGGACCGCAGTGCATAATGGCCGCACCGACGCGTTGGTTCATGATCGCATGCATCGTATGTTAGCAAAACACTGTGCCGACGCCCAACAATGAAAGGTATCTGATCGTGGTCCTAAATACTGAATGTGTGAATTTGTACACCCGCTGTAGTAAGTCGTAGCATCACAAAATAAACGTCAAGACATCCATCCCAAACGTGAACTCGGTCTAGTCGCTACTGGTACACCAGTATGACCGTCCAAACCCTCGGAGTCAACACACCTGGCTAGATCCCCGGGGTGTGAAATAGCGACCGAAAGCGCCGCTTACGTCCCAACAGATCCTTGCACTCTATGATGACAGGATGCTTGGCCATTTGATCCGAAGCCCTTCAAGCCAACGCATGTACAAAAGTTCGGCTATAGGTGACTTGCGCGCCTGGGCAGTTGCGTCGTCTGCCTTCAAAAGGTGTGTGGACGGTGGGCCGCTGGAGTCTACTGGGATACCTGGAAGGTCCTCTTGAACTTCAGTGACAACCAAACCTCTGGCGGTCATCTCGCTTTTACGGATGATTCTCTTGTGGGGGAACAGACCACGAGAAGTTTGTACGTGTTGACGGACGCCAGAATTTCTGAAATATTGCGAATGGTTAGCAACAAAATTCATCCGACCGCTGAAATAGACGTACTCGTTTATTCCGGAAAGGATGTCAAGTATGATATTGTAGGAAAGAGCCGGATTGGCATCGCGCAGATCAGTGAAACCTCGAGTTATCATGCTCAGAGACTCGATCTCCCGCGCATCCATATCGTCGTGAAGGGCCTTCGCGAGGCGGTCAGTACGAGCCAGACAGTTTCGTTAGGTTGCACCCACGTTCTGAAGCACGGGGAGTACCACGTCGTCGATCATTGCCCGTCCAGCTCGTTCCGATTCGCTTGCTTTTCGCTTGGACGACAAGCGTTCTTTGGTCGGTGAACTGGATGTTGGCGAACTTGGAGGATCATCTCTGCGTGTGGTCCCAACGTACTCCGCAGATATCCTTAGAGATCCAATGGTATCGACCTTCTTCACGGGTCTGATGGTATCCACACCAGTTCCCAAGTCAGCTTCTCTCATCACTGTCCCAGCCCCTGTGGTTTTGTGCCTTGCGGCATACGAAGAACGCTTCATGGATCGGACGGAGCCAGAGAAAGCCGGTGGTGGTGCATCGTGGGGTAGCGCACTCTCCGGTGGAGTGGAAGGACCGCCTGCGTCACTTGAAGGGCTGTCCGTCTCAGCGAGCAGAGTCGGAATGTCCTGTTCTTCGGGTATTGATTTGATCATGACGGTAGAACGCGAAGCTTGGCTGCTCATCCCGACACCGCTTGATGCTAGAAATTCGCTGCGTTTAACAGCACCTCCCATGTCGATGGGCCTCTCTTCCTCTTCCTCTGCTTCGTAGATCGAAGGATCCTCTTCTTCGTCATCCATATCAGGAAGCAGGTCTCGGGTAGCGCTACTAAACGTCCCCATGACAGACGAGCTTTTGACAGTCTCAAAGTTCCAATCGCTGCGTATAGTGGCATTAATCTCCCAGTTTGCAGTCCCTCCGACGGTGGGTTGGTATATTTGGGGGGTCTTTTGCGGAGATCGGGCACGGAATTCCTGGTAACGCTCGACGAGTTCCGCAAGATATGATGTCTTCTTGGCCCCCTTGATGAATCTGTGCTGGAGAAGCTCTTTTGCCGAGGGACGCTGGATAAGTATGGTGTGAGAACGTATTCCAAACACGGTCAAGGTCACCATACCATAGCAGGGTCTTTTGTGAGACACAGTGAGACAAATTCTTTGAATGCGGCACTAAAGTTTCCCTCGAGTGTCGGAGGCTTCGCTTTGGGAATAAGGAAAAGGACCCGCATGGGATGGTACTCTGCCAAAGGTGGCTCGCCCGTCGCCATCTCTATCGCAGTGATGCCCAAACTCCACATGTCGGCTTTGGCATCATATCCAGCTTGACGAATGACTTCAGGTGCCATCCAGAATGGAGTACCGACGAACGTGTGTCTGAGAGTGCTCGTGAGTTGCGCCGCAACACCGAAATCCGCAAGTTTGACTTTGCCGGTGGCCGAAAGCAAGACGTTTGCTGCTTTGATATCTCTGTGGATGGTACCCTCTGAATGAAGATAGTCGAGACCGAAAAGCAACTCGCGACACATGACGGCGATGTGTGACTCTGGAAAGACACCAGGCTTGAGAAGGTCGAGGCATGACCCTCCGGCGAGGTACTCCATGACGATCCACAACTTGTAGGCCACGACGAAGGAACCATAGTATCGGGTGACATATTCGGAGTCGCACTGAGCTAGACTGGCAATTTCTTGTTGGATCTCCAATATGTCGTCATCCGAGTCCTCCAAGTCTGTGCAAGGAAGCGACGATGAAGACCAGGGCGCAAACGCGCGCCAATGCAACGAACGTACCGATTTGTTTGATAGCCACTATCTGCTTGGTCTCATTGTGCATCGCCTTGTAGACGGTCCCGAAGCTGCCAGTACCAAGCTTGTCCAGCAAGATGTACTGGCTTGCAGGGTTGCTGCTGGGAATAGGGTAGGGTTCTCTGAGTGCAGCCTGACTGTCAGTGCTCGTCATTGGGGAAATCTGCGACGGACGTTCGAGGTCAGCATAGGAGGGTTTTCTGAGACGATTGCTGGGCGGAGACATGGTTGTCTGAGCCAAAGCTGGGCAGACGTATAAGGTGTACACATGCAGGTATCTTTACCCAACGAGGTACGTTCGTCTACACGTGTTCAACGGCGCGGTTATCGTCCCAGGAGTTGGCAATCCAACTGCCAGCGGATTTCCCATCCCTGCAAATCTGCTCGAGAATCGCGATCGACAATGGACTTGCCAATCGAAATGCCTCTCTCAATCAAACGTTCCAGTGGACTTTCAGGAGTGGTATACGAAGGTCGTACAGATGGGGGCTCGCCGGACATCTTTCGTCATAGCCAAGTCATAGCCGTCTCCGGGCGCGGAGATAGTCCGAAATTAGCGACGAATGGGTCAGACGGTATGAATCATGACGAAGAGCGCTCCATTCATGGGCATAGCAGGGCATGTCGAGTTGATCAAGGTAGGGCATACAAATATGATGAAAGTAAAAACAGCGAATCTCCAGCATGGTGATAATGGCCCTCTCCCGACCTGACAACATCATCTGCTACCGCGATCTCATGCCTTGACTGCGTATTTGCGGATAGGGAAGTGGATGTCCTTCTTGTGTTGCTTTAGCGTCTTCAACGACAACTCGTTCTACAAAATCACGCGTAAGATATCTCAGCATGACGTATGCGATCGGAGAGACAATATCTCACCTTGGTCATTCTCCGTCTAATTGCACGAGTCTTCCTGGGTCGGAGGTCAAGGGGGAGGTACTTCTTGTTCTTGTAGTACTCCCGGAGATTTTGGCGCGACTTCTGGTTCATCACAGTCAAGACCCGTGCGATCGACTTCCGCACGACAGTGCTGAAAAGGAGAGTACATTCAGATGCGGCCGCTCGCCAAATACACGTAACTGAATTCCGCATACATCTTGGTAAGTTTTGAAGGAGCCCCGCCTGTGGTCTTCTGTACCCGAAGGGTAAGCAGCTCGTTCTTGAGCTCAGCCAATTGTTTGGTCAAGTCATTCTTGGACCTATGGGTAGCGAAAGGCGATCGGATCAGATTGCCCAACAGAGTTACACCGCATGGATGCTCACTTGGACTGGAGCTCGTAGGCCTTGACTTTGCCGGGCATTTTGATGGTAGTGTCTAGACATGAGCGACAGGATTAGATTGGCCACAGACGATGGGTGCCGACGTAGGATCTACTGGCACACGTCGGCAGCATTGAACTCACCTTGAGGGGGCTGTCGTGTAGGTTGTCCGCGACGGCGAGCAATGTTGTCTCGCTTACGCGAGCGAGGACTGTACAGTTTATGAGCCACAATTCTCACGGACCCAATTTGGAATATTGTGCCCCTGTTTCTAACATACATGTTTACGATCGTACCACT
This sequence comes from Chalciporus piperatus, assembly GCA_038093975.1. Lineage (NCBI taxonomy): Eukaryota > Fungi > Basidiomycota > Agaricomycetes > Boletales > Boletaceae > Chalciporus > Chalciporus piperatus. Next base: position 574,963 of record JBBPTG010000003.1, read on the forward strand.
GTCTGTTCGTTCGTTGCTCTCATCACCTCCACCAATTCCTCAAAATTAACTAGGGTACCTCCAAAAATATCCAGCGCACTAAAATTTGTCAATACATTGCTTGCCGGTCTGGACATTGAATCTACCTACCTTCCATATGTAAGATCGACCTTTCCGTTCGAGAGCGAATCTACCAGAGCTAGATCCGAAACATCTGTGCACAGTCAGCAGACAACACAAGACCCAGAAGATTCAAACCTCACGCTTCGCTCCTCCTGCATACGTGGTAGGGATTGCTGCCCATTCTCCAAGTCCTGCAATTGGAATGAGTTCATACCTTGGAGGATATTGTACACGGAATACTCGCTTCTTACGAGATCTTCGTCAATACCCTGACAAAGTCCCTCGACATCCGCGGCATGAACGAGGAATTCACTACGGTCAACAGAAACACTCAGACATGTGCATGATACGAGCGCGTGCGTGCGGACTTGCCTGCAATGCGACGACAGCATGTCGAGCGATTCTAGGGTAACCTCGTTAAACGTCCGAGCAGTGCTGCGATCGCTCTTGACCAACCTTTGGATACCTCCATATCCGTAATATCCTGCCATTTATTCATGGCTACAAACCACCCATCCCCTCGGCGTCGACAACTGTTTGATTTCATCCAATCGTCATCACCCTCTCGCTCGAAACATGCGCACACAGCCAGGCCTACCTCACATCCACGACGAGTCTCTCCTTCCCAACAGCCTTTGAGATAGCCTCAAGTCTTTCCCGGGAAAACTTTCCCTCGGGGAACAGATATGAAGTCACAATGACCTGTCAATGTGCAGACGCTTATATTAGACGGAGATCAGCAGCAACGTTGTGACCATCATTGCCCCACCTTACTAGCACCCGCATCTAGCCATTCCTGTGCATTCGTGGGCGTTATTCCGCCGCCGATCTGCAAACCACCTGGAACGCGGTCAGTGGAGATGAACGGTGTCGTCAGGGGGAATCGAAGTAGTGCGCACCAGGCCAGGCTGCCAGTGCTTCTTTCGCGGCCTCGTCGTTTCTGGGGCCCAGTTTTATGACATGTCCGCCTTGGAGGTCATATTGTCGATATAGACGCGCAAAATCTCCTGGAGATTGGCTGAGGATTGAGAGGGAATGCGCTTAGATGAATAGTAGGCATATAAACGAATGGACCAAACCTTGCGACAAAGTTGGTTTTGAGTGCGCTTGGATCAGTATCGGATAGTGTCCCTCCAACGATCTGCTTCACCTGTCCGTCGTGGAGATCAATACATGGCTTGAAAGCACTACGACGTTTGCAATGAGCCATTGTCGGCGTTGTCCGATGTCACTCCCGAGACGGCGATCAAGAACTAGAGGCAAGCAATCAAATGCAGCAAACCAATTCAGGATATGTCTCTTGTTACATGCGAGTGGACAGCAAAAAAAGCAAAGTGCAAAGTACACGAATGATCTTTAATATTCGAAAGAAGCTTCCATGATTCGTGTCAGGTGCTCCCTGCCGTCTTCACCGGCGATGTTGCCAATGTTTGGCGCAAGGTCAAGAACACGACGTTGCGGGATGGTACCCTCAACTAGGGACGGGATATCGTCCTTTTTATAGCCGACGGCCTTCAAGCCACGGGGCACACCGAGTCCGTCAAGGAAACGAGCGATCGACTCATACAAGTAGGAACCAATCTCAGAGTCTGGAATGCTCGTTATAGATGGGTCGGTAACGGTCGTGTTGTTAAAGATGGCCAAGGCTTCGCGGTGGCGATCAGGCGAAGATGGTGCGGTGAATTGGAAGACTAGGCAAAGGGGATAAGGAAACCAGTGATGATGAATGAAGAAACCGAAAACCTACCTGCGGGACCAGTGAGAGCGACGCTGTGAATTGTACAGCCTAGGGTGAATGTAGTGAACCAGGAGCAAGCGTTGTAACATACCTGACACCGTGAGGGATGATTGGGCCGTCGACTAGGTATCCAGGGTGCTTGTATCTCGGCCCTTTCTTGTTCAAACCGGAGATCTGAACCGAGGTGAATCAGCCAATCGAATCTGATGAGACCGCTAAAGCATACCGGGTAGCTCATGCCGTGGCACAAATGCACACCGGCATTTCCGAATCCAATACCAGCGAAGGAAGCAGCGAGACTGGAACAAAAACCCAGGTTATATGCACGTAGGCAAATGAACATAAATAAATGCGTACAGCATTTGGCTTCTTGCTTCGTGATCGGTCTTGTCTTTGGCAACTCGGGGGAGGTACTTCACTGTGGTCCTTAGTGCCCACATAGAGAAGATGTCAGCAACTGGGTTGCTGCCCTGGTATGCCGGCCGGAGGATTGGGTTGGCTGGGCGGGGCGTACGTTCCGTGTAACTGGAGAATGTCAGTCAGAACAAGGTCAAGACAACCACGGTGGTCCTCACGGGATCGCAGTATAACTCTCCATGCTGTGGAAGAGCACATCAAGACCTGCGCTAATGTGGACTTCTGTCGGGCAGGTCTCGGTGTTTTCAGTGTCGACAATACCCAGTACGGGTTTAAGTGCACGGTTTGCAATACCAGTCTTGAAAGAGCGCGACGTGACATCGAAAATGGCCGCTCCAGTAGTCTCGGAGCCAGTTCCAGCAGTGGTCGGGACTGAATCGAGCTCAGAATCGGGGGAGAAAAAGAACGATGATGTACTTACTTGCGATGAGAGGTCTCAGAGGCTGTGAGATGGGAAGGCCCTTGCCAACAGGGGCATTCACGAAATCCATGAGGTCATTGTCCTTGTAGACGGTGAACCTGGGGAAGGTCAATTGACGAATACATTGAATAGTGTTCGAATACATACAAGTTGGCAGCTTTGGCGGTGTCGATGACACTTCCACCTCCGACACTGTGATAGACCCTCGGGAGTTGTTCTATCGTGTGATCAGAGGTATTACTCACGCCAAGAAGTGGCTAAAGTCGTGCTGCCTGGCCCAGTCAATTGCCCTGCGCCAGCTTTCCTCTGTGGGTTCAGCGACGACTTGATCAAAGACCTCGAAGGGAAGATCCTCCTGAGCCTGCAGGGACTCGAGAGCCTGGGAAATGAGATCCGTTCAGCGAGTGAGATATCTTCTGGGACGAATATCTTACGGTAGCCATCGGCTTAAGCTTGCCTACAACAGGGTCGGTGAACACGCCAACCTGTAGTAGGAACGGGAATGTGAGTGCGAAAGCAGCTGAGGGTGTGGATCCGTACCTTGCGGGCCTTCATGTTCTTGAGATCCATGCCGACCTCACGGGTGACACCTTCACCAAACCTGAGGTTAGATGCAGCCACCTACAAGAACGATGAGAGGAGAGATGAAGGATTGGTGAATGAATGTCGAACCTCGAATGCATACTCCTTCTGGACGGCGTTTACGGGCGTAGCAAACCGCCTGAGCTGATTGAGAGCCTTTACGCCGTGTGCGTGTGAGTGTGCATGAGCTGCGGTGGAGCAGCTATGGCAGGGACAAGCAGAATGTTGAGCAGCGTTGATGAGACGAAGGATAGTCGTCCTCGAAGTTGCAGCCATGGTGAATGCGGAGAAGAAGGAGAGTTCATTCCGGAGTCTTTCCGGAAGTAGACATGCGGGGAACCACGTGGTGGCTGTGACAGGAAAGGAAAACTCGGAAGAGTATTGCTTGGCCAGTTCTTCGCTCGTACTTTTCGCTCTTTCGAATTCGCTCGTTTCTGCAAATGGCCATAAAAATACCAATACAAAGAACAAGCTCTCTCCACAAAAGAAGCGGGGCAACCTCTCTTTCGCTATCCACTCCTTCAAAACTCGCGAACAATCACATCCTAGCAGCAACCTCAAACACCTCCCTTTCTCTCAGGTTCGTTGCCAGCTCATCCTCGTCTCTCGTAATAACACCCACACAGCGACGTGCAAGACTTGGTTTACATTGCCAATGTATGTGGTCTTCACTCTCTTATCATCTCACCTCTCTCATTCGCGTCATAGATCACCATCGGAGGCGTCTGTAAGCCTGTCCGAGTTGTCATGGAACAAGGACTGCCGACTGACGCTCGCACCGCTAGCTTATCCTGTACAACTCGACACCGGCTCATCAGGTCAGTCAAGCATAACACTCGTTTGTCTTCAATTTTGACAATATATTATTAGATCTATGGGTAAAGCCCACAACGGGCCAGCTTCCAAGTGCCCAGGCTAGCGTCAGTAGTGCGCTCATTAGCCGTATTTCCTGCTCTGACGTTCATTCTAGTCGACCAATCTCAACCTCACCGTAAGTCTCGACTGCGTCGTCGCGTGTTATCGAGACTCACAGCCCACAGTACGGCATTGGCTGGGCAGCGGGAAATGTGGCATATGCTCCAACAACGTTTGCAGGGTACACACGACTCCAGCTTTCTCAAACGACCAGCGACTAACACTATCTCAGAATCACCGTACCTCAACAAGCCTTCTTGGATGTTTCGTCTGCTGCTAACCCTGCACTCCAATATGGGGCAGTGGGAATTATGGGCCTCGGATTTGATTCGCTTTCCAACATTGATGCAATCATGAATTCGACCGGATCGTCCTCAGGGCGGACGCTGCTCTACAATCTCTTCCACGACAATCCGAGCGAACCCAATTTTATCGCTTTCTCACTCCAAAGCTCCAAAGATGGCGCTAACATCCAGGGAACCTTCGCAGTCGGTGAAACAGATCCGCAATATTCAAACATCACGAGCACAAACAAAATCCCGACGTTCCCGGCCACCGCACCTTCACGTTGGAACGTCCTGCTAGATTCATTTATCGTCGGAACTCAGACAATTTCCGTCTCAACCACCGTGGCCGGCGCACCTTCCAACAAGGCTGTCGTTTTGCTTGATAGCGGGACATCATACACGTAAGCAGCTAATTGATGGTTGTTTGAAATGCGATTGACGTGGACAACTGTTTCAAGATATGCACCCGTCGATGTGTGCACAGCCATTTATGGCGGTGTTTCTGGTGCAAGCTACAATCCCAACCTCGGCCAGTGGGTCGTTCCTTGTAGCGCCGAGATTGATATCGCCCTTCAAATTGGGTATGTCATCATTTTTGATATCGGCAGACGGTTCGCTGACAGGTTTCGAGAAACCAAATCTTGCCCATTCATCCACTTGACGTTTCACCCACAAGTTTGGGTGACCCAAACACCTGCGTGGGGTCTTTCGTTCCACAGAGTTTGTCCGTAGGCGGTGGCCAATTGTAGGTCAGAGCTGCCACCACGTCACAACCGCGCTAACCGTCCCACAGCGACTGGCTCGTCGGTGACAACGTTTTACGCTCCTTTTATACCCTTTACGACTTTGGAGACTTTAACGCCTCCGGGAACACAGGCAACCCATACGTTCAAATGCTGGCCCTTGTTGATCCCAACCAAGCCTCTATCGAATTCCACGATGTTCGGGGCGGCACCCCGAACTCGAACATCACCTACAATGTCTCCAACGATGGGTCAGGAACCACGACAGTCACGCTGTCGGCAGATGCTGCCTCGATTCTTGACAACCTCTCCAAATACCTCCCAGCAATGCTTGCTGTCATGGCATTGAATGCCTTGGTGCTGATAATCCTCGTCTTTGTGGGCATCACCCTTCTTTGCAAACGCCGTCGCAAGAACCCTCAAGCGCGGAATCCGCCTGGACGTTTTGCCCCAATGCCCATAAATACCAATGTTGCATCGGCGACCCACAGGTTCTCGGAATTCTCTGAGGACCCCCATTCGTACGAGCCAGTGTCGATGGCTCTTACAGAAGACCGTCTTTTCGTCCCTCCCTCACCCGCCTTTAGGAGTGAAGGTTCCCAAGGTTCTTCCCGCCCAAACTCAATGGCATAGTCCATCGTCTGTGTCTTGTAACCGGGTGCTGCTCTTTGCTCAGTTCCATACTCCCTACCTATCGCTTCGACTTTTGTGTATCATCATCAGTTGGACTTTGGGATATGGGGGTATTGGATGGACTGTTTGTCACGGACTTTTTCACTGTTCACATGTTGTAAGCTTAGTATATGCTCGATTGCAGCGGAATATCTACGCCCTACAGGCAGTAAAAGCGTACGCCTCATCTACTGCGAGGCTTGGTAGTCCTTGCACCCCCATCAAATGCGACGGCGCCGTCTTCCCGAGTCGATGACGACACGTGGCCAAACTTGGGCCTGTTCCTCAGAGAGGTTGAATCCCGACTGCGAATTATTTTACTAGCTCGGGTTTTCAGCGCGGCCAGCCACTCTCTCCGACCCCCGGTCCTTGGATCATCCCTCAGCATGTCGGCGGCAGTCGAAAGCGACCAAGCCAACCTGTCCGTGAAGAACGGTTCTACGGGCTCGGGTTGAAGGAGCTCGTCGATGCCAACGTACTCTGTGAGCCAGAGTGCCTTCAGAACATTGGTACTGTCTTTGGTCTGCACTGCGGTACGCATGATGAAAGACATGGTCTCCACGTCCGGAGCGATGTTCCTCCCCTGTGGTCGCTTCTGGACCGTTGGCGGCAGCTTGCCTCGTGATTCATCGAACGAATCAGGGTCGATACCAGTCATGAGTTGGAATGTCTTCAATGCACATTCCCAATCAGAGCTGCGGAAGCAACTCTTGAGCACGAGGTGGTAGAGTTTAGCATCTGGACGTAATTCGGGGGTGTTGTATATAGCGTCGTTTCTCAGACACCACTCCAATGCCTCGATAGCTTGAGAGGATTCATGTGGTGAGGCGGGGGAGGCGAGGGCGGCATGCGCTTGTAAAAGTACTCTGATGTGTCTGTTATTGATGATGGTACGATGTCGAAGCTTGCTGGGGTTGAGGTGGTCCATGACGAGACGCATGAAATGGATGGAAAGCCCGAGTTTCTGCGTTGCGACGCAGACTTCAAGGGCAGCATCGAGAGCATGCGCGTTTAGATGTGGGGATAATCTAAAAGGAGCAGGATGACCCGGCCTGGTCAGACCGAGATGGTCGGCGATGATGTCCAGAGCAAGATTCTGGTCGTTTGGACGACCGTGACAGAGGGCGCGTAGGGCGGCCGAGATGAGTCGAGAGTCGAGGACGAAGTCATCCCGTTTCTGCATCGTCTTTTCTATTTGAAGCCAGATGAGTTTCGCGTCTGATGCAGATGGGTCGCGAACGGACACGGCATCTGCACCACCTTTGCTTTCTGGACGATTCGCGATGGCACGAAGCATGGCTGTGAATACATATCTGTCTGGCGCGCCTGGACCTTCTTGGGGCATTGCGAAGTAGACGTCGAACATGCTTTGAATGTTCCCTGATGCACCCAAGATAGTCAGGTAGGGGACGATCGGCGTGTGACACAGCTGGGCGTGGTTGTCGGGTTCGTGATATTTGATAGCCTCTATATGTTTGAGATAGTACTCGTAAAGGGCATGCGCGTTGGCAAGCTGCCTGGGATACGCTGACCAGTCCGGTATTCGTGCCAAGCCTTTGAACAGGGTGGCGAAGGTGGATATGTTTGGAGAGAAACCACGACGTTTCATCTGCAAGGGGTAGTCAGTAACACGTTTTCGAGGTGAACGACGGTTGATTCACGTCGACGAAGAGAAGGTACGCGGCTTGATACCTCTGCTGAGCCATGCAAAGGGATATCATGGTATTCCACGTAGAGACATTCTGCGCGTCTCTCGGTACGGAGCGAAGGCGTTGGATAGCGCCTTCAATGTCACCGTCTTGGGCGAGTCGTGTGAGCTGTTTCGAAAGGTCATATGGACTGAGGAGCTTCTTCTGAGGAGGGGGAGTTGCGGTAGAAGCTCGGGGACGGGTGGGGAGAAACCTTTTTGTTAAAGGTTTTGACGACGATAAGTTTTCGGTTGTTATGAGACGTGTAGAGACTCTCGAACGACCTGCGATGTTGCGAATTGACTTTGATGCGAACATGGTCGTAACTTGCAGAGACTCCGAGTCGGTCAATGAACGAATGAGGTAACTCCGGCGTAGTCAATACCATCGGATGTAACGCATGATATCTCCTAGATGTGTCCTCCCCCTGACAATTCACAGTTTCGTCTCAGCAATGATCCTCATACACTTGTCAACAGTTCAGTCATGCAATACCAGTCTATTGCTCAATTTTTGTCACTACTAGTCCACATCACTTCTTGTGCAATCTCAGGTCCACTCGTCTAGCAGCCAAGCCAAACACAAACAGCGACATGAACGCAGCTCCGACAGCGATCGGCTTCTTCAGGTGAGCCGAGAACGGTAGTTTGTACGAGACCTGTTCCCATCTATCAGCAAATGTCATCTCCCAAGTGTCACGACACGTACATAGATCATTGCAGTGTGTTTGTCAGTCAAATCCTTGTACGTTAATGTAACAGCTGGTCGGCCCGTTGTGTCAAGGTAGGTGATGTCGGTTGAAATCCTGCTCGACAATGCCGGGAACGGTGAGATAAACTGGACGTCACTGATAAAATCGTCTCAGCCTCGTGTAACTGTTTGAACAAAGAAATCTCTTACGTTGCGCCTTCGGGGAGGATAATATTCACTTCGGCCTCGTCGACCACAGAGCCCGGTATATATGTCATCGCAGGAACACCAACAAGATACCTCTGATTCGCAGCATCCCAGCTCACAGAGTCCTGAAGGGGCGTATCGAAGCCGAGAGTGAACGTGTAGTTCCACCCACCCAATAGTGGATACCGAGGACGCATCTCAAGAATGCTGTGTTGAATAGCCTTGCTCCCCTTGGGTACGGATGGGCTCCGGCGAAGGTGGGATGTGGAGACGTTGCCGTTCAGGTCGTAGAAGTAAGCGTCAGTTACGCCGGCAGGAAGGTGGAGAATCAACCCGCTCATGATATGCGGAGGCAAACGGCCGTAGTAGTTCTGACCCTGGTATGCAAGACGGGAGAATTGACCTTTAAGACTGAGAGACGCGTCAATCTGTGAAGGACAAGAAGAGCGTACTACTTACGTGGGACCAGCATTGTAGAGGTCGATGTTGTCCTCCACGTTGAGGTTTGATCCCCAGTGACTGATTTCGGCTGAACGACGAAGTTTCTTGACCTCGAGAACGGGCTGGTCGTAACTGTAGTGAACCGAAATGGGTTGCTGATAGGTGGATACGAAATCGGTGTTTGCAGAAGGTTCCACGTTGTGGAAAGGACCATATGTGATAGTAGCTCCCGACTTGGTCACCAAACCTTCTCCGACGAACTGGTCTACCCCTTCAGGAGTAGAATAGGAAAGGATCTCAGGCGAGGAAGACCTGTACACACATTCAGCTCCGCAGCAGCAATACCACATCGACATTGACATACTTGAGTTTAGTGCGTTGAACGAGCGTGGTGTAAGGGCTGACAATGAAGAGGTCTGTCTCATATTTCAAGAGCTGAGGATCTGTCTGTGCGGCACGCTCTGGGTACGGCTGCGTCGCGTGTGTCTGGATGGTCTCAAGGACGAGATTGACCGACCCATTGACGGCTAACTTTTTGGGCAACTTCACGGCCAGTATCTGGGCACCACTGCAGGGAAATATGGCGTTAGCCTTTGTCGACTCGCGCGCGATTCAGAACGTGGGTGTGGACATACTTTATTTCGCTTTCCCCCACCACGGCGATATCGAGCGGTTGGGTTTGACCTTTGACCTTGGCCTCTATCCAACTCGTCTTCTCCTTCTCATCCTTCGCGAGAGCAATGTGGTATACAGCCTGACCCGGTTCGAGTGCCTTGACGGCGTAGGCTGTACTGACGTGTACCAGTGACCCACCGAGTTCGATGGATCGCACAATGGCTGTATTTTCGAATGCTGGGCCAGCCAAGGAAAAGGAAGGAAGTATTGAGCTCGCGAGGAGCAGGGGAAGTGTTCGCCAGCACCGTAGCATCATTTGTTCGTGGTTCTGCTCAAGAGCGACGTGTTAACTTCAGAGACGCCCAGCTGCGCTATTTATAACTTACTCGGTTATCAAAACTAGTCCAAGCCTGCTCAATTCCACGAAACATGAAGGCAGGGGGATATACTATTGGGAGTACGAGTAGTATAGTACCTCGAGTCTAGTCTACCATTGCCAGGTCCCTGCAGGATTACGGAGAGGAACGTCTTCGCGAACGATGCCAGCTGAAACTATTCTCTTCAACCTCATCTTACGCTTCTCCTCTTGTAATTGCTCGAACATCTTGCCTGGCCTTAGCACCACGTTCAGTCGTGAATCCGGGTGTACACGAATTCCAAATTTCCCCCGCCCACGGGGCTCCAGACGTTTGAGCTGTTTCGGTCCTTTGCTCACCCATGCTTCTGCTGCGGGTCATATCGCGTGTGAGCAACGAGCAACGAGCGAAGGTATGACAAGAGGAACACTCACAAACAATCAGTTTAGAGGGATCCATGTTCTTATACATGGTCGCGTGAAGTTTGGCGGTAGCGAGCATACTCTTGAGACGACCACTCGCGCGTTTCTCGCTGAACTCCATTTGCATGATAGCATGGTCGATGGGCTTGCCAGCAATCTGCCTTCCAAGCATGTTCAACTTCCTATGTGAGATCTTGAAATTCGCCGTGGAGTATTTATGCTGAGATTCGGGGTCGAAGAGTCAAGGAACGTCCGTGATGTTTAGAAGAGGAATCCTACCTCGCGTGCTGGCGGTTTCGGCGGTTTGAGTGCCTTCTCCTGCTGCTTCCTCTTCTTTGGTGTGGACTCCTCAGCCTTTGCCTCGGGTTTGGGGGACTCTTCGAAGACTTCCTCTTGAGCAGACGGCACATCCTGGTGTTTTACCACACGTTCAGACGCTTTCTTTGTCGTCGGGATGAATTTCTCTTGAACCCATTGCATAGGGTTCCAATAGCTAGTCACAAATGTTAGTACACATAGTGCAACTCGCCAAGAATAATGACCTACGTGCGCCGGCTCTGCCATTGTACCCCCGGTGTCTCGTGGTAGGAACACAGTCGTAGACTCCGGCCTACATTGCTACCTATGCAATACGTCAGCTACACACCTCGAACGGTCCGCACTGTGCTCACCGTGTCTGAGACTTGTCGCGAGTGAATGCATGCTTGCAGAGAGACAACCGAGAAATTGTGTCACGGTCTCGCTTTGTCACGCGATCCATCACAACGCGACACCTTGTCACAACTACGCTCTCCCAAGTCCACGTTCCAACTTTGCGAGCACTCGAGTTTTCCCGACATTCACATCCTCCAACGCCGAGCACGACAATGCTCACCATCGGAACTATTCTATATGTCGCTCTTCTTTTGATAAACGCCATGGCGGTGCTCAGCGAGGACCGGTTTCTTGCACGCAGTACGCTCTATTTCACTCCTGTCATTCCACTCCACTCACCCATTTTGAAGTCGGGTGGTCATCAACACAACCACAGAACTCCAACACTGGCTTCCAGCAGCCCTATGACCAGTCCGGCTACGGTTTCGCACAGCAAGATGTTGGCGTTAAAGTCCGCATAATAAACCTCATCAGTGCCGTGCGGACACTCATGCGCAGTAAGCGTGTTCAAAACATGCATCGAAAAATACATCTAATACTCATGTAAACAAGTTCCCCTGATAGGATTAAACCTAGTAGTCATCGTGTACGAATTGATTCTTGGTGGCTAATCATGACAGTCCTACACGTGCCACCGCGTCGTGGACATTCCTCTTCACCGCCTAGCAAGCCGAGATCAGAGCACACCGTTCGAGTGACGACACTGAATCTATAGCATGTGTACCTGCGCCCCCTAATCTTCACTGTTCAGGCGTTCGTACTCCTCGTTGATTTCCCTGATGAAATCGGCAGGCGTGTGTCCACCCTATGATGCGTATTAACATTATCTCCGTTGACAGATCAGAAATTCACGCACCTCGCACTCGTACCAAGTGCCGTCACGAATACAGACTTGTTTACCATTGATGAGGATTGTGCAGCTTTTCCTACGCCCAGAAGCCTCAGCTTTCCGTTATCACAGCCCTGGCGGCGACGCTTACTTGATTCCCAATTGTATAGTGTGCTGAACACTTTCCTGCATCAGTTTGACACCTTCATCCCCCTGACTGTCTTTGCCGGCACACAGGCTCGCCTTATCGGTTTCCCAATCAAAGCCAGCAGTCGCCGCACAGGTCACAGCCGTTTCAGGTAGCCCGATCTGATCGCGACCTTGAAAGTTCTGACATTGAAGGAATGACCACCATTCCGAAGTGGGATGGTATTTGGCGACGCATAACTCGTGCACATTTCCGGCACACTCTTCCACGCCGTGCATGCACGTTACCCCGTAAGCGGGGTCTGATGCGTTCGGCCTTGATGATATTAATGGAATGAGACCTGGTGAGTTTCAGGGTGCGGACATACTTTGCTATGAAAGAGAGGGAGATGTCCACTTTGTCACCGACTCGCTGAAGCACGCGGTCCCAAACCGCCTCGCACAACATGGCGTCTGGGCAGCGAGACATTACGCCCAGGACCACTGGAACCTTGACATCTTCAGCGGGCACGATTTGGGTGTTGTCCTGTACAGTCAGTGGATATACAGCTGCGTACACTGAGACACAGAAAGTGAAAAGCACTAGTGTGGTTAACATGGTGGTGGTATCGCTCCAAGCTGGCAGCCTGAATTGCGACCGGGTTCATTCCCTCGATCGGGTATAGAATGGCGTCATTATTACGTAATCAATTTGTGAAATACTACCGCTAGACTGCACGCTACTGCAACTTGCTGGGTTTGTGCTGGATGCCATTGAGATCCTGGTTGGCGAAAATGTCCAAATAACACATAAGCAAATCTGTGTACATGCCGATGATGGGGCGCCGGCCCGGAATGAAAACAGCGAGGAGAGAGGCACTACGCTTCCTGTGAATGAGCAGTGTCCCAACTCTTTCTAGCTTCAGTATCGCTCATCGGGGGAGTGAAGTAACGACATCGTGCTTGAAAGGCTGTGATAGGCATGTCAGGGGCATGTTCTAAACAGAAAGAGGTGCGTAGGGATGTAGGCATGCAACTACCTTCGAGAGACCGCTTTCGTATTATCTTTTCAACGGATAATTCATTGTGCACCTGATTTCTCTGAATACCAGGCCATCAGTGGCGGTTATTGACGGTAATGAAATTGCTTGCTTCTTACCTTCACCTCGTCGGCAAATAGCTGAGCTTGTGTCTTCATCCTAGCCCTGGCATCGCCCTCGAGCCCATCAAGTACCTTGTGCTTCTCGCTCATGGACTGATCCACAACATTCACGCAATATTCCACAATTTCCGTTCGCCGCTTCCAATTCTCTAACGCGATCACAAGTGAACTCAGACGGCCCTTGAGAAAGCGAATCGAAGAGCTCACCGAGGAGCTCTTTCCACACATATGCACACGCCTGGTCTTGTATACTGCCCTTTCCGCTAGACCCTTCGCGATCTCGATCACGGAATTGTGCGTTTGAGCGATTCAACCGCATCGTGATGGTGTCATCTAGTCTGCGGTATTCCCTGAGAAGGTCTTCGGAGGGAATGAGCACACGACAGGCGATGCAGACTGAAGCACTCGCCTTTGAATAGGCTGAGGTTATGACATGTCGATGGAGAAACATGCACCAGTTGCGGCGTCAGTGAAGGGGCTTGGACTGCGAGGCTCCCCAGTGGTGGAGAAGATTTAGAAGGCATTGTTCCTTATGCCGGCATGCCGAACTGCCAATCATGGGAGGCTCCGACGTGGCGGTGTCCTTGTACCCAGAAAAGGAAGGTACGGTAGTTGAGATGGAAGGGCAAGGGAAGGGTTTCAGGTTGACCCATGCGAGCGAGCCGGGTGTGCATTCCGGGGGGATTGAATTGCTCACCCTCAGAGAACTTTGACATTCGGGTCGGGATCAATCCGCGTCTGAATGGGGTTCTGGAAGCCATGGTCTGATTTTTTAATATTATTGTTCGGCGGTTCCCTCGGGCCCCATTTCACTGATCACTCACTGCGATCTGTCACAGAGACAGCTTAGGGAGCGATCAAGCTCATTGTTGATAGATTTCCCGCCGCTGCGTCGCATTCATTGCTTCTAGCCTTGTCAAGCTTGACATTTTGACGGCAAACTGTCAATAGTTGTCCGAGAAAGGAATATCAAAAAACCTTGGACAAACCCGGCCCTCATATACTCATGACTGTTTGCTTTATCTTGTGCGGAGAAGAAAACCGTCACATCAATATACCCATTTCACTCTAGTTCGCTGACATCGCAGCAACGCGTTGATCCGCGTAGGTCCCGTTTTCGAGCGAGTCACAGCCATCACGCGGGGCACCGTAGGGCAAATCCCCGATGTCTGCGGAACATTCCGTCTTCACGTGCGAATACAATCCGAGGGCCCACAAGGGTCCTATTATCGTCACAAAGGCTACAAGGAATAAAATAAGGAATGGGGTATGTGGTATGAACAGGTATGATGAGGGGAATATGCGCCCCATACATAATTATGTGCCACAGGCGCCAGCCTCGAAGAAGATTTACGGATACATATTGATTCTTGACAATACATATGAAATAGTACGCCTCCAATGAAATCCAGTCACCCACAAGTCCAAAGATCTACTGGTCCGAGCCACTGATAAACGTGAATGGACGTACGGGATCATTACCGGTGCTCTCTTGAGCAGATGAGCCAACTTTATGTTTCTTCTTTGACTGCCGTGGGACGTATCCGTGCTCTTCCACCATGTGACGGTGTCGTCGAGCGGGATCTTTGAAAGCCATACCGCACCCGTAGCGGCACACGTGAGGAGTGGAACCAGTACTGAAAAGGTTTGAAATTTAGGGTGGGTGGTAGTTACGGGGTGATCAATACGTACTGGCCGTGCATATGGGTGTCCAGGGATGTCTTCTGTGGGAAACCTTTCTTGCAGACCTCGCAGACGAACGGCCTGATGGACAATGATAAACTTCATCCCCGCGAAAATAATAATAACTTCACTTACTTGTATCGCAAATGGGTTGTCTCGACGTGCCGTTTGACAAGTTGCTTCTTAGAGGTGTATTCGCAGGTTGGCTTCGTGCGATCATCGGGTGTCGGCCACATACACTGCCATTTTCTGGTAGCGCCGTCGGGGGACAATGTCGGTCGCGCGTATCGCTCCCACGCGTCTGCATCGTTGCGAGGTGATTGGCGTCGGATGGTGGGTTGGGTCGATGTACCGATCTCGCTGGCTTCGCTGACCTGAGGGCTCCCCTCTCGAGACGTCCTCAGCTGGTCATCTTCAGATGACGTGATCGAATTGTGTGCGGACGGTGCGCGTATAAGCTCTGCGGCAAAAAATCGATTGGACTGATGAGGGGGATGTCCGTCGTGTTGCCTGGAGCTTTGGCCAGATTGGGGACGTGACTCTTTGTCCGAAACCTGTACCTGGCTAGAAAGACCTTAGTAAGACAACGTGATGAGTATGGCAGACGTACCTCATCGGTTCCATTATATTTCTAGAAGAGGAACTCCGAACAGGCGATTCACTGCAGTAGAGGTGTTTGACAAGTTGCTGCAAGAGAGAGCGCAAGCCGACCTACCGCTCGTCGGGTGAGGTGCTTTGCCGCTTCTGGGGGAGTATATTGGTGGCAGAGCGGTCATAATGAGTTAATGCCGGAGAACTGATGCTGATCAATGAATAACATCCTTTGGTAATAGCAAAGGACGCACGGAATGATAGGTGAATCATGTATGTTCTGTGCAGTAGAGCTGGTTGACGCCGACCGCGTGGGTTGTCTGTTGTCGTAGTTGACGTAAATAACGGGTGGGTGGTTCATCTGCGAGGCAGCCTGAAAACCTGGCCACATGTAGGTCGCAGTCGGTGAATTAAAGACCGACAGCGAAACAGGGTAAGAGGGTCGTTGTTGCAGACCGTCATGATTAGTCCGCGGCTCTGCAAGGGAGGTTGAGGCGATACGGTTTCTTATGATCGGGTCTGGATGAGTTCTTGGGCAACTAGGTATGCGCAGAGAAGTACCTAGAACTTGGTCTGTCTCTGAGATGTGTGTGCTCCGCCGGGCTCCAAGACCTGAGAGACGGTAACCGACGGTCATGATCGAGATTGATTCCCTCACGAGAAAAAGGTGGCAGAACATGTTGAGGCCTGCTGTACGCAGCGAATATATTACAGTCATATTCCGATCAACAATTCACCTGGGAGAAGCAGAAAACACGACGAACTTTGATGCAGCCTTGAAGGTGCATTCCGGGGCCTCTGGCTTTTTCGTTAGTGGAGGGGATCGGCGTCGGTCGGCCGCGGCAGAATGAGCCGGATGTCTCTCCACAAGTGATGATAACTCCATGTCTGCCTCCCGCCGCTCGGATACACAATCTGCCTGGTTCTCTTCGGAATTTGGAGAGTCAGAAGCCCTAAAGACAATGGATCAAGCCAAGTGGCAACATGTGGCGTCGTCAGCAGAAGCTCAACGCAAACGATAAGCGAGAGCCGGAAGCGATGCACACGAACGACGGTGCAATGCACGACGTGGACGAGGCATGGTTACCACGTCGCGCGTTCTGTCAACGCATCCATGGCTCGGACAAAGAAAGGGTGGGCGCTATTACTTGCCATAGATGTTTTTTAGCTTTGTCGAACCGTTCGTCGGCCCCGGAAGGCGGCAGGGACGATGCTGACGCCATGACGACTTGTTGAGAGACAGGGGAAAAGGCAAACGACGCTCAGATTTCGTTTGAAGGGGGAGAGGATTTAAAGGTACAAAGGGACCTATTTTCCGGTGGAGATTTTGCACATTGATATACTACCCGATCAGCACTAAATCGAGTTTTCCCAGTCTGGGTGAAATATGTATCTGGTCGGAGATCTGAAATTGTTTGCGTCGGGTGTCTGGACTCGACGCTCGCGGGATATACAACAAACCAAGCCCTTGGCCTGAAAAGTGCACAGGTGTGTGGGAAAGTGACCGGGGGAGGTGTCAGACAAATATCATATGAAGGACATCGAATGTGGGTCCGAGGGCCATATCGATTAACGACAACCGAAATATCTTACGTACGCACAACCGTCCATTCACCACAAGGCACCTGTCAGAGCGACGTGAGGACCATCTGATGCCACTGAAGTACCGGATCTGGTTACTTAGCGCACTTTGCATTCTGGTCGCGCCAAGACATGGATTTGCGACCGGGTCTCAGACGGCACAAAGAAGTTACGGGCCCCGGAAGTTGGCGAAGGTTCAAGTCCATCACAGCAGGCGACAACAACGGGTGGGTTTCTATGTTTTCAGAGTTTGACATGGCTAAGGGCCTGTACAAAAACAAGTAAAGTTACCGATTTTGAGACAGGTAAGCTGTACTGGACAATCTCGATGGACTTGCCTAAAATAATTAAAGGGAAAGGTCGCATCACAATATTTCACTGCAGTTCATTGTCGGAGGCCGAGCCGACCTGTACGTCCTGCGTGCAGGCCATGTTTTTGGCTTCTCCCACATCGCATTGGAGCAAACTCATGTCCATTCCAGGAGGAAAAAAGGGGTGGACTGATGGTGGCGACGTTTCCCGAAGTCGACCAGATCGCCGTAGGGGTTTCATTGGTCTATCCACATCCATGTCATTGCCACTCGACTCTGCCACCATTTCTCCTCGATCTTCAGATTGCTCATCGGGGGACGATATTATTGGAAGTTCATCATCATCGTCATGAGAATCGATGTCTGGGCGTTTACGCTTCGAGGGGGATTCTAGAGGAGCGTATCCGCCGGAAAATGACGAGAAGACTTGGCGAGATGCTTCACGTGCGGAGAGTGGGAAACGAGAGGCGGGTATAGAGGATGGTGCCTGTTTCAAGGGTGACGAGTAGGGGGTTGTGGGAGATGAAGACGGGGGACTCAGATAGCCCTCCGTGACGGCTATGAAACACGTTCAACGATTTGTCAGACGCGTCGAGGAGGACGAAATGAAGGGATATACTCTTCCTTGCGCGCATAGACGCGGCGCGAATGCTGGCCGCCAAGTCGTCAGGCAAGCTGGTATTCGGGTAGATTCAATGGAGGTAACAAAGTTTCACGGCACACGACTCACGCATCACTCCTCTGAGACTGAGAAGCGAGTCTAGTAGCATGCTCGTCGTCTGTCAAGATACGTTTTACGGGTGAAGGGGTCATTTCATCGTTGGGTATAAAGAGGCGTGTTGGCGCGTCTATGATCTGACGTGTTTATGTTTGGTCAACGACGATCATGTAAGCTAGATCGAGTAAGCAATAGAAACAGGCCGAAGATGTCGAGATGAGGCAATTGGTACAAGCGCGCAGCTCGACAAAGGGAAAGCAGGGCTCCGAGTCAGGGAGGGGGAGGTGACATCGATAGCGTTAGTACGGTTGTTTCCAAGTTGTGCCAACGAGAAACTCGAGACGGGCTAAAGTTGTGCACCAATGCAACACAATGATTGGCGCTAATCCGAACTCGGGTAAAATGGTGCTACCTGGCGAAGACAACGAGAGAAACAAGATAATTTATCGCGCACGTCGATGGTGAAACATACGCTTAGCGGTCAGCACGTAAAGGTCCGGGAAGAGCTGAGCCCGCTCTCACGTGGCGAAAAGGGTATCAGGACAGAGTGGGAGAGTGTGCTAAATTCAAAGTTGAGATACATAGATATTCCGAGCGGACGCCCTCAGCTCCCGAATTGAACCGTATCCGATGTCCGTGGGTTGTTTGTACAGGATCAAGGGGCAATAAACGTCAATCAAGCTATATAGGCTGCTATAGGTTTCAATAAGAGGGTTGAATTGAGACGGTGGCCAGAAAGTTGAAAATTGAGACATTGAATCCAAGTTGAATCTAACGCTGAATCCAGAAGAATTGTTGGCGGTGTCGATGGGCGTCGAGGCTCAAGATAGATGTGGCTGTGTAGTACCGTGAGCCATGTTCTCGGCATGTGCATCTCCCCGGGAAATTTACCGGATTAGGAAGGTGAGAGAACGTTGTCGTCGTGTTCCGCTCTCTGAGCCGCAGCCAAGACTGAGCGCCAGCTGGCGTCGACGTCGCACAGTCCGTCCTCGACAGTCCGACCGACTCCGACGACTATGGCAAAAAATGTCCCCCTCCTCCTCATTGCCATCCCCCTCATCGCCATCGCCCTCATCGCCCCACCCGCACGAGCCCAATCAACCAGCATGCCTCTCCCTCCCCTCCAGTGGCTCAATATCACCGGCCTCCTCGCCGGCCCCTCCGCACCCCCTCTCAAGTATCCTTCCATAGGCTACGACGACACCACACGCTCAGTCATAATATTCGGCGGTCAGTCGTCAAGCGGAATACCAACCTCTCAAACTTTTATGTTCGTCCATCTCAATTCCTCATTCTCTCAGCCCTCACTCTCCTCTCAGCATCGATCTCAACACAAACCAATGGGTATCTCCAAGTCCTCAGTCAAATCTCCCAATGACCCCCCCTCCCGCGAGATACATGGCCATCAGCGGTGATGACTTCTCTTCCAGCTAGTCAGTCTCCTCTTTTCTCACATCTATCTCTTCTCATCCACGCAACAGTCGTCAGGCTCACCTCGTCATTGGGGGAAAAGGTGCCAATGGTCAACCCTTATCCGATGCTTGGGTTTGCCGCTTCTTCCGTCCTCCTCTCCATTCCGCTCACACACCACCCAGGAATTTGACTATATCAACCAATTCTGGTCCGAAGTTATCATCTCCCCTGGCTCTCCTCCTCCGAGATGGAGCGCATCAGGCGGTAGAGATTACCGTACCCCCTACGACATAGTGACGGCCAACACCACGTTTTACATGTCTGGCGGTACCGATGGCAAGTCAATGTTCCCTCTCAACGAGGTCTGGGAGTTCAACGTCACTGGTGCTCTTTCCTCTAATCTCGCAACTGGGCATGTTAATGCCAGCTGGTCCCTTCGAAACATAAGTACCACTCCCGGCTATAACACTCCCGGCTACAGCGTCAACCAGGCTTCCGCCATCTTGGGAACTTCTACTGTCTCCGTCAGCGGATGCAATACCACCGCCGACGCAAATGCAACATATGCCGAACCAAATTCCTTCGTTGTCAACGCAGGTCTTTCCCCAAACGAAATATCCCCTCCTGCATGCCCTGCTCCTAGATACGGCGGTGCACTTGCATTCAATCCTTCTCAGGCATCGACTGCTTTCTCCACCCAAGTTTTCTTGCTTCTCGGCACCTTCGACTCATCCTACTGGGACGATCAAGGTGGACTCCAACACGGCGAAGTTGCAGTCTTGGACATAGCGACCGCTGAATGGAGCAGGGTTCTTCCCGCAGGTGACCCAGGAACGTCCGGGATGCCTGCTTATCCCACTCCTCGCGAGGGAGCTGTCGCTTATTCCTTCGCCGAGGCTCTAGTTGGAGGTAACCGGCAGGGTGCCGCTGACACGATCGTATTTGGCGGCCAAGACGAGCAGGGCAACTATCTCAACGACGTGTGGATTCTCAGGGCTTACAACGGAGTCATCACCTCGTCTAACCTTTCCTGGGGTGGTCCAACTGGGGGGCTTCAAACCGGTCTCAGCGCCAACGGTGCAGGGGTAACTCTTCAGTACTTGACCCAATGTGCAACCGAATTGAAGACGCCTCCAACAACGACCTCGACAGGAAGTGCTCCCACATCCACACCCACATCTACGACTCCTTCGACTGACTTGTTCGGCACTTATGATGTTGCTTTGGTACACAAGCTCACTGCACCGCTCTCGATCGTCCTTCTCCTTCCTGCCATTCTCCTCGTACGAGTGGCGCTTCCACCGGCAAGGGCCATTCGCCCATCCAACCCCAATCTCCCACTAATATATTTTGCATCACTGATTGGCGTCGCAGCGTATGGCCTAGGACTCGCCGGTCTTATCACATCCTTTACTACCATCAAATCCACCATGGTGATAGTTAAGCGTGCTGCTTCAAGTGGAGCGCTTCAGACCGCGCACGGCATAGCTGGACTGACACTCTGTGTCGCACTCTATTTTGTAGTACCTTTCCTTTACCTCCTTTATTCCTGCGTATTAGCACGTCGCCGCCCTGAAAAAGAAGTCGTCGATCATTCCGACGCCGCTGCATCTCGCAACAACTCGGTGGACACGGCAGAGAAATTGGCATCCACTCCCGCTCCACAACAGACTCATTATCCCCCTTCACCACCAGAATCACCACGAGCACGACTACATTCCTGGGGTGGTCCAAGTTCCTGGCTGGGTCGCCGGAGCCGCGAAGGAAGGGTGTCCACTGATAGTGCATCGATGCATTCCGCTGGGCCTCAGCGAGCCTTTGAAGTCGTTAACCGCCCTGCACGCGTCCGCAGGGCCAGTACCAACGGCCTTGCATACCCCAACATCGAGATCTACCAGCGCGTGCCTGTCGCCCCACGCAGTTTAGGTGATGTTGATTGGCTTGATCGACGGCGCAGCCTAAATGCAGTGGTAGGCACGATCTTCATGTCGCTTGGGACCTAGCGTTGCTGACTTTGACTTTTATCAACCCTGGATTCTCGTTCTGCCTGCGTGCGTACAATAGAACGAGCTCGATTACGCTGTGAATCACGCCGCCAGATCGCAGGGACTTTTGAGTAGCTCAACCCCTAATACAGTAGACATGCTGAGCACTCGAGCACTGATGACAACGCCTGCGCTTTCGCGTACCATACCCGAGCTCCCACCTCCTTTCGAACTCGCTTTACGAATCTCACTCCATATGCTCGTTCTTGCGCTTTGCATTCTTTCTCTTGTTGCTCTCTGGTACCGCGCTCCGATGTCTCTCTTTGCTGTTTTCCTCCTATGGACTGTTATCTTCTATGTCTCACTCTTCGCACTCGCTTGGCATGGACGCCCAGCTAAATCACTCCTCACTACATTGGTTTCGCACCTTCGCGTACCACCTCCTCCACCTGCACCTTCCCCTGGTACGCCAACCTCCCGTCCGCTGTCTATGGCAGGCACAGACCAATATCCCTTCCCTTCCGAGCGTGGGCCATATCTACACCAGCCCCCGTATCGCGTCGCGGGCCACGACGACGTTTCCACAAGTCAAGGCCCTCGGTCCGTTGAGGCGGACGACGACGACGACGACGACGTAGATGAAGACACGCGACAACGACGGATAGAAGAGGAAATGGGAAGACGAGAGGTGTCCATAGTCACGGTCCCGAGACGCAGATTATGGATTACGAATCCGTCATGATTGCCTCGTTTCTGTCCTTTTTCGTCTCTTCCGTCATTTACTTCGCCTCATACGCTACTCGATGCTGACCATTTATGACGGGATCGGGATCGAGAGTTTGTCGATTGTTTCTTTCCCTTCATTATTGCTTCCGGTATCGAACCGCGTTCGATCGTTTGGTTTACAACGTCATTGCACGCCCATCCCAAGGATCCACTTTCATCCCCTTTCTCTTTGAACCCATGCATCGTACTGTAGTACTCACACCACGTCAATAATCACCTTCATTTCATGGATTCATCGCCGCATTGCTTCACGGTAGTTTTCGAGAAGATCTATCTGGACGTTTTTATCTCGACTTGTACCGATGTAATTCTGTTTGCAAAGGCCATTATTATAAAGGAGTGATTTATTCCTAGTGTTCTCGTTTTCAAAGATACCTAGTTTTAAGCGTGCGATGAGAGAAGAGGATACAGAAAAAGTGAGGGAGAGAACGGGGATAATGAAAGTGTCAATGGGTATCAGCAAGTGTATAAATATTTGAAAAAACCAAGAAGAGTCCCAGTGCTCAAAGAATCTAGAGGGGTGGATGACAATAAGGGAATGCGGAGATATTAGGGGGGGTAAAGTTCACGGCTCGCCCTCAACAGCGACGTCGTGGCGCCATCTATCCACGCGACCGAACTTGGCAGGGTCAGGTACTGGGGGAGGGGAGGGAGGAGGCATGGGCATGCCCATCATCGGCGGGACGCCCATTCCCATGCCCATACCCATGGGCGGTCCAAAGAATCCAGATCCCATCATCCCAGGTGTGCCAAAGTAGAAATTGTTCTGCATTTGAGCTTGCATCACCATTTGTTGTTGCTGTTGCTGTTGCTGTTGTTGGACTTGAGCTTGCATCTGGTGTTGCGTTCTGCGCTGTTGCTCGGGGTGGAATGCAAGTGGCTTGTCATCCTCATCCTCACCTCCAACACCACCCATGGGAGGGAGGGAGTGGTGGGAAGGCATGGCAGGAAGGCGGGAGGCACGGAGGCCGAGCGGCTGTTCGTCCTCGTCGTCATTCGTCGATTGTCGCCCGCCAGAGAAATTGTCGAGGTTGAGGTTGGGTAGGGAAAGCTTAGACTGTCCGAAGGAGAGCCTCGAGTTACGCAGAACAGCGGCCAAGGGTCTGTCTTCCTCTTCGTCGTCATCCATGAACGTTGAAGGGAATTGTGTCGCCCTCTTGACGATCCGCTCTGCAGCGGCAGTGAGTGGAAGGTCCTCCTCGCTATCGTCATCTCCGCCATTCCTTAGTGGAGCAGGTGATCGGGTGAAGCGAGGTCCAATGTTGACTGTACCTAACGGCCTATCATCCTCGTCAGACGATTCCGCTACCCATGTATCCGCTGCCTTTTCGGCGCTGCGACTGGCACCCAAAGGCGCATCGTCATCGTCGCTTTCGCTCTCGCTTGGGCTGTCATCGTCTGTGACTGGTGCACGCTTGAGAATGGGTTTCTGGATGGCTGGAAGTGTGGGAGGCTCGTTCGATACACGGGCTTCTGGAGCGCCTTCACCACTCGGATCTGATGGTGGAGTTGATTCTGGTTCTTGCTTTTTCGACTTGCTCTTCTTCTTTATCTTCTTTCCCCGGGGACGCTCTGCCTCCTCCTGCTGACGTCTTCTGCGCTCCGCCTCCTCAGCTCGTTCATGCGCTTCAATCTCCTTGAGCTTCTCCATCTCACGATCCCATAAGGTGTCGACTCCAAAGACAGAGCGACTCAGTGGCAGGTCGCCGGTAGAGGCTGAGGCTCCAAGAATAGGAGGCTTCTCGCCATTCACGTCGAGTAGTGGCCCTGCGGTGACAGAATTTCGTCTGATGGCCGCTGACCGCCTATTGTCGAGGGTCGCGATGGCAGGTGGAGGACCAAGGGATTCTGGATCAACAAGGGCACTTGGGAGTCTTTGCCCACGGGACATCATAGACGGTCGATTATCACCCGTAAATGCACTGTGATGAAAATATCATGAGCCTTGAAGGAATATCACAGACAATGACAGCAAACATACCGGGCCTTTTGCTTCATCTCAAGTTTCCGGTGTTCCAGGTTGTCAATCAAACTTCGTCCATAAAGTTTGCCAGCTGGACGCCTCATCTCCACCTCGGTTGGCGCAGGACCAGGAGGTAAGGGAATGGAAGAAGCCACCGGAGACACTTCGAACTCTTCTATATCGAAATATGCCTGTTCACCATCTTTCAATGCGCGGGGCAGATGACGATCCATATCGGTGAATGCAATATCCCTCTGTCCACCAACGACCAGCGTATTTCGGAAAGCAAGCTGAGACAATGTAAGATTAGACCGAGGGTTGGGCGTGAAAGAGTTGGAAGCGATAGGACGGGAGCGGGCACCAGGGGGAAGAGGGGGGCCGTCGGTAGAGATTTCGAAACCGCTACGTGCCCGAATTGCAGGCTGAGTCACTGGCGTAGGAGCAGTAACACCTTGCAAAGGACTTGGCATGACAAGGACTTTCGGTCGGAGGAGCTCTAGCGTAGAAAGTGGGCGATCACGAGGAGGCTCGTCAGCATCGTTTTCAAGTAGCATTCGCGTGCCCATAGAATTAACGGATACAGTTCGGCCGGGAGTTTTGGGATCTAACCCATCACCAAGCATTGGCATCGTGCCCATCGATCCATTCGACATGGTTCGAGTTCGGTTTACCTTAGGATCGAAGCGAGAAGCACGATCAGGAGAGGGTGGTTGGACAGTGAATGGATTGGCGTTCTCGTCGTTGGTGACATCATTCAGCAGCGCCTTTGAACCTAAGCTCGCGTTAGACTGCGTGCGAGCATGGGGGGTCTGGAGGTCTAAGCGTGATCCACGCGAACCTGGTCTGAGAATTTCTTCTGGCCCAGGAGATGAAGACCGCCCTGAAATCGAGACGGAGGGGAAGGGGACGGAATGGAGAGGTGGTTGAACAGGAAGAGTCT